>CM035421.1:133583704-133796204 GCA_020310875.1 Ceratopteris richardii | reverse complement strand
ATCTATCTATCTATCTATCTACCTACCTATCTATCTTCCTATCTATCTACTTATGCATCTATCTATCTATCTTCATCAGCCCACTTTGTAGAAGAGTGTTGAGTGTTACATAAGGGTAATCTTGGATTGAGTTTTTTATCTCTTTAGCTTAGCTCTGCTCGTTCCTTCCTCACATATAGCACACAATATGTAAAATTTTTTAGACACGATCTACGCATGTTCTTGTGGTATAAAACAACAATTACATTTCACATAAGACTTTGACATGTTAAAGAGGGTCGTGGCCAAGCCCCTCACGTGTAAGGATTTTTTCTACCAAGTGAAGTAGTAAGCTTTCTTTCTTTTACATTTCCAAAATAAAAATTAAGGAGATGCAAAAAGTGATGAATGATCTCAAATCATGAGACTCATTGTTCTCAAGGTCAATATATATCCAACAATAAATAATTCCTCTTCTTATCGAAAGAAGCACTAAGTTATTAAAAACATATCTACAAAAGAATTATGGGGATATGCAAAGAAGCCTCACAAGCCTCTCATCCCTTTCACCAGGGATCCATTTGCTCTCTAGTTTATCCCCTTGAATAACTAAGAACTTCTTGTGCCTAAAGGGTATGATACTCTTGTGATTTCTGCTTCTTTCACCTTGGCGATCTATAGACTTCTCTATCGACTATTCTTTAGGTGAATCACCAAATTTTCATGTGGACCTTTCCTTTTAGATATTTCAAAGTGTGTTGCCTCTAATAGCACTTCACAAGGATGATGAGTAGCCGATTGCTTCACGAGTTATTTTATCTAATCCCGATAGCCCATGTGCAATCTTGGATAACAAAACAATAAGGTTTTTACACTCTCCCAAGCTTTCAAAAGCCAAGAAAATAGAACAAAAAATTTTACATTCATTATTCAGCTCCCACCTAGTTGATAAGTATCTATCATTTCAATTATTCTAAGGACGTACAACCCCTCTTTTTTTTATCAAAGGGGAAAAATAAAATTTGAAATTAAGGATCCCTCTTCTTAGAAAATTCTTATTCCAATATTCTTACAAAAGGATCCCTCTTCTTACAAAATTCTTACTCCAAAATTCTTACAAAAGGATCCCTACAATTAGAATGCAAATTGTAAAGAGTGGGATGGACTAAGGGAGGGTGTCTATAAGCATGAAGATACCATATTTGTGTTCATAATATAGGAATAACAAACACTATAATGATGGACTTGCCCATCCATGCTTTGCCAGAGTATAACTTCAATGGTACTCTAGACAACTCTAGATAGGGAAATAAAACGTAGAGTTATGTTTATTTCAATTTATGAATAGGCAATGGAGATATCTAGCCTTGTGTACGCATTTAAGCATGAGAGGATTTTCATGGATAATTACCACTTATGTAGTGCATGCTAGCCATATGTAGCATATATACAAGGCCCACTTATCCAAAGTATTTCAAACAAACCAATTCACTTCATAAAGAGCACTATCATGCAAAATGAGCTCTATTAGGCTCAAGAACCAATATGAATTTCAAATCTATGATAAAAAATCAACTAAACCTCAAAATGGGGTTGACTAGTTGAATCATTGAGTAACCAAAAAGGAAATTTGGAAGTGATACAATTATAAATAAACCATGTACTAGCCATAAATGCTCCAAGAGCCTCTTTGAGGATATTGAAGGAAGGACAATTCATGCATGAGCACTATGAAACTATGTAAGGCTTTTGTACTCTCTCATGTTAATCAGGATTTGATGGTTTGAGTGCAAATGGATTTTGAAGATACCAAAGAAATGCCTCAAGTGGACGATTTCCCTTTAGAATGTGCTCTTAAGGCAAGATGACATTGGTTCAGAGATGAAAAACCAATGAGTGAACATAGATTTGTGATTATAGCATGGATAATGAACAAAGTTCATCAATTCCTAGTCATGAGTTAGGACTTTCCCATTATTCACAACAAGCCTTAGATTATTAAGACATGAACATATTAGATATACTGAATACTCCACCCTCAAGTGACCACAAATGATCCTTAGTGATCTACGTCACAAGGCCCTCGTTATAATGAGAAGCCATTGTGAGAGCTCGGACATTTGTGGAACCCTAAATTCAAAATTAGATGAGATCTATGTGTGATCATTGATGGTAATACATGATCTTCGTGAGCCTAGCCACTTGGTTAGGTAGGGCATAAACTTATGGGCTGTTGGGTTTCCATTCAAGGTGAAAATAAAGGCCTTGTGGTGCCACATGGTTTCACCATAGAACCTTCATGGAGGAAGTGCAAAAGGGGGATTGCCCCCTTCTACAAGGTGCAAGGGGCTTATCCTCATGGTTCGTAGGGCTGAGATGGTAGGGCTTCGGGTACTAGAGATATTGTTGGATTGTATATTTTTTTGACTATCTTGTATCTCTTGACTATGTTTATCTATACCGACTCCCCTTGTAAAAGATATTTAAGCATGTCCATTTTTGAGCTTTACATAGCATTGCACACTAATAAGCCCTTCATCTAGAGTCTATCTACATCACCATCTAAGCTCCACATTGGAGCACACGGGTGGACAACACCATCATTGTAGTTGCATTACTCTTGGTAATTTGAGAATTTAAGTTTTTGAGTTCTTTATCTCTCATTCTGCATCTATATTTGTTTGCATTTTATCTCAAATCTGTCTATAGGTCTATTCTACTATGCAGTTATTTTCTTACATGGTATCAAACATCAAGAGGCTTTGACTATTGTAGAAGCAAACACATAGAGATTGTAGAAGTTTCAACATGAAAATAGAGAAGCTTGCAGGCAGTGCGTCATCATCTATGATTGGGAATCAAGGTGGTTTTTCAACAAGAGTAAGTGGAGCAGAGGGAGGAGCATCAATGATGCCGATCATCCCAACATTGCAGCTACAATCACTAGCCTTCATGGAAGGTAAACATGATGGTACAAATTACACCCTATGGAAATTTGACATCACTTATATAATTTATTAATCCGAGCTTCTAGAGACTATTATTAGTGTGAAGAGAGATGGTGGATGCAATGCGAAGATGAGTAGGTGTTGCTACAACCAGCTTCACACCAGCCAACTGAGACTTCAGAGTTGATTAGTAGACCCTTTGAGCTTCCTAAATCCACCAAAATATCAGCCAAGTACTTGGGAACATGTATCCCAAAAGTTTAAGTCAAGACAGACTAGTTGCGAAATGACGAGCTCCCAAAACTTGCTAGTTTTGGACATACACCTGCTAGAAAAACTAAATAGTGCTCTCAACCTGGTAGGGATTAGATAATTTCCTTTTGGGCATAGCAAATAGACTTAGCAAGCTTCCCAATCCAAGTTAAAACACTTCAAATGATGAAGTGAGCACTGAGAACAAGATTCATCAATTTCTCAAACATGCCCACCATTCTCGGGGCTCTGCAGAAATAGACTAGTGAGTAGTAATATGCAGATATCTCCAAAACTGTAAATCCAATGACCATGAACATTGGTATGTAGAAACTAGACAGTACGAACTATCGAACAAACATTAAAACACGAAAAAAGGTTGAGTAGAACTCGAGATATGACCTTCTGAAGGTACTGCTCTGGCTGAGTATAGCAGAGAACAAAACAGAGAAGTAGATAATGATAAATGTATAGATTCACATATGATAACAACCTCATTGGCAATGAATATTTGCTCAATGGGAGTAGAATTATAGAGCTATGGAGTAATCTCTTCAATCTCTACAAAATGACATGAATTGGTCACGTACAAGGCTTGTTAATCGTCTCTTCCTTCTTGGTCGTTTTATAGCTATTCTTGGAGGGAGTTTTGAATTCGAATTCGAATGGCTCCACCTAAAAGTGATCCCCAAAGTTAGGAGATATTCCCTCAGCTCAGAAATTCGTGGTTTTAGGTAGTTATAGCCACGACTTTGCTTTTACATCATGCATGAGGTAAGCCATCCTTTGCCTTTTTTCTTTTTTCAATTACAAGAGATAAAATGTACTCTTTTACAAGAGGTGTTCACATGACTACACATGTGACTTACAAATGATCATAATATCAAGCATATCAAGCATGTAGGCTTGGGTAAAATGCACCAACAACTCCCCCTCAAGCCTAACATGCTTAGCCTCCAAATAAGTCTTCAATTGTCCTTCATTTCCTGCAAGCCAATCATCAACTTGAATCTACTTAACTTTGTACCATCAACAGCTTTAGTCAACATGTCTGCACATTGCATATCTGTAGAGACATAGGATAGTGGAATATCCTTGCTCATTAGCTTCTCCGTTACAAAATGGTAGTGGACTTCAATATGCTTGGTTCAAGCATGGTATACCAGATTAGCTGCAAGATGTAGTGAGCTTGTGTTGTCACAAAAACTGTGAGGTGTTGAAGAATGAAGTCCAAGATCTGTGTACAAAAACTTTAACCACATGATTTTTTGAGTTGCATTAGCCAAACCTCTATATTCGGCTTCATTAGAAGACAATGCCATGGTCGGTTGCTTCTTCGATGACCAAGAAATGATTTTTGAACCTGCAAATGATATATACCCGGATGTGCTTCTTCTATCATCTCTAGATTTGGCCCAATCTGCATCTGAGTAGACCTTTAGCTCAACATCTGAAGTAAATGAATAAAACAAACCTTCATTCATGGTCTCCTTTAGGTACTTGAGGACTCTCTTGGCCGTTTCCATATGTGGTCTTCTCGGCTTATGCATAAACTGACTCAATATGCTAACACTATAGCATATATCCACCCTTGTGAGTGTTGCATAGTTCAAACTTCCAACCAAGCTCTAATAGCTTGTGATGTCTTCAATTGGCTCTCCTTCGTAAGCACTAAGCTTATGAGTTTGCTCCATCGGTGTACCTACACACTTGGTATTCTCCATCTTGAACTTGACGAGCATGTCATGCACATACTTCCTTTGTGTGATGTATATACCTGAATCTGTGTAGATTAACTCCAATCCAAGAAAATAAGTGAGTGGTCCAAGGTCACTTATTTTGAACTCCTCCTTCATTTGACTCTTTACCTGCTTGATTCCTTCAAGATCATTTCCTGTGATAATAATATCATCAACATACACGCATAAATAGACCACCAGTTCCATTCCGCTTTATGAACAAAGAGGTATCCGCTTTGCTAGCTTTGAATCCTTGGTCCTGCAAATAAGTCACCAATCTAAAATTCCAAGCTCTTGGAGCTTGCTTCAATCCATACAAAGCTTTCTTTAGTTTGCATACATAGTTAGGATAATGTGCATCCTCATATCCAGGAGGTTGTGCCATATACACTTCCTTAGAAATCCATCCATTCAAGAAAGCATTCTTTACATCAAGATGATAGAGATTCCAATTTCTAGATGCAACAACACTAATGAAAACCCTAATTGTAGGTATTTTTGCAACAGGAGAGAAAGTCTCCTCATAATCAATACCATGGGTTTGAGCAAACCCTTTTTCAACTAACCTTGCTTTGTGTCTATTTATACTTCCATCATTCCTCTTGATTTTGTATATCCATCGAGATCCAATTACCTTCATAGATGGCTTGTTAGGTACAAGCTCCCAAGTGTCATTCTCCTTCAAGGCTTCCATTTCTTCATCCATTGCATCTCTCCAAGCTTTCTTGCTTTGTGCTTCTTCGAATGTGGTAGGTTCTTCATTGGTTGAATCCTTTGCAATGTAGATTGAGTGCTTGGTGACCAAAGAAGTATCATAACCAAACCTCTCAGGTTTCTTCTTCTCCCTTGAAGACCTTCTAAGTGGTTGATGTGAGCTCTCGGGTCCATATGTAGCATCCTGCATCTTTGCTTTACCTTTGTTTCTAGGTCAATCTCCGAATCACTTTCTTCAATCTGCTTTGGCTCCTTTGGTTGAAGTGATGGAAAATCTTCATCCAAGTCATAAGGCAGCTTCACTTTCCTGTCATCATCAAACCATGATTTATTATCATCAAAAATTACATCTCTACTCATAGAAAATCCTTTATTGGTTGGATTGTACAATCTATATCCTTTTTGGTTTTGATCATAACCAATGAATACACACTTCTCTGCTTTGGGATCCAATTTCCCTCTTACTTGAGAAGGAATGTGAGCATAGGCTAAGCATCCAAAGATTTTACAATGCTCTAGACTAGGTCTTCTTCCATTCCACACTTCATATGGAGTTGTTCCATCTAGTGACTTAGATGGAAGTCTATTTATGAGATATGTGGTTGTAGACATAGCCTCTGCCCATAGGTAGTTTGGCAATCCTTTTTCGTTGAGCATGGACCTTGCAACTTCGACAATAGCTCTGTTCCTCCTCTTTGCTACACCATTGAGTTCGGGTGTATACCTTGTAGTGACTTCCCTTTTAATGCCTCTTTCATGAAAGAAGGCATCAAATTCAGAAGAGAAGTATTCTCCTCCACCATATGATCTGAGTCTTTTCAAAGTCCTACCTGTTTGGTTTTCAACAAGAGCAATATACTTCTTAAAGCAATTAAACACTTCATCCCTGTGCTTCATGAAAAACAGAATGGTCCACCTGCTACAATCATCTATGAAAGACACATAATATCTTGAGCCTGATATAGATGGCTCCTTACTTGGACCCCACACATCCGTGTGCACTAGATCCAAAGGATTTTGATACATATATCCTTTCTTATTGAAATGTTGTCTATGAGCCTTGCCGAGTTGACAAGCTTCACACTTATAAATCATGTGTTGCCTTGTGATATTAGGCAAACCAAGTACACTTTGGTCCTTGCAAATTTTTTTGAGTGTCCTCTCACCAATGTGAGCAAGCCTTTTGTGCCATATCTCCAACTCTATTAGAGTTTGAGATCCATAGCTAAACAAAGCTATGTTCTTTGTATCTTCCACTTCAAAAGTGAAAAGCCTTCCTGTCTTTTCTCCTTTGGCAATCCTTCAAAAGCCTTGCCTTGGGTCTTCAACATATGCTCCAAATCGGTTGAATCTAACCTGCAATCCTTTTTCAACAATCTATCCAACACTTATTAAATTTTTGGTAATTGTAGGGACATACAAGACTTTGCTTAAGAGGTTCATATTCCCATCTGATGTCTTCACATTAGCTATCTTCTCCACTTAGTGCTTTGTGTCATCTCTTGTCTGCACTTCATGCTTGTTATGAGGATCTTCCAAATTAGAAAGTAAAGCCACATTTCCTGCTACATGGTTTGAGCATCCCGAATCAATGTAAAATATGTGATCATCATCCTTACCGTTCTTCACTAATAGATTCATAATCAATAATGAATCTTCTTGACTTTGGTCCTCTGCATAGTTATTGTAATCTCTTCTTCCTCTATGGCCACTTTGATAGTTGTTGTTGCTGCAATTGTTGTTGTAACCTCCATTGTATTTGCCTCTATTTGATCCATAGCCACCTCTATTGAATCCTCTTCCTCTTAAGTTCCTCAGGTTCCTGAAACATTCTTCAGTAGTATGATTAGATAAGCCACATATATTGCAAGGTTGAGATGATTGGAATCTCCCCATGCCTTGCTTTCCACCTCTGCCTCTTCCTCTAGCTCTTCCTCTACATGCAAAGTTTGCTTGGAAACAACTACCTTCATCTTCATTCCTCCTATTCTTTGACTTGTCCTTGACCTTAGCTTTATCAGAATATAAGGCAGAAGTTTGATTACCTCTTGAGGACTCACCACCTTTGCTAATCTTTGCTTCATGAGTGAAGAGTTGGCCCATGAGTGTGTTGAGGTCTGGTACATGCATATCCATGTATAACTCCATGGTTGCAGTGTGAATGACTCCCACTTGTCGTCTGCTTTGATTCCGTTTATGATTTGTCTAATGATTTGTTCCTCTTCAATTACCTCTCCAATGCTTCCAAGTTGGTCGGAAATCTCCTTCATCTTTGTGACATAATCAGTCACATTTTGCTTCAGGCTTTTCTTCATTCTTGTGAACTCCATCCACAATTGGTTCTTCCTTGCTCGAGTGTTGGAAGAGAAGAAAGAAGCAAGTGCATTCCAGGTCTCTCTTGATGTCTTGCATCCCTTGAAATGAGGTAAAAGAAAATCAGAGATTGAGTTTAGAATATAGGACCTTGCAAGTGCATCCTTCGAACACCAATTGCGAAAGTCCTTCCACTTCTTCATGTGATGGTTGCCCTTTGTTCCTCATGGTTGGCATTGCTTCATCTCCGGATATGAATCCATATAGATTCCTCCCTTGAAGGTAAGCCTCCATCCTTAGAGACCATGCTGGGTAGTTGTTTCGATCCAATTTGTCAATTGTTGATGGAAATCCATCTCCCATGTTGCTTGACTATGCTCTGATACCACTGTGAAGAGAGATGGTGGATGCAATCCGAAGAGGAGTAGGTGCTGCTACAATCAGCTTCACACTAGCCAACTGAGACTTCGAAGTTTATTAGTAGACCCTTTGAGCTTCCTAAATCCACCAAAATATCAGCCAAGTACTTTGGAACATGTATCCCAAAAGTTTAAGTCAAGACAGACTAGTTGCGAAATGACTAGCTCCCAAAACTTGCTATTTTTGGACATACATCTGCTAGAGAAACTCAACAATGCTCTCAACCTGGTAGAAATTAGATAAATTCCTTTTGAGCATAGCAAATAGATTTAGCAAGCTTCCCAATCCAAGTTAAAACACTTCAAATGATGGATTGAGCACTGAGAACAAGACTCATCAATTTCTGGAACATGCCCACCATTCTCGGGGCTCTGTAGAGATAGATCAGTGAGCAGTAAAATACAGATATCTCGAAAATGGTAATAAATGCAATGACCATGAACATTGGTATGCAGAAACTAGACAGTAAGAGCTATCCAACGCACAGTAAAACACTAAAAAATGTTGAGTAGAACTCGAGATATGACCTTCTGAAGGTATTGCTCTAAGTGAGTATAGCAGAGAACAAAACAGAGAAGTAGATGATGATAAATGTATAGATTCACATATGATTACAACCACATTGGCAATGAATATTTGCACAATGGGAGTAGAATGATAGAGCTATGGAGTAAGCTCTTCAATCTCTACAAAACGACATGAAGTGGTCACGTACAAGGCTTGCTAATCGCCTCTTCCTTCTTGCTCTTTTTATAGCTATTCTTGGAGGGAGTTTTGAATTCGAATTCGAATAGCTCCACCTAAAAGTGATCCCCAAAGTTAGGAGATATTCCCTCAGCTCAAAAATTCATGCTTTTAGGTAGTTAGAGCCACGACTTGCTTTTACATCATGCATGAGGTAAGCCACCCTTTTCCTTTTTTCTTTTTTCAATTACAAGAGATAAAATGTACTCTTTTACAAGAGGTGTTCACATGACTACACATGTGACTTACAAATGATCATAATATCAAGCATATCAAGCATGTAGGCTTGGGTAAAATGCACCAACAGTTGGGACTAATCATGAGCCCCAAGTGGCACTTGATCCAAATAATCATGGTCGAATCATTCCTCCGGATGCTAATCTTCTATGTGATTGGAAATGTAGAAAGGCAGATGCACTTTGTGCTCTAGTTAAAAGTACTACTAATAGTGTTCTGCTTACCAATCAAGGACCATATTGAGAAATCAAGATGAAACTCGTCATTAGACATAGATTCAGAACTTGGAGAATCAGCAAGCAACATAAAGGTTTGTTGATGGGGAGACTATAGAGATTTTTATCGCTCAAATAAAGAATATATGAGATCAAATGGTAGGAACAGGTGTACAAAAGTCAATCCAAGAGCTAGCTTGATGTTATCTTTGAATCTGTTCACCAAAATTTGATGGTTTGGTTACTGCTCTTAATACTCTAATTAGACAACCTCTAAATTTTGAAGAATTCAGTGGATTACTCATGGAGGAGGAGCTATGGCTCAAAGCAAGGAGCGGTGGTAAAAAGGGAGATGTTGCATTCACAACAAATGCCAAAGGAGGCAAAGAGGAATCTAAAAATATGGATTCAAAAAGAAGAATGATGAAAACAAGTTCAAGGGAGAGTGTATCCACTACAAGAACAAAGGCCATAGAATTCAAGATTGTTGCATCAAGAAGGTAGAAGCAAAGAATGTGTCTTCAAAAGGTGGCAAGGGCAAGGAGTATTCAAACACTACAAAAATAGAGCTTGAGTTATTTATTATGATAGAGGAGGTATGCTTCTGAACTAAAGATTCAGGAACACATGACTTATGGGTGTTGGAAAATAGTGCCCCTCATCACATGATGAGCAAAAAAGAACTTTATAGTTTCTTACAACCTCTAAAGAAATCCATCACAGTGAAGTTAGGAAACAATTCAAGATGTCATGTAGAGGACAAATGAAACAACTTAAATCTAATGGGCACATACAAAATCTTTCAAGCATGCTGTATGCTCCAAAAATCAAAGGAAATCTACTTTTAGTAGTCTCTATAACTATTCAAGGTCATGAAGTATCTTTCAGTAAGACATGAGCTAAGATTATGGATAGTAACAACAATGTTGTTGGGACTCACATAACAAGGAACAACTTGTATGAGTTGTCTACTCTGATAGTCACTACAAGTGTGGGAAAAAGTAAGCTATGACATGAGCAATTCAGCCATATCCAATACCCTATACTAAAGGAGATACATGGCAGGGGTATGGTTGCACACCTACCATTGATTGGAGAGATGGAACCATGTGAAGCTTGCATGATGGGAAAACAATAGAGAAAGACATTTCCACAAGAAAGCAAGAATAGAGCAAGCTACCTCGAGAGTTTGTGCATGCTAAGTTCTGCGAAAAAATGCATACATAGGCCTTGGGTGGATCTTACTACTTCATGTTACTTGTTGATGACTATAGAAGGAAGACATGGGTGTACTTCATTCATGATAAGGCTCAAGCTTTTGGTAAGTTTAAAGAATGGCTTCAACTTGTTGAACTTTAAACGAGGAAGAAGATGAAGAAATTTAGCATAGATGGTGGTGATGAGTTTACATCAATAGAGTTTGAAGATTTCTTCAAGAGTAAAGGAATCAAGCATCAACTCATAGTGGCACATAACCCTCAACAAAACGGTGTTGCGAAATGTTGAAATCAAGCCATCAAGAAAATGGTAAGCTGCATATTGAAGGGAAAGGGTTTGCTAAATCAATTTTGGGCAGAAGGTGTCAAAATTTCTATCCACATCGTGAATCAAAGCTAAACCAAGGCACTTAATGGAAAGAATCCACAAGAGCCCTATGCTCATAAAACTCCATTTGTTTCCCATTTCAAAGTAAAGAAGTGAATATTATATACATGTTGTAGATAGGGAGAGATACAATCTTCAACCAAAAAGCATCAAATGTATCTTCTTAGGGTATAGTGAAGATAAGAAGGCTTATAAGCTTTATGAACCAAAGGCTAAGAAGATCATGGCAAGTCTTGATGTGGTGTTTAAGGAGGAGCACCCATGTGCAGTGGAGGCGAAAAAGAGAGCTTCCACTTTATCATCAAGTGAAGGGGCTATCCATTATGAATGTGGCCCAAGAGCTATCCCTTCTACACAATAGAAGGATACATCATCTTCAGATGATGAGTTTGAAAGTTACCAACCTACCATCACCCAAGTGGAAAAGCCATTGCCATGTTTGGTGAGGTAGCTCTATGATTCTTCAAACCCCGTCCCATTTTCACTAGAATAGGTTATTGTAAGTACCATCGTTATTGTAAGTACCAATCATAGAGAATAGAGGAATAAAGACAAGCAAGCTCCCATATTGTAAATACCGTCGTTATTGCTGAGCTTATTCAACAACAAGCAAAGGAACCAACCAATGTGGAAGAGGCACTCTAGGATCCAAATCAGAGAGCTACCATGCAAACATAATACAATAATATCAGGATGAATGTATCTTGGGAGCTAGTGGATCAACCCCCTAAGCATAAAGTCATTGGCACCAAGTGGGTTTAGAAGCTAAAGTACAAGGCTGATAGTACTTTGGAAAAGTACAAAGTAAGACCTGTTGCACATGGCTACCAACAAGTTGAAGGGATTGCCTTTTGTGAATCATTTGTCCCAATTGCAAGGATGAGTACTATCTGAGTAGTACTAGTTGTGCCTAAGCATAAACAATGGCCAGTCTATCACATGGATGTCAAATCAACATTTCTTAGATGGAGAACTCAAGGAGGCAGTATATGTGTCTCAAACACTAGGTTTTGAGGATCCCCATTCACAAAACAAGATATGTAAGGTAAAGAAGGCATTATATGGGCTAAAACAAACCCCTAGAGCAAAGCAGCAGTAGATAGATAAGTATCTCTTGGATCTAGGTTTCAAAGTATGTGCTTGTGATGCTAACTTGTATGTTCTAAGGAGAAGTTGGAAGACAATGGTGCTTATACTCTATGTAGATGAACTTGTGATAACAAGAAATGATGATGCTCTTCTTCAACAAACAAAAGATGCCTTGAGTTCCAAATTTGAAATGAAAGAATTGGGTTTAATGCATTATTTCTTAGGCCTTGAAGTTTTTCAAGAACCAAGGAAAGTTTTCATGTCTTAATCGAAGCATGCAAGACACCTTTTGAAGGCATTTGACATAAACAATTATAAGGAAATTTCCACACGGAAATGTCCATTATTGAATGGTCTTAGAGAAGCCATGTGCCAAATGTGAGACCTTGTCATTTTGCCGTATTGTGCATACTCTAAATGCATTAATGACACTACTTCTCAAGCTATTGTGTTGACTGAATCATCTTTTGTCTCCACACTTGATATGTCTTGGTAGCTCGATGATGATCTTCCTATGATTTGGATTGTCTTTGATTTGGTGCTTCTCCCTTTGTCTTGATCCTCAATATGCATTTCCTTTGATAATGTGGTCTCATTTGCTTTGATGACTTTGGTAGTCCTTTGTTATGAGGTCTTAGATTAGCCTTTTGTTGAAACTCGATACTTTTTGTAATATTCTGATGTCTTTCTTGTTGATGTACAAAACACCACAAGAACTAATCTAATGCGATATTAGAAGTCCTCTAAAATCACCATTAGCTGAGGAGCACTTCAATCTCTAAAATATTTATCACTTTATACAAGAAATGTGATCACTTAATTTTTTTGAACATGCATGTTCTCTCCTTCTTAAATGTTTCCTTTGACTTGTTAAGAATCCTCAAGATTCTTATGCACAATGAACAAAAGAAGCTGTCTTGTATTGTGGGTGAATGATTTCAAACAATACTTTCAAGTATTACCTCAGAAATTATTTCATTAATCTTCATAAGTTGAACCATGTCTGAAAATGTCTTCATCCTCTTTGATTTGACACATCTATAGTCTTAAGCTTGATTCTTTGTGTGCAAGTCCCATTTTGAAACTATCTTTTGGTCAAATCTAGTTAAGGACCCTAGCTTTCAAATTTGCTATCACTCATTAAAAACTTTACACACTACTTGGAGATCTGACTCTAAGATGTTCATGAAAATCTATGCTTAAACCTCACAACTGTCAACTGTCATACATATAGTTATCAAAATATTTTGATTACTTCACACACTAAGGCATAGCTCAATTCCTTATATAAAAATAGTAATTTACTATTGATGTATACAAAATGGTTTTTCTTCCTTTTTCTCATAACCACAAAAAACACTCTATTAGTAACGATCTTTTCTTCACAATATTTTAGCATGAGTACTTGATTGTCTATACATAAGTTGAAGTCTTACATTTAGTACTATAACACTCAAGTAAAATTTTTTATGATCTAAATTAACTTATATACATTCATATCTTGTGCTTTTACAACTCAAACTCATAATTTTGGACTTTCCAAAACTATTTTAAGTCTAGCTTCTAGCTATATGTTACATGTGTGAATTCGTCCCTTCACATAGGCATGGATTTAATGTCCAAGCTTCATATGCCTTTTCGTCTTCACTTACTTTAGTTATATCTTCATCAATTCTCTTCATATGCTTTATTTCTTGATGCTTAATTAGTGAGCGAAGCTCCAATAGATCCCCCCCTAAATCACTAATTAACTTTCTCCGAGTCTTCATATTTTGCCCATTCCTTTGAATATGATTTTCTTCACACCATCTATGCTTTTGGTCATGATATTTTCTATTCAATCTTTTGTAGGAGTATAAAAAACTTCAAGTTCCTTCTCCATTACATTTTCTCTCAAGAAATGATATTGAATCTCTATGTGATTTGTTCTTGCATGAAGTACTAGATTTGCTGCAATAATAAGTGAACTCATATTATGTCCACACCTACCTTGATCGATGCCTAAGCTTTTGAACAAGGTCTGCATCCATATGATCTCTTTAGTTGCTTCCACCAATCCTTTGTATTCAGCTTATGCTGATGATAAGGCTACTATGTGTTGCTTTTCTGAACACCATCTCATAAGCTTATCACCTATGTACACCATGTACCCATGTGTTGATCTTCTATCATCTTGATATCATGCCTAGTTTGAGTCACTATATGATCTCAATTTTATGTCTCAGGTAAAAGGATAAAATAGTAATTCAGTTAAAGTTCCTTTGATATATCTCAAAACTCTTTGACCTCTACTCTAATGTGGATCCTTTGGACAATGTTGGAGATAGATGTCTGCAGAAGCACGTGAACAACACAAGGAAGAAGAAGAAGCTTGGAGCACAAACACACAATAGTGAGTGTATTACTAGAGAATGTACAAAGATAAGTAGCCCATTAGGGCAATAGGCGTATATACAAGCCAGGGGAAAAAAACCTCCTAAAGAGGGAAAAAAAGTGCCCCGGCGGTCCTAGTGTGTTCACACACATCACTACCTAAATATATCAACAAATCCCCCCTCGGAGTGATGCGGTGAACAAGGAGCTGGCACTCATGTATAAGGAAGTGCCAAGCTATGTGGAAATCACTCCACAAAAGGAAGTAAGCCCAAAGCTTTGCGGAAAGCTTCAAACTTCTCCCTAGGCAGAGCCTTCGTGAAAAGGTCTGCAATGTTCTCCTGCGTGGGCACATATGCCAAGCTGATCTCCCCAGCAGAGAACCTCTCGCTGACATAGTGATAATGCACCTCAATGTGCTTAGTGCGAGCATGGAACAAAGGGTTCCTCGCAACTGCCAATGCGCTCTGACTGTCAGTGAAGATGGTGGTGGCAAAAGACTGGCCAACACCCAAATCAGCCATAAGGCGTCTAAGCCACACACACTCAACAATCGCTGTGAAAGCTGCCCTATACTCAGCCTCACAACTGGAAGTGGCCACAGTAGGCTGCTTCTTGCTCAACCAAGATATACATGAGCTACCAAGCATGAAGCAAAAGCCACTGGTGGACACACGAGTATCATAGCAACCAGCCCAATCTGAGTCAGAAAAAGCATGCAAATCTGGCAGTAGTGATCCCCCCTTGGGATAAAACAACCCAAGTAGCCGAGTACCACTCAAGTAGCGAAAGATGCACTTAACCGCCTTCCAATGAGTGACTCCTGGGCAATGCATAAACCTGCTCATCTGTGAGACAACAAACTGAATATCTGGCGGAGTAATGCTTAAGTAAATCAAGCATCCAACAGCCTGCTGATAGAGAACAACATCAAATGCATCTCCAGCATCATGAAGACTCAATCGTAAACCTGTCTCCATAGGAGTGGCAATAGGCTTACAGTCTTCAAGGCCAAAAAGCTACAATAATGTGTCAATATATTTCGTTTGACACAAAGCCATTCCACCATCAACTTGCATAAACTGAATGCCCAAATAGTGATGCAAATGCCCCAAATCAGACATCTCAAATGAGGCATGCAAATCAGCCTTAAAATCAGCAATATGCATCTCAATAGGACCAGTGAGCAACATGTCATCAACATAGACAACAATGATCAGAAGCACATCATTAGGACGCTTAACATATAAGGTGCTTTCAGTTGGACTGTTCTCAAAACCATGTGCAATCAGATAGGCATGTATCTTCTCATACCAAGCACGTGGTGCTTGCTTTAAACCATATAACGCCTTCTTTAACCTGCACACCTGGTTTTCATGCCCTTTCTGCACAAAGCCACGAGGCTGAAAAACATACACTTCTTCATGCAAGTCACCATTCAGAAATGCTCTTTTAATGTCCAACTGATGTACATTCCAACCATGATGGGTTGCAAGTGCACAAATGCTCCGAACAATAGTCATACGGCATGTAGGTGCAAAGGTCTCATCAAAATCAATGCCTCTTTCCTGCGCATAACCCTTTGCAATAAGCCTAGCCTTATACCTGTCAACTGTACCATCAGGTTTACGCTTTAGCTTGTATACCCACTTAGTGCCAATGGCCTTCTTGCCAGGAGGCAAGTCACATAAAGACCATGTACCATTCTTCATTATAGCATCATATTTAGATTGCATAACAGCCATCCAATTTTTAGAATTCTGTGCTTCATCAAAAGAAACAGGCTCATTCTCATCATAGAGGCTAGAGGCAGCCATAGCATAGCAATCTCATGCAAAGGAGGCACTATGAGAGCCTGAACGAGTACGATATGACAAAGGTGCATCTAATTTGCTGTCACGCAAAGTCTGCACCAGCAATTTTGGCATAGTTTTTGCCTGATCAGTATCAGCTCTCTCATCAACAAGTGCATCATGTAAATCTGCATAAAAAATGGAATGATCTGCATCATCATATGAAGCCTGCAAAGGCTGAGAAGTTGCCTCATTAGGACCAGCACTAGACTATCCACCTGTAAAAAGAGGCATCAAAGTATCATACATGTCTTTAGAGCTAACAGATGTCTCCTTAGTACATGAAAGCAATGGATGAATAACATCTTCCACAAAGACAACATCACGGCTAACCAGAATGCGTTTAGTCTGTGGATGATACAGACGATAGCCTTTACTTTCAGAACTGTACCCAACAAAAATACATTTTACTGCCTTATCATCCAATTTTCTGCGATGTTGTTCAGGCACTAGTGCATATGCCAAACAACCAAAAACCCGCAGATGAGCAACAGATGGCTTGCGATCATGCCAAGCCTCATATGGAGTGATAGACTGTAGCGCTTTAGTGGGACACCTGTTAAGTACATATGTTGCACACATGACAGCCTCAAGCCAGAAACTATGTGGTAAAGCCTGACTCTTGACCATACACCTCGCCATCTCCATGAGTGACCTGTTCTTCTGTTCAACAACTCCATTTTGTTGAGGTGTATACGGCACTATACACTGGTGTTTTATCCCATGTTCAGCCAGAAATGCATTAAAATCAGAAGACATATATTCCCCCCCTCGATCAGAACGGAGGGTGCCCATTTTACATGCTGACAGATTTTCAGCCAAAACCAAAAACTGTTTGAAGCACAAAAACACTTCGGACTTTGCCTTCAATGGATATACCCATGCATGCCTGGAAAAATCATCAATGAAAGTCACGAAGTAAAGGTAATTTCCAAAAGAAGGTGTCTGCATAGAACCACAGACATCACTGTGTACAAGCTGCAATTTCTACGTAGCCTGAACTGAACCATCGTTTGGAATGGATGAACGCTGCATTTTGCCCAAAATACAGCCTTCACAAACATGTTTTCCAGGTGCCTCAAGTTTGGGCAAAGAGGACACCATTTCAGATTTCTGCAGGCGTAGCAAGCTAGAAAAATTCAGATGACCAAAGCGTGCATGCCAAAGCTTTGCATCTGACATAGCCTGAGAATCATGAACTGCACATGCCGAATCATTCACAGATCTTTCATAGTCTATGAGCTTATACAACCCACGACATAAAATGCCAGAAGCAATAATAACATCGCCATTTGACAGATCATGAACTTTACATCTGTCATCTGACAAGGTGTAAGAACTACCATCAGTAGTAGTCAGAATGATCTTACCAACTCCCATAACAGGATAAGAGGAGTTGTTGGCGCATGTGATAGTATTCCCTGTAGGGGCAGGCTCCAGTGAAGAGAAGAAACTGCGCTGCGAGGTAATATGTTTGGTCGCCCCACTGTCAAAGTACCAAACATCTGAGTCCACTACAGACATGCACTGCTCATGAGAAGATGGGCAAAACTACAAACAGTAGTTAACGCCCATTCTTCTTCCTGCACAAGATTTGCAGACTCTGTTTTTGGTGTAGATGCCTCTACAACAACCATTCCAGCCTCTTTCTTCTTTGCCTCTTTTGCAGCCAGTTTTGGACAGTTCTTTATGATATGATCATTCCCTTTACAATACTTGCAAAACAATTTCTGCTTTTCTGATTTCTTCTCATCTTTATCCTGGTTCTTCGAATGTGCAGCATTTGCAGATTTCTGCTTACTAGTAGAAGAGCTCCATTTTCCTTTGCCCTTCTGACTAGCCAGGAAAGCTTGATCTGCAACACGCATAATGGACCTGTTCTACCTGGACTGATCTTCCTGCAACAGAACAGAGACTAACTCCTCAAATGATAAGGCATTCGGATTGCCTTTCATCATCAACCGAAGAGTAGAAGCAAAACTCTGATATGAATCAAGAAGACCATTGAGAACGGTCTGCACAAGTGAGCTATCTGGTATAACCTCATCAGCAGAAATCAACTATTCCTTCAAATCTTTGATCTTTGTTAGGAAACTGTCCATAGAATCACCTTCATTCATGTGCTCACTCTCTAACTGTTTTCGAAGGTAAGCAACACCAGCCTCATTCCTAGCTTGGTACAATGTGGTTAGTGTATCCCAAGCATCCCTAGCTGTTCTGTAAGAGCGAATATGAGGAATAATGGCACGTTTGACAGACAAAGCTATCAATGCATGTGCCTAGGCATCTCTGCCATCCCAACGAATTTGCTCTGCAGTAGGTGCAACAGAAACAGCAGCACGAACAGGAATCTGCAGAATATCATCTTCGACACCATCTTCATCAGCTCTAGCACCTGTATTTGCAGTACCTGTAGTTACAGGTGTAATAGGACGTCTTTCAACACCCTACACAATGTTCCATAGTCCTTTTGCAACCAATACATGTCGCATCATATAAGGCAATAATGGGTAGTTGGTACCATCCAACTTATCCTCAACAGCCAACATACAGAATACATCACTGCTTTCAGCCATGGCCGGTGACTAAAATACCTTGATGCAGAAAATTGATTGTATCTCAAAAAGTTGAATGGACCTGCCCAGACGAGTTCTGCTAGACCTGTAGCAGACTTCGAGAGGCTTAAACTGCCAAACAGAAACTGGTATATACCTTTGGCACAAAAAGATGAAATAGCATGCACAAGCGCTGCGATAGTGCGTTCGGAGGTCGAAATGAGCTCAGATTGCGATTTCGGCACCACACAGCAAAGCTGTTTTGATCTCGGAAACACGCTGAGTATGCTCACCAAAATTCGTGCGATTCTGAGACTACAAATGGAGGAGTGTCGACGGTGCCCTAGATGATGCGACGACCTACTCTGATACCAATTGTTGGAGATAGATGTCTGCAGAAGCACGCGAACAACACAAGGAAGAAGAAGAAGCTTGGACCACAAACACACAATAGTGAGTGTATTACTAGAGAATGTACAAAGATAAGTAGCCCATTAGGGCAATATGCGTATATACAAGCCGGGGGAAAAAAGCCTCCTAAAGAGGGAAAAAAAGTGCCCCGGCAGTCCTAGTGTGTTCACACACATCACTACCTAAATATATCAACAGATAATGCATGAATTGTGAATGCACTCCTCTTGCATAACTAAGATCAAGCCTTCTTAGTGTAGCATAAATCAAACTTCCCACAAAAGATTGATATTTTCCTCATGTTGTTATATTCTGCACCATCATGTTTGCTACGTTTTTTATTGGCTTCAAGTGGAGTTGATGCTTCTTTGAAAGTTTCCATGTAGAATTTTTTCAATAGGTTTAGAAGATGCATTTCTTGTTATACATGTAACCGTTGGGATAGATGGATGGAAACTCCAAGAAATGAGTAGGTATTGCCAAATCCTGCTTAGTACCAGCCCCTTGTAACTTTAGAGTTGATAGATAGATAGATAGATAGGTAGGTAGATAGATAGATAGATAGATAGATAGATAGATAGATAGATAGATAGATAGATAGATAGATAGATAGATAGATAGATAGATAGATAGATAGATAGATAGATAGATAGATAGATAGATAGATAGATAGATAGATAGATAGATAGATAGATAGATCGATAGATAGATAGAACGATAGATAGATAGATAGATAGATAGATAGATAGATAGATAGATAGATAGATAGATAGATACATAGATAGACAGATAGATAGATAGATAGATAGATAGATAGAACGATAGATAGATAGATAGATAGATAGATAGATAGATAGATAGATAGATAGATAGATAGATACATAGATAGACAGATAGATAGATAGATAGATAGATAGATAGATAGATAGATAGATAGATAGATAGATAGATAGATAGATAGATAGATAGATAGATAGATAGATAGATAGATAGATAGATAGATACATAGATAGATAGATAGATAGATAGATAGATAGATAGATAGATAGATAGATAGATAGATAGATAGATAGATAGATAGAAAGAAACAAAGAAAGAAAGGAAGAAAGATAGATAGATAGATAGATAGATAGATAGATAGATAGATAGATAGATAGATAGATAGATAGATAGATAGATAGATAGATAGATAGATAGAAAGAAAGAAAGAAAGGAAGATAGATAGATAGATAGATAGATAGATAGATAGATAGATAGATAGATAGATAGATAGATAGATAGATAGATAGATAGAGAAATAGATAGATAGATAGATAGATAGATAGATAGATAGATAGATAGATAGATAGATAGATAGATAGATAGATAGATAGATAGATAGATAGATCTGGGCCCTCTTAGCTTTCCAATGACACTATGTAAGTGCCTATGTACTTTGGAAATGATATGAGAAAAGATTGAATCAAAACAGACAACTTCCAAATTGAAGGATCAATGAAAAACTTCTATTTTTTATCATACACCTCTTGCTTGTTATGCTAAGTGTTGCCAGTATAGTTGGAATTAAAAAAATTACTTTTAGGAGTATCTAATTAGCTTAGTAAGCTAATGATTCCAAGTGGAATCACTTAAAATGATGCACTATACACAGAGAAATCAATTTAGCAATTGAATCATTACCACTGATTTTTTAGGACCTTTGGAGAGTTTGACAAGTGAGTGCTTCGATGCAGTTTTCTCCAAATTTACTAAATGGATTTCCTTGACAATTTGTGAGCATGTAGATAACTTGGCACTGATTCCACAAGCTATAGATCATTGAAAACGATGGGGAAATGACTGAGATATGAGCAGTACAAGTTGACACTTATGAATGACTATAACAGAGAGGTCATAGATGAACAATGTAGATCTATTGTATTAGTGAACAATGTTGTACAAGATCATCGGCTTGACAATCATAGCCTAATGATGGCGAGTAGTGTTGGCTACAATGTAGACCTCACACTCTTACAAAATGGGAATGGAGAACTCAGAAATTGAACTTCTCTCCATGCGACTTTTTCAAGTCACTTTTTATAAGTGCTACATTCAAATTTGAATTTGAATTCAACTTTTGGATCTCTCTAAAAGTAGTCCACCAATCTAGGAGTTATTGTCTCTAACATAAAGTCGTGAATTCTCAACTAATTAACTCCACGAGTTTGTTGAGAGTTACAAAGATTCTTCCAAGTCAAGAAATAACTTTTACAAATGTAAAGGATAAAATTCACCTAGCAAAGGTTTCCATGGAGCTTCAATTGTTCATGAATCTTCTAGCCAACTGTATAGGATTGCACTTTGCACCAACAACTCCCCCTCAAGCTTAAGATTTTGGCTTGGTCTTCTCCTTCAATCTTCATGAATGTCCTGCAATCCAATCATTGACTTTAACCTGCAAAGTTTTGTACCACCTAATGCTTCTGTCAATAAGTCTGCACATTGCATATTAGTTGATACACATGCCAACTGAATCTCCTTGCTCAATAACTTCTCTCTCACATAATGATAGTGGACCTCTATATGCTTGGTCCTAGCATGATAAATATGATTAGCTACAAGATGTAGTGAGCTGGTATTATGTCCAAAAATCATTGGAGATGAAGCATGCAAACCTAAATATGTATACAATAATCTAATCCATATGGCCTCTTGAGTAGCATTCACCAATCCTCTATACTCTGCCTTTGTAGAGGAAAAAGCAATAGTAGGTTGCTTCTTTGAAGACCATGATATAGGTTTGCTACTTGCAAAAGATAGGTATCCTGAGGTACTCCTTCTATCATCTTTGCAACCTGCCCAATCTGCATCTTAATATATCTTGATGTCCAAGTCTGAGGTATAAGTAAAGTACAATCCTTGATTTTGAGTGCCCTTAAGGTACTTCAAAATCCTTTTAGCAGCTTCCAAATGAGGTGCCCTAGGTTTGTGCATGAGCTGACTTAGAACACTTACTCCATAAGCAATATCAATCCTTGTCAGAGTAGCATAGTTCAAGCTTCCCACTATGCTTTGGTAACCTGCAATGTTTTCAAGTACACCACCTTCATGAGCACTTAGCTTTTGATTTACCTCCATTGGAGTACTTACAACTTTGGCATCCTGCAAATGAAACTTCTTTAACATATACTGTATATATTTTCTCTTTGTAATATAAATTCCAGAGTTAGAGTAGACACTCAAGTCGAAGAAAGTTTTTTAGTGATCCAAGGTCACTAATTTTGAACTCCTGCATCATCTAATTCTTAATCTGTTTGATGCCATTAGCATCATTACCTGTGAGCATGATATCATCAACATATACACATAGGTATATTACCTATGAATTAGTTCTTTTGATAAACAGAGATGTATATGCTTTGCTCATGATGAATCCTTGATCTTGAAGATAAGTAGTGAACCTATGGTTCCATGCCCTAGGTGCCTGCTTCAATCCATAAAGAGCTTTGTTCAATTTACATACGTATGTTACCTTGTTTGGATCCTCATAACCAGGAGGTCAAGACATGTACAACTCCTCTGAAATCCAACCATTTAGAAATGCATTTTTTACATCCAGTTGATACATGTTCCAATTCTTTGATGCAGCCACACTTACCAATACCCCGATGGTTGCCATTTTGGCCAGAGGTGAGAAGGTTTCTTCATAATCACCTCCTTGGGTTTGAGCAAAACCTTTAGGCACAGGTCTAGCTTTGTACCTGCTTATTGATCCATCAGAATTCTTTTTGATCTTATAGATCCATCTAGAACCAATTACCTTCATAGACTCCTTCTTTGGCACTAGCTTCCAAGTATCATTATCCTTGAGTGCTTCAATTTCCTCATCCATACCTTCCTTCCATTCTACCTTTTTCTTTGCTTCTTCATATGATGATGGCTCTTCAAATGATAAGTCTTTTGCAAGAGCCAAAATCCATGACTCAACTTCGAATCAAAATTCAAACCACTCTTAACTTTTAGGCTCACTTTTAGGTGGATGATTCATCAAGATTCAAATTCAAAATTAAGTATAAATGGACCCCGTTCTAGTTGCTAGGTAGAGTGCACTTTTTTGAGAGTTTTGGGATGAGGTTTTGGGCATACATTCTCGTAAACACAAGTGATAGTAGTACTCCATAAGGTCCTTGTATCATATGTGCAATATTAATACACATTATGATTCATATATCTTGAGCATTCATTCTTTGTGTACTACTATAGTACCTTGAGGTACACGATGAACTTTTGTTGTTAATTTCTCTATGTGTGCATATTGAATTTTAAAAATCTTACTTAGATCACTTAGATAGGACCCTTATGTGATTAGATATGAAGTTTCATTACCTTTGAATGAGTAGATATTGAGTTATGAAGATTTCAATGTGACTATGTTTGCACTTCATATTCTTCCTGAAAAGTCAAGGTGACCCCCCGGCTTGTTATACTTATAGCTCCTTGTATAAAAAGGCTAAACTCATGAAATAAATTGATTTAGGTATCTTTCTACTCTTATTGAATGTGAGAAAAGGTTCGCTAGTTAATTTGTTCCAAGCTGTGAGCTTTGAGCATTCTACTAGGAACTTCGTTCACAAAATAGAAAGTTTTCCTAGTCTTGTGAAGTACAAATGCATCTATTTTGTTGCAATGATTTGGAAATGATGTTCCAAAGTGCTTCTTGTTTCTTAATACATACATCTTAAGCTAAGGAGGTATATTGAATATTCTTAAAGCTATATTGGCTAGCGTTGTGCAGGTTGTTTTGTAAACAACCAGCCATCTTTGTCTATACCACATCACCTCTTCACATCCCTTCCCCACCCACCATCTCTATAGAAAAGCTGAGATCTTTTGTTTTTTATTTCCTCTTCAAGTATGATCTTGATCCTAAGAGATCCATCCTACCTTTGCTCACTTCCATTTACAAGTAGGTGAGCCTTCTTAGTAATTTTCTCTTCTTTCTTTTCTTATCTTCTTTATCTACATTTTGAGATCTTCTCAAGATACGTTACATCAACTTATCTATAGTGACCTAACAATGCATTGAGATATGAATCACTTGAAAGGCCTTGCTTCACATGTGTTATTTTTCTTGACACATTGAAGGAAAAAATAGTTAGGTCCATGTGGGACCAAGGATTTGTCTTGCTTCTTTAGGGCAATTGGAAGGATATTGGAATAGGAGAATGTCAGACAAGACTATGTTCATGCGTTGGGATAGCATGGGAAACTCATTGTAGTACATGAAGTTTTGAAAAAGATAAGCACCTTTCTATGTGCTTTATGAAGCTTAGAACCTTTTTGAATGCTAGAAAAGGAAAACCCCTAGAGATCTTTGAGCTCAATGAAGTATTGATGCAATTTCATATGGTCATAATTGAACTTCCTTTTGCATTCCATCAGTGAATCATCTCTTCTACTCCCACTGATGAGAGGCAAGTTCTACCATGTTGAATGTTGGGGCTTCACTCACTAATTAGACAAAATAAAACAATTAATGAAAAGAAGGAAAGAAGGACACAAAGATGAGAAGACGTCAATATGAAGGAAGGGAAGTGCAAAATGGACATTAAAAAATTATGCCTATGTGAAAGAGTAATCTCACATGTATAAAGGATTGCAAGATCAAAAATCCATTTTGATTCGGATCTCCTAGAATATGAATTTGAATTCTAGAGCATACAAACCAAATGTATAAACATTCATCTGATAATAGAGAATGTGTGGATATATGTATGAAGAGATATGTAGATAGTATTGAGCAGTAGTAGTAGAAGAGTAAGAGACAAGAGAAGAGAATAACAAAACCTTAGTTGTAAGTCCTAAGAGTCAAGAGACAGTCAGGTAGTTTCCAAGAGAGATGGTGAGGAAAGGTTACTTAGTATAGGAGTTCTTCCTTTTTTCTATAAGCAGAAGAGGCCATGCCATTTTGTACACATCTTCTCTAATAGAAAATTCTCTTCATTGAAGAAATCTGAGTATTTTTCATAACCCTATGAAAGTTAGTTACAAGTTTTTTTGGACTCAGTTTCCATGATCTTCTTAGAAGTATATCTCACAATACAAGAATAAAGGGTTCATGATTGATAGCTCAGTGTGTAGTTATCATCTTCTACTGCAAACAATCAAAAGATTTCGGTGGAAGAGAACGCATGCTCAGAGGAATGCACTGGACAAGTAAAGGTATGATTAACAAGAAAAAGATAAATGTTTTGAATTCTTTTATAGTAAGTGCAGGTGGTATATTATTAGAAGGACATTAGGCTCTAAAATTTTTGAGAGTTTTAGCTCGCAAAAAGTCACCAGAAAGTAACCAAAAAGCATCGGAAGGATACAATTAACCACTGTAATCCCACCAAAAAGTCATTGAAAAGATATGAAAATGAAATCGAAGTAAGTCCCAATGGTCTCCAAAGGTTGAGGTTATGTAGTTCAAGCTATTGGTGATTATAGAAGCATTCTAATATCACATTAGCTTGTTTTCCTGTGGTGTTATTCGCTGAAACACAAAAACATCCACAATTGGTATCAGAGCAAAGAAAGGAAACAGATACCACCTTTAGTGGTATCAAAGCCAAGTTGGTCCTTAAGAGTAGAAGGAGGAGAATGGAAGCCTTACTTCTAAGTAAGGACCTAATGAAATACATGACAGGTGAAGAAAAGCCTACTATTGAAGATAATAGTCAACTAAAGAAAGAAAAGATAGAAGCCTTGAAGCTATGGCAGAAGAAAGATGCAAGTGCAAGAGCTTATATATACAATACTATCACAGACCACTTGCCACCTAACATCAGAGGTTTGGAAATGGCTAAAGATATATGGAATGTGTTGGAATATCACTTCCAAAATACTACTAAAGTTAGGAAGGCTAGCTTATGGTAAGAGTTTACAGCCTTCAAGAAGGATCAAAGCTAGAGTGTCAGTGATTATGTCACTAAGATGAAGGACCTCGCAGATAGTCTTGGATGTATAGATGAAGATATCAAAGATCACAGGCTGATAGCACAAGTGCTTGTAGGTTTGAGAGGAGATGAAGGGTGGAAACCTTTTGTGCTTTCAACTGAACTTTCATTAAATCATTTTGTGCCATATTCAAATTAGTTGCTTGGACTAATTCTTACATTTAAACAAGATTTGAAGTTAGATGGTGATAAAGGACATAGCTATGCTATGTATGCAAAGAATAAGAAGAAAAGTGATAAATCCAAAGCATAGGATGAAGGAGAATCCACTACCCAAGAAAATTTTGCAAGAGGTAGAGGTAACAACACAGGTAAAGGAACAGGAAATGTAAGAGGAAAAGGTAGCAAAAATAATAACAAGAAGACATGTTGGATTTATGGCTTACGCAATCATCTAACTTATGATTGATGTCATAATCAACAAAGCTCAAATCAGATAAGCAATGGCAAAAGCAAAGGTGGAAGATATCAAAGTCAGATCCCAAGAGGAAGACAAAATCAAAGAGGCAGCTATAGTAGAGGTGGTGGAAGAAATTGGGGATAAAACACATCCTACAACACCACTTACTACAATTATGCAAATGATACACAAAAGGAAAATCATACAATGTTGATGATGAATTTGATAAATACATCGGAGAATGAAAATCTCAAGGTATTCTATGTTGACACTTGTTGTCCTAATCATTTGTCAGGTAATTTAGAATTAATGTCAAAACTAGAAGAAGGCATCTCTAGTCATACACTCCAAACAGTTGATAACACAAGACACAATGTGCATTCAACCGAAAAAGTAAAGTATACGAATGGAGTTGACCTATTAACCAATGTTCTATATGTGCCCACAATACTGAAGAACCTTATTAGTGTGGATCAAATGGTGGAGAAAGGTTTTCAAGTCAAATTCACAAATGAAGGAGTATTTGTGGAAGATCCAAACAACAGATACAAATAGATTGTCTACGATAAGAAGGAAGGTAGACTCTTTACTCTCAAATACAAGGGAATATCGGTGAAGCCCTAATCGCATATGATGCTGAAGTGATCATATAATTATATCTCTAGCATAAGAGATTAGGACATTTTAATGAAAAAGGAATCAAAATGATGGTGGAAAATTAATATGTGCTGGAATTACCAAACATGAAAACCAACACATGGTTTATAAATGTAAAACCAGCCAAATGGGAAAAGCACAAAAATTACCATTTCAGAAGAAAGGATTCAAGCTAGGGCTTCACTCATCAATTAGACAAAACAAAACAAGCAAGGGAAAGAAGGACATAAAGATGAGAAACTATCAATATGAAGGAAGGGAAGTGTGAAATGGAAATTCAAAAATTACTCCTATGTGAAAGGGCAATTTCACACATATAAGGATTGCAAGATCAAAAATCTATTTTGATTCTGATCTCCTAAGATACGATTTTGAAATCTGAGTGTAGAAAGAAGAGTAACAGAGAAGAGAAGAGAATAGCATAACCAAATGTTGTAAGTCCTAAAAGTTGAGAGGTAGTTAGGTAGCTTTTAATGGAGATGGTGAGGAAATATTACTCAATATAGGAGTTCATTTTTTTGCTTATGAGTGAAGATGACACACCATTTTGTACACATCTTCTCTAAGAGAAAATTCTCTTCATTGAGGAATCTGAGTATTTCTCATAACCCTATGAAAGTTAGTTACGAGTTTTTTTACTCACTTTCCTTGACTTTCTTAGAAGTATATCTCAAAACATGAGAATAAAGGATTTAGGATTGATAGCTCACTGTGTAGTTATCATCTTCTTCTATAGATGATTGAAAGACTTTGGTGGAGTAGAATGCATGCTCAAAGCAATGCACGATGCACGGGACAAGTAAAGGTATGATTAATGAGAAAAAGATGAATGTTCAAAATTCTTGTATAGTAAGCACAGATGGTATATTATCACAAGGACATTAGGCTATGCAATTTTTTAGAGTTTTAGCTCTAGAAAAGTCACCAAACAGCATCGGAAGGATATTGTTAACCATTGTAATCCCACCAAAAAGTCATTAGAAAGATACGGAAATGAAACCGGAATAAGTCCCGGTTGTCTCCAAACATTGAGAATAAGTAGTTCAAGCTATTGGTGATTATAGAAGCATTCTAATATCACGTTAGCTTGTTTTCTTGTGGTGTTTGTTCACCAAAACATGAAAACATCCACAAGTGGTATCAGAGCAAAAAAACGAAATAGATGCCACCTTCATCGAAGTCACCAATGAGAATTCTCTTGGACGATAAGGAGCTGAGTTCAAAGTCAGACACGAGAGGAATTTGATGAGGAGAAATCTGAAACATAATAGCATATTCAAGTAGTTGGATTGGATTCAAACTTGTCTGTTGCACTTGTGAAAGCATCGTCCAAAGTCCAATACGCTCAAGAGCTCTTGCAAATTAGTAAAATCCATACCAAAATCCTTGAATGTACAACATGAGAAAAACTATAGGGATATGAGAGAAACATCTCCTACATACGCAAACTTCACTCATCATGGAATTATATAAGGAATCTAATAAGATATCCAAAAAAGTTCCGAGGTGACATAGTATTGAAGATCACATTCACTCTTAAGGGAATTTCGAGAATCTGAGAATCTTTACTCCTATGGATGGGGTCCTCACTTGTGGGAAAATATAGACACGAGAACAAAGTGACCTAGGAGGAGCCAAATGAGCATATGTAAGCAATAGATAGAATTATAGAAAAAGAGTGTGTCTTGCATCTCCTTACAATTAGTAACCATATTATTGTACATTGAGTTCTCTCTCTCTCTCTCTCTATATATATATATATATACATATATATATATATATATATATATATATATATATATATATATATATATATATATATATATATATATATATATATATATATATATATATATATATATATGCACACACAGATACATACATACATACATACATACATACATACACACACACACATACATATATATATATATATATATATATATATATATATATATATATATATATATATATATATATATATATATATACATACATACATATATATATATACACACAAAGCTGGCTCATATTCACACATCCGGGCGCATTTCGTATACATAGACTCATGTATTATATTTCATACACATTTAGACAACAACTATTATACATAGCTATACACAAACATAGATATGATCCACAAACACATGCATATTTGTACACACATTCATGGACACACAATTCCAAAAATCAATGCATACATACCCTAATGAATTCATGTAATCACACATGTACAACATAGTGACATGCATTCACAAGCACACGTTGTACACATGTATTCATGTACATATATTTACAAATAATTCACAAACAATCATATTCGTTTACACACACATGTATATGAATCTTATAAAAAAATATTCACTTGTAAAAACCAACTCAATGGAATCGTCTACTCAATGATCTCACATATGCATTCATGCACAAACATATACATATTCTCTTTAACAGATATGCATTTCACTTGTCCACGTCTCACAAATAAGCTTCCCATATGTCATCCACCACATCAGATTTGTGTCTCATCACATTCACGAAGTGCACCTTCAGACAATGACATAACATTCACAATTATGCACACAATTAGATACACATATTAATGCCCTCATATCACATCATACATAAACCCTTCTTGAGTAAACCATATGTGTACCTAAGTGAGAACTTAGGTACTTGTGACTAAAGAGATTAGTCCTCTATCACCAGCAAGTAAATATAGTGGGGATGATCACACATTTAAATTATCAATCCGAAAAGTATGTTGAACCTAACCGAGTGTGTGAAGACGTGTACTTACAGAATAGTCAATGAACTGGTATAGTTGCCATTGCATGCAGATGACTACCATCACTCTCATTCATCACTTACACAGGTGGAAATGGTGTCACGATACATGAAACAATAGTAAGCACAACTTGAGGGTTTTTTCTTAGCATAAAACTCGGAATATGGTCAATAGCACCTTCATTTCAAGGTTCTCGATAAGGTGCATCCAATGATCCTATGTAATTGGATTTTGACAAACCTGCTTCAAGTTATGGGAAAAAAATTGAGCTCCACAACTCTCTTAATCTCACCACACACCTCCTCAAGTTTCACACACACATTACACCTTCAAAAAAGTGATGAAATGGGTAGACAACACTTCCATGCACTCAATTCAAGCTACAATCACACATGCAAGCTCACAAGCAAGGAGATACAAGATAAAGAAAAGGAAAATTCGAAAATCTGAGTTCTCCCTTACTCACAATGGCAAAAAGTACTTTATAAGTATCACCAAGTGACTTATATGGGCTTGTGCCCTAAAAATGGTCCTTTCACACAAGAGACCAGCACTTTTATTGAAAAACTCTAATCTCCTACTATGTTAAAAGGATTATGATACAATGTTTGGGATTTATGCATCTAGAGGACTCCTCGAAGGCATTTACATAGCTTAATGAGGTATTTTGTAGTACATTAAGAAGAAAATTTATGCCCTTAATTTGAAAATTTTTGGGGTTCTTTTTCTCTGCAACACTCTCCCCCTCTTTGTCTCTGTTGTCCCTTGAGAGGCTTTGTTGTGATAATACAGAGTGCCATGCATGCATCTAGTGACTAAGAATGTGATTATCTTAGTCATCCATTTTTCTTCTCAGCCTCTACCTCTTTTTAACTTTTGGCCTTCGGATAATTCTTTGTTCTCACACATCTGACCTTGTTCTATTGCTGAAGCTTCTTTACTTCTTTTCCCCGCATGCAGCTAGTGGATAAGAATGTGACTATCTTAGTCACCCTCTTCAACTTTTCAGCCTCTACCCCTTTCTAACTTTTGGTCTTCAAATAAATCTTTGTTTTCACTCTTTGAGACCTCCTTCTTTCATGTTGCAGCCTGATGCATGCCCATGTGGGGCTTTGGGCAAAGGATGGTCCTTCCTATTGAGCAGTTTTCCTTTTTTATTTTCTTCTTCTTCATCTTTTGCTTGATTCTCCTATCTCTCCTTCCACATGTCCCCCCTCCTAAACTCTGTCGTCCTCGACATGCTTTTGAAGTTGATGGGAGTATGCCTTGTATACCTTTTGCTTTGTATCATTTAGCAAATCTACTTCACGTATCATGCATTGCTTCCATTGTTTTGATTTGACCCCATGATGGGGTGCTTGACTGTGGTCAACAAAAAAACTTAGTTCATATGCCACAAGCCATGCGTTTAGGCTGGCAGACATCTTTAGGAGTATTTTGGAATCTATCTCAAAGAAGCTTGTGAAAAATTCTTCTTCGAAAGTTTGCATATAAGTGCTGAGCAAACACATTAGTCTCGAATAGTAGGCCATGATAGTGAGTTGTCTTGGCATGACAAAAAGGTCAAATACCAGTATCTTCGTTCCTTGATTTATACCAATGAAGTTAAAAAATGTGTATTCTGCACGCTTGAAGACTTTTACTAATGTTAGTATCATGCTAAATATTTTACTCGTTAATTTGATAGTGAGATCTGAGACCTTGGCGTACCTAGATAACCAAAATTCAATTGTTCTCACCATGTACTCTTCAGTGGGGAGGTAATTATGTGATGGGCTTGGTAGTAAAGGAAAATTGAGCCACTGTTTATTTATTTTACCTTGATGTTGCAAATCCCAAAATTCTTGCTAGTATCGTCATTGTGGCATAGGACAAAAAGTTGGATTGACTTGGAATAAATATGGTGCCTCTTGCCCATGCATCCGCAAGGTTGGATTTTTGTCCAGAAATTTTCTTCTCCAAATTGGATCGGCGGCTTTGAACTCCTGTCGAGTATAATTAAAACTATTTGGAGTGAAGTTGAGTTGCACATCCAGATCCTTCCATGTGGTCTTCTTGATGTATCTTCTAGTATGCTCTTTCATGATTCCATAAGGTAAGTTGAAGGGCTTCATGATCCCATCTAAATGTTTGCTTTTGATCTTGGCCTCTTGCATGAGTTTCCCTACCTCATTTTCAAAATTTTCTGTGAGATGGGACACCAGTAGTGCCCTTTCTTTTTGACTTAGTTATGCACTATATGGCATTGGATGGTCATCAAATTTGTCTAGAGCTTTCCCCCTTATTTGTGAATGAACTGTTGGGGGAGAAAGAGGGCATACCTCAATCTCATCAATACCATTTTAGATAGTTGCACTATTGGTGTCCCTAAGTTCTTCGCTTGTTCTAATTGTGTTTTGAGCTCTACTATGATTTGATGTTTCTCTTCACGTTGTATTTTACTATAGTTTGTTTCCTTTGATCTTATTTTACCTGGTCTTCCATTTCTAACGACTTTGCCATCATTTCCTATATTCCTTCACCTTTTGTGATAGTGTTGTCAAATGGTTGATTTAATAGGATGGAGTTCATTAACTCTTTGTTTTTGGTATGTAGGTTGTCTATTTTATCCATATATACTTTGATTTGATTTTCTAATATTTTGCTTCAGTTCTTCATTCATACTTTCTATGTCTTGACTTTAATTTGATGTTCTAAAATAGATATAGTTACCTCTTTAGTTTTTCTTTGAGCAACAAGTTCTCCTTTTGTATTTGATCGAATTGTTCAATTTTTTCACCAATTCAATCATTTTCTGTGCGAGTTCCTATTGAATAATTATGTTCTTTGCCGATAGATATTTTCTCATGATCTGAAATTAACTTTTGGCTTCAAATAATTCTGCTTTTTCTTTATCTTCATCCATCAATATGTTTTGGGCAGTCATGGCTGTGTCAATCATATTTTTTACTATTGGCTTTAGCTGATGCACATGCACATTAAGCCATGTTTGTGATATAATGGGTTCTTCAACCGTTCACACATCTTTTCCTTGTGCAACATGTAGTGTTTCTTGATGTGGTTGCCTGATATGTAGTTGCACTCTTGGCTCAGCCCTTTTGGTTGTTGTTGTAGTACCTTCTACTTTGAATCCCTGAGATTGTGCTTTTTGAGAATCAACCACCACATCTAAGGGTGATGGTTCAATAACCACTTGGATTGGTATGGTAAGTTCTTGCTCTTCCTATACTCAGTTGATATCTTGTGCTTGCTCATGGTGAGTGTCTGTTTTGGACTTGGGGGTGATACCTCCTTGAGCAATATCCTTCTTTCCTCATTCAATTGGATGGTGTGCATCTTTTCTGCTTGCTCTTTAATCCTCGATTGGTATTGTTCCCTCTGCACACTTTTCCTTTTCACTTGATGTTGTACTTGATTAAACTCATTCCATTCTTCTCCCACGTGATCCTTCATGTTTATATTAGTATTGAGCATATCATTATCTTGGGATGATTCATCTTCTAAGCTTGAATCATTTAAACTCATTTCTTCCAGATATTTTCTCCACCAACTCTATTATGCAACCAACTATACCTCTCTCTCTCTCTCTATCTCTCCATTGTCATCATCTCCACTTTTGCATGTCTATCATCGCCATAGCTTTCTCTGTTCTCCTCTCTCTCTCTCTCCATTGATTGTGTGCCACGTGATGTCTCTCTCTCTCTCTCTCTCTCTCTCTCAATCTCAAGTTCTACAACCTTCCATGTGTGTCGATAGGTATGGCGGCTAGGAGCCCCTCTCTCTCTCTCTCTCTCTCTCTCTCTCGCTCTCTTTCTAATTCTCCATTTCTCTACGTATTCAAGCCTCTCATTTCTGCCGGCTCTGTCGATCTGCTGCTCTTTGCATCCCGATTCTTATTCTCTCTCTCTCTCTCTCTCTCTCTCTCTCTCTCTCTCTCTCTCTCCACTACAATTCCTTCATCACCGATAGCGAGAGAACCACAGTATCATCAGGTCCTCTCTGAAAGTTCTCTCTTGTGGCTCCTTCTCAAGTTCTGAGCGCGATCCTGTAATACAATCTTTCTTCACACTCTCTCTCTCTCTATCTTTTTATGTTCCATTTGTGGTAGCCTAGAAGATTTCTTGCAGTTCTGAAGGGAAATTCAGTTCTGGAGCGGCATTGACAGCAAAGTAGAACCGATTCAACTTTCATCGTCCCGCATACTTCCTTCCAATGGCTTTGGTACAATGGTCTTGTCCAAGCCTCCACAGGATGTGCCAGAGAAAAAGAAAACACATCTAATACCAACTAATTTCACCATCACGTAATGAACATCATATTAAGATGTTCTAATCCTGGCTTAAAACACATCGTCATTAGTAAAACTGCAGGGCTGCACGAGGTCATGTGCCACTTCATCAACGATGCTGCTGCTAGATGAATATGAGCTATCGCTGCTTTGGATGCATGAACAGCGACTAACGAAGAATGATGGCTATTGCTTTCTGCAAGTTTTTGGAAACAATAGCGACAAAACAATTCATTGGATTCATCAGATGATCCACTCCTTGAACAGTGAGAGGAACTATAACTCCTAACAAATATGTTGCCTTTATTTGCACACACAACTGCTTACTCGTACGGATTGTGTGCAAATAAACCTCTTGCGATCATAATTCTTCACAATCCTTATGCTGGCGGCATCAGAACGCGATATTCCTCTCTTTCTCTCTCTCTCTCTCTCTCTCTCTCTCTCTCTCTCTCTCTCCGCCATCCAATAGAGACTAGCGTGAATTCCCTTCTTTCTCTTCTCTCTCGACTACATCATGTTTTTGGTTGCTCAACAGACCTTGCATAAATGTATTCCACGAGGTCTAAAGCCTCCTACTCCACCAAGCCACATGTCCAAGAGAACAACATTGTTCTTGTGGCCAAATGACTTCCTTCGTCAAAAATTGAACGAAGTAGTTCCTGAATAATTCTCTATCTATTATCTCTGCATATAATCTCTAGCGTGCAATAATATAATCCTTTCTATAACAAACATCTTCCACTCTGTAAAGCCCCTCTCTACTTAACGATTAAACATGTATCGGATGCAATCTATAGATGAGAAGGATTGATAGATTCTCTAGAAACACAAGCATGAGAATATTTTAGGCAAGCATATGACTTCTCACAGGATCAACCTCATAAATTCCCATGTTTGCAGCCTCTATGCAGCTCTCTCACTCAACAAAAGTATGAATATATGAAGGTATCGCATGAACAAGAATGAACAAGAAAAAACAAGAAGCGTACCTAGAGAGAAAATCCATGGGGAAAGAAAAATAGGAATTGGATGTCTATTTATAGGTTCTCCCCCTACGAATTTCCTTTAGAATCTTCTAACCTCCCTTGTGAAACTTCCTATTTCCGGAATCTTCTTGCATGTTCATCTTCCATTTCGGGAAAATCCCATCTCTTATCTCTATTTTGGTTTTTCTCTTTTTATTTTTTCAATTTTCCTTTTTCTATTTTTGTTCCCTTTTCTTTTTCTCCTTTTATTTTTCTTAGATTAAGGTTTGCTTTCGCACCTATATACAAATTAAATTCAATTTAAAGGTTAGACTTAGAGTAGATACCAAATCTAGGGTTCTAATCTAGGTTTTTTCTCAAGAGAAGTTAGTTTTTGCCTACAATTAAGGTCAGACCTATCAGACTAAGGATTTATTCACATTGATGAGCTAAAATCCTAGGATTTCTTAGGGTTTATGTTAGGTTTCCATGGGTAAAACTTAGGATTTCAAGGCTCAAACTTAAGGTTTTAAGAGTCAAAAGTTAGTTTCAATGAGTAATTTACAAATATACAAGGCTAGAGTACATAATTGACATGGTTTTGCATCTCATAATGAATTAAATGAACCAAAACATTGTGAAAAGATGGATAGGTATGTGCTTGAAGATGAAAAGGTGTTGCAAAATCCTTGATCTACACTAGCCAAATGAACTCCACGAGTATGTGGTGGGCCCTTTTAACTTTCCAATGGATGTATTAGACACCCTATGTACCTTGGAAGATCACTCTCAAAAGGATATATCAAAACAGATAAGTTGGAGTTAGCTCAAAGGTGAAGAACTTGCTGTTTTGGTTCATACACCTATCTAGTGTTTTGCATAATTCTCTGAGCACAACAGCAATTAGCTTAATTGCTCTTTGGAAACTCTAGTTAACTTAGAGAGCTAACTTTCAAGAGTAATCGCATAAAAATTAATGAACCACACACTGAGAATAATGTTTAACAAGTGATGACATCATCCCAATTTTCACAGGCTTCTACAGTAATGAGACCAGTGAGCCACAAAATGAACATAACTCAAGATTTAAGAATCCAATGATTACGAAAATTTGTAGGGTTCTACTAGACCATATGCTGAACCCAACAAGTATTACATCATTGAATTTGGATAAGTATACACTGAGAAACAGCTCTGACAAGATGCATAAAAAAGTGGGGTACCTCACAGAGAAGTGAAAATGAACAGACAGGGTTGACTTCAACTGAACATAACTAAAGATTGCAATACCCAAATGAAATGAAAACTGGTGAGCATATACTAGACTTATAGAGCTAACTTTACCAAGTTAAATCAATGAAAAGGATGCACCAAGCTCAGAGAAACCATCTCTGCAATCTGACTGAAAAAACTGAGAGATATGGCAGTGAGTAGTACACTTCAAAAGAACATGGAAATATGAACTTAAATCATCATGAAAATGAAAGTATATTGATTGTACAATGTAATGGACTTACTGATACATATGTGTGCCTTGTAATTCGCACCTTGATATGGCATAAAGCTCAGCTCTTGGAGGTCTTCACATAACCACAACTAAGACTATTATGTCTTTATAGTTGATCTTGGGAGGCTAACTCCCCTCAATCACTCTCCAATCAATTAGTGATCGATTTGATTCTCTATCTACCACAAATCACGAATTCGTGGCTCCTCTTTCCCTTTTTGATCAAGTGGACTCAACCACTTAAGATTCTTTCACTTTTACATTAAGTAAAGTCTTCAAAAGTTACAAGAGGTAGTTCACAAGTGAACTTTACATTTTCTTCATTTTAAGGCTTCTTCTATGAATTTGTGGGACTCAAGCCAATACTTAGGCTTGCCATTGACTTGCTCCAACAGCTCCCCCTCAAGCCGAGTATGCTTGAGGTCTTCAATCTTCCAAGATTACCTACAAACCAATCATAGCCTTGAGTTTGCAAAGCTTTGTACCATCCAATGCTTTGGTTATAATATAGGCACATTGTTGATGAGTGGACACATATGATATTTGAATCTCTTTGCTTAGAACCTTCTCTCATACATAGTCATAATGAACTTCAATATGTTTACTCCTTGCATGAAAAATAGGATTAGCAGCCAAATGAATAGAACTCATATTGTCACAAAAAATAGTTGGAGTTCCAAACTCCAATCCAAGATCTTTGAATAATGTCTTCATCCACATAGCTTTTTTGAAGCTATGAAAAGACCTCTGCATTCAGCTTCAGTAGAAGAGAGAGCAACTGTGGGTTGCTTCTTGGATGACCATGAAATAAGCTTTGAACCTGCAAAGGTAAGATAACCTGAAGTGCTTCTTCTATCTTCCTTGGAGCGAGCCCAATTTACATCAGAAAATAGCTTCAAACTAAATCAGATACATAAGGATAATAAAGTCCTTCATTTATGGTTCCTTTGAGATACTTGAGAATCCTTTTGGCAGCATCCATATGTGGTTTCGTTGGTGTGTGCATAAATCGACTTAGCACACTCACACTGTAACATATATCTACTCTTGTCAATGTGGCATAGTTGAGACTACCCACTAGACTTTGATATGATGTGATGTCCTCTATGAGTTCACCTCCATGTGAGCTCAATTTGTGATTGACCTCCATTGGAGTACCTGCAATCTTACAATCTTGCATCTTGAATTTTGCCAACATGTCCTTAATGTACTTTCTTTGAGTGAGAAACAAACCATGATCTTTGTAGACAACTTCCAAACCTAGGAAGTAGGTAAGTGAACCCAAATCACTTATCTTGAACTCTTCTCTCATCTGATCTTTGATCTTCTTCATACCACCTGCATCATTTCCTGTCAATATAATATCATCTACATATACACATAGGTAGATGATCTCAGAACTACTCTTTTTAATAAAGAGTGAAGGATCTGCCATGCTTGGTTGAAAGCCTTTGTCCTGCAAGAATGAAAAAAGTATGAAATTCCAAGGTCTTGGGGCTTGCTTGAGACCATACAATGCTTTGTTAAGTTTACACACATAATCAGGATAAACTTGATTCTCAAAACCAGGTGGTTGTGCCATATATACCTCTTCTGTTATCCAACCATTCAAGAATGCATTCTTTACATCTAGTTGAAGTATCTTCCAATTCTTGGAAGAGGCAATACTAAGCAAAACCCTAATACTAGGCATCTTTGCCACAGGAGAGAAGGTCTCCTCATAATCAATTCCTTGAGTTTGTGCAAAGCCTTTTGCTACAAGCCTTGCCTTATAACTGTTAATGGAACCATTAGAGTTCTTGTTGAGTTTATAGACCCATCTTGAGCCTATTACCTTCATGGATGAAGTCTTGGGCACCAAATCCCAAGTGTTGTTTTCCTCAAGTGCTTCAATCTCTTCCTTCATTGCATGCTTCCATTCTGTTTTTTCTTTGGCCTCTTCAAATGATGATGGCTCCTCTTGGTTTATGTCCTGTGCTATGTAGATAGAATGTTTAGTTACTAATGAGGTGTCAAACCCATACCTTTCTGGTTCTTTATTTTCCCTCATAGATCTTCTTAGGCCATGATGTGATGATTCTGCCTCATGTCCAAGTTTCTGCAATTTTGCTTTACCTTTAGACTTCCATGCTTTGATCTTTTCCATCTGAGTTTCTTCATCATCCTTCGAGGTGTCTTGTTCTTCAATCTTTGGTTGTTCTCTACCAAGCTTTGAAAAATCTTCTTCAAGATCATATGGTAGATTGACCTTCCTACATGAATCTTCATACCATGAATTGTTTTCATTAAAAACTACATCTCTTCTTACCTAGAATTCTTTGTTGGTAGGGTTGTATAACCTGTAACCCTTTTGATTCTTGTCATATCCAATAAATAAACACCTTTCTGCCTTTGGATCCATCTTGCCTCTAACCTGTGAAGGAACATGAGCAAAAGCAATACATCCAAAAATTTTACAATGATCTAAGCTTGGTCTTCTTCCATTCCAACCCTCATATGGAGTCATCCCATCAATGGATTTTGAAGGCAACCTGTTAATCAAGTAAGTGGCTATAGATACAGCCTCAGCCCATAGATAATTAGGCAAATGCTTTTCATTTAACATGGACCTTGCAGCTTCAACAATTGTCCTATTCCTTCTTTGCGCCACTCCATTTTGCTCAGGAGTGTACCTTGTAGTTACCTCTCTTTTGATTCCTCTTTCTTGAAGAAAAGAATCAAACTCATGGGAGAAGTATTCTCCCCCTCCATCTGACCTTAGCCTTTTTAGTGATTTACCTGTTTGATTCTCCACAAGAGCCAAAGATCTTTTGAAACATGAAAAAACTTCATCTTTGTGTTTCATAAAGAATAGGATGGTCCATCTGCTACAATCATCAATAAAGGAGACATAATACCTTGATCTAGATATTGAAGCTTCCTTGCTAGGTCCCCATACATCTATATGATGGTAACTTGTGAGACTTTCCAAATTGACATGCACTACACTTATAAATCATATGTTGTTTTGATAAATTAGGGAGTCCAAGTACACTTTGGTCCCTGTAAATTTGCTTTAATGACCTTTCACCAATATGTGCTAACCTTTTGTGCCATACTTCCAATTCTCTGAGTGTCTGGCTACCATATTTAAAGAGAGCAATGTTTCTAGTGTCTTGTAATTCAAATGTGAACAATCTACCTGTCTTTTCACCTTTTGCAACTCTTCTGAATCCTTGACTTGGATCTTCAACAAATGCTCCTATTTTTGTGAACCTGACTTGCAACCCTTTCTCTACTATCTGCCCAATACTTATCAAATTCTTTGTAATGGTAGGGTCATAGAGTACCTTACTGAGTAGGTTGATATTTCCATCAGGTGCTTTGACATTGCCTATTTTCTCTACAAGATGTCTTGTATCATCTCTTGTTTGTACCTCATGCTTATTCCTTGGACCTTCTAAATCTGATAGGAGTGCCACATTTCCTGCCACATGATTTGAACAACCTGAATCTATGTAGAAAACATGCTCATCAGATTTACCTTGTGGCATAGACATGTTCATGATCAATAATGAATCCTCTTTGTTTGAGCCTTCTATGTAGTTATTGAAGTCTCGCCTTCCTTTGTAGCCTCCTTGATAGTTTGAATGATTGTAGTTGTTGTAGCTGCCATGATAATTGTTGAACCTTCCTCTTGAGTAGCCATAACTTCCTCTATTGTATCCTCTACCTCTTTGATTCTTGGAATTCCTAAAGCAATTTTCAGTTGTATGATTAGTTAATCCACAAATAGAACATGAGTTGGAGTCTTGGGATCTCCCCCTACCTTGTCTACCTCCTCTTCCTCTACCTCTGCCATGTCTTCCTCTACCTGCATAGTTAGCTTGATATGTACCTGCTTCATCATCCACTTTCTTTGTCTTTCCTTTGTTATCTTTGGACGGCATCATAACCTGATCTTCCTCTCTCTCTCTCTCTCCGCCATCCAATAGACACTAGTGTGAATTCCCTTCTTTCTCTTCTATGTCGACTACATCATGTTTTTGGTTGCTAGATAGGCCTTGTGCAAATGTTTTTGATGACATCCAAAGCCTCCTACTCCACCAAGCTACATATCCAAGAGAACAACATTGTTCTTGTGACCAAATGACTCCCTTTGTCAAAAATTGAATGAAGTAGTTCTTGAATAATCCTCTATCTATTATCTCTGCATATAATCTATAGCCTGAGATAATATAATCCTTTCTATAACAAACATCTTCTGCTCTGTAAATCCCCTCTCTACTTAATGATTAAACATGTATCAGAGGCAATCTAAAGATGAGAAGGATTGATAGATTCTATAGAAACACAAGCATGGCAATATTTTAGGCAAGCATATGACTTCTCTTAGGCTCAGACTCATAAATTCCCATGTTTTTGGCCTCTACGCAACTCTCTTACTCAACAAAAGTATGAATATAGAAAGGTATAGCATGAACAAGAATGAACAAGAAAAGATAAGAAGCCTACTTGGAGAGAAAATCCACTTGGAAAGACAAATAGGAATCTGATGTCTATTTATAGGTTCTGCCCCTATGACTTTTCTCTAGAATCTTCTAACCTCCCTTGTGAAACTTCCTATTTCCAGAATCTTTTTTCATGTTCATCTGCTATTTTGGGAAAATCCCATTTCTTATTTCTATTTTGGTTTTTCTCTTTTTAATTTTCCAATTTTTCTTTTTCTATTTTTGTTCCCTTTTTTCTTTTTATTTTTCTTAGACTAAAGTTTGATTTCATGCCTATATACAAATTAGATTAAATTCAAAGGTTAGACTTAGGGTAACTACCAATTTTAGGGTTCCAATCTAGGATTTTTCTGGGGGAAGTTAGTTTTTGCCTACAATTAAGGTCAGCCATGTCATATTCAGGGTTTATTCATATTTATGAGTTAAAATCCAAGGGTTTCTTAGGGTTTAGGTTGGGTTTCCATGGGGTAAAACTCAGGTTTTCAAGGGTCAAACCTAGAGTTTTAAGGGTCAAAAGTTAGTTTCAATGAGCTATTTACAAATATAAAAGACTAGAGTACATAATGGACATGGTTTTGCATCTCATAATTAATTAAATGAACCAAAACATGCACAGATTATAACTCTTTCTCTGTTAAAACATCACACCATAACCAGAAAATCAATGAACTTGAAAAAAATTTGTACACTTCCCTAAGGGTTTGCATCCGGACAACATGGAGTTTTCATGTGGTCTTTCGTCTTGATATGTAGGACAACTTGTTACGTGCGAATGAACATCTTTTTGCATCTCTGGCCAATACACTCCCAACCTTTTTAGTTCTTGTAGCCTACCACTATTGGTTCTATGTTTCTTCCATGGATTTATGTGGGCTTGCCTTAACCAATTCTCTTGTCCATCATCATCTAGACACCCCAAAAGAATTCCACTGCAATCTTGATTATATAGGCTTCCTGCCAGAATGTGAAGATTCCTTGTTTGCCATAATTGTTGTGTTTTATCTGAATTAATCCTATGACTAAGTCCATGCATGAGTATATGTATCAATGTTTCAGCCCACTTTGGACAAACTTCAAAGTTGAAAAGATAGGTGTCAGGTAGATCATCCGAAACAACAATTGGGGGTTCTCCATGAATCATTCGAGATAGATGATCAACTGTGAAATGTGTGTTTCCTTTCTTAACCACTACTTCGAAATCGAATTCCATTAAGAGTAAAAACCATCTCACTAATCTTTTCGTGTTACAGGGCTTATTAATTAAGTATAATAGAGCCTGGTGATCAATAAAGAATTTGAATTTGTTTGCCAGTAAGTAGTATTAGAATTTCTTTACAATGTAAACCATTCCTAAGCCCTGTCGCTCAGTGGTGGTGTAATTACATTTGGCTTGGTTGAGCTGCTTGCTAGCATAGGCTATGGGGTGACCGAGTTTCCCTTAATCTACAGGCTACACTAAGATGCATCCTATGGAAAACTTGGAAGCATCCACATGGATATGGAAGGGCTTGTTCCAATTGGACACTTTTAGAATGGGCGTTGAACTCAGTCTGCTTTTCAACTCATTGAAGGCTCTCTCGCAATCTTAAGTCCAATTGAAATGAGTCAATAAGCCATATAGAGGTCTGGAAATTATGGCATACATGTGAACAAATCTATGATAGTATCCACAATTTCCCATAAATGCCTCTACTTCTTTTGCATTTTTATGTGGGGATAGTTATAGAATAACTTTGATCTTGTCTTCATCTGTGGATATTCCATTCTTAGACACTATATGTCCTAAAATTTTTCCTTGTCGTACCATGAAGACACATTTTTCTGGATCTAAACAGACTCTGTATTGTCTGCACTTTTCAAAAATTCTCCTCAACTCGGGTATGTGATCTACTCTTTGAGAGAAATAGGTGCATAAATCATCCATGTATTACTTCCATGCTTTTCCTAAGGAATTCCTTGAAAACATGACACATTAATCTCTAAAAGGTGGCTAGCGCATTGATTAGGCCAAACGGCATAAACCTAAAAGCATTTACACCCCATTCCATGGCAAACCTGATTTTGTGCTGATCGTCTGGAGCAATTGCAATTTGGTTGTACCCTGAGAATCCATCGACAAAGCTATAGACTTCTTTGCTTGCCACTCTCTCCAAGAGGTGATTCGTAATGGGTAAGAGGTAGCTATCACGAATAGTGGCTACGTTCATCTTTTTGAGGTGAATGAAAACCCTTAATTTACCATTTTTCTTGGGTACAATTACCAAGCGTGACACCCACTCTATGTGTTCAATTTCATATATGAACCGTGCTGCCAGTAATTTATCTATTTCTTCCTTGATTTTGTTAGTGTATACCTCATTGTATGTGGATGGTTGTTGATTTGAGGGTTAACTTTAGGGGTCATGGGAATACAGTGTGAACAAATAGAGGGATTCACTCCTTTTAAGCCCTTGTATGTCCAAGCATTTACATCCCTATATTTTTTAATCAACTCTAGTAGTTCTCCTTCTTCACTTTTTGACACATCCTTCCTAATGTAGGTGCATCTATCCTCTTCCCCTTCTATGGTCACAGTGACTGTCAACTTGGTGTGTTCCTTATTATCATATGCTATTCCTTCTTGTGCTTGTCATTTTGGCATTTGAATGGCAATTTTTCTTTCCTCTACTTCATATTTTTTGAAATGTTTGGGAACCTGAAACTCTTCTTGTAGTGTATTCTCTTCCTTGCTAGTCTCTTCTGAGTTTATGTTTTCTTGTCTTCCATTTTGTTCAAGGGTTTCTTTATGTTCTCCCTCCAAGTGATGTCCTTCCATCTGGGTCTCAACCTCCATTTAAATACTTTCATAATCTTTGTTCCATTCTTTCCCTACCCATTCTCCTTCCTTTGCCTCTTGTAGTATGGCCATGTAAAGACTTACATCATATCCATCCTTGTCTATGCACTTGTTCAGGGTTAGGACTTCCTCATTGACACACACATCCAATGTGGTCAATATCTCCATCCATCTCTGGGGCTCAAAGTCTTCATCTTCGAATACGTGTGGTATATATGCTCGACCATCTACTAGTCTAGAGATTCCACAACCTAGTTTCCATGTTCATCTTCTTTCTTCTTCTCTCTTGACTGTCTTACACATCCATAGTTGGGTGTCTTCATGCATCCATGATTGGTCTTCAAATACCACACTATGGATTGATAGTTCATCCTCTTTTTTATATACTGTGTTCCATTGTAGAGGTGGAACATCTTGGTAAGCATATGTATGGAGATTCATCTCGAAACTTTGCTCATACTCTCCCATGTGGTTAGGTAGAGTGTTTATGCTTTCCAAGTCCTCTTTATCCAATTCCAAGCATTCCTCACAGTTTATCTTTTGATTCATCATTCATGGGTTCTTCGATGCATCTAACTCTTCAAAATGCGGATCAATTCCCTCAATTTTCCTCCATCTTTCTTCCTGAACTCTAGCCCATAGATCCTCATGCCACTTAGCTTAAACTTTCGGGATAACACGACTTCTTTCATGATTTTTAGTGGTTAAACTTGTGGCTTTCTTGACAGCCTTCCTTTCTTTGGAAGGGTCATGTACTCCTAAACATTCTTGAAATTGTTTATCAGGTATCCTTGCTTCTGGAAGAGTTTTGATAGGTTTCTCTAGTGTGTTTTGAGCAATTTCAATCAACATTTTGCAGATCTCCCACCTTTTTCTTTCCAAATCTCCTCTCGGGTAACTTAGTTCATGTTGCTCCAAACTTGGTTCCTGCTTTGATCCTAGATTGATATGCTTTTATCCACATGGCTAGGTCTTCGGGCATTGGATCAGCTAAAACCAACCCAACTTGTTGTTTCGGCTGCTCTTTCCCCTCTTTTATAGAATCCTTAATGGTTGTAGGACTCTTAGATTGATTTGGCTCTTCTTTGCTCTTCTCTTCCTCCTTCTTTTGAGTCCACTTGTTTCTCAAATTATCTCATGAAGATTTCCATCTTTGAGTTCTTTTCACCTTCGATTTTTCTTCAGACTCCTCTAAGTCTACCACTATTTGAGGCATCAGTGTTTCCTGTTTGTTGGTTTCTTGTATGTTTGAATTTAGCCTTTGTGGACTTTCTTTAGCTCCTGCTCTTATAATTGCCTTCATTCGTACCATATATTCTTTGTCACTTCCAGAAGACTCTACCACTTCTAAAACAAATGCTCCTTTCCACAATCATTATAATATCCTTCCTAAACCTTAGGGGGTGGTTGGTACGGTAGAGTGCATTCCCTCATGGAATGGTCTCCTCCACAACAATAACAGGGTCGTCTAGGGACGGGAGGTCTAATGAAGGGTCTAGAAGGTGCTTGGGCTCATGGAGTCGTATACATTAATGTAGCATATTCAGTTGCATATCCATGTGAGCTATCATAGGCCTCTTGTTTGTAAGGGTGTTGCTCATAGATATGTTCATAATTCATCAAGTCAGCTTTGTATGCATAGTATTCTCCCCAGTTTTGATCATAGAATTGATTATGGCTATCAGGGTTTGTTAATGAAGTAATCGACACTAGGGCTCTCTCAGTGTTCTCTTCTGCTTGGGGAAATTTCACTAGAACAACATTCTATGGGTGAGGTGTATGTTTTCCTAACACCGGCTATGGTAGATTGTGTCCTGGGTTGTTGTATGATCTTTGAATGGGAGGTGGGTTCTGGTACCGAGGAAATCTAGGAAATTCCCTTGGTCTCTGGCTAGATATCATATGGCCGTAATTGTGGTTGTTGGGTACTTCTAGGTTGTCTATTGTGAGGACAATTTTTAGTATTGTGATTAGTGTATTTCTGCTCAATACTCCAATACTGAGCTTGATTCTATGCTAGTTGTTGGTTATAAACATACGCGGTTGGTGGGACAATGCCTCTATGGAACACATGAGAAGGATGATCCCCTCCAGAGTGTAGACATCTCCTAAGCATTGACATCCTTAGTAGGGGGTTGGGGTAATTCTTTTGTCCTGCACACCTAATTTCATGGCCACTAAGTCTGCAATCTCTTCCACATTGTTGTTCAAACTAGAGATGTTGCTACAACTATCCTCACTCTTATTCTTAGTTTGGGGGATCTTCAAGTCAGTCTATACACTCCTTCAAGCATTCACTCAATTTTTGGAATCTCTTTACATAGACTAGTGCTCTTAGAGATCCATTCACTAATACTTCCATAAATTGTAAGATAATTTTCTACTATGTAGGCCATTCCTTTGTGGGGCATGTATCCACATATTTCTTAAACCTCCTAGCTGCCAGACAGACCGACTCAGTAGGAGAGTGTTTGAAGCTGTGAATCAAAGATGAAGAGTTATTTTTAATGCTAGTATTCTTGAATTCTTTAATCATTTCCTAAAATACTTGTTCAATATTTAAGAAACTATTGGGTTCAAGTGGTTGGAACCAAGCTAATGTAGTATGTGTGAGAGTCAAACCAAATGAGTCATATTGAACCGCAAAATCTTCCACTTGTTGAGCACGAATCACTTGCTTGAATTCGGCTATATGGTTATAAGGTTCACCAGACCCATCATAGTGGTTCCTCATGCATTTGGGAATTTGAATTTGTCATAATCTTCTACCAGGTTCTGGTGGTCTCGATAGAATAGGACTGGCTGGATGTCTCACTTGAATGCCAATTCCCCTCCCTATGGGCGGTCTCTCCGGAATAGGATTTCTGTTTCTTGGCTTTCCACTGTATGGGGGTTGATGGTTGGGATTGGCTCCTAGCATCGAGAACTCATCGTTAGTCCTCACCAGAATGCTATGTTGTTGGGCATGCCAAACGTTTTGGTAGGCATATCTTTGGTAAGCTCCTTGAGGGTTCTAGGAGGTGTTTCCCTCGTCTCTAGGGGCAAACACTAGAATGCCTTGATATCTTAATCACTATGTTTCTAGATCCGGAATAGGCTAGTAATTTCTCATATTCCTATCAAGATAGGTAACTCGAGAGAGATCCTCCCGATGTTGTAACTCATAAAGGGTGACAGGGTTGCTGCTTTCTCCCCACAAAGATGAAGGGGCTTGTAATAGTTTCTCAATCCCAGCTACCATAGACACATCAGTCAGTGTGTCATCCTGAGGGATCTTGTCACCTCTCCAAACTCTGTTCACTTTGAACTTGCCTCAGGGTGTAGAAATCCTATCTTCATTATTCTCCCCATTAGCATGATCGATGTTCTCATTTTCCCATTATTCACTTATGGCTTCAGGACATTTTGTCACTACATTAATTACTATCCTTTTATCCATGTAGAATCCTCCTTCATATTTAACAACAGGTTGAGGAATAATCTCAGATTCGCTCACTTTCTTCATTCGTGCCATTCATCTGTTTAACCCATCTATGTAGATTGGCAACTCGTGCTGATTGGTGTTCACATACTATAGTCTCCTTCAATCATGGACATGAATCCTGCCAAGGGCACATACCTATGCATGTCTTCAAAACCCATTCTATCTTCTTCGTCTAACTTACTAAAGGTGTCAGAGTAATAGGAATTGGCACTATGTAGAATTACACTTCTTGTTGATGATATGACAGTACCTCCGCTTCCTAGGACACATCCTGACCATAGGTTCATTCACTCATCACCTAAGTCCGGTTAGTGGCTCTCTCTGATTTGTGCTTATTATAGGAGTTTATTTGGCCCAAATTGATTTTTCTTTTAATAGGCTTTCCAGTAGTTTACAAGTTTCCATGGAAATAGCACCAAAAATGTGTATACCTATGTGACAACTTAGGGACTTGGGATGATACAGAATACTTGAGGTACATGATACACGATACTCGAGTGTGGCAATACACGATACACGATATGCTAGTCTTTGGCAATACACGATACTTGGGACTTGGGATGATACAAGATACTTGAGCTACATGATACATGATACTTGAGTGTCACGATACATGATACTCGAACGTCGTGATACATGATACTCAGGTATCAGGATACTTGACCCAACGACACACGATACCTAGGTATCACAAGAGGAGCAATCAAGGTTGAACACATGGTATGTAGAGGATGTTTTGACAAGGTCATAGATTCTAAACTCTATCTTTTATTTTTTACTTACATATATTAGGAGCCCTAAGGAATCACAAGAGGAGAAATGAGGCTTGAACACATGGTATGTAGAGGATGTTTTGACAAGGTCATAGATTCTAAGCTCTATCTTTTATTTTCTACTTCTATATATTAGGACCTCTAAGACATCACAAGAGACATAAAATGCTTTGAAGCATTCTTCTCTTCAAGCACTAAGGCAAGGAAGAATTAACAATGGATGGAGTTCACATCACTCAAGGAGTAGTATGAGGAAAGTGTCACCGACTTTGTCACAAAGATAAAGGATATAGTTTCGATCAATTTGGAAGCATTGGGGAGATCATAGATGATAAGAAAATTTTCAAACATTCACCACTACCACGGAATTGTACATGCATATAAAAGAGCTAGACTTCAACACACTCATGGGAAAAAACTTCACTCGTGAGGCAAACTTTTTAAGAATGTTGAGATACAGAAAGGTAATCAATCCTCTACCCCTTAAAAAAATAAAACTAGAGGTAAAGATGCTAGAGGAAAAGATAGTTAGATTCAAAGAATGAGACAATAACAATAGTTTTTATATACCTTGTCACCCTCAACCATGTGTAACTAGGCTCACATGAATCTAAGTGACTATTGTCAGAGTAGGAGTCAAAGAATCAGACAATCAAAATAGTTCCTATACACTCCCTTTACTATTGAGAGAGCAAGAATCGAGGCAACAATGCAAACAATCTTAATACATCTATTGCTCAATCCTATACTACTGTGAGAATAAGAGTTAATGTAGCTAGGGAGTCAATCATAGTAGTGGTTTATTTTAAATTTGACTCATCAAAGTATACAACTAAGAAATAGTTTTTATGAATCAAACATGTATACTATTGATGATTAAAAATGATAAAAACCAAACACATAAATGTAAATCATACATATGTAAGAGATGCATATGTTAATCATAAGATATGCATGACACACAATAAACATAACTATAATATAGAAATTAAATGAAAAATAAATCAATACCTAAATGAAATGGCGAGGAGAGAGATTTATGAATGCTATGGTAGTAGTAAAGCTCTAACAACTTGCTAGAAAGCACATGCTTGATAAGATTTTTGATTAAATGAACTTTTTTCCCCTAGAAATAGCTTTTCGATCAAAAGAGATCTCAATAGAAAAGCTTTTCGATCAAAAATATTTTAGATCAAAAGCACTTTTGATCTACGATTAATTCAAATCCAATTTCATATTCATATTTATTAAAAAATCCTCAAATAAGTCAGACATGTTGATAATTTTCTATTATTTAGATGAATAAATGCAGCATAGATGCCAAGTGGTGTGACTCAATGCTCCAAGAGTTATAGTAAAGGGTGCTACCATCATGAGGTTCAAATTTCATTTGTTCCTAGTAAAATTAGGCATTAGAATTTTGATCCTAGAGTTGCCATCTAGAATAACATTATCGAAATTTAACTTTTTATGGAAACAATAATCTTGAATTCTCATAGTATGCAAGGGGTGTACGGGGAAAATCTACCATGAATCCATCTATACTTGGTAGTTTGATTAGGTAGGTAGACTATGTGACTTTCATTAAATCATTTTACAGCTTTGAGTTCATTTTTATGAGTTGAAATAAATTGACCTTGTGGTGAATTCCCTTGTGGTGAAGTAATAGCACAAAATGTTTCAAGAACTTGGGTGTTACCTCTCTACTAGACTCCCTTGAGGTAGTAACAATCACATACCTCATGTCCACCCTTGCCACAAAAATGGTAGCTTATGCAATTAGGGTAGTTCATGTTGTTGGGACCATTGTTGGTGCATGTGGTACACCAAATCTACCTATGGATGTCTTGATTAGTCTGCAACTCCTCCACTTCACGAAAAATTTGCACCAATAAATCATCCTTGTAATGTGAAGACATCCAATGGTAATATGGATTTGTTAAGAAGTGTTCTCTATGTACATAGCGTTACAAAAACTTAATAAGTGTGGCTGAGATTGTGGAGAAAGGATGGGAGGTGAGGTTCACAAAGTATGGATCCTAGATAGAATATCCATGTGAAGGATCCAAGCAGATAGCTAAAGGAGAAAAGATAGGTAGATTGTTAACCTTTGAACTTCAAGATACTAGGAATATAGCATTGTTCAATTATGGAACTCAAACCCTATCAAGGTTAGAGTTTTGGCATAAAACATGGGCTCACATTGGAGAGAGATCCCTAAAACAAATCAGTAGAGATCAAATTGTACTTAGACTACAAATGTAGTGCATGTGAATTTGGGAAATATCATAGGGGACCTATAAAATACTACGTTGATTTCCCAAAAAATGGATGTGTGGGTAATAATGAAATTTTATGTTTAGGATATTTTGATCATGTCTACAAATATTTTGTGTGTGTTTTTGTGAGATTTCATTATTGTACTATCTCAATGTACATCTATAAGATCTAGTCAACAATGGCTTCAATGCCTCTGCATGTCTATGGAGGTATAATTTTCGATGTCCGTTCATGATTCGATCGATGTCCGTTTATGATTCAACACCTGTTTTGGTTTGTTTATTCTCGTCTGGTCTACGTTAAGGTTTGTCAATTCAGATTTTCTTTTTCTTGTTCGCCATTTTTTTTTGAATCCGTTATTGTGCCCTTGTGCACTGTACACTGTCACACTATGATCACTATGCTCATTGTCACACTGTCATTGTGCATTGTGCTCACTCTGCTCACTATGCACACTGTGCACTATGCTGTTCCAATTCCAATTCGGTTCCTTTTATAAACTGGTTTTATAATTTGGTTAATCCATGTGATTGCTCCTATGACTTACTCCAAGGCATCGAGTAAGGCATAGAACTATGGCATAACTATGACATCTTTGACTTCTATAGCACTCTTGGTTCTCTTTGGTTCCATTGGCATCCGCGAGCTACATGCAAACCTCTCTGGCTAATGAGAGGAATTAAGATCTTACTCATTTCCCTCTTTACCATGTAGGGGATTTGAACCCACCACCTCTCACTTGCAAGAGATATGCTTTATACACTAGTCTATTTTCACATGTTGATACCCCATTTCTTTTCACTCATATTTAAGATTACTTTTACTTCTCTTTTCTTATTTATATTTCCAAAAAAAAAACTTTCCTTTTCTATATTAATTTCAATATTGCTAAAATTCTTTTCATATGATTAGTAATAGGTTTTGGTTCTATATAAGACCATGGACCCTACCATCATGGTTTTCCAAAAAGATATTCCATCAAATAGAGATGTTCATTTTTGTAATCACTTTTGGGTTGCATTATTTCAAAATTTAGGTTCAAAAATAGACTTTGGCTCTACATTTCATCCTAAAAGTAACAAGAAAAGTGAAGGTACAAATAGTACTATTTTAGATTTATTTTGTTATTATTCTTTAGATAATCCAAGTAATTGGGATGATCAAATTCCTTTAATATAATTTGCATACAATAACACAACACATACCACTACTCGGTGTGCACCGTATGAAATTCTTTATGGTAAAAAGCTTCCCACTCCCATGACTCACACTCAAATAGATATCCCTATGGTTGATTGTTTTGCACAAAACCATATTTCTACACTTCATGAGGTTCATGAGCACATTAAAAAGAGTGAGGAATGTTACATGTGTAATGTTAATAAGAAAGGAGTAGCTAAATAATTTACTGAAAATGAATTTGTATGGTTAAAAATAATTAAAAGATATATGAAAAATATTTCACAACATCCTAAGGTTAAACTTGCACCACATTATTATGGACCTTTCTATATTATTCAAAAAACTAAATGAGAATGTTTTTAGATTAGACATACCTTCTCATTGGAATATACATAATTCTTGTCATATTAGTTTATTGAAATCCTTTAAAGGAACTTTACCAATCATTCCTATTTTAGATGATCCTCCTTTACTTGAAGAGGATGCTCATATTTTAGTCCTAAAGAAAATACTTGATTGTGATGACTACTACATGCACTGGTAAGCAATACCATAGATATTTAGTTAAATATAAAAATCACTCACTTGAAGAATCTTAGTGGATTCATAAGTCATCATTAACTCCACATTATCACCACTTGATTTCTGCATATCATGCACATTCACATTAAATTCCAGTTGTTTTGTGACATTGTGGAATGTGATTAGAGGAGAAGCCCTTTGGAAACTTTGGAAAGAAAGATGCACCACCAACTTTGGTAACAACCCTAAAAAGTGTTCTATTGAGAAGACCCTAGGCCTCCTTGCAAGAAGAATCAAGAAATTCAAAATTTCCCACCCTTCAGCCATCATATAATATCTCTTTGGGACACCAACAAGATCAACTACAGATGCTCCCCTCATCAAAGGAACAAAAAGATGATTACATTAGTTTGTAATTAGGACTATAACCCTTGCATTCACATCTTTGTAATAGTCCTTAAATATCAAATCCACCCTTAGACCATCTCTATGATTACTTGCCCTTGCTTTGTGGGATAAGGGGGATCGCATTGGTAGTATACCCCCTTTGCTTGTATACTTGTCTTTATTATTTATTAATGCAAGGAGGAATATCCTTAGGCCGAACTTCCTCTAATAAAAATAAAAAACATTCTTGTATGTTTTCTTTGTTTATAATTTAAAGCACTTTTGTGAGGAAACATCACGATTGTAAATTCAATGTCTTTTTTCCTGTCCCACCCTCCTGTCTGTCTTTTCCCATTTACGTTTTTAGTACTCTTTTCTTCGATTACCATATAATTCCAAGTATTAAAACTAAGCTTGAGCAAAGATTCTATCACTATAATGTAAGTTTACAGCTTTAACTACCAAATCAATCCTTTCTCTTAATAAGTTCTGAATTTAGGACTCTAAAGCGACAGACTTATAAGCATACAAAGATTCATTACACTTATCTCGAAAATTTCACGATGGCCTTAGCTTATTTCTGTGTGAAAGATTAACTTTTTCGTTAATTTTTTTACCACTGTACATTCGAGAAAGAAAGTCAAGATCAAGATCATGCAAAGTTACTTGCAACAACTAAGCTTATGCTGAGATATGGTGATAATAGTTTCAATGAGGTTACCACTCATGAAAGATATGGTGATATTACCACTCATGAAGATCATGCAAATTTTCTATGAGATTACCTCTTTTCATGTATACTTGTGATCGAGACACGAAAATGAAAATATGATTATGTCAGAGAATGCTAAAGCCTATTACGATACTCGAATAAAGATGATGAAGACTTTTAAGTATGTACTATATTCAAGAACATTATGTACTATATTCAAGTATGTACTTTTAAGTATGTACTATATTCAAGAACATTATGGGGAAGATTGGAATACCTTGTCATTCGAAAGGATATGGCATGATTAGGTTCACCTAGTAACATAGGTAGGATCCTAAACAAAATTCTATTCCTGTGGAAATCTTTTCTTGAAAAACAACCTTCATGTCGTGGAAACTTACAACTATATGAGTATAGGACGATTGATGCTTTGTTTCATTGCATGTGTGTTTGGTCCCAACTTATATCATGTTTATGAACCTTACGTTGCATTATGTATTGTCTCCGATGTGGACATAACCGTACTTGGGGGATCTTGATTAGCGATATGAGCCGCCCTTTTCCACCGTACCATGCAAAAATCTAGAACATATGCCATCTCATGCGATGCATTATTCATGATGTCATCATGCAACATTCTATCTAGAAGATCCTTGTTTTCTTTCAACCACCTATCTAAGTAAGGGCTTCTCATAGGATCTTCAATCTTGCCAATGCCAATCTTGAGAGCTCAAAGGGTTATGAAGATACTACCTTGAGTTATGTCCAAAATAGCAACCTCTTCTCAAGAAGATGCCAACCTACAAATTCACCTGTTGTACACTAATCGTCTTTTGCAACTCCTTGCACCTCAGCCTTCCACATGCTCTCATACTAATGAATGCCTTTGGTGGACTAAGCAAGAAAATGGAAACATCTCTGGAAACAAGACACCAACTGCTGGATCAACTTCGAGGATATTGACCCTAGCGTCAACATTTCGTACGAAGAATGGAACACTTTGCAAAGCAGATGCCTCGCCTGGGATCGACACAAAACTTGCCTTCTCATGGACACGACACATCGAGCTTGCTTGGTCTCAAATGGCCCAATGGGAATAGCCTATCAAAAATCTCGAACATCAAAGAAACGATTGACTATCATGTTAACCTCAACAAGAAGTGGTGCCTGTCATGGACGCGGCTTCGATGGGACATGAAGTTCATGGCTATCTGGCACCCCCTCATAGAAATCAAAAAGTTTGTCCTCTTATGGCAAATTCTTCATCATGGAATCTGGACCAACCTTAAGGCTAGCAAACTTTGTGGGATTCCTCCCTGGTGCAAACACTGCCATTGCTCTATTGAAGATGTTCCACACATCTTTTTTACCTGCCCCAACTCCAACAGACTCTGGCAAACGGTTAGAAAGAAACTTAGACTTCAAAAACATCTAAGTTGGCAACAAGCCCTGCTGGGAGAAGCGATTGGCTGCTCTGCGACTCTCTAGAACGCCATCAGAGAGGAGGTCCTATGGAAAATCTGGTGGGAAAGATGTGCTCTCAACTTTGCTGACTCCCCCAAGGAGTGGTCAATTGAGAAATCCTTGTTCCTCCTTGGCAAAAGGATTGTTAATTGTAAGAAATCCCCCCCCCCCCCCTTCAGGCATCATCAAGTTCTCCTTTTGATCAATGACAAACTTAAACCCAAGTGGGCCTCTCATGAGGGTGATGAGAGGGTGATTAACCTTCTTTGTAATGCCATCTAAGCTCTATAAAAGCTTTCCTTGCTTTGTGGGATTTGGGGGGTCCCATGGGCACTAGTCCCCTTCTCTTGTACTTTTCCTTCTTTATTTAATTCAAGTCCGGGAGAGTAGGCTAGTGGCGAAATTCCTTTATATAAAAAGAAAATCAAGGTGGAGATGGAGGAAGAGGGAGAAGAAGAGACACACACACACATGTGCGATAGCCTCAAACCCACATAAAGATCTTTTTGAGGCAACACTCTCTAAAAGATCTATCTATATAAACATTGGATAGGTTAATGAGCTTTAATGAAGAATGATGGGCATGCCCCATAGCCAGGTCTATTTGAAAACATTTTGTGATGCAAATTGGGCTGTAAATAAATATGTTCACTCTTGAAGTTGACTATATTGTCGAGTTTAAGAGTGAAATCAACGATGATGCCTTCATTAATAAATAGAAAAATATTATTACACTAAATTATTTTCTCAAAAAGAAGTTTCGCAATAGCTACCCTCCCAAACTTTAATTAACAAAATAAAACTCTACAAAATAAAACTCTACAAGTGAAGGGGCCTCACACCACAGGACCCCCGAATCCCAGAGAGTAGGGTTTGCTTAAAACTTTCTAAGAAACATTACAAAGAAGGTTAATAACCTTCTTTGTAATAACCCTTTTGACCCCTCATGAAGGTCCCACTTACTTTTAATCTTGTTGTTCTTGAGAAAAAACAATCTGTGTGATGTCCGGAAGGCCAATATTCCATTACATTTTCGATGCTAATAGGTTTGTGTAATTAATGCGATGTCCTAAGTTTCTTTTTGTGTGATTAATGGAAAATTCATGCTTCAAGTATATACTTGTTATGAGAAACGTATTTAGAACCTCTTATAATTATCCAAACCTTTGTTGGATTGGAAGTGAGTCATCACCTATCTGATTGTGTGGTCTTAAATATCCGAGGAATTTTCTTGTTCTTCGTCACCGTACCTATGCATTTGTCTAATTATTGCTCGTTTACTCGATCATGTCATTGCACAATGTGTTCTCCAAAACGAGAAAGTCTTTCACGTAGAAACATCAATTTCAATCAAACAGTCAGCCCTCCCTCTTTCTCTCATATACGATGAATGTTAATATAAATCCAATTCAACATGGAAAACTTCAAGGATTTATCAGCGGTATACAAAGAAAACTGTGGATTGTTTGAATCATTTCAGAAAAGCCACCCACGGATAATTGGAGTACCTCCTTATGTAGAACCATTGAATAACTGGAAGTGAGATGGACGTATCTTTGAAATAGCCTAAACAAACCATGCCGATCGAATTATATTGAAGCCCAACGGAGAGAAATGTTGATCAAAATAATGTCTTTGAATTGTTTCATCATCCCAACAACGAATATTTTGTTTGACAAGCTATTCTCTCTCTTTGAATAATTCTTGAGTAAGTTTCCGAAAATCATTTTGATATACCACTAAAATATAAGATATAACTACGCCAAAAATGCAAATATGACTATGCCAACGGAATGAATTTTTTTTTTTAGATTTATTTAGTCATATATTTTTTTAAAGCTCCGCTTCAGATGAAAAACTTATGGCCATCTTATAATACTATATTTCCTCTATTCAAAACGATTTATATTCATTCCTCATATTGTCATGTACACTAAGCATAGTTGCATATTTATATTCGTTCTCTTTATATAAAATCTTGTTGCCCATTAACAAAATTTTACTAGAGCATATCACAATGCAACAACACATAATGCTTGAGCTCTTTCTCGCACTTTTGCTCTGCATGCCGTGACGACTTGAGGCTATACGAGGATAAAATGATAAATGACTTCTTCATTGCATGCTCATGCTTGATTGGAGTTTGTGTAATGGTCAGTTGTCTTAACTCATATAATGTCTTGATCTCCCATGTGAACATACTCTTACTTGAAGGGCCTTGCGCACAAAGGAAACTAGCCCCCATTGTATCATGGAAGCTTCTAAAAAACATATGTCATCTCATGACCTACGATTCAAAGATTATCATGGAACATTCTAGAAGATCGTGTGTACCTTTCTCATGTAAGGAGGGGCTACCCATAAAGAAATCCTATCGATGTCAAATTCAATCACTAGTCCAGACTAACGATGAGGAAGCATTTTAAGCCAAGCATGTCCCACAAAAAATTCATGGACAGCTTTGGATATCTGTGCATTCGAAAAGGATATGACATGAGTGGTTGCACCTAGTAACCTATATAGAATCTTTACAGGGTGCCTAGCAAGGTCAACGAATTTCAAAATAATAACCCAATGAAGCCTAAACAAAAAGCATTACCAAATTCTTGTGGGATTGATCCCTTAAGAAAAATCTGATGTCATGGACACTCGAAACCATATGAGATGAACCACCATTTCCCATTTTACCAAGAAAGCTTCTAGAACATATTGCATCATGGGGTGTCTCATTGATGATGTCATCATGCGACATTGTTGAACATATTTATATAAGAAGGGGATGTCCATAAGTTCCTCAATCTTGGCAATGCCAATACGCGGAGCTCAAGGAGTGTGACCTCCAACTGACCACAAATGATCCAATGATCCATGGTGCTCTCAATCGTAAGGCCTCCATTATGAACAGAAACCACTATGAGAGCCCAGACATTTGTGGTACCCTAACTTCCAAGTTAAAAGAGGTATACGTGTGACCATTGATTGTAATAGATGATCTTTGTGAACTTAGAAATTAGGTTAGGTAGGGCATAAAATTTTGAGCCATTGGGTTTCTATTCAAGGTGAAAATAAAGGTTTTGCAGTGTCGGAGCATGAATTGATACCATTTGGGTGGATCAATTCCGGCTTATCAAGGCTATGTGACTATACACGGGGTGTTTATCTTTTTGTTTTAGGACATTAAACGTGGAAACAATGTTGACTGACATGTTTGTATATATTATAGTGGTCTATGCTATGGAATGCACATGGTAAAAGCAATTTAAGTATATGAAAAAAATAAACACATTTAAAGTTGCTCCATAGAAAATAAAGTTTTAGAAATGACATAGTCGATTATTCTTTCTACCAGTGGCATTTCTTCATTTAATATTACTTCATGAACTTGATTATTCACATGCATAGGTAATAAATACATAGAAATAAAGGTACGAATTGAGGATTGATCTAGAGGTATGTCATTGGGTAGTCTTGGAAGTAAAATAGATAATACTTTTTTCTTGGATGAGGTGGTAACATTCCTGATTGTAAATTGATTATTCACAAGCATAGGTAATAAGAACATAGAAGTAAACGTATGAATTAACGATTGATCTAGAGGTATGTCATTGGGGAGCCTTGAAGATAGAATAAGTAATACTTTTTTCTTGGATGAAGTGGTAACATTCATGAATGTAAAGATGAAATGAAAACTTATATGAACAAAGTAAACTTATACAAGTAAGATCTTTAAAATCAACTACGAACTCCAACAATCAAATGTATCTCATAAGAAAAATACGAATCAAAAGATTCGGGTATTTTCAACTTCAGTGAATAAACGTAGCATCTTTCCATAGGAACAACGAACATAAGTACTTTTATGGAAAATAGAAAACACTCACTTCTTTATTAATTACTTTTAATTTTTATCACATACATATACTTTTCTTACATTCATAAAACTTATTAACATGTATATTTACATTTACACATGCATATATTCATGCACACACACTATTTCATGCAGAGAATGATGCACATACATACGCTAATGCATACATACATGCACTCATGCATACATGTACTTTCATACATGCATGCATACATTCTCATACATACATGCATTCTTACTCATGCATGTATTCATGCACATGCATATGCATGCTCTCATACATACATACCTACTAACATATCCACATGCATGCATTCAATTTCTTATATGCAATACATGCATGTATACTTCCTCTCATGCATACACATGCACTCACTTATGCACAGACATAGACTCTATATTCATGCATATACATTAATTCTCATTCAAGCATATGTGTACGCACATATAAACTAAGAACCAAATAAACAAATATTTATATTGAGATGTTCCACATGCATTTAGGCAAACATAAAGTATTATGAAGTAGCCATAGAGCATGACTTCAGAACATCCCATGGAAACTTGAAACCAAGACATTGGTTTCAAGGAGAATAAATTACAAGCAATCGGATATAGTTGTTAGCATTTCAATATTACCCAAAAAGAAATATGTTTCACAAATCCCTCTCTCTTTTTCTCTCTCTCTCTTTCTATCTCTGTGTATGTGACAAAAGTGGCACCTCCCGAGGACATTCCATTTCATTAATGAGAACGCAAACGCAACAACTGTATTGGTTTCGTGCACTTGAACCCAAGAGAGTGCTACTTTACTATTGGCAACGCTTCAAAGGAGGTGTGCATTGATAAAAGAAAAGGAAAAGGATTATCGTGAAAGACTGAAACTTTCTTGCACAAAGCATATGTATGTTCGTAGTCCTAAAATACAACATGGGTAGCTGTGTCCTCAACTCACAAAGAAATCGACCAACATTCCTATCTATTCGAACATTCCTATCTCCTCATTGCTTCATGAGTGCCGAAAGGCAAACACGTAAATGTGTGAGTTCATATGATCATTGAGTTATGTAGAAATTATAAAATCGTGTGTGTGTGCGTGTATATATATATATATATATATATATATATATGTGTTTGTGTGTGTGCGCGCGCGCGTGCGCGCGCGCATAAATGCGTATGCACTTGTTCGCACGCATGTGCATGATGTATCTCGGAATTTGTGTGCTCATATGACCAGCCTCTATTGTATAAAATATACATTAAGATGCTTTAAAAATTAAAACGCAATGGATTTTTTTTGAAAATGCTACTTGGAGCTCTCAATGTTTTCCTTTGGCATGAAGAGATTGTGGTAGCGGGGGAAATGCCAAACAACAGGGCATACTATCAACGTCAAGGGAAGAGCTGTTGTGTGTCGTATGGGGTAGCACAGAGGGGGTGCACTTTGGGCTCGTCGTGGTGCTATGGCTTGATAGAGAGGGAGAAAGGAGGTCATCCCGCCTATTTGGATATCTCTTGACCTGCAGACATCAAACAAGTAAAAGCTGAACGCCTTAATGATCAGCTACTATGTGAATGAATAGAGGAATGAATTATAAAGGTTCGAAGCCCATGCAATGGAGGTAGTGAGACGAAGTGGCATTTGTGTGGTAGAATGATCTGAGGGAATGCATATTTTCTGGTGGAAAAGGAGAGTGTACAGCAAAGGCATTCAACAAGGTCTCATTAGAAGGAGAAAAATAAAAGAGCATGTTAAGACAACATCCATATGCCGAATACTAAATTACCTTTTACAATAATTGAGCACGTGTGGCTTACATTTTAATCTTATCATATGATGAAACATCTATCTCAATACATGTGAAGGATATTTGTTAATATTTTGATGAACCCTTACATTCCCGTAGCGTTCAAATCGTATGTCCTGAGTTGCAATCAATTTCTCACCCTCTATGTTTATTTTGGATGTTGTATAAGCCCTTTTTTTAATCAATTATCGAATAGTTTACAGGTGAGTCACTTTGTTTGTACCTAAGAAGCCAACACATTCATAATCTTCAAGCACCTTTAATTCTACCTTTGAATCCATCTGCTAGGAATCTCCACTTAACTCTTCAAGATTGCCTATGTAAGATGGATCATTTTTCTTACGTTCTCAAGTGTGAAAATTGTGGACTTAGTGGTGGTTTTGTGTTGAGAATCAAGTTTTGAGATGAAGGTAACACGTTGTTGAGGAAAGGGTTGGATGAAAGTTTAGATGGAGTGTTGGGAGATATTGAGAGCATGCAATAGAGTTGGAGAAGAAGATGGAGAACTATGAAGAAAAGATAGCTTAGTGAAATGCTTTAGTGAAATGCTATAGTTGTTGAAGAAATATACTAAGGATATGAAAATAAGTCACTCATAGGATATAAAATTAAGTCAAGATCTTTCTCTTGCAACCTCCTTTTAATGAACTCCGCGACATACCTAGTGAACTTGACGTGAAAGGAGGGGGTGAGTGAATCTTAGAACCAATAAGTTGAAGAATAGAGACAACAATGAAAGGTCTACGATATTCAAAATGGAAGATTTCTTAGCCAAATTCCTACGCTTTCGACAAGAGGATAGATGGTTTAAAGCTATCCAATGTCTTCATGAGCAACTAGTCAAGCAATGTGGATTTTTCAATGGGAAGAATATATCCAAGTTTTGCAAAGAATGAAAACTCAAGGTGAAGTACCTAGGCATTCGTTTGACACTAATGATGAATCATGAGGTTTGTGACCACTTTTTCTATGTGTTCGAATATAATCTTAATGATCAGCTCATGCAAATAAGAGAAACCACATGGTCTCAATACAAAGTGGTGCTCCCCAAGAGCTTCATGCTAGATGACCTAGACAGAGTAACATGTAAATCCTTCATGAGCTGGGTTCATATGGCTACATACCAATCAATTCTTAAAATTAAAAGGGAGTTTGAGCTATAGTTGGATGATCTTTCTAAGCATGATAAGAAGTGTATAAGACATGAAAAGGTGGTGTTGTTTCTACGAGTAATAGATATTAAATCCCGTGAGGAATTAATTCCACACTTGGAAGACATGGATTTTGAATCAGGGCTCATAGATAATTGGACGCTCATCCATGAAGCTAAAAGAATATACATTAAGAAGTAAAAAATAAATGAAAGTTTTCTTAATGATTAGAGCCGATCTTCATGTAGATGAAAATGATATTCAAATTTTGAGTATTTGAGCTACCATGGATATTGTGCAGTTTCATAAAGTTTTAGAAACCCCATTTTGGCATGAAGCAGATATGCATGGACTATACATACAAAATGATGATGAGTGTTATCAAGAAAATCCTACAAGTATAGTTTATGTAGCCTCTACGGATCCAAGGTGCGAAGAGTCAGTAGATACCTTTACAATGGCTACATGCTTAAGTCATATATTTTCATAGAATTTGATGATGGGAGGAGCAAAGGATTAGGTGAAAACCAATTGAAATCAAATCAAACAATTATCAAACACAAAACAAAATAAAATTCAACAAATGAAAACAAGAAAACTAGATGAGGCTTCGCCTACTCCGATAAACTCTTTGCATCCAATAGATGAAAATCAAACAAACAAAGAAGCAAAGCATGGTTCTAACCAAGATTTAAAAATATATAGGAGGTTTTAAGGTGAGTAGATGAAGACTAAGGATGAAATATATTAAAGAAATCTAGTGAGTCGGTGTGAAGTTCCAGCTCAAGATGCACCCCTAAGTGAGGAGTTCGTACAAGGTTCGGAGGATGATTCGATGATGCCTGAAAGTGATTTTCCTCTTCAAGCACATAATCAAAACACAACATATGACCACCTAATGATTAAATTATATGAAGAAAATCTAAGTGAGCATGATTCTAAATTCGAGGACATGTCAAGAAATGATTCTATCCTCAATGAACGGGATGTGAATAGTGTCACATTGTACATGCATATAGAGATGCAAGAAAGTGAACCTACTTATATCAAAGAGGACAAGCCAACATGAGCCCCTCTACAGAGTTAAATGTATGCTCACAAAGAAGGGCATGATGCTAAGCCACTTTTGATCTGTTGAATGCTCTGAGTCACTAGCTTCATCTGGAGGGCTAATTGTTGGGAAAATTGTATAAGGAGGCGACCCATAGACTCGAATTCGGTGAACATGACTGCCGGGGGTGGAAGAGAAGGAGGAGGTTGTGATGATGAGGCAGAGAGCAGATGAGGTGAGGGTGGTGGAGAGTAGTTGGGAGAAGATAAATGAGGTGTTAATGCCGTGCGAACAGCATTGGAGGGTTCACCGAAAAGAATAGGAACATGCTCCACACTAGTACTGGGTGGAGGAAGAGGAGGCAGAGTGGTGGACACCAAAACAATTCCGGTCTCCTGGTGATTTATCTCCTCAACAACTTCAGTAACATCCTCACCAGTGCCAGGTACCTCTCTGATTGCTTTTGCTTGGACCTCAATGGTTGGGGAGGAAGGAGATTGGCATTCCATTCCTTCAGTAGCTTCGGTAATGATTGCATGATATGCTTTGGCGATAGAGATTGGTGATGAGGGGGATTGAGAATCCGTGCCTTCAATAGCGGCTTCCATCTCCTTTACATCCTCCACATCCAAGTGATGCGATTCTTCTCATGAAGAGACTTCATCGACATCTCCCATGTGTGCACCTTGTTCCGGCTGCTTGAGAGGAGAAGATGGGATGGAGGATTCTACCTGGAGAGAAGTGGCGGTGTCGTGGAAGACTTCAACTTCGTGACCTGCATTGGAGCCCTGTACCTGGCTTTCGGATGGGCTAACGCGTCTGTGTTTGCAATGAAAAAATTGAAGCAAATCTTCATCATCATCATCTTCAATCATCTAGGAGGCTTCTTCATATCACAACATGGTAGGGCGTCTTGGATCACCGAAAAGAGGAAAGTTAGAATATGGGGTAAGCGGGTGCGAGGGATGTCATTCTTTGCGATCTGCTTTGTAACCGTCACACATTCACGGTGAATGCGCCTAAAAAAGAAGGACATGAAATTCACAGGCTCACGGGAAGCAGTATCTATCATGGAATAAAAGGGTCGAGATATTCTGTAGGTGCGTTTTTGTAAGTTTAGCACGGCAACCAGGAATTGCAGAGCAGTATGCTCTTGTTCGGGTCGGGAAAGGATGGCATACTCATTAGATGAGTGTCGGGGAAACAGTTCGGTCGTGGTGGTAAGAGGAAGGAGTGGACCATTCTCCAATCCTTCCTGAGGCAGTCGGAATCCCTCAGCAAACGTATTGAGAGTGATCACGACACGGGGGTTTAAACATGTAACCAGCCAACACTGCTCTGTAGCAGGTGTGGCGGCGATGGCAAAAATAATCTGCGCATGGAACGGATGACACTCCACTGAATGCCAAGGCAATTCAATGAAGGTCAGCAATCCCCGAGTGCGCAAGTACTCACTCATGTCTGGAGTGAGACCTGCACGGAAGGTTGTTGTATTAGCCAGAGCTTCCATTGCGCGCACAAGAATACACGAAAACACAGAGTACATAGAGCTCGTAAACACACGAACACAATAGTGATTATCAGTGGAAAGAGCAAGATTAAGGAAGAGCACGGGAAACCTTAGGCGGCAAGAATCCTAATCATAACGCAATATTGGAGGGATATCTCATAAGTGCAACATGCATGAATGAACAGAAACAGTGACATAGAGGCGGCTATTAATCATAGTTAGATACCTAAAATGGGAAGATTACGGTCAGTTGGTCAACCGAAACACGGCGGGTAAAAAGAAAATCAAGTGACACTTGAAAAAGAGGAAAAAGACTGAGTACACCTCGGGGGTTATTAGATGGCTAGTGATATGGGCGGAGCTTAGAACCATTAATGACTTTTGGAAGGAGAACACCTGTTAAGGTCGCCAACCGAAAAGTGGCGAGTCCCACTTTCTTAGCAATCCGGTATGGACCGAACCACCGTAAGTTAAATTTTCCAGCAGGTCTGTTGGCTTTAGCATTATAGAATAAAAAGAGTTGGCCAATCGTGAAGACATGGGTTTTTAGGAAGCGATCATCAGTACAGGCTTGACGGAGCTGAACTTCTTGAAGAATCATGAAGCTTTCCCAGCGTTGATCATCCAATGATCGGAGCACATCCAACCGAAATGGAAAAGATTCTTCCGACAGCGATTTCTCAGATAAGGCTACCCGCACTACTTCCATGGGCGCAATAACTTCCAGTCCATAAGCAAGTTTAAATAGAGTAGTTCCGGTTGCCACTTTGTACGTGGTCCAGTAAGCCCACAAAACTATAGGTAAAAGTTGGTCCCATCGTTTCGGACAATCCAAGATCAATTTCCGGAGCATATCCAATAGAGTTTTATTGGTACTCTCAGCCAGACCATTGGCATGTGGATAGTAAGGTGTTCAAAAACTTCCTATCAGACTGCAAGTGTTACAACTATAGGTACTGAAGCTGATGGAGAAGGAGTCGAAGATGGTGATATTCTATAGATTCGTGTTCCTACTGTTGTTTCTATTGCAAGTACTATAGAGAAAATTCATTATGTTGACAGAGATGCCTAGGCAGATGCGTTGATAGATTTGTTTGTCAAACATGCCATTATTCCTCACATTTGCTCTTGCAGGATAGCTAAAGATGCTTCATATACACTCATCACTTTGTACCAGGCTAGGAATGAGGCTCGTGTTGCTTACCTCCAAAAACAATTAGAGAGTGAGCATATGAATAAAGGTGATTCTATGGAGAGTTTTTTGACAAAGATCAAGGATTTGAAGGAACAACTGATTTACACTGATGATGTCCTTCCTGATAGTTCACTTGTGTAGATTGTTCTAGATGGTCTTCCAAACTCATATAAGAGTTTTACTTCTACTCTTCCTTTGATGATGAAAGGCAATCCAAATGCTTTGTCATTTAAGGAGTTAGTTTTTGTTCTGTTGTAGGAAGATCAATCCTGGTAGGACATGTCTACTATGCATGTTGCAGATTGTTTGGCATGCTTCATGATGAAGATAAGTTTGATGGGACCAACTATCCAATGTGGTCTTACATGATGAAGCATGTTCATGTTGCAAAACATTTTTGGAATATAGTGGTAGATGTAGATCGAAGACCCGCAAGTTCTTCTACTTCACAATCTACTATCATAGATGGAGCTTCTTCTTCAAGTACAGCGGTTTTTCCTTATCCGCCTACATGGGAGCACCTTAGGTGGGATGGAAAAGATGCTCAAGCTCATGCATTGATTGCGCTTTCTGTGAAGCATCATATAGTTCCACACATTCAGTCATGTTCTACATCAAGTTAGGCATGTGACACTCTTGCTTCTTTGTATGCTATACGTAATGAAACATGTGTTGCATACTTGAGGAAGCAACTTAAGGATGTATGTATGGCTGAAATGAGTGGGTGGATATGTATGTGACACGCATCAAGGATTGGAAAGAGCAAAATGGCAAACATAAGATGAGATTATTCGAGACGCATCACTCATTTCTACATTGTTGAAAGGATTACCAAAATATTTTCAAAGCTTTGCTACTACACGCCGTTTGGTTACAAAAGGGAATCTCAATATGTATGTATTTGATGAGGTTGTGTCTCTTCTTTTGCAAGAAGAGCAATCTAGAGTGAATAGGAGTGGTTTGATTGAGGGAACCCAAGCAGTTGCTATCTCACAAAAGGGGAAAATCAAGTATGGTTCAACTTTGGGTTCATCAAAACCAAAGCGTCAACCTTCCTCTTCTTTTGCTGATTTACAAAAGAACAAAAGATGCAAATATTGCTGAAAGGCTAGTCATAGTATTGATGAGTGTAGAAAGCTTACTAAATGCAATAAAAAAAGCAGGAATCAGGCATGCCTATTGTTGAAAATTCAGCAAATGCAAAGAATTGAAGCTAACATCGCTCAAGATTTTTTGGCACGTGTTTTTACATGTCATTATGATTAATCTTTGCATTCTAAATGTATGGTTTTAAGTGAGGTCGTTTTGGATTGGTTCTTTGATAGTGGTGCTTCAAAGAACATAACATCATGCAAAGGATTTTTTACATCTTTGAAAGATGCACCCAAAGGAGGACGTGGTGTGTGCAAACAATGCATCTTATCCTATCATTGGAGTAGGAGAAATTGAGCTTATGACTGCAAACAGAGGTTTGATTCTCTTGAAAAATGCATTGTATGTGCTTAGTATCAAGAACTTAATTTCAGTTAATTTGACTACCAAAGCTGGACTTCATGTACACTTTGTTGATGATAAGTGTATGGTTCATGATTTAAGCAATGGGGATATTACTGTGATGTCCGGTACATTATGTAATGGTTTGTATCGTATGGATACATGTTGGAATTAGACGTCTATGGAAGCATGCAAACATCATAAGGAAGAAGAAGAATCTTGGAGTGAAACACACAATACTGAATATATTACCACTAGAATGTACAGAGATAAGTAACTCGTTAGGCCTATAGGCGTATATACAAGCTCGGGGAAAAAACTCCTAAAGAAGGAAAAAAGTGCACTAGTGGTCCTAGTGTGTTCACCCATATCACTACCTAAATATATCAACAAATCCCCCCCAAGAGTGATGTGGTGAACAAGGAGCTGGCACTCATGTATAAGGAAGTGACAAGCTATGTGGAATTAATCCACAAGAAGAAGTAAGCCCAAAGCTTTACGAAAAGTTTGCGAAAGCACACGAACAACACAAGGAAGAAGGAGAACCTTGGAGCACAACACACAATACTAAATGCATTACCTCTAGAATGTACAAAGATAAGAGACCCATTAGGGCAATAGGCATATATAGAAGCCGAGTGAAAAAAACCTCCTAAAGAGGGAAAAAAGTGCCTTGGCCGTCCTAGTGTCTTCACATACATCGCTACCAAAATATATCAACATATACTTACTTTCTATCTATCTATATTTGTATTAGGTGGATTAAATTATTTCAATGATGTGGATTCATTTTAATTATGTGGATTAAATAATGTGGATTCATTTGAACTATGTGGATTGAATGATGGGATTCATTTGAATGATGTGGATTGAATATGCCAATGATGTGGATTCATTTGACTTGTGTGGATTAAATGATCTCAATGATGGGGATTGATTGATTTGACGTTAATGTTTCTGTTTTGCATATTTGAAAGTAAAACATGACAAGAATGCCATATGTAAATAATGACCCTGATCATGTTGAATCTCAAAGGATTTTATCTGATAAAAAAAATGCTCAATTTGTGCAATCAGGGTTAGTTTTTTTATTTAACTAAGATTTAGAACTAAAGGGATTAGAAGGAGAACCACTATCAATGAAAGAAGGAAAAAGGATAAGTCCAAATCATTTTATGCGTGATTTTCTCTTTCGAATTACAAGAGGGGCAAAAGAAACAACTTCATTAAAGTTTTTTGGCTTACAACATAAAGGATTAGCAAATAATTTACTTCAAATCTTTGTTCAAGTTGAGAGATTGTTACGAAATAATAATCAATTAGCATTATAGTTCATTCAAATATTTTTTTGTACAAGATATTCTTCACCAATGTGTACATTGGGATGATGGCCCAAAGAATGTAGGTATAGGTTTGGGCCATCCTCAAAATCGTTCAGAATTTCATATGCACTCGAATTACGTTCAAAACTACCACTTCAAGTTGTTACACAAAGCACTCTCATAGCTATATGTTCCAACTCCACTATGTCACCTTCATACTCTTTCCACAATAAAGAAGTTGGATGCTTTTTAATTGCTCCATTGAGCCACACATCCCCAGAACATCCTTTTTGATCTAGATAAGCTACTATGTGATGGAATGCATCTTGACCATCTATGCCTGGAAGTAATAATTGACGTGGTTTTGAAATTTTCTATGACTTCTTTTTTTTATGCTTGACCATTGTTTAGAATGCTTGATCCAAGACAAACATTATTCCATGTAAATGAGTATGCATTTGTGTCCATCTTTACTCTTCTAATGATACAATCTGTTTTTTTTCTCCTCATGGAAAATGATTAAAGCCTTTCACTTTGTGAATAGCTTCTGACATAATCCACAAACAAAATTCTTATCACAAAATTATTGGTATAAAAAATTTGTAGCAGTTCCACAAAATGTTTAGTGATACCGATAATTTTTTTAAGATTATGCCAAAAACCTTGTGACTATATTAGAGACATACACTTCAAAGCCAAAAATAGATTAGAAGGATACTTCTCTAGCCATGAGTCCCATCTTCAATCTGTAATCATTTCTATAAGTGTTGGCTTAACTTCCAATAATCCACTATGCAAAACTAAGCTATTGCAAATTGTTGAGCACAAAAGATATGAGTGATTTATTGGGAGATTTTGAACAAAAGAGAAAATATGAAAATTAATGCTTGTAGATAAATTTGACCACATGATTTACATCTAATAAAATTGCACATATGCCAAGCTGATCTCCCGAGCAAAGAACCTCTCCCTGACATAATGATAATGCACCTCAATGTGCTTAGTGCGAGTGTGGAACATAGGGTTCCTCGCATCTGCTAATGTGCTCTGACTGTCAGTGAAGATGGTGGTGGCAGAAGACTGACCAACACCCAAATCATCCATAAGGCATCTGAGCCACACACACTCAACAGTTGCTATGAAAGCTGCCCTATACGCAGCGGCACAACTACAAGTGGCCACAGTAGGCTGCTTCTTACTCAACCAAGATATACATGAGCTACCAAGCATGAAGCAAAAGGCGCTAGTGGACACACAAGTGCCATAGCAACCAACCCCGTCTGAGTCAAAAAAAGCATGCAAATCTGGCGATAGTGATCCCCCTTGGGATGAAACAACCCAAGTATCCAAGTACCACTCAAGTAGGAAAGATGCGCTTAACCGCTTGCCAATGCTTGACACCTGGTAATGCATAAACCTACTCATCTATGAGACAACAAACTAAGTATCTAGCCGAATAATGCATAAGTAAATCAGGCATCCAATAGCCTGCTGATAGAGGACATCATCAAATGCATCTCCAGCATCATGAAGACTCAATTGTAAACGTGTCTCCATAGGAGTGGCAATAGGCTTACAGTCTTCAAGGCCAAAGCGGTGCAATAATGTGTCAATATATTTTGTTTGACACAAAGCCATTCCACCATCAACTTGCATAAAATGAATGCCCAAATAGTGATGCAAATACCCCAAATGAGACATCTCAAATGAGGCATGCAAATCAGCCTTAAAATCAGCAATATGCTTCTCAATAGGAATAGTGAGCAGCATGTCGTCAACATAGACAACAATGATCAGAAGTACATTATTAGCACGCTTAACATATAAGGTGCTTTCAGTTGGATTGTTCTCAAAACCATGTGCAATGAGATAGGCATATATTTTCTCATACCAAGCACGTGGTGCTTGCTTTAAACCATATAATGCCTTATTTAACCTGCACACCTGGTTTTCATGCCCTTTCTACACAAAGCCATGGGGCTGAAAAACATACACTTCTTCATGCAAGTCACCATTCAGAAATATAGTTTTAATGTCCAACTCATGTACATTCCAACCATGATGGGCTGCAAGTGCACACATGCTCCAAACAGTAGTCATACGGCATGTAGGTACAAAGGTCTCATCAAAATCAATACCTCTTTCCTGTGCATAACCCTTTGCAACAAGCCTAGCCTTATACATGTGAGCTGTTCCACCACGCTTACTCTTCAATTTGTAAACCCACTTGGTGCCAATGGCCTTCTTACCAGGAGGCAAGTCACATAAAGACCAAGTACCGTTCTTCATTATAGCATCATATTCAGATTGCATAGCACCATCCAATTTTTTGAATTTTGTGCTTCCTCAAATGAAACAGGCTCATTCTCATCATGGAGACTAGATGCAACCATAACATCGCAATCTGATGCAAAAGAGGCACTATGAGAGCCTGATCGAGTATGATATGACAGAGGTGCATGTAATTTGTTGTCTCGCAAAGTCTGAACCAGCCATCTTGGCCTAGTTTTTGCCTCCTCAATGTTAGCTCTCTCATCAACAAGTGCATCATGTAAATCTACATCAGAAATGGGATGATCTGCATCATCACATGAAAACTGCAAAGGCTAAGAAGTTGCCTCATTAGGACCAGCACTAGACTGTCCACCTATAAAAAGAGGCAGCAAAGTATCATACATGTCTTTGGAGCTAATAGATGTCTCCTTAATACATGAAAGCAATGGCTTAATAGCATCTTCCACAAAAACAACATCACGACTAACCAGAATGCATTTAGTCTGTGGATGATACAGATGATAGCCTGTACCTTTAGAACTGTACCCAACAAAAATACATTGTACTCCTTTATCATCCAATTTTTTGGGATGTTGTCCAGGCACTAATGCATATGCCAAACAACCAAAAACATGCAGATGCGCAACATATGGCTTGCGATCATGCCAAGCCTCATATGAAGTGATAGATTGCAGCGCTTTATTGGGACACCTATTAAGTACATATGCTACACACATGACAACCTCAAGCAAAAAACTATCTGGTAAAGCCTGACTCTTGACCATACACCTCGCCATCCATGAGTGACCTGTTCTTTCATTCAGAAACTCCATTCTGTTGAGGTGTATACCGCACTATACACTAGTGTTTTATCCCACGCATATATTCCCGCCCCCCTCGATCAGAATGGAGGGTGCGCATTTTACATGCTGACAGATTTTCAGCCAAAACCAGAAACTGTTTGAAGCACATGAACACTTTGGACTTTGACTTTAATGGATATACCCATGCATGCCTAGAAAAATCATGGATGAAAGTCACGAAGTAAAGATAATTTCCAAAAGAAGGTGTCTACATAGGACCACAGACATCACTATGTACAAGCTGCAATTTTTGAGAAGACATGAAGACATGCAGTGCTCATGAGAAGAAGGATCAAAACTACAAACAGTAGTAAACGCCCATTCTTCGTCCTAGGGAATGTGAGGAATAATGGCACGTTTGACAGACAAAGCTATCAATGCATGTGTCTGGGCATCTCTACCATCCCAATGAATTTGCTCTACAGTAGGTGCAACAAAAACCATAGCACGAACAAGAATATGCAGAATATCATCATCTTTGACACCTTCTGCATTAGCTTTAGTACCTGCAGTTGTGACAGTTGCAGATGTGATAGAATGTTTTTCAACACCCTGCACAATGTCACATAGTCCTTTTGCAACCAATACATGTCACATCATATAAGCCCATAATGGGTAGTTGGTACCATCCAACTTATCGTCAATAGCCAACATACGAAATACATCATTTCTTTCAGCTATGGCCGGTGACTAAAATACCTTGATGCAGAAAATTAACTGTATCTCAAAAAGTTGAATGGAATTGCCTAGACGAGTTCTCCTAAACCTGTAGTAGACTTTGAGAGGCTTATACTAGACATTAGGCAATAGGTATATACCTTTGGCACAAAAGGATGAAATAACATGCACAAGCGCTATGATAGTGCGTTCGGAGGCTGAAACCAGCTCAAAATTGCGATTTCGGCACCACAAAACAAAGCTCTTTTGATCTCTAAAACACCCAGAGTATGCTCACCGAATTTCATGCAAATCTGAGATTGCAACCGGAGAGGTGTATACGACATCCTAGATGAAGCGACGACCTGCTCTGATACCTACACAAACAACACAAGGAAGACGAAGAAGCTTCGAGCACAACACACAATACTGAATGTATTACTAGAGAATGTACAAAGATAAGTAGCCCATTAGGGCAGTAGGCGTATATACAAGCCAGGGGAAAAAAACCTCCTAAAGAGAGAAAAAAGTGCCCCGACGGTCCTAGAGTATTCACACACATCACTACCTAAACATATCAACACATCTATACATGGGTTCATGATCGAGCACTGTTCATTTTAAAATAGCTTCAATACTATTCTTCACTTTATCTACATACTCTGTTTGCATTTTATTGTAATTTGGCATGGTGAATCCTTGTGTAATTGTGATCAAAGCATCTTTGAAAAAAGGACTATGAATAACATTGAAAGGAATCCCACATGCCAAAAATACTTGAGCCCATTTATGATAAAGATCGAGAAAATATTACTTTTCAAAAGCTACAGGCATTGTGTTCTTTGATTTAGTATGAACAAAGCATGGTGACATATTATTATATCCATTGTTTCTAGTAGATTCATCTACACCATTTCTTGATGTATCTCGAGAAAATGGAGTAGATATATCCTGATTATTCTTGAAAATAGCTTTTGATACTTGATTAGAAATATCACAAACATCCTCCATTGTCATTGATTCATCTACTTGTTTCTTGCTCTACACTTGCACTACTTTGAAAGTACGGTGAACTACTCATGTTCTTTAAATCATAACGATGTCCACAACATTTGCATTGTATTATGAGGACCTTTTCACTCTCTTGATGAATTATCACATATCAATATTCTTTTCCCTTTCCCATAATGCTTGTCTTTATGAATACTTTATATCTACAAAAAGAAAACATACATCAATATCAAATAAGATATACATTCCACTAAATATATATCGTGCAAACTACTTTGAATCTCTCTTAAAGTTTTTAACTCTATTAATGTATGTATCTATCTACCTATTTGTTTATATTTTGACCTCTTCATATAATCAATCAATTTTTCATGAAATTTGTAAATCACATAGTTACAACAATTTTTAACTCACAATCACACTGAAATCCCCTCGTTGAGAATAAAAAGTTCGTGCTAATGTGGCGGATTTTCCATCATAGAATTCGGACTAATGCCAAAGCCAACAAGATATGTGGGGTGCCTCCTTGGTGTAAGCCAAGTCTGATGGGAAGAGAAGAAATGGGATTCCTTTTCTTCTCATGCACGAAGTCCATCTTGGTGTGACAGGCAATGGAGAGAATTATTTTTTATTAGAATCACTTTAGCTAGAAACAATTCCTACTACGAGAGGGGATTTGTTGTTTTGTGACATTGTGGAATGTCATTAGAGGAGACGCCCTTTGGCAACTTTGGAAAGAGAGATGCACCACCAACTTTGGTAACAACCCTAAAAAGCATTCTATTCAGAAGACCCTAGGCCTCGTTGCAAGAAGAATGAGGAACTTCAAAAGTCCCACCCTTCAGGCATCATAGAATATCTCTTTGGGACAACAACAAGATCCACTACAGATGCTCCCCTCATCAAAGGAACGAAAACATGATTATATTACTTTGTAATTAGGACTACAACCCTTGCATTCACATCTTTGTAATAGTCCTTGAAGTTCAAATCCACCCTCGGACTATCTCTATGATTACTTGCCGCTGCTTTGTGGGATAAGGGGGATCTCGTTGGTAGTATACCCCCTTTGCTTTTATATTTGTCTTTATTATTTATTCATGCAAGGAGGAGTATGCTTAGGCGGAACTTTCTCTATTCAAAATAAAAAACATTCTTTTATATTTGTCTTTATTATTTATTCATGCAAGGAGGAGTATGCTTATGCGGAACTTTCTCTATTCAAAGTAAAAAACATTCTTGTATGTTTTCTTTGTTTATAATTTAAAGCACTTTTGTCAAGAAACATAACGATTGTAAATTCAATGTCTTTTTTCCTCTCCCACCGTCCTATCTGTCTTTTCCCATTCACGTTTTTATTTCTCTTTTCTTCGATTACCATATAATTCCAAGTATTAAATCTAAGCTCGTGCAATGATTCTATCACTATAATGTAAGTTTGCTGCTTTAACTACCAAATCAATCCTTTCTCTTAATAAGTTCTGAATTTACGACTGTAAAGCGACAGAGACTCATAAACATATCAAGATTCATTAAACTTATCTCGAAAACTTCACGATGGCCTTAGCTTATTTCTGTGTCAAAGATTAACTTTTTCGTTCATTTTTTTACCACTGTACATTCGAGAAAGAAAGTCAAGATCAAGATCATGCAAAGTTACTTGCAACAACTAAGCTTATGCTGAGATATGGTGACATAGTTTCAATGAGGTTACCACTCATGAAAGATATGGTGAGATTACCACTCATGAAGATCATCGAAAGTTTCTATGAGATTACCTCTTTTCATGTATACTTGTGATCGAGACACGAAAATGCAAATATGATTATGTCAGAGAATGCCAAAGCCTATTATGATACTCGAATAAAGATGGTGAAGACTTCTAAGTATGTACTATATTCAAGAACAACATGGGGAAGATTGAAATACCTTGTCATTCGAAAGGATATGACATGATTGGGTTCACCTAGTAACATAGGTAGGATCCTAAACAAAATTCTATTCTTGTGGAAATCTTTTCTTGAAAGACAACCTTGATGTCGTGGAAACTTACAACTATATGAGTATAGGACGATTGATGCTTTGTTTCATTGCATGTGTGTTTGCTCCCAACTTATATCATGTTTATGAACCTTACGTTGCATTATGTATTGTCTCCGATGTGGACATAACGGTACTTGGGGAATCTTGATTAGCGATATGAGCCGCCCTTTTCCACCTAACCATGGGAAAATCTAGTGCCATCTCATGGGATGAATTATTCATGATGTCATCATGCAACATTCTAGAAGATCCTTGTTTTCTTTCAACCACCTATGTAAGTAAGGACTTGTCATAGGATCTTCAATCTTGCCAATGCCAATCTTGAGAGCTCAAAGGATTATGAAGATACTACCTTGAGTTATGGCCAAAATAGCAACCTCTTGTCAAGAAGATGCCAACTTGCAAATTCACCTGTTGTACGCTAATCTTCTTTTGCAACTCCTTGCACCTCAGACTTCAACATGCTCTCATACTAATGAATGCCTTTGGTGGACTATGCAAGAAAATCAAGGTGTAGATGGAGGAAGAGGGAGAAGAAGACACACACACACATGTGTGAGAGCCTCAAACCCACTTAAAGATCTTTTCGAGGCAACACTCTATAGAAGACCTATTTATATAAACATTGGATAGGTTAATGAGTTTTAGTGAAGAATGATGGGCATGCCCCACAGCCAGGTCTATTTGAAAGCATTTTGTGATGCAAACTGGGCTGGAAATAATTATGTTCACTCTTCAAGTTGACTATATTGTCGAGTTCAAGAGTGAAATCAACGATGATGCCTTCATCAATAAATAGAAAAATATTATTACACTACAATTTTTTTCCCAAAAGGAAGTTCCTCAATAGCCTACCCTCCAAAACTTTAATTAATAGAAAGAACAACTCTACAAGTGAAAGGGCCTAACACCAGAGGACCCCCCGAATCCCACAAAGTAGGGGTTGCTTAAAATTTTCAAAAAAATGTTACAAAGAAGGTTAATAACCCTTTTGACCCCCTCATGAGGGTCCCATTTGCTTTTAGTCTTGTTGCTCTTGAGGAAAAACCCTCTCTGTGATGTCTGGAAGGCTAATATTCCATTACATTTTCGATGCTAATAGGTTTGTGTAATTAATTTTGCAAAGTCCTAAGTTTCTTTTTGTGTGATTAATGGAAAATTCATGCTTCAAGTATACTCGTTATGAGCATCGTGTTTAGAACCTCTTATAATGATCCAAACCTTTGTTGGATTGGAAGTGAGTCATCACCTATCTGATTGTGTGGTCTTAAATATCCGAGGAATTTTCTTGTTCTTCGTCACCGTATCTATGCATTTACTCGATCATGTCATTGTAGACATTTATGCACAATGTGTTCTCCAAAATGAAAAGCCTTTCACGTAGAAACATCAATCTTAATCAAGCAATCAGCCCTCCCTCTTTCTCTCCTATACGATGAATGTCAATATAACTCCAATTCGACATGGAAAACTCCAAGGATCTATCAGCGGTATACAAAGAAAACTGTGGATTGTTTGAATCATTGCAGAAAAGCCACCCACGGATGATTGGAATACGTCCTTATGTAGAACCATTGAATAACTGGACTTGAGATGGACGTATCTTTGAAATAGCCTAAACAGACCATGCCGATCCAATTATATTGAAGCCCAACGGAGAGAAATGTTGATCAAAATAATGACTTTGAATTGTTTCATGATACCAACAACGAATATTTTGTTTGACAAGCTATTGTCTCTCTTTGAATAATTCTTGAGTAAGTTTCCGAAAATCATTTTGATATACGACTAAAATAGAAGATATAACTACGCCAAAAATGCAAATATGACTATGCCAACGGAATGAACTTTTTTTTATAGATTTATTTAGTCATATATTTTTTTAATGCTCGGCTTCAGATGAAAAACTTATGGCCATCTTATAATACTATATTTCCTCTATTCAAAACGATTTATATTCATTCCTCATATTTTCATGTACACTAAGCATAGTTGCATATTTATATTCGTTCTCTCTATATAAAATCATGTTGCCCATTAAGAAAATTTTACTAGAGCATATCACAATGCAACAACACGTAATGCATGAGCTCTTTCTCCACTCTTGCTCTGCATGCCGTGACGGCTTGAGGCTATACGAGCATAAAATGATAAATGACTTCCTTCATTGCATGCTCATGCTTGATTGGAGTTTGTGTCATGGTCACTTGTCTTAACTCATATCATGTCTTGATCTCCCATGTGAACATAGTCTTACTTGAAGGGCCTTGCGCACAAAGGGTAGCCCCCATTGTATCATGGAAGCTTCTAGAACATATCTCATCTCATGACCCAGGATTCATAAGATTATCATGGAACATTCTAGAAGATCGTCTTGTGACGTAAGGAGGGGCTACCCATACAGAAATCCTATCGATGTCAAATTCAATCACTAGTCCAGACTAACGATGAGGAAGGATTTTAAGCCAAGCATGTCCCACAAAAAATTCATGCACAGTATTTGGATATCTGTGCATTGGAAAAGGATATGACATGAGTGGTTGCAGCTAGTAACCTATATAGAATCTTTACAGGGAACCTAGCAAGGTCAAGGAATTTCGAAAGAATAACCCAATGAAGCCTAAACAAAAAGCATTACCAAATCCTTGTGGAACTGATCCCTTTAGAAACATCTTATGTCATGGACACTCGAAACCATATGAGTTTAACGTGATTGATCACATTTGTGCTTGATCCTAATTTATATCATGTTTTTGAACCTTACCTTGTATTATGCATCCTCTCCCACGTGAACATACCGTTGCTTGAACAACTCTCGATAGACATATGAACCACCGCTTGCCATTTTATCAAGAAAGCTTCTAGAACATATTGTATCATGGGGTGTCTCATTGATGATGTCATCATGCGACATTGTTGAACATATTCATATAAGAAGGGGATGTCCATAAGTTCCTCAATCTTGGCAATGCCAATACTCGGAGTAGTCTCATAGTTTCGTGCTTATGGTCCTAGGTCGTTGGATCTTTTGCATCTAGTAGTCTTATAATGTTCTAGTAGTCTCATAGTTTCGTGCTTATGGTCCTAGGTCGTTGGATCTTTTGCATCTAGTAGTCTCATAGTTTTATGCCTATGGTCCTAGATCGTGGGATCTCTCGCATCCTTCCAAGCCATGTTAGCCATACTTGTAGGCCCGAGTTGCGAGATCCTCTATATCTTATTGAGCTCTGTATCCCATACCCATTTGTCCCGGGTTGTGGGACTTTTTGTGTTGCTTGGACAATCTTGTATGTTGTTCCCCTGCTCGGGTTATTTTATAACCACAACGTATTATAATTTTGTATCCAGTCTAGTGTTTGCATGATTTCGCACCTTGCTAACCATCCTTTAACGTTCTTCTTCACTGCCATGTGCAATTGCCTCTTCATTCTCTTGTAACATGTGCTCCCCAAGAATGGCTTATGTATTATCCAAGATCTCCTTTTCATAAGCCATACAACAACATGTATATTCGTGGATGAAGAGCTGTTCTTCTTTGCTTTTATAGGCATAAAAATTTTATTCAGCTTTTTCTTTTGTGCGGGATTAAAATTATTTATAAAATTGGTTTATACAATTAAAAATATTGCAGACTACCAGACCTCATATAGAGAGTATGCCTTCATCGCGTTGCTTATTAAATCCACAGTGATAAAATTTTTGAGGAAAAAAATATTTGAAAGAAAAATAAAGAACTTCCAAAAAAAAGAAATAACATTGAATGTTGAAGGAAAGATTTGTAGCTTGTTAGATATACTCAATAATCCACCCTCAAGTGACCACAAATGATCCATGGTGCTGTCAATTGTAAGGCCTCCATTATGAAGAGAAGCCATTGTGAGAGCCGAGACATTTGTGGTACCCTAACTTCCAATTTAAAAGAGGTATATGTATGACCATTGATTGTGATAGATGATCTTTGTGAGCTTAGACATTAGGTTACGTAGGGCAGAAAAGTTTGTGCCATTGGGTTTCTATTAAAGGTGAAAATAAAGTACTTGTGGTGTCAAAGCATGAATGGATACCATTTATTCTTTGAATGCACGTTGGCACATCTAGAGCATGCACAGGTGCGGAGGAGATGCATGTGGTCATTATATGGAAATCAAGCTAGGAGACCAAACTAAAAGCAACAATTTAATGCTCTAGTAAGAACATTCAACCAAAATAAACTATAATAAAGCAAATGGATTTTGGTGATTTCTACATTTGAAAGAGTTCTGACTGTTTGTTTTTACTTGGAATATCTGTTTCACATTTCATTATAATTGAAGGCATGTGAGATTGATTTTATATCCTTTCATCTTCACTTTGTACTTGCAAAGAGATGCTCGAGAGAGTGATCAATTATAAGCATATGAATGCATTTGTATAAATTATAAGTGTATTTATTCATGTGTATATATTGATTTATAGTGTCCTAAAGATATGCAATTAAACCAAAAGAAATATGAGGAAACCTTACCGATCATGACTCCAAGAAGACGTTCAATAAATGTGCACATGCAAAAGAGGTTTTTGGATTTATCAAAATCCTAAATACAACAATTGCAAAAAATATGATGTGTGTGCAATCGTTGTTGCTTCAACAGTCGATGGAATGGGTGGTATGACGAGCATCGCCCACTTGCCGATCTCCATGGAGGCATTCAAATCCAAATGATCATCCTTCAACACCTAGAAGATTGCACAAGGTTTAGGAAAATGCTACCACTCCCAAGGAGGAAGAAGCAACTGCAACAATTCCCGATTCACATGTATGCATATGAAAATTATGTAGGTATATCTTACCAAAGTTTTCGTGCCATATCTTCACATTGGGTTCACAATGTTAGAAGTATAGGAATGCTCACTTGATGGATCAATTCAACTACCAAGTTCAACGGCTCACAAGGTGAATTTTATAAACTCAAGTGATTAAGAGAGATAATTAGTAGCTCAATTACAAAACCATATCCTATCATCAAGAACTTTAGAAAACAAATCATGTTTATCATTGCAAACTAAATAATAATTATTAAAACTCTTCTCATCCAAAACTTGAGGTTTCAAGTAATAAAGCTATGATTAAAGACTTCAACATTCATAAGAGCTTAAGTGCTAACTCATATGAATCTATTTAGAAACAACATTTACTCCGATTCGATCGTTATCTCTTGACACGTTAATGAATAATCCGAACCTTCACAAGGATGATCGTGCCATTTTGTGGATCTTTGAAATACCAAAAGTGCACATAGAGTTGCACTCTTTGTCTAGGTTACAAAATTTTTCTTCTTATGACTATGTAGTACAAGAACTCAATTCAACATCATGCAACATCGTGGCCATATTTTAATGATCTACTTGTGACTATGTAGTACAAGAACTAAATTCAACGTCATGCAAGATCGTGGCCATATTTTAATGATTATGGGAAAATTCATTTAGTAAGCAAGTGATACTCGCATCGATTAGAAAGCAAGGAAGCTATTAACAATGAAAGGTGATGTGATAAATGGAGATTGAAACATTTATTATCTGACTGCTTTACAAAAGTTCTTCACTACAACATATTGAGGGTATATCGAGGCTCCTATCGAGGAAAATGAACGGGCATGATTTCTTCGCGACATCGGTGTTAGAGTCGGTATATGCGTCGGAAACAAAGCGTCGGGATATGCGCCATCGGTATATACACCGATATTACCGACACGTATACCGGCATCCATACCGATGGTCATACTGGGTGTACCGATGCCTATACGGACGTGCATACTGGAGCTACCGACGCGTATACCGATGACCGTATCTGCACAAATCTTTTTGGAAAGTGTGTTGTCTTTTGCTACTTAGCAAAACATAATACACTCTGCCCAACTGATTACATGTGTTATGTACTCTAATGGCAAACAAAACATAAACTTATATGAGCAAAAATGAACAATGAATCATGTACAGAAAGTTGTATATTCCATAAATGAAAAATGTACAAAAGTGTGGCAAAGCACTTCTATATAGGAATCGAATACAAAATATGACAAAGCACTTCCATATAGGAATCGAATACAAAATTATGGTACATCATTGCCACATAGGAGTGTAATACAAAATTGTGGCAATGTGACAAAACACTTCCATATAGGAATCGAATACAAAATTATGTTACATCATTGCCGTATGCGATTGTGATACAAAATTGTGAGATTGATCAAAACATTTACACCTACAATCCTGCAACAAAACATATGTATAAAATGAGACCAATTAACATGACATTTATAAACAACAACTAAAAACATGAAACCAAGATATAACTTTACCTAATGAAGAATATTCTCCGATGAGACGATTGCACCGCGTCCCTCTAAGTCTTGTAACAATGCAGTCAGTCCATGTCAATATCCATATGATTCTTCAGTTCGCGTCGGAGGACGACCCACTTCCAACTCCTATAATAAATATGCAAAATGTTAGATGAACAAACATAATGTGCTTAACACAAACAACTTCAATAATTAACATGATACTTACAAATTGGTAGCGCATACTATCGTATCCACCGCTACCTAAATGCGACGTTCCAACTGTATCTAAACGTGTGGCCGCCGCATCTCTCTATTGACAATATTGATGAGGAGTATGTTGTTGCTCATCCTAAATCGATTCCCATTCTTTGACATCTAGCCATACAGGCTTCGGTAAGCCTGCTCTAAAAGCATCGCGAGCTTCTGATCATCAATGAGACATCACCTCGCGTGCCGTATGCTGAATCCATTCCGAACTCACAAGAGGATTCCCAGGCGTTGGTCGGTACTCTTCATATATGGATTGTGTGATATGATTTTTAGAGTCCCTATCCTCTTCACTCCATTTTAACATTATTGAATGACCGAATTCGATGGAGCAAAGTTGTCAAATGGGCTGACGCATTGACTTTTCGGCCGCATCCATAACTAGAGCTCCATTACGGATCTGATATATCTTGGAGTCGTCATGATCATGCGCTCCCCAAGGTGTATGTGAAGATCCCATCTGATGCAATGTGAAGATCTCATCTCATCCAATGTATATATATGCATGTTTGTATACATATGCATGCTTATATACGTATGAATTCATGTTTGTATACATATGCATTCATGTATGCATATGCATGCTTGTATGCATATGCATTCTTGTATGCATATGCATTCTTGTATGCATATGCATGATTATATAAATATGCATGCATGTATGCATATGCATTCATGTATGCATATGCATTCATGTATGTATGCATGTATGCATTCATGTATGCATATGCATGTATGTATGCATCTATACATATGCATGCATCTATACATATGCATGCTTCTATACATATGCATGCATGTATGCATATGCATGTATACATATGCATGCATGTATGCATATGCATGCATGTATGCATAGGCATGCATGTATGCATATGCATGCTTGTATGCATATGCATTCATGTATGCATATGCTTGCTTGTATGCATATGCATTCATGTATGCATATGCATTCATGTACGCATATGCATGCTTGTATGCATATGCATGCATGTACGCATATGCATGCTTGTATGCATATGCATGCTTGTATGCATATGCATGCTTGTATGCATATGCATGCTTGTATGCATATGCATGCTTGTATGCATATGCATGCTTGGATGCATATGGATTCATGTATACATATGCATGCATGTATGCATATGCATGTATCCATATGCATGCATGTATGCATATGCATGCTTGTATGCATATGCATGCTTGTATACAGATGCATGCATGTATACATATGCATGCATGTATGCATATGCATGTACACACATACACACATACATACACACACATACATACACACATGCTTGTATGCATATGCATGCATGTATGCATATGCATGTATACATATGCATGCTTGTATGCATATGCATGCATGTATGCAAATGCATGCTTGTATGCATATGCATTCATGTATGCATATGCATGCTTGTATGCATATGCATTCATGTATGCACATGCATGCATGTATGCATATGCATGCTTGTATGCATATGCATGCTTGTATACATATGCATGCATGTACGCATATGCATGTACGCATATGCATGTATACATATGCATGCATGTATGCATATGCATGCTTGTATGCGTATGCATGCTTGTATGCGTATGCATGCTTGTATGCATATGCATGCATGTATGCAAATGCATGCATGTATGCAAATGCATGCATGTATGCAAATGCATGCATGTATGCAAATGCATGCATGTATGCAAATGCATTCATGTATGCATATGCATTCATGTATGCATATGCATGCTTGTATGCATATGCATGCTTGTATGCATATGCATGCATGTATGCATATGCATGCATGTATGCATATGCATGCTTGTATGCATATGCATTCATGTATGCATATGCATGCTTGTATGCATATGCGTTCATGTATGCATATGCATTCATGTATATGCATATGCATTCATGTATATGCATATGCCTTCATGTATATGCATATGCCTTCATGTATATGCATACTTTTATGCATATGCATTCATGTATGCATATGCATGCATGTATGCATATGCATGCTTGTATACATATGCATTCATGTATACATATGCATGCATGTATGCATATGCATGTATACATATGCATGCATGTATGCATATGCATGCTTGTATGCATGTACGCATATACATGCTTGTATGCATATGCATTCATGTATGCATATGCATGCTTGTATACATATGCATGCATGTATACATATGCATGCATGTATGCATATGCATTCTTGTATGCATATGCATGCTTGTATGCATATGCATGCATGTATGCATATGCATGCATGTATGCATATGCATGCATGTATGCATATGCATGCATGTATGCATATGCATGCTTGTATGCATATGCATTCATGTATGCATATGCATTCATGTATGCATATGCATGCTTGTATGCATATGCATTCATGTATGCATATGGATTCATGTATGCATATGCATTCATGTATGCATATGCATGCTTGTATGCATATGCATTCATTTATGCATATGCATTCATTTATGCATATGCATTCATGTATGCATATTCATTAATGTATGGATATGCATGCTTGTATGCATATGCATGCTTGTATGCATGTGCATGCTTGTATGCAAATGCAGTTTGTATGCATATGCATTCATGTATGCATGTGCATGCTTGTATGCATATGCATTCATGTATCCATATGCATGTATGTATGCATATGCATGCTAGTATGCATATGCATTCATGTATGCATATGCATGCTTGTATGCATATGCATTCATGTATTCATATGCATGTATGTATGCATATGCATGTATGTATGCATATGCATGTATGTATGCATATGCATGTAAGTGTATACATATATATGCATGCATGTATGTGTATGCATATGTATTGTGTATGTGTGTATGCATATGCATTGTGTATGTGTGTATGCATATGCATTGTGTTTGTGTGTATGTGTATGCATATGCATGTGTGTATGTATATGCATGTGTGTACGCATATGCATATTTGTATGCATATGCATGTGTATATGTGTATGCATGTTTGTATTCATATGCATGTGTGTATGCATATGTATGTGTGTGTTTATACATATGTGAGTGTGTATGTATGTGTATCTCTCTCTCTCTATTTCTCTCTCTCTATCTCTCTTTCTCTCTCTCTCAATTGAAAACAAAACAATCACTTACATCGATGTAATTGTTTGAATCAAGGTTGTGAAAATCCACTTGAAGTTCTCCTTCGTCAAATTTCCAAAGATTTGATCCCAAAAATCTCTTGCAAAACTAAAGAGAGAAGATATTAGAAAAGAAAAAACATAAAGAAAGAAAAAAGAGTGCTACAATATGTGCGATCTACTTACCAAAGCGTCAGATCTATAAAAATAAAGGTGTGCTTAGAGAGAGAGAGGGAAGGAGAGGGAGAGAGAGAGAGAGAGAGAGAGAATTGTTTGAATCAAGGTCGTCAAAATCCACTTGAAGTTCTCCTTTGTCGAATTTCCAAAGATTTGATCCCAAAATCTCTTGCAAAACCAAACAGAGAACATATTAGTAAAGCAAAAACATAAAGAAAGAAAAAAGAGTGCTACAACATGTGTGATCTACTTACCAAAACTTCATATCTATAAAGATAGAGGTCTGTTTATAGAGAGAGAGAGAGGGTGGGAGAGAGAGGGAGGGAGAGAGAGGGAGAGAGAGCGAGAGAGAGGGAGGGAGAGAGAGAGAGAGAGTGAGAGAGAGGGAGGGAGAGAGAGAGAGAGAGTGAGAGAGAGGTAGGGAGAGAGAGTGACAAACAGAGATCTGTTGTTGGCGCGCGCAAACTCGACAGGAGGATCTAGATTCAAAATGCTCAGAATGAGGAATTTTGGTTTTAGGCACAGTTAAAAAGATTGCGTCGGTATAGGCGTGAGTATAAGCGTCGGTAATTCCAGTCAATTATTGACGCTTATACCGACGTAGTCTTTCTGAGGCAAAGTGGATTTCCCAATTTGTCCGAGGGTCATACCGATGCCCACAGCTGACCGTCGGTATGCTGACCGTCAGTATGCTGACTGTCGGTATTCCCTCGATATGTTGTATTCCTTGTCCTGACTTAATCATCAACAAAGCTCAAAGCATTGACGAATCAATGGATAGTCAGAAGCATCTAGTTTCATCAGGTGCATAGGTGCACTATTGATGATGGAGGAGTGTCAACGTCACGGATCATACATATAGTAGAGCATTGACGTAGTCGAGAAGATTTAGAGGCATGTCCTGTATGGCAACACTTTAACCTCAGAGCATGAAATACGAGCAGAGAATTTATGTCTTCCCCCCTGCCCCCCCAATATATGACATACCACACAGAAAAGTGTTAAAGCATCAACAGAAGAGTAGTGTTAGTATTTAATCATATATAGCACAACATAGATAATGTCAGATTAGTGATGATTAGATAAGCATTTGCCTAATTACAGCTGAAGGAGGAGCATTGATTCAGAGCTTCAAAATGTTGGATGATTACTGAACATATGAAGATAGGGAGAACTTCAAAGAATAGAGCGTGATTGTGAAAATACTTGTCGATGTCAGATGGTATTGGAGGTTGGAGTGTAGAGACGGTACAGAGAATGAGTCGAAATTTCAGATGCGTCAAATGATCTCCCATGCTAGATTTAGCATCATCGTCGAGTTCCCTCCAATTGGTTGTTCCTTGCGCCAAAAAACACTTACCAATTTGGCGCGTCCTGTGAGGTGAAATCAGCCTCTTTTTATAGGGTTCATCTCTCAAAATCATGCGCAGAAACACTTGCTCTAAATTTACCGATGGAAAAAGTGTTGTTGCTATTTTTTATGCTTTTGGAGTGCATAAAAATTGAGCTTGCTCCCTCTCTTGCCATAGTGAGGCTGGAGAATGAATGTCATTTTTGTTGTGGCAATAATTGTCGTGTCATCAGGTGTATTTTCAAAACTGAGATCTCCAAAGTTGGCATGCTCATTCAAAGAAGGTATAAAGTTCTGATTGTCAGACAAGAAAACAATATGTTCATGTTGTATAGGTTGTTGATAAATGGTATTATTATGGTTTTGACTATCAAAGCTACGGATAAATTTGTCAAATCTATCGCTCTGATGTTATAGGCAAAGTGAAGAATCAAAGTGTCTATGCAAGTCTCCGAATTTTTTACTCTGGCTTTCTATATTGCTTATCCTCCCTTGTTGGTCCCAAGCTTGCACATACGATTTCTTTGTTGAGTTCACATTGAGTGTCAGTTGAAAATCAGCCTTAACCGATCCTCTATAGATTTCATTTTCAGTCTTCAAAACCGAGACCTTTGTGATTACTTGCTCCATCATAATGATGGGAGGTTTTTCTCTTGACTTTCTTAATTCTTCTCTTTGTCTTTGACAAATCTGCTTCCATGATTCAAGGTTAAGTCCATAATCATCTTCAACCTTATCATAAACATAGAGCAAATCTCTCTCATAGTGTCATATTATAAATACATCATTCATGGCATGGAAGGAAATACAACAATATAATGAAGAATGCAACTTGGGAGCTAGTGGATTGACCCCCTAAGCGTACACTCATTGGAACCAAGTGGTTTTGGAAGCTAAAGTACAATGTTGATGGTACTCTGGAAAAATAAGCAAGACATTGCACAAGGCTACTCAAAAGTTGAAGGGACTGACTTTTATGAATCATTTTGGCCCAATTGCAAGGATGAAAACCATCAGAGTAGTACTACTTTTGGGCCATGGGTGCACATAAACAATGTCTTGTCTATCACATGGATGTCAATTGACCATTCCTAAATGGAGACCTCAATGAGGTATATGTGTCTAAATGACTAGGGTTTGAGGCTCCCCATTCAAAGAAAAAGGTATGTAAGTTGAAGAGGGCATTATATGGGATGAATCGATCCCCTAGCGCATGGTACCAATAGATAGATAAGTATATCTTTGATCTAGGTTTAGAAAGATGTGCTTCTGATGCTAACTTGTATGTTCTAAGGAGATGAGGGAAGACAATTGAGCTTGTAATCTTTGTAGATGACCTTGTGAATGATGATGCTCTTGCTTAACAAACAAAAGATGCCCTATGTTTGGAAGTTGAAATAAGAGACTTCAAATTTATGCATTATTGGTATGGAAGTTGAAATAAAAGACTTCAAATTTATGCATTATTGCTTAGGCCTTGAAGTTTGGTAGGAACGAGGGAATATTTTCATCTCTTAACAAAAGAATGAAAGACAGATTTTGAAGGCATTCCACCTGGAGTATCTCAAGGAAATTTCTACACCTATGGAGGTGAGCACAAGATTCACTGTTGAAGATACTTCACCTCTAGTGGATATTGGAAGGTATAGGAAGCTAGTTGATAGTTTCATCTACTTGTGCAATAGTAGACCAAATATCTCTTATGCTATTGTGGCAAGATGGTTCTCTAAGAAGCCTTGCCAAACGTATTGGAAGGAAAGTACGTGAAAGGAAACACTAATCATGGTATTCTCTATGAGGAAGGATCATCTCTAGTTGGATATTGTGATTGAGATTTGGTAAGAGATATTGATATCAGAAAATCAATTTCTAGATTTTTCTTTTATTTTGGATGAGGCATTTTCTCTTGGATTAGTGAGAAGTAAGTGAATGGATCATTATCTCCTTTTGAAGTTGAACACAAAGTAGCGTGTTGTAGCATGTTTGAGGAAGATCATATAAGACATAGGAATACATGGAAGGGAGGGTACAGGGTTGGAGTATGACAAACAAAGTTGAATGGCCATCACCAAAGAATGTTGTTTTCCATATAGGTACCAAGCACATAGAAATCTAGTATCACTTTGTGTTTGAACTCATTGAGGGTAGGATCATGGAGATAAGTGATTGTCGAGCTAAAGAAAATGGAGTAGACATCTTCACCAAGGCTCTAGGGAGAGAAAATCTTCATCGACACTTTCCAAAGTTGGTTATTGGACAAAGGAGGTAGTTCACTACAAGGTTAACATTGAGGGGGTGGGGGTGTTAGATCCACTCAATACTCCACCCTCAAGTGACCAAAAATGATCCATGGTGCTCTAATTTGTAAGGCCTCCATTATGAGGAGAGGCCATTGTGAGAGCCCACACATTTGTAGGATGCTAACTTCCAAGTTAGATGAGATATATGTGTGACAGTTGTTTGTAATAGATAATATTTGTGAGCCTAGCCATCAGGTTAGGCAGGCCATTAACTTTTTGGCCATTGAGTTGCTATTCAATGCAAAAATAAAGGCATTGTGGCACTATGTAGTTTCCCAATAGAACCTTAATTGGGGAAGTATAGAGGGGGATTTTCCCCTTCTATAGGGTCCCCCTAGCACATAGGGCCGAGATGGTAGGGCTTCTGATCATGGAGATAATGTTGGATCATATATTTTGCTGAATATTCTTTATCTTCTAACTATGTTTATCTATACTGAGCCCCATAGTCAAATCTATATAAGCATGGGCCATGTTTGAGCTTTATATTGCATTGTGAACTAATAAACCCTTCATCTAGGGTGAGTCTAAATTGCCATAAACGCTCCACATTGGGAGCTCACTAGTGGAGAGCACCATCATTGTAGGTGCATTGGTCTTGGCAATTTGATAATTTGAATTCTCTATCTCTTAGTCTCCATCTATCTTTTTTTGAGTCTTTTCTCTTAATTCTATCTACTAGTCTATTCCATTGTGTTGTTATTCTCTTACATGCCCAACTTCCAAAAACCTTTCAGATAGTGTTCTATAAAGAAATCTTTAATATGTTTTGGTAGAAACATTCATGATTGTAAGACCCCCCCACCCCCCAAATGCACCTCAACATGTTAATGTTAGAAAATAAGAAATTGAAAAACAATTGGGTCCCCATGAAGGAGAGGAAAATATTTAAAACCTTCCTTTGTAACGCTCTCTTAAAACATTCTTGTATGTTTTCTTTGTTTATAATGTTAACCTCATCTAGGTGCCAAGATGCCAAGAAATGCCGTTAGTGAGAACCATAACAAAGATCTTATATCCAGTTTGTAGCATTGTAACATGCCACCAATTTTCGATCCACTTTGTACTATCGTTTTTAAGAAAACATAATCGCACCTTCGTTAAGATAATCACATAACACACCAAAACATAGGGCCTCTTGCAGACTAACTACAATGGGAGCAAGAAGACATGCTTGAATAATCTTGAAAAATGCATTCGTGGGACATCCATCCTTGGGCTTTTACTATGCGATATAGAATCAATCACTTCTAAGAGCTCAGTATTAGTGATGGGAGAAACTTGAGAATGCATCATATTCTGTGATATTCTTTGGTTCTAACTCTAGAGATTGTGGCCATATAGTCTCGCTTATGAGAAGAAAGTAGAGTGGCCATACAATCCCACCTATGAGAAGTAAATGGAGTGGACACAATCTTTCTCTTTTCCTCACTCTTGCTCTTTATGCCGTGAACACTCAAAGCTAAACGAGGGTGATCAATGTCCTCCTTCCTTCATTGCGTGTTCGTGGTTTATCTTACTTATATCATGTATTGTAGCACACGTGAACATACTATTTCTTGGAGGACCTTCGCTTTGGTTACCCGTGGGAACCAATCCCCTTTGGCATCAACTTGAAAGCTTCTAGAACATAAGGCACGTCATCACCAATACAATTCACAAGTTCATCATGGAACATTCTATAAGATCCTCAACAGACATCCAACACCTATATGAGGAGGGGACACCGATAGAGAAATTCAATCCGCAACGACTAATTAGTATTAAAAATGATAGAGAATTTAAAGGAAATTAGCGTGTCCTAGACTCAAGAATCGCATGGGGACAATTTGAATACTTTGTTCATCTGAGGGACATGACACAAGTGGTTTGTATAGAGAGACGACACGATCAAAACTTTGGGAATCACCAGGATTGGGGAAAAGAGAAGCATGATAGTAATTTCTCCACCTATTGTCACCATGGAGCCATAGGTTATAATTGTTCTTGAAAATCAGCTTTGATGGTATCGGATGTCACTCCCTTGGAGGTGGCTGCACGCTTGGCTGTAGGCTCCTAGCCTCGGGGGTGAACCCATATTGGACCTATGGATGGGAGGTGAGATTGATGTCTGCCCTTCTATTGTTTGTGAATATCACTTTTTTCTTGTTTTGTGAAGGAGGACCCTCGAGGTTCTTACACGTACCATGGAGCGATAGGATATAGTTATTCTTGAAAATCATCTTTGAACAAGAAGCACTATTATTCATTCAAGCACTATTATTCATCCAAGCATTGATGATCCACTTTGCGGCAAGCTTATTAACCAAATTACCAACATCAAAAATCCCTAGACTTCTTGTATCGAGGCCTACTCCTCCATGCTTTAACTTCGAAATTGCAACTGTACAAAGAAGGACATAATACCCATAGGACCCCCCTTATCCCACAAGAACAGGGGTTTACATAGCTGGGTTAGACTGCAGTCACAACTACCGTGGGGCAAAGCAAATGGTGGCACATCAGCCATAAGATACAACTTTCCATGATAACATGTCCCTGACATGTTGCCAGTGGGAGTTGAACCTTCTTCCCCACCTCAAGAGGTGAAAGGCCCAACCACCCAACCAAGTGTCTTGGGACCCCATTCCTTGTGGTAAACACAAATCTTCTACTTGACTTTTGGGACCCCATTCCTTTAGGGTCCCTCGAATTCTTTCTTTTTTTTTTTTAAGATTCAGGTTCTAGATGAAAATCCTTTATATAATAAAATTTGCAAACAATAGGAAATATATTCTTTATATAATAAAATTTGCAAAAAATCAGGAAATATATTCTGATCGTGCTGCGTATCAAATTGGACGAATGTGGGGAATGCAGTTCAATTCAGATTAATATTTCCCATTTCCCATCTTTTCAAACTTTGTGAGCGGACAAAATATTTCAAGGAAAAATAAAGAACAACTTTTGAGAAGGGATATCATTCAAGTCTTCTCATCATCACATCAAATAGAAAACGTTACTATAAATATTCAATATCTCAGTCTTTTTCCCTCTCTGATTGTCTTTTTGCCTCTTTACTTTTTGTTTCTCTGTTCTTTTATCACCATATGATTTCAAGTATCAACTATCATGTAAGTGTATAGTTTGAATACTACTGAATAGTACTGAATGTACTACGGTAAACTTACAGAGGGTCATAAATAGTACTGAATCAATCCACTCTCTTAAATGGTACTGAATCTACTACGGTAAAGTGAAGAGAGTCATATGAGGCGTAATGTTTATAAAGAAGCTCGTTAAAGATTTTATACTCGATGATAATTTTTCTAGTGTAGACCTATTAGAGCAGGTGATCTTGCTGGCCATGGATTGTCTCGACTTCGGGTGCTTGAAAGTCTCTTCTTTCCTTTAAAGGAAGCATTCTCTCCGTATTGGTACTCTAGTTCGTTTTGCAAGCTCTTAATGACTTTAGATGAGGCCACCACCAAGGGTCAGGTAGAGGAGGCGACCACCTTCCCCTTGCTACCTCAAATGAGCACCCACGTCTTTTTGCATTACAATGGGTCACTAGCCTTACATTTTGGGTGTCTACTATATGTGGATGAGGTGACTACTTTTGCTTCCTCTCCTCACAAGAGGAGGGCAACTACCAATTTTTCATGTTATCCCATAATTAATCAAGGCGACCTCCTATTGCATGAGTTGGGCGATGCCCATGTGATGCCACCACCAATTATGGTGTGGCCATGATTGAGCTTCCACAACTGGGGCAACTCCTCTTTTTGGCAACACCATAAGAATATGGGTGGCTAACAAGTATGAAGCTTCCATCATTTGGGCAGCTACTGACTTACGATGGGCTCCACCATAGGTTCTTGGGCAGAAAATGAGGGCAAGAACATAATTTCATCAGTAAAGTGTGAGAGTAAGAGCTAATGCAGGGAATATCACCACCAAGATTTGGTGATGTCAGAAGCTATAATTGGGGGCGTAATTGAAGTTGACTACCAAAGCCGTAATTAGCAAACTCCTCCACCTCTTTCGCAACCACTTTTATGCATACGAGAGTTAAGGCTAAGATTTGGCAAGGCCACCTCCAAGCCTATCTCTTAGGTTAATTTTTTATGAGTTAAAGAAGATATCTAGGTTTATTGTCACACATGCCATAGTGAAGACAACAAATATATCTAGAAATTATGTGGAGAATATGCATTTACTCTAGATACTGTTTCATAAGTCTGATTTTGGAGAGTTGTTTTTCAAAAGATTAAACAATATTGAACTTAGCATGAGTACATGTGAGCATATACACATAGAAAAATGGGAGGGATAACCAAATCCTTGAATGTTGAATCTATGTATGTTGATGAACAAGTAAATGATCGGAAAGACTACACACTTATAGTGTAGTCTACATATGATAGGCCCAAGAACACTAACAATAACTAGATTATGGTTTTCAATTAGGTTTTAGAAAAGATTTCCTTATGAAATAGAATTGCAGAATTTGAATACCCTAAAACAAACGACTTCTTTGGAAACATGACCGATATGTTTGCACTTGCGAGTAAAAGTTTTAGGAAGGCTCAAGTTACACCTTGGGCTCACGGTGATCGTTAAGGAAGAAGTACAAGCTTTGAGGTAGGAGAGCAACTATATCTTAGAGTCCTTAGATATGGAACCTTGAAGATAGAATACTTTATAAGATTGTCTCCTATTTATTGGGGACAATTCTTGTTAGTTACGAAGAGAAACAAGATGTCTTACCAACACTGAATGCTAGAATATAGTTCAATAAACCTAGTATTTCACATAAGAAGTCTAGAGAAAAAACCAGATCAATCTGATAATCTCATTCTCAAATCGTATTCGTTCAATCTGCTCCGCATGAACTAGATAGAGTAGAATGCATGTAAAAATGAACTGCGAATCAACGATATAAGCAAGAGTGAGTTACTTATAACATAGTGTATAGAATAGCGTATAGAATAGTGCTACATCGAACAATCACGAGTCTATGTAAATGGAAGGATAAGGAGAAACTCGGACCAGCAATTTGTGTTGCTCTTTTTTTTTTTAAGAAGAAGTTCAGCGGAAGCTTAATGTCCTTTGCTTGACTCGATTGAAACAACAACTATACAAATGAATGGGCATAGTATTGGTGGGACCATCTGTATCCCACAAAGCATGGGTTTAGACAGTCGGAAGGCGATACAATGATGGCTACCCAAAGGCAGTAAGGAAGCTTGGTTTGGAGACTAGCCTAAAGCCCAAAAAATAACAATTACAGCCGTCAGGGATTGAATTTTTCCCCTGTCATCAAGAGGCAAGGGCTCAAGCCACATCCTCACGTGCATTGACATAATTCCTCCCCTGGCCTGAGGACGCAACGGCACAAGCCACCTGCTCATGTGCATTGATAGTTTCTATTCTTGATCCTTAAATGCCTTCTAAGTATTACTTTTGAGGTAAAAAATGCACCCAAGATGAAGAAACATGGGGTTGGGCAGTGGCATGAATGCCGATTGGGACTCGTCTGAGTACCCGGTTAGTTGGGGATCTGGACGCATTACACAGAGAGACAGAGAGAGAGAGAAAGAAAGAAAGAGAGAGAGGTTGGGGCAAGCCAATTAGCAACTCTTGGCAAGTAGAAGAATGCATCATTTTCTACACTTCTGTTACGAAATAGAATGTCCCATCGAGAGCTAAAAGAAGCACCTACGGTTTATCAATCAAATTTGCTGACATTTGATCCAAGATTGTGGCAGGTTAGATCTTGTTTTGATATGCTAATATTAATGCCACAATAGCTGACCCCAACGCCCCCAAATATACAAAAAGACAAGAACATCCAAAACTAGACTCGATTTTAGCACCCCTATATTTTTGTTGTTGATGATAGTAGAATGAAAATTAAGGTTGTCGGCAAAGGGAAGAGAGATTATTATCCTATTTGTCTTTCTTCCTCTTTTACGTGCAAAAACTAATAAATCTGAGATCATCCAGACATGCCTGGAGGATAGAAGACTGTGTATACGCACTAGTTTTATTCCCATTCCATGTTTACTTTCTACTCCTTATTTCGTTTCAATCTTAAAGAAAAGAGTGAGAAATATGTACTATCCGTAAGTCTCCCTTCCGATCTCTCTTCCGGTTGACATGGAAGTAAAAACGTGTGCAGAAAGGCAGAAATGAATCAACAATGCCTCATAGGCTTCAGATAACGTATGCTAGATCGGAACCTTCTTCGCAAACGAGATGTCAGGGATGTATGGTAGACATGGTTTCATTTTCGATCATTTCAATTTTCAGTAGAGGCCCTACTGAATACGCCATAGCCAATACCTGCTGCTTCTTACTGACTTCTGTCTATTAATTGAAATGCTTTGTTTCATAGTTATTTGCTAACGATGTGTGGAATTCGCTGACTGCTTAAATGTAGTTATTATCATTAAACAAAACGAAACTAGCTGATTACATAATAACAGTCTTCTCTAAATGATAGCGCAGATAGACGACTAGATGTAGCTTCCGCGGTCGAGCTTCGCTTGAGATGAGGAGAGGTCTGGATGGAGAAGAGAATTCGGACCCTCGTTCGTGGACTGCTTACGCAGACAAGGCCTTTGCTCACTTGGTTGAGCAGAGAGATAACACAAACTCTGTGCCAGCATGCCGGCCTAGGGACGAGGAATGTTCTAGCTAAGCTATCAGCTGGTATTATGCTTACATGCTTGGTGTTTTAGAGACGCAAAAGATCAATGTAATACATAATGATATTGCACCACAATGCGCCATGGATGTAAGAAAACAGAGTGATCCCTGGGTGCGGGACGGATAACAAGGACGACAGGCCTTTCAATCTGATGGTCTCATCCGTAAGTCCTCGGATCGACTTTGGAAATTGGAAGGTTACCGAAGTACCTGGACGACGCTCCGAAGTTGGATCCTTGAGCAAGGCCTGAGAGATCGCCATTTCCATCCAAGCCCATCATGCAGCTCACATATCTATCTCTGAGTCTTCTCAGTGGCCAGAGTATCGAAGAAATGAGTGAGAATTTCTCCGCCCTGTCGCCTTTAGAATACTTTCGAGGTTTCTTGCTCCCTTTCTTTGCAACAAAGTTGTTCGTGGAGGCGCCATTGCGAACGAATGTGCGAGAGGATGAAGCGGATGACCAAGTGAAGGAAGACGATGAAGTTGAAAAAGCGCCTTCCACAGAAGAGCCGTCTCTGCTGGAGAAGGACTCGCTCTCTTCCAGTACCACTGGAAGCTTGGTTCTGAACGACGACATCGACGATCGGAAGCTCTGCGAGTCCACGGCGATGGTTGTTTCCTTGAAAGAGATCAATGCAGAAGGATCCAACACGGCCGGTGACCATATTTTTTCCATCGGAGGGCCATGCCTAGTCGCTTCCGAGCTGTGATCTGACCTCATCCAAGCGCAGACACCCGTATTAAGTGGCAATTCAGAAGTCGATCTATTTGCGGGAAAGATCAGCGCCATGAAAGTTGATTCTAAAGCTTAATTGCTGCAGACCTTCGTGTTCAGATGCAGATAGCCCCTGTGCTTGAGATGTGACAAGCACAATTTGGCGATTTCGTCGAGGTGAAAATCGCCACTGTGTCCACAATCTGTGAGAGAACCGTAAGAACTGCTTCGTTCCGTCCCCAACAGAGAAGCTCAAGCCTCAACAGAGAATGCGTTCAATATTTATGAACGCACGACAGAGCGAGAGAGAGGAGCAGGTAGAACACATAGTATGCAGATAGATTGCGTCTCGCGAAGTCTTAGCTCTTGCGCTCGTGCTAGGTACGCATGTTCTGCTTCCCCGCTTCTCCTGTGTTGGCTTGCTAGTAGGAAAGGTCAGACTACTACCCTGAAATCGATGGAGAAGGCGGAGAGCAGAGCAGCACCCCGCTTTGTTAGGTGACTACTCTTGGGCTCCTAGCTGAGGTTGTCTCGCCTAAACTGAGTTATATAAAAGGGAGCTCCGAATTGTGGACTCGCCAAGCCGAAGAGTAGACTTATGAAGTTATGAGGCCTTCGCCTCTAGAATCTCGTGTCGCAAGACGCGGGCACACAGCTCGATGTGGACGGTGGAGCGATGTGCTCTCCCGTGATGGAGTCCCTTAGCAGAGCTTAGCTCGATGAATCCTCGAGTCAAATTATCGGTCTTCGTTCCGCATGTGCTTCTTCAAAGTTCGATGTACCCGTGACCTTCACATTCAAATATGGAAGCTCATAGAATTCAAAGGAAAACAAAGAAACTCAGTTTTGGAGCTTGCAAACTAGCAATTGAACCATTGAAAATCGGCCAACCAAGCTGCTGTACATAACAGGCTTTTCTTGCATAGGCTCGGAGAAATAGAACCTCAGCAGGACCAGGTGATCCTCTTAAAAATAAAAGAAACGTATTGAAAAATAAAATAAATTTCATGGCTCACACGAAAGGGTAGGGTATCAAACTCTAGAAGCATACCACGTGTTGCATGGAAAATAATGTTTGATTTGACATATTAAAGTGGTGTTTGGTGATAGATGCATCTGCAAAGATATGATTTTCTTTTGAACGAAGATTTAAAATAATTTATTGAGGTAATATACAAAAGCATTGGAGAGAGTTACGAAAAAGGTTTATAACATTTTAGTCCCTCTCATGGGTGCCCAATAATTTCAAAGTTTTTTATTTTCAAAGGCGAACACCTTATGGTGTCCAAAAGGAGGGATTTCCTCATTATTTTAAATTCTTTTACCTAGAACTGCTAGGGATTTTTCTATCGACCATTCTCTTCTCCGTGAGGATTATCAAAATTGGTGTCACATCTTTTTTTTTTTAATTTCTAGAGAGCTTCTTCCCTCACAATGTTCCATAGTGCGGAAGAGCACCAAATCATTTCCCGAAGCATAGCTTGTTGCCAACTAATTTGGAATTGAAGGGCAAGAACACGTCTGAGGGATTGCCACATTGTATGAATTCGAGGGCATGAAAACAAAAGGTGACCGAAATCTTCCCTTTCAAATGACACCGCTTGCAGGACGGGGGGGGGGGGGGGCGGGGGGGGGGGATTATCCTACAAATTTGGTTGGCTTTAATATTTTTTTGAATCCCCCTTATGGACAAGTTGCTACATGAGGATTGCTTTTTTTATTCTTAATAAGAGCGTGCGATAGATTCATCAACCAAACTTCCCATCTAAGTTGAGATTGACATGGGCACCACTTCTTGTTAAGCAAAATGTTAAAATCCAAGCACTTTTTTTTTCGAAGTCTCCTCCATTTTGTGACCATTGTGCCATCTCAACCCTTCCAAGTGCAAGGGATCCTAACAATAAGGATGTGTCTTAGGTACTTATTGTTATCGTTAGTGTCCATGTGAAAGGCCAAATGGCCATCGAGCACTTTTGTATATGTTCTTTAATAAACTATGTAGTGGCCTACTCAGCCACATATTATAAGTTCCATCGCATTTCTAACACCTAAGGTGTCTATGTTCATGCTCCCTATGTACTATGCTTTTCTGCATTTTCTGTAGCCTCTATGCGGAGTACCATGTGTGGCACTAGGATCTTACTTTTCTACTCTGAAGATATCGTCGTAGAGCTCTCAAGAAGGAGAGTGCATTGTGGTGAGTTGCTATCAAAATATTTCACAGGTATCAGAGCATTTCGACACAAAAGCTTTGTTTCTTTTGTACGAGCAAAGCGAGCACTTGCCCACCCACCCAAGGCTTTCTCCAAGGCTTACAACTGAGGCGGCGACCAAGGCATATACCTTGGCATACATTTTCATCTGAGTCACCAAAGTCATCCTTGGCACCGTTGGGTGTGCACGAGGGAGGACCTCATCGATCAAGGAAGAAGGAGAATCTCATTACTTCTCAGGAGGTCACCCATCCCAGTACTATTCTCCTCGGAGTTCGCTTAACCATGACAATCTCTTGCCACTAGATTACACTCTTGTGGTGCTTGAAGAAGGGGAAAGACTAAGTTTCACATTATCTTCAACAAGTTTTTGACCCTCAAAGCTTTATTCTTTGCTTTGAAAGCCTATTTTAGAAGCATTTTTTGGGTGATTTTTGGAGCCATTTTGGAGTACTTTCGTGCATACTTCACTTCATAGAGGTTCAAGAACATCAAGTCGAGTGTCCATTGTACTTCTTTGATAACGAAATCTATAGGTTTGTTGAAAGGTTTTAGTTGTGGTGGGAGCAGCCATCGTAAGTCTATGCAAGTTTTAGATCCTAAAGAACAGAGTGGATAGACACTTGCAGGTGTTGTTGGCCAGTGTTTCGGTAGTGAATTCAGCATTTTAGTTCCATTTTACCGCATATATTGAGCACATACACACTATGTATGCTTTTGTGGATACGACTTATGTACATCCATATGGTCATTGATATAGCATTTACGTTTTTCCATAAAGCCTTTTATGTTTGATAAAGAGGGTCATGGTGAGGTTCTTTTAGTTGAGAGACACACAGATGTCGGGGTCTCTTTGGTGATGGAGGTGGAAGACTTACACAGCTATAGGCTCACAAAATGGATATGGATAATGAAATGAAAACAGTATTGTTGTTATGCACCTTGCAATCATCATAGGATACATTTGCATAGCTATTAGCAATAGTGCACCTAGTGGTAAACTGCTCTATGATGACATATGTGGAGCACTCTTGCGTGATGAGATTTGTAGAAAATCTATGATTGGAACTGAGAGTGGAGATGCATATAATGTTCGTGATTCTTACCAAGGAAAGAACCAACAATGAGGTAGGAGCATAAACAAGGAAAAGGATGGTCAATGGAATAAGAGTAGAAGTAAATCGAGGAAGAGGGATATCAAATGTCATTATTGTCATAAGAAAGGACACATGAAGAACAACTGCTATGCATCAAAGAATGGTAAAAGTGAAGGACAAAATGTTGATGGACATGTTAAACAGCTACTTGCACCATCTACTTTGACTATGAAGATTGAAGAAATTAATGCTATTTTTGATGATGTTGATGTGTTGATACTCGATAGAACTACGCCAACTGAGGCTCTTATGGCTGATTCTCTTTTCCATATATGGCTATTAGATTTTGGTGCTTCTTTCCATGTGACACTACATAGAGAATGGTTCTCTAATTATGCCGCAAAGTCTCTTGATACCTTGAGACTTCGTGACTCTTACTAGTGTGACCTTGTGAGGATGGAAGATGTGGTTGTGCAGTTCATTGATGGTTCAAAATTTATTATGCATAATGTATGCAATGTACCTCAGTTATCACGTAGTTTGATGTGAGTTGGTTATTGCAAATGGAAGCAAAGTCAGATCACTTTATCCTTTATTTGTATCATAGAAAGAACAATTTCTAGCTATTATTGAACAACCTATGCCATGTATTTTCCAAGGCCATTTGGGCCAAATATCATGTAGTGGAATGGAAAATCTTTATCATTCTAGCTACTTACCTGTGTTATCTTTCTGTAATTTTTTACTTTGTGACCATCTTCAATATGGAAAGCAAAGTAGGAATGTGCATAAAATGCACGTTGACTCTTCAATTCAGCCTTTGGAGCTCGTTCATATAGATGTGTGTGGTCTTATGCGCACAAGGTGATTAGGTGGTTCTCTTTATTTTTTCACATTCATAGATGATGCTACTAGAAAAGTCTCTGAATATCATATCAAAGCAAAGGATGGGTATATCCTATCAAAGCAAAGGATGATGTATTCCCTACTTTTATACCTCGGCATCAGTATGACTATTGGAAATACATTGAAAGATCATGCTATGGATATCGATGATCACTTGAATTTGTAGAGAGTTTACAACTCCTTATACCCCAATACAAAATGGTGTAGCTAAAAGGATGAATAGAACTATTTAAGATAGAGTAGTTTCTATGTTGCATCATGCAAACCTTTCACAAGGCTTTTGGTCTGAAGTAGTATTGATTGTAGTTCATGTGATTAACCTTCCACCTAGTACTACCAAAGGTCTAAAAGTGGCATAAGAGTTATCGACAAGGGAGCCACCATATTATGATAATCTTCGAGTTTTTGGGTATGAAGCATATGTTCATGCCCAAGAATCTTAGACAAAACTTGGATCATAAGTCAAAGCAATGCATTTCTGTCGGATATGGTCAAGAAGGACAATTTGAATATCATGTATGAGATCTTGAAACACGATGAGTGATCAGAAGTAGTGATGTCATTTTAAATAAGTCTAAGATGCATAAACAACCCATTAAGTAGGCTGAAGTGAGAAGAGTGACGTTTGAGAGTTGTCGAGCATTCCAAAGCACTGAATCAGCTCTATAATGGATGCCATTCTTCATAATCCACTCTTTGTCACTTTACCATATTAGATTCAGTACTATTTAAGAGAGTGGAATATTGATTCAGTACTATTTTTGACTCTCTGTCACTTTATCGTAGTAGATTCAGTACTTGTATCCAAACTATAAACTTACATCATAGTGATGGTAGCATTCCACAAGGTTAAAGTTGATACTTAAAATCACATGGTGATAGAAGAACAAAGAAACAAAAAATAAAGAGGCAGAAAGACAATGAGAGAGGGAAAAAGACTTAGAGATTGAATATTTAATACTAACGTTTTCTATTTCAATTGACGATGACAAGACTTCAATAATATCCCTTTTTCAAAAGTTGTTCTTTATTTTTTCTTAAAATATTTTTTCCGGTTACAAAGTTTGACAAGATGGGAAATGCGAAATATTAATTTCAATTGAATTGCATTTCTCCACACTTCTTATTTTTTCGGCTGATTTGATACGCAGCATGATCAGAATATATTTCTTGACTGTTTGCAAAATATTTTATCATACAAAGGATTTTCGTCTAGAACCTAAATCCACACAAAAAAGAAAAAAGAAAAAAGAATTCGGGGGACCCTAAAGGAATGGGGTCCCAAAATTAAAATATCCTTGATAAAAAGATCGCCTATAAGATATCCCCCTCCCCTGTAGGCATCATAAAGTGCTCTTTTTGATCAACAATAAGCTTAAATCCAACTGGATCCCACATGAGTGTGGTGAGAGGGTGATTAACCTTCTTTGCAATGCATTGTAAACTCTGTAAGTTCTTCCTTACGTTGTGGGACTTGAGGGGTCCCATGGGCTTTCACTTGTACTTTTCTTTCCTTTTATTTAATACAACTCCAAGAGAGTAGGCTAAGGCGGAACAGACATAGCAGAGATGCCCTTTAATCTAAGACTAGACATAGTAGAGATGCCCTCACGCAACCTCGCAACCAGCTGATCCTGATCTCTGGCGAAGATGACGTGTTTTCAAGGATTGTGGAGTTCAACGACAGAGCAACGCCTCGAGTCAACAACTCCGGCAACGACACCGCTACGACATCAGTTGCGCAAGCGCCTTCATACATGATTGCTCGGGGTAAGAAAGAAGCAACAACAGAGACATCCTCCAGTTTCCATCATCAACTCTGGCAACGACACCGCTTCGACTTCAGCCGCGCGTGTTGTCTATCGCGATACACTATGTCTATCGCGACACTCTGAGTGTCCGTGTCCAGTCTATCGCGACACTCAGAAGGGCTATCGTGACACTGGGAAGGGACAGTTTATCACAATTCCCGAGGCGCTTATCGCGACACACGGACCGCAATTCCCGAGGTGTTTATCGCGACACACTGCATGGCCCCTCTGTCGTGAGACCCGGAGCATTTATCGCTACTCTCTTCTCTCTCTTGCGGAGGCGGATCGCTTCTGTTTCGGGGCCTAGCCAGCCGCCAATGCTACAAAAAAGTCGGCGCTAGTCGAATTAAAAAGGGAATCTATAGCGGGTGCGATGGGATTGTTTTCTTTAAAAAGGGAATCCACAGCGGTTAGAAATTAAATGTTTTCTTTATCTGCCACGTGGCAAGGTCAGGCGGACCCTCATTTCAAAAGGTTAAAAGTTTTCGTCACTAAAGCATTTTAAGTGTTTTTTATAAAAAAGAGAAAAGAAGTAAAGAAATTAAAAACGGTGAAGCCTACATTTAGTCGTGTTCGACTCCCATGTTTGAAAAGGTTTTTATCTCTTCTTCTAAAGAGTACAAAGCTATTAGTGGTTTGGGGGGGGGGTTTGGCCATGATGTCGACCCTTATTCCCTCGTTTGTCCTGAAAAATGTGGCTCCCCCTCAGTCCGTGTGCCCCCTTGAGTTGGATTCCATCCCAGTGGACATCGCACCACCAGTGGTTTCTTTATGCAAGGAGTCTGTGGCGGCAAAGCAAGAAGAGATAATGAAAACTTCTCTGATCGGTCAAATGTTTGGCCCTAGGCCCCCTCTGGTAAGTGTGAGAACTTGGCTTTGCAAGGAGTGGTTCCCCCGCGGCCTAATTGTGTGCAAATGTCAATTCCTGCTAGCGAATCACCTACTTCTAGTATTTGAGAACGAAGAGATGGCATTCCAAGCCCTGCAAGCCAGCTCCTGGCAAGTGGGCCGGTCCACCCTTTGCCTTTTTAAGTGGACCCCAGACTTTGCTCCGAACAGATCAAAACCTCGACGTTACCCGCTTTGGGTGGAGCTTCCCAATCTGCCTTACTTTCTGTACGGATTTCTTCATGAAATCGTTTCACCGATCGGTCACCCAATGGCCTCAAGAGAGGATGTTGGGGGGTTAATCTACGATGGTACTCAACGTTCTTTCAATGCAAGATGGCATCCACAGATCTGCGTTGAAACAGACCTGAACGAGGTCCTTCCCTCAAAAATCTCCATAAACTGTGGAGACGGTAAGACCTGGACACAAGAGGTTACTTACAAGAATTTGCCAAACGCATGCTTTCGGTGCGGGCATCAAGGTCATAGGATCAAAGACTGCCCCCTGAAGAAAAGTACAAATAAAAACAAGCTTAAACCAGATGGGATCCCAAATCCTTTCCCCCAAAATGACACTCAGGGTCATCCCCCTCCGATGGAGGAAGAAGGGGGAACTCGCATTGCTGAGACGGATTCAGAAGGATTCACTAAATTAAGACACAGGAGGAAAGTTAGCCCTCGAAGGTCAACAATAAGGAACACTACAACAATTGCCCCTCCGAATCACATGTACTGTAATCTAGAAAAGGAGATTAATGAGGTCGACTTCCTAGGAGATAACCACTATGAAGAAGACCCCACTGATAATACCCTTGGGTGCTCTTCCAGCAAAGAAGACAACCAAGAAGGTTACACCACAAGTAAAGAGGAAGCCTTCACTACTAGCAATAAAGACAACCCAGACAACGAAAGCTCCTTTCTTGGTCCTACCCTTCCAGTATGCTTTCCAAGATTACCGCAACAAAAGTCAAAGCTTAAAGGAAAACAACCTTCGGGCATGCCTTGGAAGAGCCCCCTCAAGAGTAGGATCCTAAGTCAAGAAGTTGGGAAGAAAAAAGAAGACCACAAGAAGAAAAAAGATCGGGTCCCTCCCCTCAAAGAGGGCAACCATCAATAATGAAATTTGCATCACTAAACATCAGGGGTCTGTCTGACCCGTCAAGAGCGGCGATTCTTGGCCAGTGGTTCAAAGACAAGTGCCTCAACCCTTACTTTATTTGCTTACAAGAAATTAAGATCGATGGGGAGGATCTCCAGAAACGGCTTAAATGCATTTCTCCGAACCACCTTTGGTTCTCCACTTCTCACCCTAGGGGGACGGGGGGTGCTGATATCGGTATTAGTCACTCCTTTTCTGGCAATGTGACCTCGACTCTTGAAGGTCGGAATCATCGCTGGATTGCTACCTCTATCGGGTTCCCTTTCTAGTTCACTATGGTCTCAATTTATGCCCCTAATGGAGAAGGAGACAGAATGGATACTTGGGCTTCCCTCGACTCCCTTTCACATAATGTTCTGATTTGTGGAGACTTCAACATGGTTGAGTTTCCTGAGGACCGATGGAATAAGAAAGGAAAAATTATTGACGGTCAGGAGAAAGAGATATGGGATAAAATGAAGCTCCATCTCGACCTGGTCGAGGTGAAAGACATGAAGGGGTTCTCTTGGTCAAATCTCCAATCAGGGGACTGTTTGAGGAAACCAAGACTTGATAGATGCTACATCGATCAGAACACCATCCTTCAGTGGGGTATTCCTTCGATTTCCCAACACATGGACGTGACTATCTCGGACACTACCCGATTATTCTGTCTTTCAAACCGATTCCCATGGTCCAGAAAGCCCCTTGGTTTCATGCTTGTCAGACATCATTTTCCCTCCCCTCTGTCCACCGAGAAATTTTAGAAGTGTGGGCGGAAGCCTTTGCCTACTGTAATGAACTGGCTAAGTGTTGGAGAAGCGCAGTGGAAAGGACTCGAAAAATTCTGATCAGGACTCAAAAGGCTATAAGAGATATCTGGAAAAAAAGAAGAGAAACGGTGTACCGGAGGCTCTCACGACTTGAAGAAGAGGTGAACAAAGGTAAGTTACATTACCAACAAGGTCTTTTGAAAATCAGGGGAAGACTAAGATTAGAGGAGGAGGTTCAAAGGAAAAATCTTCAAATTTTCTTCAAAGATTGGTGAGCGGGGAAGGCCGACAAACCATCGAAAGAGATGTGTAACAACTTCAAAAGGAAACAAGCTAGGGAATCCATCCCCCTATTAGTCGATAACAATGGAACCGAATGTTGCATGGAAGCTGAGAATAGATCTATCATCTTCGAGCACTTTACCAATCTTCTCCGGGTCTCGACTCCTCCTTCCCCCCACAGGCGCGACTCCATGGCAACCATCTCAAGGGTTGCTCAACCTAGAATCCCACAGAACTTGATTGCTCTGCTGGATGCTAACATTTCCGATAATGAAATTATCGAGGTTATTGATGCCCTTCCCAATGGGAAAAGTCCGGGTTCGGATGGCCTCATCAATGAGTTCTTCAAGTCCTTCAAACATGTGGTGGCCACCCCACTACGTCGTGTGTGGAAAGAGGCTCTCTCCTTCAGTGCCCTCCCTAAGTGTCTTAATAATGGCGTCATCAAGTTAATCCACAGAAGGGGAGATAAGAACAAAATTGAAAATTGGCGTCCAATTATCATGATCTAAACAGGATACAAGATAATTGCAAAAGTTATCGCCAACAGAATCTCTTGTCATTTAAAGTCATGGTTGTGTGATGACCAGAAAGGTTTTATCAAAGGTAGATCTATCCTTGAAGCAATTGTCGATATTTGGGAAGGCCTTACTTTTGCTGAGGAGTCTGCTCAAGATCTTGTATTCATTAAGATCGACTTCGACAAAGCGTATGACAGATTGGAGTGGGACTTTATTCTTCAATCATTGAAAGACCTTGGAGGTAGCCAAAAGTTCACGAAGATGATTTCCACTCTTCTTGGAAACGCTTCAACTAGAATAAATATCAACGGTAAGCTCTCTGAGCCCATTCGTTTAAAAAGATCAATTAGGCAAGGCTGCCCTCTGGCTCCTTTACTCTTCACGATCGCCTCGAATGGACTCAATCGCGTATTAAAGCATCACATGGACGCTGACAATCGCAAGGGTCTTTCCCTACCTCTAAGCCACGGCCAAATGATTGCGAGACTTTTTGCTAATGACATGAATGCCTTCGTGCATAATGATATAAACAACATTGAGGTGTTTTGGTGGTGCCTCGACACCTTTTGTGTGGTGTCAGGTTCAAAAATCAACCATGCTAAAATTGCTTTTAGAGCAATCAGCAGACCTACTCCCCAATTGTTGGTGGATCAAGGGTGTCAAGTTATCCCTAGAGGTCAAGTCTTCCGTCTCCTTGGCATTCCGATGGGATTCGACATCTCAATGGACAAACACTGGAATTGGGTGCTATCCAAGCTTGATAGCAAGTTGAATCATTGGAAAGGTATGCAAGTCAACTTGGCAGGGCATGCTATGGTTGTTAACACATTTATGCTATCTACAATCATTTACTTTATCTCGTGTTGGAGACCTAAGGAGAAAGACTTGGCCAAAGTGGAAAGAATCTACAGAAACTTCCTTTGGAGTGGGGACCCCAACAGGAGGGGGATTCCCAAAATCAAATGGGAAACTTGCATTAGCCCTAAAGACTCAGGGGGCTTGGGAATTTTAGATATCCTTGGGTTGGTTGACAAGCTGGCGACGAAGTGGCTTATCAAGGCTTGGAGCAATAGGGAGTCCTCTTGGGCTAAATTGATCTTCAGAAACACGAAAGACCTTACCTTAGTTGGCCATCCTGGTTGGAAGGACATAGGGATTCTCACGCTTTTGTTCTCCCCCCACCCGGTGTCCCCTAAAGGCTCTAGCCTCGTGTGTTCTTTATGGAAGAATGGAACAAGGTCAAACAGTTCATCAGAATCAGTGATGAGTGGAACTGGGCGGTTGGGATAAGACAAAATGACTCTATCTGGTTCCCGATCTGCGGCATTAGGGGGTGGAGTCTTGGAACCTCCAAACTGCAAAGCGATTATGGAACAAGGGGTTCAAGAAGTGGAAACAACTCTGGAAACAAGAGACCAACCAGTGGATTAGGTTCGAAGAATTGGATCCAAGACTTAGAGTTACCCTTGAGGAATTAACTCTTCTTCAAAGCAGGTGTTTAGCATGGGACCACTCAACTACCCGCCTTCTCTGCAGTCAGGATCTTCCTTGCCTGGAGGGCCTTAAATGGAGCAATGGTAAGAAGCTATCCAAAACCCCCAACTTCAAAGAGAACTTAGGTGTTCACCACACTCTTAACAAGAGATGGTGCCTTTCTTGGACCAAACTACGATGGGAACTAAAATTCATGTCTATTTGGCACCCCCTAATTGAGGTCAAAAAGTCCGTTCTCATGTGGCAGATCTTGCATAAAGGTATCTGGTTCAATGCAAGGGCTAACAAAATCTGTGGTGTGCCACCATGGTGCAAGTCTTGTCATCGGTGCATTGAAGATTTAGTTCACCTGTTCTTCGACTGCCCCAAGTCTCGTGTTATCTGGCATCATGTGACCCGAGTATTGAGACTCACGAACCAAATCAATTGGCAACAGGTGATGTTAGGTGAGGCGGTCGACTGCTCATCGAGGCTATGGAATGCCATCAGGGGTGAGACTCTCTGGAAGATTTGGAGGGAGTGATGTGCTGTCAATTTTGGCCAAAATCCTAAGGAATGGTTGATCGAGAAATCCTTGTTTCTTCTTGGTAAAAGAATCTCCCGAGATAAGAGATTTCCGCCGTTTAGACATCACTATATTTATCTCCTCAAGAACAACAAGTTGAAACCTAAATGGGTCCCACATGAGGGTGATGATGGTTTTATCCGCCTCATTTGTAATGCCCTCTAGGCTGCCATACTCCTCCCCTACTTTGTGGGATTTGGGGGGTCCCATGGGCACTAGTCCCATCCACTTGTAATTCTTTCTTCTTTATTTTAATTAAAGTCAGGGAGATAAGGCTAAGGCCCAACTTCCTTTTATTAAAAAAAAAAAGGCCGAACCTCCTTTATTTAGAAAAGAAACAAAAAAAAATACAAGAGGTATGAGGATTTTTGATGTTGTGGATTTGGTTATTAAGCTTGCCGCGAAGTGGATCATCAATGCTTGGATGAATAATAGTGCTCCTTGTTGAAAGCTGATTTTCGAGAATAACTAGATCATATCGCTCCATGGTACTTGTTAGAACCTCGAGGATCCTCCCTGGTGGACAACAGAAGAAACAATCCATATTCACAAACAATAGAACGGCGGACATCAATCTTGCCTAGAGTCAATATGGGCGCACCCCTGAGCCTAAGAGCTTGCAGCCAAACATGCAGCCACCTCCAAGCGATCCAAGGGACTCGCATCCCATACTATCAAAGCTGATTTCCAATAACAACTATAACCTATCGCTCCATGGTACGAGTAGGTGGAAAAATCGCGATCCTATAATGCTTCTCCATTCCCCAATCCTGGTGATTCCCAAAGGTTTGATCGTCTCGTCTCTCTATACAAAGCTTCTAATAGGTTGATAGCTAGTTGCACTTTTAGCAATGACAAGACGTGGGTGGTTAGGAGCTCACAAAATCACACTACCTAGTTCCCTATCTCCTAGATTGTGGAGGTTTGGAACACTATTAGCAATGAATAAACGTGGGTGGCTAGAACTTGACAAAATCAGACTACCTAGTTCCCTATCTCCCAGATTGTGGAGGTGTGGAACAGCGACATTTGAGTGAGTATTCTCTCCATGAATCACTAATCTATAAGGAGAGAAGGGAAGTTCTTGTATTCTTGCCTTCCGAATGCTGTCTAAAGCGTGCATGAGAGCCGTTAAATGTTGATGTCCTACTTTAGATTTGAATGTGGTTAGGATATTTTAGCGTCATTTCCACAAAATTAACATGATTTTAATGTGATCTGATCAGCTACGAGAGTGTCTTATTTTGGAGAGTATGGATGGGATGGCATTGATGCTATGCCGCCTGAACGTATCATCCTTAGAAAGGGCTGGATGCTTAGATATAGCAAGTAACCGTGCATGACCTTGACCTTGAATTTTTTTTCCAATTCTACAGCTGCCAGAAAAGAATGACAACGTGAATATTTCCCAGAGAATTAAGCTATGGCCATTGCAGACTATCAGGCCTCGTAAAGGGCGTATATCTTCATCGCGCTCCTTGATAAATCCAACGAAAAAGATAACAGAATTGAGAAATATAGTTCAAGTAAAATTAGTATTTCTATTTCCCATATTTTCAAACGTTGCGACCTAAAACACAAGACTGTGATAATGTTTTTGAGGAAAAAATATTCGAAAGAAATGTAAAGAACTTTTTGAAAAAGAAATAACGTTGAGTACTGAAGGAAAGATGTGTGGCTTGTTAGATATACTCAATACTCCACCCTCAAGTGACCACAAATGATCCATGGTGCTCTTTGTAACGCCCCCATTATGAAGAGAAGACATTGTGAGAGCGTGTATATTTGTGATACCCTAACTTGCAAGTTAAATGAGGTATATGTGTGACCATTGATGGTAATGGATGGTCTTTGTGAACTTAGCCATTAGCTTAGGTATGGCATAAACTTCTGATCCATTGGATTGCTATTCAAGGTGAAAATAAAGGCCTTGCACGGTTGTGTGTTTTCCCCATAGAACCTAAAAGGGGGGAGTGTAGAGAGGGGCATGCCTCCTTTTGTGGGGTCTCGAGGTCCATAGGGCCAAGAGGATAGGACTTCTAGTCGTGGAGATATTGTCAGATTGTATATTTTGCTGACTATTTTGGATCTCCCAACTACAATAATCTATATCAACTCCCCTTAATAAAGCTATATAAGCATGGCCCATGTTAAGCTTCAGATAGCAGTGCACACTAGTAAATCCTTCATCTAGAGTTCATTTAGATCACCATTCAAGCTCCACATTGCGAGCATCCGAGTGGGCAATACCATCATTTTAGTTAATTACTCTTGAAAATTTGAGAATTTCGATTCTCTATCTCTTAGTCTACATCTATCTTTGTTTGTGTTTTTTTTCTCTCTCAACTCTTTCTACTAGTCTATTCCACTGTGATGATTTTTTTCTTACATGGTATTAGAGCTCAAGAGGCTGTGAGTGGTGAAGAAGAAAAAACACAGAGGTTGTAGAGGTTTGAATGACAAAAGGGCAAAGATGTCAAGTGGTCCATCATCATCCATGATTTGGAATCAAGGTGGTTCATCAATACGAATAGGTGGAGCATAGTCAAGAGAAGTAATAATGCCATTGATCCCAACAATGCAAATAGGACCACTAGCCTTCACGGAAGGTAAACTTGATGGTACAAATTACACCCTATAGAAGTTTAAAATCACTTCTATCCTCGATTCATATGAGCTTCTAGAGACTCTTCTTTATGAATTATCATGGTCCCGAAGAAACACCTGATCCAAATCATCGTGTTCAAATGATTCCTCCTGATGGTGATCTTCTACACTCTTGGAGACATAGAAATATAGATGTAGACTATGCTCTAGTTAGAAGTGCTATTGATAGTATTCTAGCCCTCATACATCTATTACCAAGGCTTGTGAAGCATGGAACATATTGAGAAATTAATATAAAAATCGTAATCACACATGCACTCCGAGCTTGGAGAATAAGCTAGCTACATAAAGGTTTGTTGATGGGAAGATTACAAAGGTGTTTATCACTCACATGAAGAATCTATGGGATCAAATGGTGGGAGCGAGTGGAAAAATTTCAAGCAAGGAGCTAGCTTGGAATGGTCTTCAAATCTCTCCAACAAAGTTTGATGATTTGGTAGCTGCTCTTAATACTCAAATAAGAGCTCCATCTCCAACTTTTGAAGAATCCGATGCTTTACTCTTGAAGCAAGAGCTAGTGCTCAAAGTAAGGAGTGGTGACAACAAAGGAGACACTATGTTCATAGCAAATGCCAAAGGAGGTAAAGTGGACTTTTCAAAAGATGGAGACAAACAAAGGAATAACAAAAAGCAGCTCAAGGGAGAGTATTTCCATTGCAAGAAGAAAGGCCATAGAATTCAAGACTATGAGATCAAGAAGGCAAAAGAGAAGAATTGCTTTTCAAAACGTGGTATGGGAAAGGAGTCTGCCAACTTTGCAAAAATAGAGCTTGAATTATTTGTTACCATAGAGGAGGTATGCTCATTGGTTGAAGATTTAGGAACATGTGCTGCCTGAGCCTGTTGGAGTTGGGGCAAGTGAAGAAGATATGAACAACATCTTCAATGGACTGGCAAAAGCACTTGCACTACGGGAACACCCCACAAATTTTGCGAGCCTTTAGGTTGGGCCATATTCCCCGATGAAGGATTTGCCATAAGAGGACATACTTTTTTACTTGTATCCGAGGGTGCGAGATACCGCAATCAATTCTAGGACATGCACCACTTCTTGTTGAGGTTGACATGATAATCATTGTTTTCTTTGATATTCAGGATTCTAGTTAGGCAATTACCATTGTTCCATCTGAGATCCAGTGGGCACAACGAGTCATGCCCATAAGATGATGGAATTTAACAAACGATCCTAGGCAAGAATTCTGATTTGTAAGATATTCCATTCTTCATAGGTAATACTAACACGAGGGTCAATATCCTTGAAGTTGATCCATTGGTTAGTGTCTTGTTTCCAGAGATGTTTCCATTTTATGAAGCCCTTGTTCCAGAGCCTCTTAGCACTTCAAATGTTCCAAGATTCCACATTCATGATGCCATGGATCGAAAACCACATAGAGTCATTTTGTCTAATATCGGCCACGCACTTTCAATATTCACTGATTCTTATGAGGCTTTTGACTTTTCCAACTCTTCCATAGGGAGCACACAAGAGTCGAGCCTTTATCGGGATCGAGAAAACAAAAGGGTCAAAATGTTAAGATTCTTCCAATTAAGGAATCCCACAAAAGTCAATGCGTTCTTGTTTCTGAAGATCAATTTGCCCCACGAAGTCTCCCCATTGCACCATGCCTTAATCATCCATTTTGCCGCAAGTTTTTTAGCCATGCAATGAATGTCCAGAATACCAAGGCCCCCACTATCCCTTTGGCTAGTGCAGATGGACCATTTGATTTTAGGCACCCCCTTCCTGTTGTGGTCTCCCATCCAAAGAAAGTTTCTACAAATACTTTCGAGTTTGGACAGCTCTTGCTCTTTTAGTCTCCAACAAGAGAGGAAGTATATGGTTGACAAAATGAGGAATGTTTTAATAACCATTGTGCGACCCACGAGATTGATTTGGATGCGTCTCCAATAATTTAGCTTGCTTTCGAGTCTTGCCAGGATCCACTTCCATTGTTTTGGCAACCATGGTCAAAGAGAAGGTCAAAATGGACCTCAACGATAACTCTAAAAGCAATATTTGAGTGGTTGCTTTTGGATGTAGAGGCTTCACAAAAAATATATAGGCACCTCAAAAACGTCTCCACGCTAGTGTAGTCATTGTGGACAAAGGTATTCATATCGTCGGCAAAAATTCTCATGGTTATCTAGCCATGGTTATGAGGCAAGAGGAGGCCTTTGATATTACCAACTTCCACCTCTTGTGCCACCAGTCGTCTAAGCCCTTCCGTGACGATGGCAAATAGGAGAGGAGTCAATGAGCACCCTTGTCTAAATGATCATTTTAATTTGATCTCCTTCGAAAGTTGGCCATTAATATTAATTTGAGTCGATGCGTCTCCCAAAAGGGTCAAGATCATCTTGGTGAATTTTTGGCTGCAATCGAGATCTTTAAGTGATTGCAAAATATAGTTCCATTCTAGCCTCTCATAAGCTTTTTCAAAGCTGATCTTGAGGAAAACCACATTTTTTCTTGACTCATCCACGAAGTCAAAACCTTCCCAAATATCAATTATGGCTTCCGAAATCGACCTTCCTTTGATGAAACCTTTTTGGTCCTTGCATCCAAGCACTCAAATGGCGAGAAATTTTGTTGGCTATGGTTTTAGCAATGATCTTATATCCCTTTTGAAGCATTGTAATTGAATGTCAGTTCTCAATTCTGTTCTTTTCCCTTTTTTTATGGATTAACTTGATGATGCCATTGTTGAGACAAGACGAAAGCATGCCAAACTCGAGTGCCTCTTGCCAGACCAAACGAAGAGGGGTAGCAATCACCAACTTGAAGGACATAAAGAACTCATTACTGAGCCTCCCCGGCCTTGGGCTTTTCCCTTAAGGAAGGGCATGAATGAATTCAATGATTTCTTCTTCTGAGATAGGTGCATCAAGCAAGGAGTGAAGGTTGTGAGGGATCCTCTGAGAGGAAGCCTAGAGATAACCTCCATCGAGTCCCGTCTATGAGAGGAGAGAGGAGTCGAGATCCCTAGGTCTCGTAAAATGCTATTCAATGATTCTAATATTTTCTTCATCTATAATGCATGCATCGCCGTTTGAGTCGGATGGAATCTCTATTTTGTTTTCTTTTAAGAATGATGTGCATCTCTTTGGTGGGCTTTTCAGCTTTGCTAGCCCACCACTCCTTAAAGAATATTTGGAAATTTTTCCTTTGAATTTCTTGCTCGTATCTCAACACTGCTCTGATTCTATGTAGACCCTTCTAGGATTGAAATTTTCCTTTGTTCACTTCCTCCTCAAGATTCCAGAGTCTATGATATAGCTTCCGTACGTGTTTACTAAATAGTCTGGAGCATCTTCCAGGTTTTTATCATGATGTGTTGCGACTTCATGATCGTGCATCTCGAGCTCTTGGCTAGGGATGCAGCAATGGCAAAAGCCTCCTTCCACACTTCAGGGATTTCTTGATGGATGGAGAGGAGAGAGAAATAATTCGAGCAGGCATGAAACCAAGGAGACTTATGGGTTTTGGTGCGAGGTTGAAATTAGATAATGATCAGATATTGATCAGAGATGGCAAGATCAGTGCATTACGAGAGGGAAGGATGGCCCTAGTGATGAATAATTCTCTAAGCAATGAAGCTTCTATCAAGTCTAGCTTTCCTCAAGTCCTCACTCGCTAGGAGATTTGACCACGAGAAGCCATTGAGATCTTTCAATTTGACCAGATCCAAGTGCAACTTGGTTTTGTCCCAAGTATCTTTCTCATGGTTATCGATGACCCAACCCTTGTTGTTCCACTGTTTGAGGGGTCCTCCACCATGTTGAAGTCACCGCAAATGCGCGTGTTGTGGGAGACTCAGACCAAGGAGGCCCAGGTGTCTAGTCTCTCCAAACTTTGATTTTGGGCGTACAAAGAAACTAATGTGAATCAAACGGGGGCACCAAAGGAAATGGCAATCCATGGATGGGTCTCATCTTTAATGGAATTCTCAAGCTTTTCAAACCAAAATTGGTTTATACCAATTACTATCCCACCACACCCCCAAGGGTGCGATGTCAAAATCCAGACATGAGATGGGAAGACATGTCTCCGACCTTTCTAGAGGTCTGCTCCATCAATGTTAGTCTCTTGAATAGAGATAATTTCAGGGTTTAGGTTAATGTCATGAAGCCATTGACCAATGATGGTCTCTCATTCAAGGATCAGTCAACCCCCTAGTATTTAATGAGATGATGATCATTTCCATAGGTTACCCTCTTTGCGGGAGGGGGTCTTATCCTTTCCATAGGTTACCCTCTTTGCTGGGAGGGGGTTCCCACATAACAATTTTTTCTTAAGGGGTCTTTTCCATGCTAACTTGCTGATGTCCATCTCAAACTAGTTCCTACATTGGTAAACAAGCTCAATCTCCTTTTCTAGATTTCAATAAAAGTTGTTTCTGGGGGTATCCGAAATGCGGTTCCTCAGAGAGGTTGCCCTAGGACTTCTTTTCCTTCTTCTTCTGAATTCTCTAAACCGATTTGAGTTAGTTTCTGGGTTTTAGGAGACCTTAGCTTCCTCTTTGTTTGTCGGGTGATTCCGTGATCCATTTGTTGATATATATAGATAGTGATGTGTATGAAAACAATAGGACCGCTAGGGCACTTTTTTCCCTCTTTATGAGGTTTTCTTCCCTCAGCTTGTATATATGCCTATTGCCGTAACGGGCTACTTATCTTTGTGCATTCTAGTGGCAATACATTCAATATTGTGTGTTGTGCTCCAAGCTTCTTCTTCTTCCTTGTGTTGTTTGCGTGCTTTCGGAGACGTCCAACTCCAACAATTGGTATTAGGGCACATCGCCGCTTCATTTAGGGTGTCGTCTACACCTCTCCGATTGCAAATTTAAAAATCACATGAATTTTGGTGAGCTTACTCAACATGTTTTTGAGATTAAAACAGCTTCACTGTGAGGTGCCGAAATCGTGATCTGAGCTCCTTTCGGCCTCCAAACGCACTATCATAGTGTTTGTGCTGGCTATTTTGTCCTTTTGAGCCAAAGATATATACAAGTTTTGTTCCACCAGTATAAGCATCTCGAAGTCTGCTACCGGTCTAGTAGAATTTTTCTAGGCATTTATGTCAACTTTTTGAGATACAGTCAATTTTTTGCATCAAGGTATTTTAGTCACCGTCCATGGCTTAAAGTAGTTATGTATTTTGTATGTTGGCCATTGAGGATAATTTGGATGGTACCAACTACCCATTATGGGATTATATGATGGGAAATGTATTGGTGGCAAAAGGATTGTGGAACATTGTGCAGGGTGTTGAAAAATATCCTATCACACATGCTGTCAGGGGAGCACTAGATTGTGCTCTCTAACTTCACTAGACAAGATTTTGGAAATACACTTATGATTACAAGAACACCCATGTAGGGAAAATAATACAAGAAGACGTAACTGATACAAGACGTCCCACAACCGGGGCCCAATAGGTATGGAAAACTAGACTAGAGATGATACAAGAGATCCCACAACCCGGGATCATAGGTAGGAAACAAGATATCTCAGTTACAAGAACTCCCTTCAGGGATATGAACTGGATAAGGTAACTACAAGGTACACTCCTGAGCAAAATGGAGTGGTATAAAGGAGGAATAGGACAATTGTTGAAGCTGCAAGGTCTATGTTAAATTAAAAGCATTTACCTAATTACTTATGGGCTGAGGCTGTATCTACAGCCACTTACTTGATTAACAGGTTGCCTTCAAAATCCCTTGATGGGATGACTCCATATAAGGCTTGGAATGCAAGAAGACCAAGCTTAGATCATTGTAAAATTTTTGGATGTATTGCTTTTTCTCATGTTCCTTCACAGGTTAGAGGCAAGATGGATCCAAAGGCAGAAAGGTGTGTATTTATTGGATATGACAACAATCAAAAGGGCTACAGGTTATACAACCCTACCAACAAAGCATTCTTGGTAAACAGAGATGTAGTTTTTGATGAGCACAATTCATGGTATGAAGATTCATGCAGGAAGGTCAATTTACCATATGATCTTAAAGAATATTTTCCAAAGCTTGGTAGAGAACAACCAAAGATTGAAGAACAAGACACCTCGGAGGATGATGAAGAATCTCAGATGGAAAAGAGCAAAGAATGGAAGTCTAGAGGTAAAGCAAAATTGCAGGAACTTAGACATGAGGCAAAATCATCACATCATGGCCTAAGAAGATCTATGAGGGAAAAGAAAAAACCAAAAAGGTATGGGTTTGACACCTCATTAGTAACTAAACATTCTATCTACATAGCATAGGACATAAACCAAGAGGAGCCATCATCATTTGAAGAGGCCAAAGCAAAAACAAAATGGAAGCATGCAATGAAGGAAGAGATTGAAGCACTTGAGGAAAACAACACTTGGGATTTGGTGCCCAAGACTTCATCCATGAAGGTAATATGCTCAAGATGGGTCTATAAACTCAAGAAGAATTGTGATGGTTCCATTAACAGGTATAAGGCAAGGCTTGTAGCAAAAGGCTTTGCACAAACTCAGGGAATTGATTATGAGGAGACCTTCTCTCTTGTGGCAAAGATGCCTACTATTAGGGTTTTGCTTAGTATTGCCTCTTCCAAGAATTGGAAGATACTTCAACTAGATGTAAAGAATGCATTATTGAATGGTTGGATAACAGAAGAGGTATATATGGCACAACCACCTGGTTTTGAGAATCAAGTTTATCTTGATTATGTGTGTAAACTTAACAAAGCATTGTATGGTCTCAAGCAAGCTCCAAGAGCTTGGATTTTTAGGCTTGTTTCATTCTTGCAAGAAAAAGGCTTTCAACCAAGCAAGGCAGATCCTTCACTCTTTATTAAAAAGAGTAATTCTGAGATCATCTACCTATGTGTGTATGTACATGATATTATATTGAAAGGAAATGATGCAGATGGTATGAAGAAGATCAAAGATCAGATGAGAGAAGAGTTCAAGATAAGTAATTTTGGTTCACTTACCTACTTCCTAGGTTTGGAAGTTGTCTACAAAGATCATGGTTTGTTTCTCACTCGAAGAAAGTACATTAAGGACATGTTGGCAAAATTCAAGATGCAAGATTGTAAGATTGAAGGTACTCCAATGGAGTTCAATCACAAATTGAGCTCACATGAAGGTGAACTCATAGAGGACATCACATCATACCAAAGTCTAGTGGGTAGTCTCAACTATGCCACATTGATAAGAGTAGATATATGTTATAGTGTGAGTGTGCTAAGTCAATTTATGCACACACCAAGGAAACCACATATGAATGCTGCCAAAAGGATTCTCAAGTATCTCAAAGGAACCATAAATGGACTTTATTATCCTTATGTATCTGATTTAGGTTTGAAGCTATTTTCTGATGCAGATTGGGCTGGCTCTAAGGAAGATAGAAGGAGCACTTCAGGTTATCTTACCTTTGCAGGTTCAAAGCTTATTTCATGGTCATCCAAGAAGCAATCCACAATTGCTCTCTCTTCTACTGAAGCTGAATATAGAGGTCTTGCCATAGCTACACAAGAAGCTATGTGGATGAAGACATTATTCAAAGATCTTGGATTGGAGTTTGGAACTCCAACTATTTATGGTGACAATATGAGTTCTATTCATTTGGCTGCTAATCCTATTTTTCATGCAAGGACTAAACATATTGAAGTTCATTATCACTATGTATGAGAGAAGGTTCTAAGCAAAGAGATTCAAATATCATATGTGTCCACTCATCAACAATGTGCAGATATTCTAACCAAAGCATTGGATGGTACAAAGCTTTGCAAATTCAAGGCTATGATTGGTTTGCATGTAATCTTGGAAGATTGAAGACCTCAAGCATACTTGGCTTGAGGGGGAGCTATTGGAGCAAGTCTATGACAAGCCTTAGTATTGGCTTGAGTCGCACAAAGTCATAGAAGAAGCTTTAAAATGAAGACTAGGTAAAGTTCACTTGTGAACTAGCTCTTGTAACTTTTGAAGAGTTTACTTAATGTAAAAGTGAAAGAATCTTAAGTGGTTGAGTCCACTTGATCAAAAAGGTAAAGAGGAGCCACAAATTTGTGATTTGTGGTAGATAGAGAATCATATCAATCACTAATTGATTGGAGAGTGATTGAGGGAAGGTAGCCTCCCAAGCTCAACTATAAATAGATGGCAGTTTTAGTCATGGTTAGAGAGACCTATGTGAAGACCTCCAAGAGATGAGCTTTATGCCATATCAAGGTGTGATTACAAGGCACACATATGTATCAGTAAGTCCAATGTATTGTACAAGCAATATATTTTCATTTTCATGATCATTTGAGTTCATATTTCCATGTTCTTGTGATGTGTACTACTCACTGCCATATCTCTTAGTTTTCTCAGTGAGATTGCAGAGATGGTTTCTCTGAGCTTGGTGCATCATTTTTAGTGATTTAACTTTGTAACGTTATCTCTATAAGTCTTATATATGCTCATCAATTTTCATTTCATTTGGATGTTGCTATCTTCAGTTATGTTCAGTTGAAGTCAACACTATCTGTTCATCTTCACTTCTTTGTCAGGTACCCGACCTTTTTACTCATTTTGTCAGAGCCATTTCTCCGTGTTTACTTATCCAAATTCAATGATTTAAAGCTTGATGTATTTAGATTACTGTCTAGTATAAGCATACAAAGTTTCATAATGATTGAAATCGTAAAGCGTGAGTTACGTTCATTTTTCTGCTCACTGGTCTCATTTCTCTAGCAGCCCATGAAAATCGGGATGATGTCATCAGTTAACTAGACATCCCCCAAAGGAATTAAGTTAATTGCTGCTGTGCTCAGAGAATTATGCAAAATAGTGGACGGGTGTATGAACCAAGTATAGCAAGTTCTTCACCTCTGAGCTAACTCCAACTTATCTGTTTTGATCTATCTTTTTGAGAGTGATCTTCCAAGGTACATAGGGTGTCTAATACATCCATTGGCAAGCTAAACGGGCCCACCATATACTCCTGGAATTCATTTGGCTGGTGTAGATCAAGGATTTTGCAACACATCTTCATCTTCTAGCACATACCTATCCATCTCTTCACACCATCTTCTGATGAGCTGTGCATGTGTGAAGTAGAATTAGATGTTTGTTACTTTGATATTGGGGCAACCAGACCTATTACCTAGCATTGGAGTTTCTTCTCTTCACTAGAGCCTGCCCTTACAGGGAATACTGTTACATGCACCAACAACTCCTCCTATCCTGTTATGGGACTTGGCAAGATCATTTTTACTACTGTTGATGGTAGTCCTTTCACTTTTTCAGATGCTTTGTTTGTGCCAAGGATCCAAAAAAGTATGTTATCAGTTTTTGCATTAGCGAAGATTGGCTTGGTTGTGAAATTTGTTGATGACAGATGTAGAGTTCATGATCTGTCAAATGCCGATGTCATTATTGCGTCTGGCATTTTATGTCCTGGGCCGTATAAGCTCATAGACTATGAAAGATCTGTAAATGATTTGCCATGTGCAGTACATGATTCTCAGGCTATGTCAGATGCAAAGCTTTGGCATGCACACTTTGGTCATCTGAATTTTGCTACTTTGCTATGCGTACAGAAATCTAAAATGGTGTCCTCATTGCCCAGACTTGAGGCACCTGGTAAACATGTATGTGAAGGCTATATTTTGGGCAAAATGCAACATTCTTCCTTTCCAAAAGATGGTTATGTTCGGGCTACTGAGAAACTGCACCTTGTACATAGTGATGTCTGTGGTCCTATGCAAACACCCTCTTTTGGAAATTATCTCTACTTCACGACTTTCATTGATGACTTTTCCAGACATGCATGGGTATATCCATTGAAAGCAAAGTAAGACGTGTTTATGTGCTTCAAACAGTTTTTGGTTTTGGCTGAAAATATGTCAGCATGTAAAATGGGCCTCCTTCATTTGGATCGAGGGGGGAAGGGGGAATATATGTCTTCTGATTTAATGCATTTCTGGTTGAACATGGGATAAAACACCAGTGTATAGTGCCATATACACCTCAAAAGAATGGAGTTGTTGAACGGAAGAACAGGTCACTCATGGAGATGGCAAGGTGTATGGTCAAAAGTCAGGCATTACCACATAGTTTGTGGCTTGAGGCTGTTATGTGTGCAGCATATGTACTTAACTGGTGTCCCACTAAAGCACTGCAGTCTATCACCCCATATGAGGCTTGGCATGATAGCAAGCCATTCGTTGCTCATCTGTGTGTTTTTGGTTGTTTGACATATGCATTAGTGCCTAAACATCACAAAAAATTGGATGATAAAGTAGCAAAATGTATTTTTGTTGGGTACAGTTATGAAAGTAAAGGCTATTATCTGTATCATCAATAGACTAAATGCAGTTCTGGTTAGTTGTGATGTTGTTTTTCTGGAAGATGCTATTTAGCGATCGCTTTCATGTACTAAGGAGACATCTGTTAGCTCCAAAGATATGTATGATACGTTGTTGCCTCTTTTTACAGGTGGACAGTCTAGTGCTAGTCCTAATGAGGCAACTTCTCAGCCTTTGAAAGTTTCATGTGATGATGCAGATCATCCCATTTCTGATGCAGATTTACATGATGCACTTGTTGATGAGATAACTGATATTAAGGAGGCAAAAACTATGCCAAAATGGCTGGTGCAGACTTTCCGTGACAACAAATTAGATGCACCTCTATCATATCATACTTGTTCATGTTCTCATAGTGCGTCTTTTGCATTAGATTGCTATGCATTGACTGCATCTAATCTCTATGATGAGAATGAGCCTGTTTCATTTGATAAAGCTCAAAATTCAGGAAATTGGATGGATGTTATGCAATCTGAATATGATGCTATAATGAAGAATGCTACTTGGCCTTTATGTGACTTGCCTCCTCGCAAGAAGGCCATTGGTACTAAGTGGGTATACAAGTTGAAGTGTAGGTCCGATGGTACAATTAATAGGTATAAGGCTAGGCTTGTTGCAAAGGGTTATGCATGGGAAAAAGGCATTGATTTTGATGAAACCTTTGCTCCTACTAGCCGTATGACTACTGTTTGTAGCATGTGTGCACTTGGAGCTCATCATGGTTGGAATGTACATGAGCTGGACATTAAAGTAACAATTCTGAATGGTGACTTGCATGAAGAAGTGTATGTTCCTCAGCCCCGTGGCTTTGTGCAGAAAGGGCATGAAAACTAGGTGTGTAGGTTAAAGAAGGCATTATATGGTTTAAACAAGCACCACGTGCTTGGTATGAAAAGATACATGCCTATCTAATTGTACATGGTTTTGAGAATAGTCCAACTGAAAGCACCTTATATGTTAAGCATGCTAATGATGTACTTTTGATCATTGTGGTTTATGTTGATGACATGCTTCTTAGTGGTCCTCATGAGAGGCATATTGTTGATTTAAAGGCAGATTTACATATTGTTTCATATTATTGCAGCGTTTTGGCCTTGAAGACTGTAAACCTATTGTCACTCCTATGAAAACAGGTTTACGACTGAGTCTTCATGATGCTGGAGATGCGTTTGATGTTGTTCTCTATTAGCAGGCTGTTGGATGCTTGATTTGCTTATGCATTACTCAGCCAGATATTCAGTTTGCTGTCTCACAAATGAGCAGCTTTATGCATTGCCAAGGAGTCAAGCATTGGCAGGTGGTTAAGTGCATCTTTTGCTACTTGAGTGGTTTCCGGCTACTTGGTTTGTTTTTATCCCAAGGGGGATCACTACCGCCAGATTTGCATGATTTTTTAACTCTAACAGGGCAGGTTGCTATGAAACTCGTGTGTCCACTAGTGGCTTTTGCTTCATGCTTAGTAGCTCATGTATATCTTGGTTGAGAAAGAAGCAGCCTACTGTGGCCACTTCTAGTTGTGAGGCTGAGTATAGGGCAACTTTCACAACAACTGTTGAGTGTGTGTGGCTCAGATGCATTATGGCTGATTTGGGTGTTGGTAAGTTTTTTGCCACCACCATCTTCAGAGAGAGTCAGAGTGCATTAGGAGTTGGGAGGAACCCTATGTTCCATGCTCGCACTAAGCACATTGATATGCATTATCATTATGTCACGGAGAGGTTCTCTACTGGGCAGATCAGCTTGGCATATGTGCCCACGCAGGAGAACATTGTAGACCTTTTCATGAAGGCTCTACCTAGGGAGAAGTTTGAAGCTTTCCACAAAGCTTTGGGCTTACTTCCTTTTTTGGAGTGATTTCCACATAGCTTGGCACTTCTTTATACATGAGCTCGAGCTCCTTGTTCACCGCATCACTCTCAGGGGGGATTTGTTGATATATTTAGGTAGTGATGTGTTTGAACACACTAGGACCACCAGGGCACCTTTTTCCTCTTTAGGATGTCTTTTCCTCCGGCTTGTATATGTGCCTATTGTCCTAACGGGCTACTTATCTTTGTACATTCTATGGTAATACATTCAGTATTGTGTGTTGTGCTCCAAGCTTCTTCTTCTTCCTTGTGCTGTTCGTGTGCTTCCGCAGACGTCTAACTCCAATATCATTGTTGTCTTGAGTTTTTCTGGGTGCTTCTTGATTTTTTTTCTTTTTTGTCTCTTGGGAAATCTTTAATCCTATGGCCTTGTTGGCCACGACAAAAACACGCATTAGGTAGGTTTTTGTAATTAACATCTTGTTCCCAGACATCCCCTTTGCCCATGTCCACTTTGATCTTTGATGGAAGCAACATGCTGAGGTGGTGGCTTGAGCCCTTGCCTCTTGAGGTCAGGGGAAGAACTCAATCCCTTATGGCTATGATTGTTATTTATTGGGCTTTAGGCTAGTCTCCAAACCAAGCTTCCCTTCTGCCTTCGAGTCGTAACCATTGTATCACCTTCTCACTATCTAAACCCATGCCTTGTGGGATACAGAGGGTCCCACCAATACTATACCCATTCATTTGTATATTTGTTGTTTCAATCGATTCAAGCAAGGGACATTTAGCTTCCGCTGAACTTCCTCTTGAAAAAAAGCAATACAAAATGTTGGTCCGAGTTTCTCCTTATTCTTCAATTTATATAGACTCGTGATTGTTCGATGTAGCACTATTCTATACTCTATTCTATACACTGTCTTATAAATGACTCACTCTTGCTTATGTCGTTGATTATGCGGAGCAGATCGAACCAATAAGATTTGAGAATGAGATTATCAGATTGATCTGATTTTTTCTCTAGACTTCTTATGTGAAATACTAGGTTTATTAAACCATATTATAGTATTCGGTGCTGGTAAGACATCTTGTTTCTCTTCGTAACTAACGAGAATTGTCCCCAATAGATAGGAGACAATTTTGTAAAGTATTCTATCTTCAAGGTTCCATATCTAAGGACTCTAAGATATATATGCTCTCCTACCTCAAAGCTTGTACTTCTTCCTTCACGATCACCATGAGCCCAAGGTGTAACTTGAGCCTCCCTAAAACTTTTACTCGCAAATGAAAACATATCCGTGATGTTTCCCAAGAAGTCCTTTCTTGTAGGGCATTCGAATTCTGCAATTCTATTTCATGAGGAAATCTTTTCCAAAACCTAATTGAAAAACGTAATCTGGTTATTTTTAGTGAAGGGTTCTTGGGCCTATCATATGTAGACTATACTATAAGTGTGCAAAGTGTTCATCAACATACATAGATTCAACATTCAAGGATATTGTTATCCCTCCCATTTTTCTATGTGTATATGCTCACATGTACTCATGTTAAGTTTAATATTGTTTAATCTTTTGAAAACAAACTCGCCAGAAATGACCATTACACTTATGAAACAATACCTAAGGGTAGACCATAAAGTGAATGCATATTATCCACATAATTTCTAGATATATTTGTTGTCTTCACTATGGCATGTGTGACAATAAACCTAGATATCTTCTTTAACTCATAAAAATTAACCTAACAGAATCGTGCTTTCTTTGGATTTGATTATATCACTCTATGAAATCCATCGATATGCTCTACCATATCTTCTTTAACTCATAAAAATTAACCGAACAGAATCCTGCTTCCTTTGGATTTTATTATATCACTCTATAATATCCATCGATATTCTCTACCAGTTTATGTAAGGGAATCTAGGGGATAGAGATATGGAGGATGATTAAGCACTTGAATCTAGCTTTTAAGGGTTGTACGCCCTCATATATATGTTACAACGACATACCATGAAGGCTTCAACTTTTCTAAAATAGCACAGCTAACAGCTCCAAGCGTTTGTTTTTCATTGAGCAAAACTATACTTTATAGTGGAAATTATATCGTTAGAAGAGTCAAATTGCTTTTATTTTCATAGAAGTGAAGGAAAGTACAATAGTTATTATAGGAACATGAAAAAAAACTCAGTGAAGTTAATAAGGCAACATATGAGAATAGATTTGATTTAGTAACTACCTCATTTTCTGGATCTTTAGTGTGATGTGCGTACAGAAAAGTGAAGGGTCAAGTACAAAGGGGATAACTCAAGAAAGGGGTGAGCCTCTACTACGGGATCATGCCGACAAATCGCATTAATCCAAATATGGTTCTCTAAGAAACTAGCTCCCCATCACATGACATGTTTCTTGGGTTCCTGAATAGCCCGTTGTTTGGTCAATGTTAAGGGACTATTATGGTTCACTAATATAGGATCTAACTCCCTATCACATGACATGATTCATAGTTTCCTGAACAGGTCTTTGTTTGGTCAATGTTAAAGAATTCTTATGGGTGAAATTCAGAGTTCTTACTCTTTGATTCTTCCATATTTTTCCACTTTATTAAACCTTCATCTTTATAAGTTTGATGCTTTGATTTCAGAACTCCCTTTAAGATTGAACCTAAGTTCTTCATCACAATGCACCTCTTGAACTTTATGGGTTCTCTTTTATCCATATCTTTGGTAAAAAACTAAACATATGCTCCATTGTGTTTATATTGTAATCCTTGAACATGCCTTTGGGCATAATGTTTTCCATAGTGTAGAGGAGGTACTGAGGTATCCAACTCTTCTAGAGTGTCAAACTGCAGACAAGGCTACTACTTCCTCACTTCCTGCACTTCTTCTATTCAAGGGGAGTTCTTCCGTAGGGAAGTATACCCTGTGACATTTCTTTGTGCACGTACACTAATTCACAGTAGAGAACTGTAAAGACACAGAGAAGGAAAAATTGCAATTGTAGATGTAAGAGAAAATCTAAACCTCTTAACACTTCTAGGTTTTTGTTGGAATGGCTATTGTTGAAATGTTTGTGAGAATGAAGTCCCCGATGCTTCCCTAGTGGCCAAGTGGTTGTGTGCATACTAGTTGTACCACTTATCTGCAAGCCCTTCTAATGTAGAAGGAAATAGCACTAGCATCACATCCTCTTGATTTGAGGTCCGTGATTGCAACATAAGGAAATGAATCTCCTCAGATGGTCATCTGCGTCTTGGTAAGTTGATCCCTTAAAGGTAGGGAATTTAATGTGCAACCCTGAGAGTAGGTTTGAAAGGTCCTCCATTGGCACTTGTGCTTCCTTTGAAGTGTCTAAAGAGAAATACAATGTCCTATGTTTCTCCTTTGAAAACGGGGTTGAATTCAAATCAATGGACAAATTTCAAGGTAGAGAGCGCTAAGTTGACTTGTTGAAGGGTGAGCTGACTTCTTGAGGCTTTACTGTACATGAAGAGGCTCTCTATGTACTTGAGTATGAGTCATTTAGCCACTTACAAGATGCAAAAAATCAAGAAAACAATGTAAAAACAACTATGTACTATACTAGGTACCTCACAAAAAAATGCAAGGGTCCCACTGGGCATGCCATACTGTTGAGGAGGTATAGGGGTATCCAACTCTTGTAGAGTGTCAAACTGTAGATAAATTACTTCCATACTTCTAGTACACTAATTGTCAATAGAGAACCAATAAAGAAACAGAGATGAAAAAATGAAAATTGTAGATATAAGAGAAAATCCAAACTTCTTAACACTTCTAGAGATACAGTGAGCCAGAAATAGTCTCAAGTGAACAGTACAATGGGCAAGCTGCCACTTGTAACAATAGAAGAAATCACGAATAAGAGGTATTGTAACAACCAAATAATCTTTACAAGAGAGATACAACAAAAATGGAGCAAAATGCAAGAGAAATACAATAGAATGGGTCCTCAATCACTCTATAATGCTAACGTCCAACTTCACTAGGAGGCCAAGTCTTTGTATAGTCACCATGGAGTGACCTTAACAATAGTGTGCAAGTGGCAACAAAATGTAGAGAGTGGTCAAGTAGTAGCTTCAACTAGCAATAACAGTACTAGAGAGATATGACATAGATGTTCTCATATCTGCTAAGTGAGTTCTTCATCTTGATTTATATAGACTCGAGAGAGGCCCGAAGGTGACCTTCCCAAATCCCAACCTTAACTCCTATATGCACCAAAGTGGTTTCAAAAGAGGTTGAGGAGTGTGCTAATTATGGATCTGGTAGCCAACTGTTTGTCATCATCTGTATGGAAGATCCAGCAAGGTCCAAAGCTCCAATGCAAGCTTTGACTACTTCCCTGACAATGGCACCAAAAGATGTTTGTTATACTTTGGATTTGTCCTCTCCAATCATCATAGTTCAAGGGATTAGCATAAACAACACCTTTAATATGTTAATCCGGGAAGCATACTAAGACCACAACCCTTTCTAGTACCAAAGGACCCAAGATATTGCAAGAAAAGACCATATTATCTGAGATTCTCTTGAAAAAGGAGTTGAAAACTAGGGTTTGAGATATCTTGAGGTACGAATAAGTATTTTTTGTGACTCTTGTGTGTAAATTATGCTATTTTTCTTGTAGCTTGCAAATATGAACTCAGAATTGAATTTCAATTCCCTCCATTAACTCTTACTCTCACACTTTATTGACAAAATAATGTTGTGGCCCTCATTTTCCACCCAAAAGCCCATGGTGGAGCCCATTCTAAGTCGGTAGCTGCCCAAATGGTGGAAGCTTCATACTTGTTAGTTGCCCATATCCTTATGGTGTTGCCAAAAAAAGGAGTCACCCCAATTGTGGAAGTTCAATCATGGCCATGCCTTAATTGGTGGTGGCATCAAATGGGCATCGCCCAAATCATGCAATACGAGGTCACCTTGATTATGAGATAACATGAAGAATTGGTAGTTTCCCTCCTCTTGTGAGGAGAGGAAGCAAAAGTAGTCACCTCATCCACATATAGTAGACACCCAAAATGTAAGGCTAGTCACCGATTGTAATGCAAAAAGAGGTGAGTGCTCATTTGAGGTAGGAAGGAGGTAGCAAGGGGAAGGTGGTCACCTCCTCTACCTGACGCTTGGTGGGGCCCTCATCTAAAGTACCATCAAGAGCTTGCAAAAGGAACTAGAGTACCAATGCGGAGAGGATGCCTCCTTTAAAGGAAAGAAGAGACTTTCAAGCACCCGAAGTGGAGACAATTCCATGGCCAACAAGATCACCTCCTCCAGACATAAGTATACACTAGTAAAATCATCGAGTATAAAAGCCGTTCAAAATGGAATATAAAATCTTTAACGAGCTTCTCTATAAACATTACGCCTCATATGACTCTCTGTCACTTTACCGTAGTAGATTCAGTACCATTTAAGAGAGTGGATTGATTCAGTACTATTTATGACTCTCTGTCAGTTTACCGTACTACATTCACTACTATTCAGTAAGTAGTATTCAAACCATAAACTGACACGATAGTAGTTGATACTTGAAATCATATGGTGATAAAAGAACAGAGAAACTAAAAATAAGGAGGCAAAAAGACAATGAGACAGTGAAAAAGACTGAGAGATTGAATATTTAATAGTAATGTTTTCTATTTCAATTGACGATGACAAGACTTGAATGATATCCCTTTCTCAAAAGTTGTTCTTTAGATTTTGAGATTGAAAAAGAAGGGGAGGATTTTTTACGAACGTGCGTAGTGGAGTCTTCATGAGGCGGCTCTAGGGTTTGTGGGTTTCTCTTCCCCCCTGCGAGTCCCTCCCCTCAGTCGGGAGGGCGCTGGCCTTCGTTCTTCGCCCTCGTGGGGGGGGGGGGGGGCTGCCCTGCCTGCCTCGGCTCTTCTACCTCATCCTCTTGGTTTCACATGGCTCTCTTCGAAGCTCTGCGCAATGGAATCTCTGTGGTGGATGCTCCGCTGAACGGGGGAGTTGAGGTGAACGCTCCAGCTCTACCTAACCCAGCGGTGGGAGTTCAACAGGTAAGTTCTTGCAACCACCCTGGGTTAAATGATACAACCATGGTCGGTGCCCCTTCTAGCAGCCTTGCTGCTCGAACAGGTCCTGTCACTCGCTCTCCTCAGAAGTCATATGCGGACTCCATTAAGCACACAGGTAATCACTTCTCTTCCCCTGTCATTTCTGATCGAGGCGTTAAGACTCCCTGTAATGGCATTGATCGGGGTCTTGGGAGAGCAGAATGCTCCGAGAACCCGCATACGTTGCATGTTGATGATATCCCTAGTGAAGATGACGAAGACACATTTATAATTGACAGGACTTCCTTGGATAGTTGGCAAGAGCATCTGCTAGGAAGGGTGGTCATAGGACTTTGTCACGGCCCTAGACCCCCGCATGATGTTCTTAAAAATTGGATAAAATCGCATTGGGAAGCTAGGGGGTTAATGGTAAAGCACATTCAGTATTGCCCAAACAACTTCTATCTTTTCTTTTTTGAAGAGGCAAACAACGCTCTGCATGTTATCAGTGAAGCCCAATGGCTTATCAGGAATATCCCCATGTCTTTTTTCAAATGGCATGTTGGCTTTAACCCCAAGGGCCCAAAGCCTACTAAGATCCCTGTGTGGGTTGAATTCCCAGAACTGCCCATAGACTTTTACCCGTGGATTGAGCATCTTGGAAATATGATTGGTAGAGTTCTGGGTCAAAAATCCAGAAATAGTATCATTAACACTAAATGGGATCCTCAGGTGCTAATTGAAATAGATGTGTCCAAAGAAATTAAGACCCAAATAGTGATTAAGGATTCCCAAGGGAAGAAATTGCACACCCAAAAGCTTATGTACCGTAATCTCCCTAACGCCTGTTATAACTGTTACAAACAGGGCCATCTAATTCGGGATTGTCCCCTCATCATTACTCGGAACGAGGAAGGTAATCAAGATAAACAGGTTTTACCCGCTGCTCCTAGTAATAGCCCCAATGTACCGGGGAAAAAGCAAGTGCAAAAATCTAAAAAAAAAGACTTTTAAGTCGGATAACCCATACGACATTCTGTTAGAGGACATCTCTAATCCTTTTGATGACAAAAACATTGCAGGTGAATCTCCTATTGTTGTAGAACAGGATGAAAATGCTGATCCCAATATGGATGCTGCAGGTAGTACCAAGACCGTTCAGGCAGATAAAGTAGATTATGGCTCTCCAGATAGCTGGAAAAAAATTGGGAAAAAAAACAAGGTTCTTCATGAACCAGCGTGTCTTAAGGACAACCCTTGCTTCTCCCAACAGGATAATGAAGTGCCCCCCCTATCTATGGGTCATTTCAGTCAAGAACTTGATGCTATGGACCAGGACTCAATCAACTGTATGGATGAGGAAGGGGAACATTGTGAAATTGTGCCCATGTCTCAGGATGTGGACTCATTCAATGATCACACTAAAGTAAGTAAGCCTAAAAGGAAAGAAACTGTTAGGTTATCAACCTCAGCGGCCAAGCCGACTAAAAATAGTCGTAAATAATTTGTTTTTTGATGTTTGACCTAAAAATTATCACCTTAAATGTTAAAGGGCTGATTGATGTAGTCAGGCCCAAAATGGTTAATTCCTAGCTTAATCTGTTACCCATCATGCCTGATGTTCTCTGCTTGCAGGAAGTCAAAATCGAAGGGGATACTCTGCTTAGGCACTTAAACATTGTGGCCTCTAATTTCGCTTGGTACCACACTAGCCACCCTAGTGGCAAAGGTGGTACAGTGGTTGGATTGTCTAATTCTATCTCCAAGTCTGTTAAGGATGTTGTTTATAGTAACTCCCACCAATGGTGTGCTGTGAAGTTGGGGGACCCGTTTAATTGTAATATCATTTCGGTTTATGCTTCTAACCTATGTTCTGAAAGGAAAATCTGCTAGGAAGAGTTATGTTTTTTTGAGAGTCCTGTTATCCTTGCTGGGGATTTTAATATGGTCACTTCTTTGCAGGATAGATGGGAAAGAAAAGGTAACTGTATTTTTGGCTCTGAAAAACATTCTTGGTTCAATTTATGCAACCATCTGGACTTGTCTGACGTTTCTTGGAATTCGGGGTTTTCTTGGTCTAATAAACAAGGGGGGGACAACTACAGATCGGCAAGGTTAGATAGATGTTATGCTAGTACGGAGTTCACCCAAGGGTGTTGGGATATTAGCAGCAAGATCGATCATTCTCTGTTTGTGTCGGATCACAAACCCCTTTATCTGACCTTTAGGAAAGGCAATCCTAATTATAGAGCTGGTCGGCCTCACATTGACTTTAGTTTACTCAAGATCCCTAGTATCATGTCTCGTACTAAGGATATCATCACCTACCATTTCAAGGTTGATAGATCCCCTACTATAGCTTGGAATCATGCTGTTTCTGGTATCCAAAAGCTTTTCACCACTTATAGGAAGCATGCCTTGGAGTTGAGGACTCAGAGGAGGCTTTCGCTTATGAATCAGTTAAATTCCCTTGATGTTAACTCTCAAGAGTATATTGATTGCTCTGTGAGGTTGTGTAAAGAGAGGTATCTGGAAGCTAGGAGCTCCCTTGCTATTTCAAGAGAATTCTGGAGTGAGAACATGGATCGGAACAATAAACATATGTTTTCTCTTATGAAAAAAAGGAAAGTGAGGGACTTTGTCCCCCCTATTAAGAAAAAAGATGGGAGTGTAACCTCCAATATTGAAGAGACCTTACAGGAGGCCAAGTGCTTCTTTATGGATGTTTTCTCTGTTTCTCCCAAGTGGGGGGAGGACATTCAGAGGGCCAGGGCTACTATAGCCTTGAAAAGGAAAAAAATGATTCCTGAGAGCCTGGTTCCCATTCTGGACCTGCCCCTCACTGCCGGTGAGATCAAAGAAACCATCAATAAATTGAATCCCTGTAAATCTCCTTGGATGGATGGTCTGCCTAATGAATTTTTTATCATTCTTAAGGATTTTCTCACTCCTTACATTCTCTTGATATGGAAAGAGGTTTCTAGTAAAGGATTTCTCCCTTGTTCCATTAACACTGGGGTTATCAAGCTTATTCATAAGAGAGGTCCCAAAGATGACCTTAACAACTGGAGGCCCATCACCTGCTTAAATACCATTTACAAAATTTTTGCTGCTACTCTAGCTAGGAGACTTATCCCTTTGATGAACCATCTCATTCTCCCTGAACAAAAAGGGTTTATTAAAGGTAGATTCATCCTTGATGCTATCATCTCCCTTTGGGAAGGCATGGACTTTGCTAGAGAGTCTGGTCAAGATTACTACTTCTTTAAAATTGATTTTGACAAAGCTTATGACAGGATTGAGTGGGACTTTATTTTGCAATCTCTTCATGACTTAGGATTAGGAAGGAGATTTATTAAGTATGTGAGTACTCTGTTTGGAAATGCCTTTTCTAGAGTCTCTATTAATGGTCATATGTCTGAACCCTTCAAGTTGGCTAGATCTATAAGACAAGGGTGCCCTTTGGCCCCTCTTCTTTTTGCCATTGCTAGTGATGCTTTGGGTTGGCTAGTGAAGGATGCTCTGTCTGATGGTAATATTAAAGGTGTTTGCATTCCTAACTCCCCTGCCCCTCTTTGTCTGTAGATGTTTGCTCATGATACCAATGTTGTCTTAAAAAATGATCCCCAGTCCCTAACAAAGTTTTTGGATTGTCTTGATGTCTTTTGTTTGGCCAGTGGCTCTAGGGTCAACCACAGCAAAACTGGTTTCATAGCCTCCAATAATGCTATACCTGACATTATTTCTCAACTTGGTTGTAGTATTATTAAAGAAGGGGTGATATTTAGGCTTCTTGGGATCCCTATGGGTTTTAATGTCTCCTTTGATCAAAGGTGGGATTGGGTGTGTGACAAGTTCAAAAAAGGGCTGGCTCTATGGTATGATACTAACTGCTCCCTTCCCCATCGTACTTTTATTCTTAACCATTATTTATTGCCTAAACTTGTCTACTTTCTTTCTTGTTGGACTCCTTCCAAAAAGCAGCTTAATCAGGTGATCTCTCTGGCCAAAAGATTCTTATGGGGGGGATCGGCCAACAGAAAGAAAATTGCTAAAGTTTCTTGGGATATTTGTTGCATGAATAAAGAAAAAGGGGGATTGGGGGTGAGGTGCCCAAAAAAAATGGCTGACAATCTGGCTGCTAAATGGATTCTAAGGAGTATTGGTAACACTGAGATTTGGTCTACTCTTATTCAAAGATCTGTCAACAAATTCTTTTTGACTAATTACAGGGCTTGGAATAATCTTAATCTGTGGGACATAATTACCTGCCCTCACCCCATTTCCCCTATTGGAAGTCCTCTGATTTGTAGGTTCTGGAAAGCCTGGTTCAAAGCTAAAAGTGTTTTCTGTCCTATTGACAAGTTGTCTGTCATGGCTAAATTTTACATGCAGGAATCACCCTGGCTGGGTTGGTTGGCTCATTGGAACAATGGGAACATTTCTATCAAGGAACATAAATGTCATAGAAAACTTGGATTCAAATCTTGGAAAGATTATATGACAAATGGGAAGGTAAGGTCTGATAATGATCTGGTCAATGTGACTAATGCCTCTGCTGCCTGTTTGCAGGTTTTGCTGTCACACAAGGAGATACTGGCTGAACAACTGACCCGGTGCAATTGGAAGGAACTAAAACTTCATGATGTTGCTGAACTCATTTACAAGACCTTCAAGAAGAAGAAAGACTCGATGGATCTTATCACTCCTAAATTGAACAAAGTGTGGAATCTGAGCTGGTCCTCTGCTCCGTGGTCTTATAGGTTTAAATCTCTGTGGGCTTACCCAGAAAGCAGCAAGCAGTCTTTTCTTCAGTGGTTGATAATACATCAAGGGCTTTGGGTGGGCCCCAGAGTCAGGAAAATATTTATTGATGGTGGTAAATGTGCATTTTGTGGCAGGGTGGAGGATGTTTATCACCTCTTCTTTGACTGTGATCATGCAAAGCCTTACTGGAAATGTGTTGACAACTTTCTTCACTCTTCTAAAGCTCCCAAGCTGCAAAGAATGGATGCTTTGATCGGATGCTGCAAAAATATGGATATCCTCCTGTGGAATACTTGGCGGGGACACATCCTGTGGGCCATCTGGCTTAGTAGAAATAATCAGGTCTTTGGCAATGGGAGAAAGAATTTCCTGATTCCCCTACATCACACTCTGAAAAGAGTCTCTGATAATTGTATAAAGTGTATCACCAAACCCTCTCTTCCCTCTCATGATCTCCACTGTATCCTAACAGCTCACCATTACACAAGATGGAAAGTGTTATTGAGCCAGTTGTATTCCCATTGCAGGTTTGCAATGGTGGCATCTTTGTGACTTATTGAGTTTCAGGTGCTCCTGCCCCCTGCACATATGTAATTTACCCTGTTAATTTATATTTTCCTGTTTTTATCAAAAAAAAAAGTTGTTCTTTATTTTTCCTTAAAATATTTTTTCCGTTCACAAAGTTTGAAAAGATGGGAAATGCGAAATACTAATCTGAATTGAACTGCATTCCCCACATTCGTCCAATTTGATACGCAGCACGATCAGAATATATTTCCTGATTTTTTTCCAATTTTATTATATAAATAATATATTTCCTATTGTTTGCAAATTTTATTATATAAAAGATTTTCATCTAGAACCTGAATCTTCAAAAAAAATAAAAATAAAAAAACAAGAATACGGGGGACCCTAAAGGAATGGGGTCCCAAAAATCAAGTAGAAGATTTGTGTTTACCACAAAGATACAAAGAGGTCTGGGGATTTTCGATGTTGGCGATTTGGTTAATAAGCTTGCCGCAAAGTGGATCATCAATGCTTGGATGAATAATAGTGCTTTTTGTTCAAAGCTGATTTTCAAGAATAACTATATCCTATCGCTCCATGGTACGTGTTAGAACCTCGAGGATCCTCCCTCGTGGACAAGACAAGAAACAAGCCATATTCACAAACAATAGAAGGGCAGACATCAATCTCACCTCCCAGCCGCCATAGAGCCAATATGGGTTCACCCCCGAGCCTAGGAGCCTACAACCAAGCGGGCAGCCACCTCCCAGGGAATCCCAACCATCAAAGCTAATTTTCAATAACAATTATAACCTATCGCTCCATGGTACCAATACGTGGAGAAATTACGATGCTATCATGCATCTCTTTTCCCCAATCCTCGAGATTCCCAAAGCTTTGATCGTGTCGCCTCTCTATACAAACCACTTGTGTGATATGCCTCAGATGAAAAAAAATATCGAAATTGTCCCCACGAGATTCTTGAATCTAGGACACGCTTTGCTTTAAATTCTCTATAATTTTTAATATTATTTGGTGGTGGCGGATTGAATTTCTCTATCGGTGGCCCCTCCTCATATAGGTGTTGGATTTCTGTTAAGGATCTTATAGAATGTTCCATGATGAACTTGTGAATTGTATTGGGGATGACGTGCCATATTGTCATATGATATTCAAAAGGTTAAGATTACCTTTTGGAGAAGGATGCCACATGGCAGCATATGGGTATTATTTGCCATCTCGTAGAAAAGACATGAGGAAAATCTCATATATGAGATAATATCTAAGTAAGATATCGATCTCTTATGAAGGTGTGGTCGCTCGGTGGCTCGGAGGAGAACCAAGATATGACTCTCTGTGTGTGTGCGTCGGCAGCCCGCAAACATGAGGTGTAAAAGTGGTATCAGAGCAAAAGATCTAACCACCCTCTTGCGTGCGCTACATGGGAATTGAACCATCACCAAGGATTTAACACGCGCATGGCTTATATATTAGGCCGTAATCACTTGATGACTTATTTCATGAGCCGCTAGCTCATAACATTATTGATTGAAGAGGCCGACTTGAAGTGCTTTGGCGAAATTCGAAATGGATGGCATAATAGATAAAGAGATGGAATACTTGTCACAAGGCTGGGCTGCCATCCTAGATTTACTTCCTAGGAAGCCCACACACGAGTATGACAAAGGGAGCATGATCATTGAAGAAGCATGATCATTGAAGAAGGGGTACATGATGGAGTCTCGAACCTCTTAAGCTGGAACAAAACAAAGAGGGACGAGGTATGAATTAAGAAGGGATAGCGAGAAATCCATTCCACGTACATGTAAATTTTAATTTCTTATTGAATTTCCAAGAGTCAATTATAGGAAGACTCCGATTTTTACAAAAGAAAGCATGGGCTTTAGGCTAAGCCCTCAAGAGAAATCATGTGTATGGAGAGTATGGAGTATATACTCTCATCTAGAGTCAATGATTCTTTCAAATTATGAGAAAGAATAAGTTCTAAGAACCTCCAAAATAGCCTACTCTCATGATCATCACTTAAAGTTCAGGGGCTATTTTTGATAAGTAGCCATTTCCGGAAGGGGAAATGAAGGGGGACTTTTCACAGATTTATGGAAAAAACCATGCACACATATAGTATAGTGTATGGAATTTCATATGAAATCAAGAAATTTAAAGATTATCTTAGTATGATGGGAGTTTCAAGCTCCACAACACCCCCTTCCATCACTGTTTGAGAAAAAATTTCAACACAAGAATCTAAGAAATTCCCATTTTGGAACAGGGAAAAAGAGGTGTATTAGCTATGGATGAATGGAAAAAAGTATATATACTGAGAGTATGTTGTATGAACTTCATAGGCGAATCATTAGATTCATCAAGTAATCAGTTAGGGAGGAATTTTACTTCCTCAAAAACCCCCTTCCTGCAGTTTTTGAAAAAATCAGTCCACTTTTGGGAGTAAGAAAAGAGACCATTTAGGAGGCTTCGCATGGATTAATACATACATACATGAGGTATGGTGTATATATTAGCATGAAGAATGAGAAAATCCAAGAAAATTCCACATTAGGAGTGGATTAGAAGCTTGCTAAAAGCTCCCATTTAAGTTTTTGCATAAAAAGTAAAAATCTTATTTTTGGCCTATTTTGGGGACCAAGTTAGTATGCACAGAGGGAGGATTTGGAAATGCAAAAATAGGCTCAAGCATCTTCATATATCACTCTCTGAGTTTATGAAGAGAACTTTAGGATTTGCTTCATGGAAGAATGCTTTGGGGCACCCCAAAAATCACATTTTCACACTTTTTCCAGCCCTGCAACAGTCCACTAGTTTAGCATGTCCCACTTGGAATGGCCATATCTTGGGCTAGGAAACCCCAAATTGGACGTGCTATGGCTTGTTTCGAAGAGCACAAGATTTACTTTCAGTTTATGAGAAGAAAGTTTGGAGAATATTTATTTTTGCTGGTCTGTAAAGCTCTACAAAGTCTGAATAGTTTTTGACGACTACCTTCTAGGAGCCATATCTTACAAACCAGGAAGGCGATTTAAGTAATTTCACTTCGACCTCTTTGCACATGCTAAATATTTCAGTTTATGAGCATTTTGAGGTCCTAAAGTGATTTTTGCAGGTCTAAAGAAGAATTACAAATGCATTTTTTGACTAAATTTGCATTATTTTGGTAATCACATGACCATGCTTCATGTTTTGGGAAGTGTTCCGATGTTTTCGCACACTTCAAAGATTATATTAGGATCTGAGGAGGAAGGTGCAGAGGTCTCGAAGGTCTTCAAGAAGGATTGGATGCATGCAATTCCAAAACCAAGACTATTCAGGGACGTATGCTTTATGCTTCAAGCAGTTTACTTTATGTTATGGCATGTTCTGTATGTACGTGCATAGAGTGGATTGCATACATCAAATATTGATCATTGTTTAAATTCTAAAAGTATGGATCAATAGGCGAGAAGTACTCTGGTTGATTGTTTGCAGGAAAGAGGATTTCAAAAAGTATGTTTTGCAGGTTATGGAGTCCATATATCAGTTTATGGCATGCATGCCATGGGCCTGTCAAGCCCTATGTTGTTGGGTGGCCTTTGTGCCACTGAGCTTATGGTAAGTTTTTTTTTTTTGGGATTCCATTTCCTGGGGAAATGCTGTCAAAATTTTTCCTACCACATGGCATTATGTACGCACTTACCTTTAGGTAAGAATGTCATGGCATGGTAACATGCCTTTTCTGCAAACATCAATAAGATATAGCCATGCTTCTAAGCATGTATTTGATGGACTTAGTACCATCAGAGTATCATAGATAAGGCAACTTCATTAGGAACAGGATCCCTACACATAATCCTTATGGATTTTAGACCATACGATTGCTAAGGGGAAGGAGCTATACCTTCACTATTAGGAATGTGCACAAGCAATCCTATAGGTTTTAGGAAGTTGCATATAGGCAGGGAGATACATTTATGATAATCTCCAAGGTAGTGAAGATTCACTTATCTTCACAAGAGTCTCACAGTATGATTAGGAGATTATGGGGTATTATTAGGAATACCCAAAAGTGATTAGTTTCACTGATACACCTCACTTGAGCAAGTAGTGAAGCATTTCTGCTACACTACTAAGGAAACCAATTAGATGGGATCACACAGATGGGTTTCATGAGAGAGCATCGATGGGTGCTTATGTGATTGAGTGATGGTTAGGAAGGCCAGATGTATGGCACTAGCTCTATGATTCAAAGCATAGATCCCTTAGTCATAAATAGTTGGGGTACCCAATACATATATGTATGTTGGGATCTACAGAAAGGTACTTAGACCTAGTCCTGGTACCTAGGAACAAGTTGGTTTGGAACAGAAAGGGATATCCATTGTCACATATTGACTAGAACGAAATTAACTAGTTTGAGGACATGGGACTCATTTGAGTCCACTAACATGATTTTAGGATATGGAATTCGTTAGAGTCCACCTACATATTCCATTACATGGAATATATATATTCGGTTTAGTGTAGGTATGACACCGTGAATTGGAAGAATGTTCCACTGGTATGGGATGCTTGAAACGACTTCCCTTTGAGCACTCTTCTTCTATGGCCAGGGAGAAAAGGACTCATCATTCACGACGTCATTTCTCACTAGATCAGAGGAGAGCTCTTAGTAGAATCCTTAGGATTGGGAGTTATCCTTCATAGTTTAGGGAAGATTTATTCTTCCAGTAGAGAATGAGATACGTGATTTTATCACTATTGGTATCACATACTCATTTTGAGCTTTTCAGGAAGGATAATTCCATTAGCTGATGGGATTGTATAGATCCATGCACAGAGGATGATTCGCATGGTATTTTTAATATGGATACACATGTGTGTATGGTATCATGATATATCATTGCTGATCATTTTAGTAGAGGGCTTTGACCTTTATTAGGAATTTATTTTCTCCACTCTTCACTACATACACCTTCATTACTTATGGGAGATTTGTTCTCCATCTTTGCAGTAATGTTTGTAATAAGGGATTATGCATCAGCCATGGAAGAAAAGAGAAAATGAATTCATAAGTTTCTCTTTTAAGGAAAGGAGAAAGTGGGAATAAGCTCAGAGATCCATGAGAGATCTCACTTTAGTTCAGTGGTCTCACTTTATCTCCTGCTCTTTGAGAGAGAAAGAAGGAAAGGAAAACATGATTTCTTCATAGAAGAAGAATAGAGTATGTTTTCCTTTAGATAGAAGAGGTGTTTGGGAAACATCTCTTACTCTTTATTTCAGAAGGAATTCATTTACTCTACTTTTCAGTGTAATTTTCCTTCACATGGGAGTCTCTTTCTCCACTAGTTTTGAAGGAAAACATGGAGAACTTATGTACATGTTCTCAGTTATGAGCAGAGTAAATGGATTCAACAGAATCTCTTTCAACGGGAAAGGGAAAGTGGAATAGGTTCCACTACTACAGCTCTTTTCCTTAGAAGAGATTGAATAGAGAGAGAGAGAGAGAGAGTTTCACTTTCTCACTTTTAGGTTGTCTAGATAGAAGTGGCACTCTTCTATCAAAGACAAGAGGGAGATCAATTAATCATGATGGTTAGATTGAGTCTCACCTGTAGACTCTAAAGACAAGCAGGTATGTTTATTTCCAATGATGGTGCTTGACTAGATGAGATAATCTAGTTATTGACATTAGTGAGACTGGGAGTTGAGTATGACTTTTCTCTTAGGGTTTTTAGGAGAGAGGGATATATCTAACCTATTGGGGTACCAAACTCTTAGTTGGTGTTACATCATGAGCAAGATGTGTAAACATCAATTAGGAGGATGGGTACTTAGGGATTATCTGAATCTCAAAGTGAATGCTTTTGCATTCATAGGAACTATGGGGAAGAGAATATATTATAGTCTACACAAGTACCAATAGATGCTCTTCCAATAGAACTTAGTCCAATAGTAAAGGATGACAAACCACTAACTTCTTTGTTGGTGAAATGTAGAGATTGCATGTTACTACCAAGAAATTCTGATATATGAGCTGGATGATGGATTTGCATAGTTCACAAGGTAGTTTAGATTAAACTATTACTTGTGATTACACTCAAGGTTAGGAAGACATGGAGTGTTATGAGGGAAATCTATCATTTATTCTTAGATGGGTTTGAAGTCACTTGTTATGGAACTTTGTTCTATATTTCATAGGATTATATGGTTTATTATCTCCATTATGATATGGTCAAGCCTATAAGCTTTGCACTTTTACACTTGCTTTACATGCTATTGCTACAAGGAGGATACATCATATGGACTTAGGTCATTTGGATGATGTTGTATGTTATGGGGGTGATAGTTTGAAGGGGGAGTGTGTGAAGAGAGATGGTGGATACAATCCAAAGATAAGTTGGTGCTGCTACAACCAGCTTCACACCAGCCAACTGAGACTTCAGAGATGATTAGAAGACCCTTTGAGCTTCCTAAATCCACCAAAATATCATCCAAGTACTTTGGAACATGTATCCCAAAAGTTTAAGTCAAGACAGACTAGTTGCGAAATGACTAGCTCCCAAAACTTGCTATTTTTGGACATACACCTGCTGGAAAAAATGAACAGTGCTCTCAACCTGGTAGGAATTAGAAAAATTCCTTTTGGGCATATCAAATAGACTTAGCAAGCTTCCCAATCCAAGTTAAAACACTTCAAATGATGGACTGAGCACTGAGAACAAGTTTCAACAATTTCTGGAACCTCCCCACAATTCTCGGGGCACTGCAGAGATAGACCAGTAAGCAGTAAAATGCAGATATCTCCAACAGTATTCGTCCAATGACCTTGAAAATGTACACGCACAAAGCAGAAGAGAAAAGCTATCCAACGCAAGTTAAATCACTGAAAAAGGTTCCGTAGAACTCGAGATATGACCTTCTGAAATTACTGCTCTGAGTGAGTATAGCAGAGAACAAAACAGAGAAGTAGATGATGATAAATGTATAGATTCACATATGATTACAACCACATTGGCAATGAATCTTTGCACAATGGGAGTAGAATGATAGAGCTATGGAGTAAGCTCTTCAATCTCTACAAAATGACATGAAGTGGTCACGTACAAGGCTTGCTTAATCGCCTCTTCCTTCTTGCTCCTTTTATAGCTATTCTTGGAGGGAGTTTTGAATTCGAATTCGAATGGCTCCACCTAAAAGTGATCCCCAAAGTTAGGAGATATTCCCTCAGCTCCAAAATTTGTGATTTTAGGTAGATAGGGCCACGACTTTTCTTTTACATCATGGATGAGGTAGGCTATACTCTTCCTTTTTTCTTTTTCCATTTACAAGAGATAAAATGTACTCTTTTACAAGAGGTGTTCACATGACTACTCATGTGACTTACAAATGAGGATAATATCAAATATATCAAGCATGTAGGCTTGGGTAAAATGCACCAACAGCTCCCCCTCAAGCCGAACATGCTTGGCCTTCAAATAAGTCTTCAATTGTCCTTGATTTCCTGCAAGCCAATCATCAACTTGAATCTACTTAACTTTGTACCATCAAGAGCTTTCGTCAACATGTCTGCACATTGCATATCTGTAGAGACGTAGGATAGTTGAATATCCTTGCTCATTAGCTTCTCCCTTACATAATGGTAGTGGACTTCAATATGCTTCGTTCTAGCATGGTATACTGGATTAGCTGCTAGATGTAGTGAGCTTGTGTTGTCACCAAAAATGTGAGGTGTTGAAGAATGAAGTCCAAGATCTGTGTACAAAGATTTTAACCACATGATTTCTTGAGTTGCATTAGCCAAACCTCTATATTCGGCTTCGGTAGAAGATAATGCCACGGTTGGTTGCTTCTTCGATGACCAACAAATGATTTTTGAACCTGCAAACGATATATATCCGGATGTGCTTCTTCTATCATCTCTAGATCCGGCCCAATCTGCATCTGAGTAGACCTTTAGATCAATATCTGAAGTATATCAATAATACAAACCTTCATTCATGGTACCCTTTAGGTACTTGAGGACTCGCTTGGCCGCTTCCTTATGTGGTCTTCTCGGCTTATGCATAAACTGACTCAATATGCTAACACTATAGCATATATCAACCCTTGTGAGTGTTGCATAGTTTAAACTTCCAACCAAGCTTTGATAGCTTGTGATGTCTTCAATTGGCTCTCCTTCATAAGCACTAAGCTTATGATTTTGCTCCATAGGTGTACCTGCACACTTTGTATTTTCCATCTTGAACTTGACGAGCATGTCATGGACATACTTCCTTTGTGTGATGTATATACCTGAATCTGTGTAGATCAACTCCAATCCAAGAAAATAAGTGAGTGGTCCGAGGTCACTTATTTTGAACTCCTCCTTCATTTGACTCTTTACCTGTTTGATTCCTTCAAGATCATTGCCTGTGATAATAATATCATCAACATACACACATAAATAGATCACTTCAGATCCATTCCTCTTTATGAACAAAGAGGTATCCGCCTTGCTAGCTTTGAATCCTTGGTCCTGCAAATAAGTCACCAATATGAAATTCCAAGCTCTTGGAGCTTGCTTCAATCCATACAAAGCTTTCTTTAGTTTGCATACATAGTTAGGATGATGTGCATCCTCATATCCAAGAGGTTGTGCCATATACACTTCCTCAGAAATCCATCCATTCAAGAAAGCATTCTTTACATCAAGTTGATAAAGATTCCAATTTCTAGATGCAGCAAGACTAATGAGAATCCTAATTGTAGGCATTTTTGCAACAGGAGAGAAAGTCTCCTCATAATCAATACCATGGGTTTGACCAAACCCTTTAGCAACTAACCTTGCTTTGTGTCTATTTATACTTCCATCTGGATTCCTCTTGATTTTGTATATCCATCGAGATCCGATTATCTTCATAGATGGCTTGTTAGGTACAAGCTCCCAAGTGTCATTCTCCTTCAAGGCTTCCATTTCTTCATCCATTGCATCTCTCCAAGCTTTCTTGCTTTGTGCTTCTTCGAATGTGGTAGGCTCTTCATTGGTTGAATCTTTTGCAATGTAGATTGAGTGCTTTGTGACCAAAGAAGTATCATAACCAAACCTCTCTGGTTTCTTCTTCTCCCTCGAAGACCTTCTAAGTGGTTGATCTGAGCTCTCGGGTCCATATGTAGCATCCTGCATCTTTGCTTTACCTTTGTTCTTCCATAGCTTTAGTCTTTCCAAGTCTTCTAGGTCAATCTCCGAATCACTTTCTTCAATCTGCTTTGGCTCCTTTGGTTGAAGTGATGGAAAATCTTCATCCAAGTCATATGGCAGCTTCACTTTCCTGTCATCATCAAACCATGATTTGTTTTCATCAAAAATTACATCTCTACTAACAGAAAATCCTTTATTGGTTGGATTGTACAATCTATATCCTTTTTGGTTTTGATCATAACCAATGAATACACACTTCTCTGCCTTGGGATCCAATTTCCCTCTTACTTGAGAAGGAATGTGAGCATAGGCTAAGCATCCAAAGATTTTGCAATGCTCTAGACTAGGTCTTCTTCCATTCCACACTTCATATGGAGTGGTTCCATCTAGTGACTTAGATGGAAGTCTATTTATGAGATATGTGGCTGTAGACACAGCCTCTGCCCATAGGTAGTTTGGCAATCCCTTTTCGTTGAGCATGGACCTTGCAGCTTCAACAATAGCTCTGTTCCTCCTCTCTGCTACACCATTGAGTTCGGGTGTATACCTTGTAGTGACTTCCCTTTTAATGCCTCGTTCATGCAAGAAGGCATCAAATTTAGAAGAGAAGTATTCTCCTCCACCATCTGATCTGAGTCTTTTTAAAGTCCTACCTGTTTGGTTTTCAACAAGAGCAATATACTTCTTAAAGCAATTAAACACTTCATCCTTGTGCTTCATGAAAAACAGAATGGTCCACCTGCTACAATCATCTATGAAAGACACATAATATCTTGAGCCTGATATAGATGGCTCCTTACTTGGACCCCACACATCTGTGTGCACTAGATCCAAAGGATTTTGATACATATATCCTTTCTTATTGAAAGGTTGTCTATGAGCTTTGCGGAGTTGACAAGCTTCACACTTATAAATCATGTGTTGCCTTGTGATATTAGGCAAACCAAGTACACTTTGGTCCCTGCAAATCTGTTTGAGTGTCCTCTCACCAATGTGAGCAAGCCTTTTGTGCCATATCTCCAACTCTGTTAGAGTTTGAGATCCATAGCTAAACAAAGCTATGTTCTTTGTATCTTCCACTTCAAAAGTGAAAAGCCTTCCTGTCTTTTCTCCTTTGGCAATTCTTCGAAAGCCTTGCCTTCGGTCTTCAACATATGCTCCAAATTGGTTGAATCTAAGCTGCAATCCTTTTTCAACAATCTCTCCAACACTTATTAAATTTTTGGTAATTGTAGGGACATACAAGACTTTGCTTAAGAGGTTCATATTCCCATCTGATGTCTTCACATTACCTATCTTCTCCACTAAGTGCTTTGTATCATCTCCTGTCTGCACTTCATGCTTGTTATGAGGATCTTCCAAATCAGAAAGTAAAGCCACATTTCCTACTACATGGTTCGAGCATCCCGAATCAATGTAAAATATGTGATCATCATCCTTACCCTTCTTCGTTGATAGATTCATAATCAATAATGAATCTTCTTGACTTTGGTCCTCTGCATAGTTATTGTAATCTCTTCTTCCTCTATGGCCACTTTGATAGTTGTTGTTGTTGTTGTAATTGTTGTTGTAGTAGTTGTTGTTGTTGTAGCCTCCATTGTATCTACCTCTATTTGATCCATAGCCACCTCTATTGAATCCTCTTCCTCTTGAGTTCCTCGGGTTCCTGAAACATTCTTCAGTAGTATGGTTAGATAAGCCACATATGTTGCAAGGTTGAGACGATTGGAATCTCCCTCTGCCTTGCTTTCCACCTCTGCCTCTTCCTCTAGCTCTTCCTCTACCTGCAAAGTTTGCTTGGAAAGAGCTTTCTTCATCTTCATTCTTCCTATTCTTTGACTTGTCCTTGACCTTAGCTTTATCGGAATATAAGGCAGAAGTTTGATTACCTCTTGAGGACTCACCACCTTTGCTAATCTTTGCTTCATGAGTGAAGAGTTGGCCCATGAGTGTGTTGAGGTCGGGTACATGCATATCCATGTATAAATCCATGGCTGTTGTGAATGACTCCCACTTGTCGTCTGCTTTGATTCCATTCATGATTTGTCTTATGATTTGCTCCTCTTCAATTACCTCTCCAATGCTTCCAAGTTGGTCGGAAATCTCCTTCATCTTTGTGACATAATCAGTCACATTTTGCTTCGGGCTTTTCTTCATTGTTGTGAACTCCATCCACAATTGGTTCTTCCTTGCTCGAGTGTTGGAAGAGAAGAAAGAAGCAAGTGCATTCCAAGTTTCTCTTGATGTCTTGCATACCTTGACATGAGGTAAAAGAAAATCAGAGATTGAATTTAGAATATAGGACCTTGCAAGTGCATCCTTCGAACACCAATTCGAAAGTCCTTCCACTTCTTCATGTGATGGTTGCCCTTTGTTCCTCATGGTTGGCATTGCTTCATCTCCGGATATGAATCCATATAGATTCCTCCCTTGAAGGTAAGCCTCCATCCTTAGAGACCATGCCGGGTAGTTGTTTCGATCCAATTTGTCAATTGTTGATGGAAATCCATCTCCTATGTTGCTTGACTATGCTCTGATACCACTATGAAGAGAGATGGTGGATGCAATCCAAAGATGAGTTGGTGCTGCTACAACCAGCTTCACACTAGCCAACTGAGACTTCAGAGATGATTAGAAGACCCTTTGAGCTTCCTAAATCCACCAAAATATCAGCCAAGTACTTTGGAACATGTATCCCAAAAGTTTAAGTCAAGACAGACTAGTTGCGAAATGACTAGCTCCCAAAACTTGCTATTTTTGGACATACACCTGCTGGAAAAAATGAACAGTGCTCTCAACCTGGTAGGAATTAGAAAAATTCCTTTTGGGCATATCAAATAGACTTAGAAAGTTCCCAATACAAGTTAAAACACTTCAAATGATGGACTGAGCACTGAGAACAAGTTTCAACAATTTCTGGAACCTCCCCACAATTCTCGGGGCACTGCAGAGATAGACCAGTAAGCAGTAAAATGCAGATATCTCCAAAAGTATTAATCCAATGACCTTGAAAATTTATATGCACAAAGTAGCAGTACAAGATATCCAATGCAAGTTAAATCACTGAAAAAGGTTCCGTAGAACTCGAGATATGACCTTTTGAAGTTACTGCTCTGAGTGAGTATAGCAGAGAACAAAACAGAGAAGTAGATGATGATAAATGTATAGATTCACATATGATTACAACCACATTGGCAATGAATCTTTGCACAATGGGAGTAGAATGATAGAGCTATGGAGTAATCTCTTCAATCTCTACAAAATGACATGAAGTGGTCACGCACAAGGCTTGCTTAATCGCCTCTTCCTTCTTGCTCCTTTTATAGCTATTCTTGGAGGGAGTTTTGAGTTCGAATTCGAATGGCTCCACCTAAAAGTGATCCCCAAAGTTAGGAGATATTCCCTCAGCTCCAAAATTTGTGATTCTAGGTAGATAGGGCCACGACTTTTCTTTTACATCATGGATGAGGTAAGCTATACTCTTCCTTTTTTCTTTTTCCATTTACAAGAGATAAAATGTACTCTTTTACAAGAGGTGTTCACATGACTACTCATGTGACTTACAAATGAGGATAATATCAAATATATCAAGCATGTAGGCTTGGGTAAAATGCACCAACAGAGTGTACATGGGAGATAGTAGGCACCACTTAGACGGTTTCCCACTTTTGAGATGATCTCATATGAGGCTTCTTAAGGGGAAGGATATGGGGAAACAACACACAGAGATGACCATGTATATAGAGTACATGGGGTTCAGGGGAGTCCGAGCACTTTATTCTACCATTATGGACATTTCATTTACATTTTCGAGGACAAAAATGTTTTCAAGGGGGAGGAAATGTCATATGATATTCAAAAGGTTAGGATTATCTTTTGGAGAAGGATGCCACATGGTAGCATATGTGTATTATTTACCATCTGGTAGAAAATACATGAGGAAAATTGTTGTATATTATTGAACAATGCATTGTTAAAGTATTATATTATTAATGTATTAATATGTTTTTGATGTTTTTGATATATGTTTCTGATGTTTTTGATATAGCAGCTGAAGGTTCGTGAGGAGCGTGCAAGGCGTGAAAGGGCGAACATCAATAATCAGAATAATTATTATTTAGCTTGTAAATAAACCCGCGTAGAAGGTTCTATTGTTAGAAAAGTAATGGTCAGAATAAGGGTCATTGAAGACCGTAGTTTTGGTTATTGAAAGCAATGGCTTTCCGTAAAAGTTATCAACTTTTAGTTTCATGCCTGCTTTTTGAAGCCGCCCTCTTGTAACCACTCTTTTCGACGTAATCAAAATTCCTATAAATACATGCACTCTGTGGACTGTCGAAACAGAGTGCATGGGGGGAGATTGCACCCAATCTTGCGTTCGGTCTCGTCTCTTGTTGTCTCTATTTTCTGTGTGTTTTTCTGCGTCCGTAATCTCTGTATGCGCGTTAGCAAGATCCTGACAATAGTGGTATCAGAGCTCTGCACGCGTCAATACAGATCTGTTCTCTGTTCGCAATTCCGATTCCGATTCCGATTTTCGTTTCCGTTTCCGTCTTCCGTTTCGGTTTCTGCTTCTGCTTCTGCTTTTGTTCCAGAACCAGAACCTACGTTTACACCTACGTTTACACCTTCGGAGTAAGGCGTCGACTAAGGCAAAGAACTTAGGCAATAACTTAGGAAATACATTGGCAACATTGGCACCCAAGGCTCCCTTGGCAGCCGTTGGCTATGCGCGAGGCAATTTTAATTTTTGAGTGGTAATAGAGAGGTTTAGAGTCCCTAAGGTAGGAGAATTTGAACCCACAACCTCCTACTTTCAAGGGAAGTACTTCGACCACTCCACCATCTCTTGGAGTTGTACTCAAGTCTCTCTCTCTCTCTTACTTGTGGAAGGCGCTCGCGGCGATTTCAAGGATGGACCCAACAAAGAATCAAGTGTAACTTTCAATCCGTAGGTCGGATTGAGGCGTGTAATATACCGTTGGAAAGCTCTCGGAACGAACTTTCCAATGAGCTAGCTTGGAAGTGTGAATTCCTTCAAAATCCTTGGGTGGCACTTGATTGAGTGTTCAAGATACTAGGCAAGGTTGAGAGCAAGGATCCAAGAGCACCATGGAAGATTTCCGTAATTCACCTTTACCTGGAGTTTCATTCGAGCAAGAGTTAGAGATTATGAACCTAGAACTTCAAACACTTCAACAAACCATACAAAGACGTTATGCTATGCTTCAATTCGACGGACGAATAGATGGCCGTTTTGTCTTATCATGGTTATCCCTATTCAACGATTTCTTTTCCGATGAGTTATATTCAGAAAATAAGAAAATTGAGTTTGCCACTAATTATTTGGTCGGAAGAGCGCAGCAATGGTGGAATGATCTTTCTCAGACTGCAGACTATCCACGCACATGGAAGGATTTTCAAGAAGAGTTTCGGGATTCATTTCTACCTTTAAAGTTTATCCTACATGTTTGATAATTGTGATGCATTTACATATTGAATTTAGTTTATAGGAGCATATTCAAGTTTTGCTTGCCCAAATTCATTAGAAAGACTATGTCCACATCTCACAGATACTTTTAATAACTTAACACCTCCATGAACATTTCCATGCATGTGTTTTTACATGGAACATGCCTATGTTTTTTTTCGTTCAGTGATGAAACATGTGACTGGCTATCCATGTTTATTATTTTATCAACTGAGGTCAGTTGTCTTTTCAACTGAGGGGCATGTTATGAATTATGGAGTATGTTGAACAAGTAATTGTTGGAGTGTGTTAAATTATTAATGTATTATGGAAGATGTTGGCCAATGCATTGTTGGATTGAAATATAAAATAGCCAATGCATTGTTGGATTGAAATATAAAATAGCCAATGCATTGTTGGATTGAAATATGGAATAGCCAATGCATTGTTGGATTGTAACATGGAATATGTTAGCCCATGCATTGTTGGATTGTAACAGTAACATGGAATATGTTGAACAATGTATTGTAATTGTTAGAGTGTTAAATTATTTTCTCAACTGAGGTCAGTTGCTTGCCAACTGAGAGGCATGTTGTATATTATCGAACAATGCATTGTTAAAGTATTATATTATTAATGTATTAATATGTTTTTGATGTTTTTGATATATGTTTTTGATGTTTTTGATATAGCAGCTGAAGGTTCGTGAGGAGCGTGCAAGGCGTGAAAGGGCGAACATCAATAATCGGAATAATTATTATTTAGCTTGTAAATAAACCCAGGTAGAAGGTTCTATTGTTAGAAAAGTAATGGTCAGAATAAGGGTCATTGAAGACCGTAGTTTCTGTTATTGAAAGCAATGGCTTTCCGTAAAAGTTATCAACTTTTAGTTTCACGCCTGCTTTTCGAAGCCGCCCTCTTGTAACCACTCTTTTCGACGTAATCAAAATTCCTATAAATACATGCACTCTGTGGACTGTCGAAACAGAGTGCATGGGGGGAGATTGCACCCAATCTTGCGTTCGGTCTCGTCTCTTGTTGTCTCTATTTTCTGTGTGTTTTTCTGCGTCCGTAATCTTTGTATGCGCGTTAGCAAGATCCTGACAACAAAAATCTCATATATGAGATAGTATCTAAGTAAGATATCCATCTCTTATGAAGGTGTGGTCGCTCGGCGGCTGGGAGGAGAACCAAGATATGACTCTCTGTGTGTGTGCGTCAGCAGCCCGCAAACAGGAGGTGTAAAACATATGTTCTAGAAGCTTTCATGTTGATGCCAAAGGGGATTGGTTCGCATGGGTAACCAAAGCGAAGGTTCTCCAAGAAGAACTATGTTCACGTGTGCTACAATACATGATATAAGTTAAGATAAATCACAACGACATGATCTACAATCAACTACGAACATGCAATGAAGGAAGGACGATATTGATCACCTTCTTATCAAGTAGCAGTGTTCATGATGCTCATTCTATATAGCATTTTTGTCATCCAATCTATCTTGATTCCTTTCTACCCCAATGTTAGCAATTATCGAATCTACTTCTATCTCTAATCTTTCCAAGAACTCCCCATGCTTGTTATGGTCCAAAATCACCTCCTGCAAGTTGAAGTAAATACATATCCTCATAATAAAAAAATCTTGATCTTTAATATTGCTAAAGCCTTGCTTATGCAAGTCATAATCATTAAAACAATTTGACAGTTCCTAGGACTATGCATGAAATTTGATGACAAATTAGTCTCTTTGTTCAAAATGTCATCATAGAATTTCGCATTTATCTCATTTGTTCCTTGCTCATTATCTTGAAAGTATGTGTTTTCATCACACTCATCATACATTTCTTCCGTCATGGAGTCTTGCTCAAATACTTCATCACATGTGAGAATCTCAACATATAAATTTGAATCAACTAGATCTTCTTTCATCTCATAGTATTCGGTATCGAGCTTCATCAATGTAGCCATTTAATTCAGTCTTTTCTTATTGGTTTTCCTTAGGTAATGTACCCATGTCATATTTTTCATATATTTCAATGAATGATACATTTGTCCCCTCATGGTCAAATTCTTCAACACATGGAATTAATTCATTGTAATCATCATTCACATGAGAATGTTTTTGTTCATAGAGTGCAACATTAGTTGCATGCATACCATTTCTTTAAAATCCATCCAATAGCTTATCCCTTTTCTTAAGAGTGGGATCATTGTCTTGTGTCCCTGAACATACATCTGTTAGGCCGTCGGATTGGAATATGTAATTTTATTTTTCATAAGTCGCACGCACCAAAAAGGCGTAGCGAATAGATGTAAATCTTTATTCATTAATGAAAAGGCAATCACGGTGTTCTTCGGCGAGAGACCGGAATCGCCAGACTGTCTACCTGGGCGACCGCGTTGGAGTGCTGTGTTGCAGAATTACATGAATCCTGAGTATTGTATTCTGTTTATTGAATTGCAGTAATTAATCATTAAACAGAGTAATGCTACGATAACATTAATAAGTCTGTGCGAATTCATAGTTACTAATTCGCGTAATAAGTGTACTGCATCGTGATAATCTTCGATGTGAAAGATAGTTAACTACTTAGTTGAAGGTTAATTTGGGAAAATTAAACAAAGGGCCTCTGCACTGTCAGACCCCTATCCATCCCCAAGAACCCAAAAATGAGATTAAAAGTGGCTTAATAGAAGCACTTTTAACACTGGTGCCGTCTGTGGGAAGATGGAATCAGATTTGGAATAATCAGTAAGGGAAGAGCAATACTCAAGGCAAGTAATGGAGGACATTAACCGCTAGTTGAAGAAGTGATATGTGCTGGTTACTCGTTTCGGTGAGTCCTACCCAAAGTATAGAAGTGACCAATATCCGTGGACAATCCCTAGTGTATTAGGAACACCACTCGGTAGCAGAAGTGAAGGACAAGCAAGTAGAGAAGAAAACAGTTCACAGTCGGAAACAGGGACGCATTCCAGTGAGATTTCAGTGTGTTCCGGTACCACTCTGGTCTGTTCTGGTGATACTGCCTTATGCTCAGAAGACAATTCACCAGTGACCTGGTGTACATCAACCTAGTGCGGAGATAGACGAGTACCTATTAGTGATCATTTGTGGATTTTCGGTGAGCGTTCGGGTCTCTCTAGTGGAAGTTCATTGCTCTCCGGTGCATATCCAGTGCTTTACGGTGAAGGATCCACACTCTTTGGTGCAAGATCCACATTTCGTGGTAAGGGATCCATGTTTTTCGATGAAGGCTCCACGCTCCTGGGAAAGGGATCCACGGTTTTTGGTGAAGAATCAGTGCTTTTCGGTGAAACCTCAGCGTCATCCGGGGGTACTGCTCTTGATTTGGGTGCGAGTTCGGGCATCTTCGATGAGCATTCAATAGCAGAAAGTGGTCAACCACAAGGGATAGTACTTCTGCAGACAGGAACCATGAGTACTTCTGGCCAACAACAACAACAGCTGCAACAACAACAACAACAACAACAACAACAACAACCACCTCGATCGGTTCCAACCGGTGTGACATATACAAAATTCGGTGGATTTCTGGGGGATGATCCCGACGCACATGTCCGCACATTCAAAATCAGTTATGCAGTGTTGAACCACCCACTAGATCCGACGTATAAGGCCATCATGTTTCAGGCCACACTGGTTAATGAAGCAGCAAGGTGGCTGACAGAATATGATATTAATCATTTTGGTAATTATGATGATGTGAGGGATCCGTTCCTGCAGAGGTTTCGGTTGAAGAAGAACCCTGCAGAAAATTTTTGACTATTTGCAAAACAATCGACAAAAATCACACGAGAGTGTCCAGGAGTATGCAACACTGTTCGGAACTCACTTGAGGCAGCTGCCACCGGCACATGCCAACTTGCCAGATGATGTCATAACACAATGGTTTATCAATGGCTTGAACCCACAGTTAAAACAAATCATGATCATTCAGTGTGTGGGCGGAATGACATTGGACGCTGTCATTGCAATGGCCTTACAGTTGGAGCACAAAGTCGGAGGATTTACGAAGGATTTGGAATGGTTGAAAGCAAGTAAGATCATGGCCGAGGATCCGTCCAAACAAGTGTATTGTACTAAGTGTAAGAATCCCGGTCACACCAGTTCCACATGTGCGCTTAACCAAATATATTGTGCTATTTGTAATACGACAGGTCACTCAACAGAAACTTGTGCATACAATGCAAAGGTGCAGGGTAGAACGGCAGTAAACACCATAATACAAGAGCACGGCCAGCCAGCCACCCATTATGTGCCGCCACAGTTGCGAACCAACCAACATCAAGGATATAGGAACTATCGGGGTCAGCGTAACAACAATTTCAATCAAAATCGATGGCCGACTGAAGTTACCTCTCTCCCACCCCCTCAATGTCATTTCTGTGGTGAGGTTGGGCATATTCGTAGATTTTGTAAAGAAGCCGCAGAGTATGAATCCTAATTATGTGGCACAGGTTAAGGCCCAACTTGATCGTTTATTAAAGGTGGGATTTATTGTGCCAATTGATCATGTAGAGTGGATCTCACCAATAGTGATAGTGCCGAAGAAAAATAAGCAGTTAAGCATTTGTATCGACTACCGAAAGCTTAACGCAGCCACCGTACCAGATCCATTCCCTCTTCCTTTTCTAGATACAATGCTCGATAGGGTAGCAGGTCACGAAATGTATTCTTTCCTGGATAGCTACAGTGGATACAATCAAGTGAGGATGGCGGAACAGGATATACTGAAGACAACCTTCATCACCAACTGGGGTGTCTATGCCTGCACCGTAATGTGGTTCGGTTTGCGGAATGCCCCGAGTACATTCCAAAGATGTATGCAGGAAGTGTTCTCACCTTATCTGACAACGTTTATGCAAGTCTATCTGGATGATTTTTCATTATTTGGCAATACTTCAGCGCACCTGTATCATTTACGGTGTTCCGTTGAAAAATGCCGAGAGTATCGATTATGTTTAAATCCTACCAAATCAGTTTTTACAGTCTCCTGTGGAAAGCTGCTTGGTCATATCATCTCTAAACAAGGAATACAGGTCGATCCTGATAAAGTAGCAGCCATGTTAGAGGTAGTGATCCCAAAGACACCGAAAGAAGTTATGAGGTTCCTTGGCCAGATCGGGTGGCATGGCAGACATTTACGGTGGTTAGCTCATCTAGCGACACCACTTAACTGACTTATGACCAGCACCCCGCGGAAGTATGATTGGACTAATGAGTGTCAAAGGGCATTTGATCGTTTGAAGGTCTTATTGATGAAGGCTCCGATCTTGCAACCGCCTGATTGGGAACATCCCTTCCATGTCTTTGTGGATGCGTCAAACATAGCGATTGGTAGCGTGCTGATGCAACAAACCGGCAAATGGTTTTGACTTGTATACTATGCGAGTCACCGATTAGCTCTTGCCGAGAGGAATTACTCCGTGATCGAACGAGAGTGTCTTGGTTTGGTGTACTCTGTTAAGAAGTTCAGGCATTACTTACTGGGACGTAGATTCACTTTCCATGTGGATCATGCAGCACTAGTGTATTTGGTTCGCAAACAACACTTAGGTGGCAGACTGGCTAGATGGGTTTTACTACTTCAAGAGTTTGATTATGAAGTTATTCACCGACCAGGTACGGCACATGTCTTGGCGGACTTTTTATCTCCACTTGATTCGGTTGAGTCTCCAGTAGGTGTTGATGACACAACGCAGGCTATTTACGTCACCGAGGCAACTTCTGAAGAATCTGCAGAACTTCCTGTTGCTCCTACATACTATGATATGTTAATGCTTTTTCTCACTGATGGTTGTGTCCCACTTAATACTCCCACTACGCTGGGCCGAAAAATTGTAGTCTACAGCCGAGGGAATGCTCTTTGACTGTCAGTGAAGATGGTGGTGGTAGAAGACTGACCAACACCCAAATTAGCGATAAGGCATCTCAGCCACACACACACACTCAACAATCACTATGAAAGCTGCCCTATACTCACCCTCACAACTCGAAGTGTCCATAGTAGGCTACTTCTTGCTTGATTAGGATGAGCACTAGAATTTCCACCTCTAAAAAGAGGGGGAAAAGTATCATACATGTCTTTGGAGCTAGCAGATGTCTCCTTTGTATATGAAAGTAAAGGCTGAATAACATCTTCCACAAAAACAATATTAGAGCTAACCAAAATTCATTTAGTGTGTGGATGATACAGAGGATAGTAGTTCTAGTGATAAGTTCTTGGACAAGCCTTATGAAGCTTGATAAATTCTTATTGACCTCACAATAAGAATAAAGACTTAGTGTTTATTGTTAATGATCTATTGAACTTTTGCTTTCCCCCAGGATCTAAGAGGTCTCTTCCTCAAAATCAATTCCAATCATATGCTAATTCCTTTCCGTTTCAAAAGCTTTATTGCTTCAATTGTTTTCATGTTCTTAGTATCAAACTAAAGGATAAAATGGTTTTCTAGTCCATCATGAAATTTGAACATCCATTTATGTGATATTTATTCCTTTTCTTGAAGAATTTTTTTTCTATCATTGGTCAATCTTTTGATATTACTAGAGTACTTTTAAACATGTTACGACAATCCACTATGATTTCATAGTTTAAAATACAAGCATCTTATCATGATTGAACCAATGGATAATAATGTTACTATGAACACATCATTGTCTTCCTTTTCCTAATCAACAATTAGGCTTAATGATAATTTTCTTGTTTTTTTACAAAACATACCTGAAAAGAAAGTGAAGCTTTCATCACGAGAGAGCTTCTATCTTTAGAGTATTTTTCAAAAGAAAATCTCCACGTACTTGTACTAACATATTTATGAACTTGATGGCTTGTTTTGGGAAAAAGATCATGGATCAATGAAGATGCATTTCTTAGAAATTCTTGTATTCTCAAAAGCAAAGTTCACCTTTAGGATATGATAAGATTAATGCAATTCATAAAACAGATAAGTAACGTATTTCATTTAAGTTTATGCCTTTAGGAACTTATCTTATTTCCTAAAGATCACTTAGGTTTCCTCTTGAAGTGACAAGAGCTTAAATGAAACCACAAAGTACATCTCTTATCCTTTTTAAAGGAAGATTTTGGTCATAGTTTCAATGTTTTCCTTGCAAGTGGCATTGTTAGTAGATATGCAATCATGGAACCTAACATCCACCTATTGAATTTCAAAGTTCAATGGATGCTAAAGTTCAATCTTTGATTTCCATCACCCCTTAGGATGGAATATACTTAGGATAATAACTTAGAGAAATTTCAAAGTTTTCTTGGCACTGAGCATCCTTACTAGGGATGCAACTTATCAAACATAAAAACTATCTACTGAGCTTTCAAAGATCAATTTAAATGAAGCTCCTTACGATAGAATTAAGTGAAATTGTTCACTTAAAAGTGCTCATGCAATTAGGGAAACTTTTCTTAAGTTATCATCCTACTTGGATTCATGATAAACTACACAAGCAAGTGTAAGTTCTCTTTCTGAACTTGACTTTATGATTCTCCACCTCTTGGACTTAGAGGCATCATATGTTTTAGTAGTTAGCAAGTAGTCATGATTTTTCTCTCATTACAATGGACAAAAAAGTGAGTGCTTGACTTTCTTATTCCTAATTTTACTAAGCAAAACTTCTGACATATGTAATGGAACTCCTCATTAAGTATGTGATACCAAAATATCAATTTGGGAAAGAAAGGACCAATCAATTGAGTTGCTAGGAACTTTGCAACTAACTAGTTCTATGGCTTCCCAAATGTCTAACTGGAGCTTGAACAAGTAAAGTAAGTACTAGGAAAGTACATTCATTCATTTACTTAGCAAAGAATCATGCTTTCTCATATGCAATCGCATGTGCTTGCATGAAAATGCATGTGCGTGCATGTGTTGGCATGTTTTTTTACTTTTCATGCCCTTAACTAAATCTAGAAATTCTTGGACTTGCAATGTATGCATATCATGCATCCATGCACAAACATACTAAATTAGCATCTTTAAAAAGGTATGAACATGCAAATGCACAAGCTTCAGTGCATGAAATACCTTTTCAAACAAGGATGAACCTTGTTTTGTGCATGAAAAAATTCTTTTGGAAGGAGGAATGCACAAACAGTCATTCATTTCCTTGCATGGGCTTTTGGATGCATGCAAGTTCTGATGTGATTTCCAATACATCTTTGCTCATCTATTTTGTTTTTATTACATTCTAAGTGTTTGCATAATCATTAAAAAAAATGAAGAGTATTACCATGCTTCAATAATAATTAAATGCAATCTACATGAAAGCAAAGAACAAAGGTGGTGCCCGATCAAAGCTATCATCAAGATTATCCATAAAAAAGGTAACAAGAACGGGATTGAAAATTGGCGCCCGATCATGACGCTTCAAACAGGGTACAAGATTCTTGCAATAGAGCACATGACCTTCTATGTGAGCCTAGTCTCGAGATCTTTGGTCACAGAGAGGAGTGACCAAATGGTGTCCGTTTTGAGTTGAGTCTAAACCAGCCACACCCTTAGATCATATACTTACCTTATTACAATCTCCATGCAAGACATGTTCTTTCTTTCAACAAGTCCATTTTGTTAAGGTTTATATAGCACGGTACACTCATGTTTTATCCCATGCTAAGACAAAAATGCATTAAAATCAAAAGATATTTACTCCCCCTCTCAATTAGAATGGAGAGTGCCCAATTTACATGCTATCAAATTTTCGGACATAACCAAAAATTTCTTTAGGCACATAAACACTTCAGAATTTGCTTTCAATGGATACAACCATGCATGCCTGAAGAAATCATCAATACAATTCATGAAGTAAAGGGGTCTGCAGTGTCGAGATAGTGTTGAAAATGTGAACCATGCAAACTCTAGGTGGATAAAGGGGTAAAAAACCTCAATGTCACTTAGGGTGGTCTTAAGGTCATGCAAGGTCATGCAAGGCAGTGGAAAAGTCAGGTGAGGCATCCAAAAGATATAAAAGAAGTTGAAGTGGCATCAAATGCATGGAAGTCTTGTAGGTCATTGAAGACTAACAGACATATGCTCAACGAGTCTCAAGGATAGAGTCATCCAAGGCTCAAGGAGCTGAAACATAGTAGTCCAATCTAGGAAAAATATAGAGGAGATTGTTATATGCACAGAGTAGGAGCAATGAGGAGCTAGCAAGCCCACACCCCCTCTAGTCTCTTGTAGGTATAGACATACTCTACTTATATTAGTTGTGAATCATTGTGTACATATCCAATTAAAGAGATTTAAGGTGCATTTTTTAGCTTGTATGTGTCTTAATTTACCTAAGAGGGCTTCTTGAAATCAGATTTATGTTCAAAGAATTTGGTGTATCTCTGTAACCCTAATTTCTGCATATCCTACATCTTTGCATAGTGTCTTTTGTACAAACTTGTTCGCTAACCTAAATAGATCCATTGTAGATGTTCTATAGCTTCTAGGAAAATTATGAGCCACACTATGTGTGGCTAAAAGCTTGGGTTATTTGGATTAGTGTAAGGTAGGTGAATCATAGTTTTTCTAGAGGGTAGCAGAAAAGGTGTATGAAGGGACCTATGTATTGGGTTCATTTTACGTGTAGTGTGCAAATATGAGGGACTAAAATCCAACAGGAAACATCCTTTGAAGACTCTAGGAGAAGGACACAAAAGCTTGGACATCAAGGCTAAGAGGTACATTTCAGTGTAACCCTGATTTCCCATCCATTATGGAAGATGTAGGCTAGAAAGTGGAGTTGCTTGACAAAGACAACTATCAGCCATGGACTCATGAACTACCTCATGAGCAAAGGTTTATGGCCTATTGTTGTGGAGATGAAGATAAGCCAGATGTGAATCCTAAAGATCCAAAGATCACCAATCAAGAACTAAAGATGTTGAAGGATTGGGAGGAAAGGAGTAGGAGAGCTATCTTCTACATATCACATGTACTCTCTAACACTATGATTGGTCATATATCAAAGTTTGATCATGCTACAAATGCTTGGGAGGCCTTAATGAAGATACATCCCCCTTCCATAAGAAGTAGAAAGATGTAGCATAGATGCACTCCACTCTTTGAAGAAGGGTAGTGGTCAATCTATTGTTGACTATACCTTGAGGATGAAGGAGTTGTGGGAGCAATTGGCATCCATTGGCTGCAAAGAAGATGAGGAAGACCTTGTGTAGATTACTGCCAATGGGTTGAGGGGGGAAGACAAGTGGAAACCCCTCATTACTACCATATTGTATGGAGATCCTCTACCAACTCTTGAGCAGTTGATCCCACACCTAGTGGCAAAAGAGATTTCCATAGGAAACACATGCAAGAAGGATGGTCACTCACATGTCCTATATGTTAACAAAGGCAAAGGCAAGAGTGGCAATAATTAGAAAGGAGGAAAACACAAGTGGAAGTAGTCCAAGGAAGAACAACGAGATTTAGAGGAGATAGCAAGGCATCATCTTCAAGGAAGGGTAAGAATGGTAAAGGGAAGAACAACCCTCATCAAGGTAAAACTTGTTTTATATGTGGTCAGTAGATTCATATTTCTTCAAATTGACAGTTCAAGGATGGCAAAGGCAAGAAGAAGAAGGAGCACAGGAACTATGCTACCAACTCCAATAAGAATGATGAGAAGCAGACCCTCCTAGCCATGAGACATGGCTACACTAGTGATCCCAATGAGACATGGCTACACTAGTGATCCCAAGGACACAGTGGTACATAGACTCTAGATGCTCTAATTACATCATGTATGGAGGAATCTTTTCTTCATATGCAGGTCCCAAGCTCAAAAGTTTGTGTGGAGATAGGAGATAACACTGAGCATCCCATTACACATGTGGGAGATGTGAAGCTAGGTGAAGGTAAATCTATCAAGACTCTTAAAGATGTGCTCCATGTTGCATATATTCCCAAGAAACATATCTCTATAGGATGCATGGTAGAGAGAGGTATGCAGGTTTTATTTGATGCAAAAAGGTACATGGTGGAGCAAGGAGGCAAGACCATTGCCACGGGAAGGAAAGAAGGCAGATTGCTCACACTAAATGTTGCTCCTACACACAACAAGGTATGTTATGTGATGATTGGTAATAAAAGGATTTTAGAGATTGATCTTTGGCACAAGAGATAGGACATATCAATATTCCCAAGTTAAAAAGCATGTGTGAAGTAGGTTTAGTTTTTTTGAATGCTTGTGAGCTAGGTAAACAAGCATGGAAGCCATTTCCAAAGAGTGACTACAGATCCTCTAAGCTCCTTAAGCTTATACACTCAGATGTATGGGGCCATAGCGGAGACACTTCATTTGGAGGATCTAGGTACTTTGAGACTTTCATTGCGGACCACTCAAGAAGGGTATGGCTATATGTTCTCAAGGAAAAATCAAAAGTGTTTTCATGCTTTCAAAAATTTAGGTCCTTTGTTCAGAAAGAATGTGATGCACACATCAAGACACTGAGATGAGATAGAGTAGGAGAGTATTTCTCCAAGGAATTCACAAAGTACTTGCAAGAAAATGGTATAAAGAGGCACTTTACATGTAGGTATACTCCTCAACAAAATGGTGTTGCAGGAGGAAGAATAGGGCATTTGGTTGAGATAACTAGATATCTCATAAATGAAGGTATGCTACCATTCTCTTATTGGGATGAGGCTATGAATATAGGATGTTACTTCATAAATAGGGTTCCAACAAGTGGTGTGCACAACTTGACTCCAGGGGAAGTCTATTATGACAAGAAACCAACCATGGAGCACCTCAAGGTATGTGGATGTGTATGCTTTCTTCATGTTCCTAGTGAAGTGAGAACAAAGTTAATCCAAGAGTGAGAAATGCGTGTTCATTGGTTACTCAAGTGAGCAAGAAGGCTACAAGTGCTACAACCCTCTCTCAAAGAAGCTATATGTGTCAATAGATGTGTTTGATGAGTCAAGTTCATGGTATGGAGACAAGGGCAAGGAGAAGTTGGATGAAGAGGATGAAGAGGAGTACGTAGACTTTGGTGTGCAGATTCAACCTTAAGAGTCAATCAAAATTAGTGTACAATGAGGCTTCTACAAATAAGATACACTCATATGACCACTCTTATACTTATGATTATGAAGGACCATCCCCTACTTCAAAGTATAGAAGGATGCAAGAGATAGACAATGACACTAGGGAAGCTAAAGAGGAATTACAAGAGGATGAGCTTGAGGAGGTCATTTCTCCTAATGTAAAGTTCAATACACTCAAGAATCAATATCCCGAAGGTCAAGAGAGGAGGTCTACGAGGAGGAAGACACCCCCATAAAGGTATACATATGGTTTTTTCATGGCAAAGCACTATGCATACGTGATGAATGTCATTGCAGATCAAGCGACAGATTCTTATGAGGAGACAAAGACCAAAATAGAGTGGAGGAAGGCTACGTATGAAGAGTTCAAAGCTCTTAAGGAGAACAACACTTGGGAACTAGTACCCAAGAAGGAAGGCATGAAGATAGTCGGAAACATGTGGGTGTACAAGACCAAGAGGAATGCAAATGGCAGCTTGGAAATGTACAAGGCTAGACTAATAGCCAAAGGATTCATAGAGACACAAGGGATAGATTATGAGGATACTTTTAGCCTTATGAAAAGCAAGGCTAACATTAGAGCTCTCAGAGCCCTATGTGCAGCAAGAAGGTGGCGTATCTACTAGATGGACATAAAAAAATTTTTCTTGAGTGATGAATTACAAGAGGATGTGTTCATGGAACAACCTCAAGGGTATATAGATCTACAACATCCTACCTATGTTTGCAAGTTGAAGAAGGCCTTGTATGGCCTAAAGCAAAGCCCCAAGGGCTTGGAATCAGATGCTAGTGGACTTCTTGAAGAGATGCGGTTTCTCTCCAAGTTATGTAGATCCATCCTTGTATATGAAGAAAACAAATGACAAGATATGTTTGATATGCATATATGTAGATGATCTCCTTGTGATAGGTGATGATGATGCAAGGATAAGGACCATCAAAGAGAAGCTTCAAAGAGAGTTCAAAATCTTAGATTTTGGTGTGCTTAAGTTCTATCTTTGCATTGAGGTGATATATGGCAAGGAAGGTATCTCTCTCTCTCTCTCTGAAAAGAAGTATCTTGTAAAGGTGTTGTTTAGGTTTGACATGACGGACTGCAAAACAATAGCTCAACCTATCAATTCAAATATCAAATTAAGCAAGGACAATGGTAAAAAGCTAGAAGACTTTACACTATACAAGAGTATTGTGGGATCATTGATCTATGCTACACTCACGAGACTTGACTTGTGCTACATAGTTGAATTTCTATCTCAGTTCATGCATGCAACTATAGATACGTATCTCCATCATGCAAAGAGAGTGTTAAGGTATGTGAAGAGTACAGCTAATTATGGGTTGTTATACAAGTATGATGAAAAACTTTAAGTAAGAGCATGGAGTGATGTAGATAGGCTAGAGAGTGGTGATGATATAAGGTCAACTTCTAGCTATGTTTTCATGCTAGGTACAAAACAAATTTCATGTATGCACAAAAAGGAGCCCACAGTTGCATTGCATTCAATAGTGGCTGAATATAGAGCTTTATCCATTACTACATATGAAGCAATAAGGCTTGAGAAGCTCTTCAAAGATTTTGGTATACATCTTGGACCAATTCTAGTTTATGGAGATAATATGTCAAGCCTACATCTTGCTAAAAATCCCATGTATCATGCAAGGAGCAAGAACATTGAAAAGGTGCATTATCATTATGCAAAGGAAAATCTTGCAAGTTGGGACATTAATGTTCACTTTGTAGGTACAAAGGACCAAGTTGCAGATATCTTCACTAGAAGTTTGGATGTGACCAAGTTAACAAAGTGTTCAAAGGCTATGAGCTTACTTGATATGGACACTACCACCATAAACTTGAGTGGGAGTGTTTAGAATGTTAATTATGCAAGCTCTATGTGGATAAACGGGTCAAAAGACCTTAATTTGGACAAAATTCATGACTCAAATGCCTTAGGGCAGTCTCAAGGTCATGCAAGGTAGTCCTAAGGTGATGCAAAAGTTGGCATAGGCATCCAAAATCTATAAAAAAAGGTTAAGAGCCATCAAATGCATGGAAGTCTTGTAGGTGATTGAAGACTAAGAGACATATACTCAAGGAGGCTCAAGGAGAGAGTCATCCAAAGCTCAAAAGAGCTGAAACATAGAATTTTAAGCTAGGAAAAACATAGAGGAGTGTGTTATATGCACAAAGGAGGAGCAAGGAGGAGCTATCAAGCCCACACCCCCTCTAGTTTCTTGTAAGTATAGTCATACTCTGGTTATAGAAATTATAACTCTTTGTCTACATATAAAATTCAAGAGATTTAAGGTGCATTCTGTAGCTAATATATGTGTCTTGCTTTCACTAAGAGGACTTCTTGAAATCAATTTTATATGCACAGAAATGAGTGTATCTCTATAATCCTAATGTTTGCATATCCTACAACTCTACATAGTCTCTCTTGTACAGAGTTGTTAAGCAAGCTAAAAAGATCCATTTGACGTGTTGTATAGCTTGTTGGAAATCTTATGATCCATTCTAAGTGTGGCTAGAAGCTCAGGTGGTTTGGATTACTATAAGGTAGGTGAATCAAAGTTTTTCCGTAGGGTCGTAGAAAAGGTGTATGAAGGGACCTAGGTATTGGGTTCATTTCACTTCTAGTGTGAAAATGTGAGGGACTAAATTCCATCACATAGGACTGCAAACATTAGTATGAACAAGCTATAATTTATGAGCAGCATGAACCAAACCATCTTTTGGGAAGGAGGAATGCTACATTTTGCCTAGAATATGACCTTCATAGACATGTTTACAAGGTGCCTCAAGTTTGCGTAGAGAGGAAACCATTTCAGATTTCTCTAGGTATAGCAAACTAGCTAAATTCAGATCAGCAAGGCATGCATGCAAAGCTTTGCATCTTAGATAACATGAGAATCTTGAACTTCACATGCTCAATCATGTAGAGATTTTGCATAGACTATGAGCTTATATAACCCATGACATAAAATGCCACAAGAAATAATAGGATCGTCATTTGAGAGATCATGGACTATACATCTATCATCATTCAATTGGACAACTAACATAATCTCGACTAAAGAGAAAACTCACAATATACTTGTCTCAATCTGTGGCACATACAAAGCAATCAAGAATGTGAAAGAACTAATACCATTAGTAGTCAAAATGATCTTACAAAGTCCCATTAGAGGATAGTAGGAGTTGTTAGTGCATGTGAAAATATTCCTTATTCGGGAAGGCTCAAGTGAACTAAGGAAACTGCACTCCAAGGTAATATGTGTTGCCCCACTATTAGAGTACCAAACATCTGAGTCTACTTTAGATGTACATTGCCCATGAGAAGATGGATAATCACTAAAAACTATAGTGTACACCCATTCTTCATTCTACACAATGTTATCAGACTCCATTTTAGGTGTGAAAGCCATTACAACAACCATTCTAGCATCTTTCTTCTTTATGTCTTTCATAGCCACTTTTGGACAGCTTTTGATGACATGAACATTTCCCTTACAGTATTTGCAAAACTCTTTCTAATTTTCTATCATCTTTGTCCACCTTTTGTATGACATTAGCAAATTTTTTTCTTAATAGTAGATGAGCTCCATCTTTCCTTTGCCCTTCTCATTGTCTAAGAAATCGTCATCTACAATGTGCATGATGGAACTATTTTGCCTCAAGTGATCTTCCTACAACAAGAAAGAAAATAACTAAAATAACTCCTTAAATGCTAAGGCATTTGGATTTCCTTTCATCATCAGTCAAAGAGTAGAAGTAAATCCCTCATATGAATCTGGAAGATTGTTAAGAACAGTCTACAAAAGCGGACTATTTGGCAAGACTTTATCAACAAAAATCAACTACTCCTTCAAATATTGGATCTTTGTTAAGAAGATATACATGGAATCTCCTTCATTCATATGCTCACTCTCTAGATATTTATCGAGATAAGCAAGATGAGCATCATGTATTGCATGGTATAAAGTTGTAAGTGTATCCCAAGCATCCTTTGTTGTCTTGCAAGAGAGAATGTGAGGGATAATGGCATTTTTGATAGGCAAAGCTATCAATGCATGTGCTTAAGCATCTCTACCATCCCAAAAGAGTTGCTCTATAGTAGGTGCAGTAGGAACCGTAACATGAACATGAATTTTTAGATCATCATCTTCAATGCCATCTTCACCACATTCACAAAGAATATTTGTAGGTGTAATAGAACATTTTTCAACACCCTCCACAATATTCCACAATCCTTTTGCTACCAATACATGATGCATCATGTATGTCTACAATGGGTAATTAATACTTATCAAACTATCCTCAATATCCACCATACAAAATACATCATTGCTTTTACCCATGGCCATGAACTAATACCTTGATGCAAAAAAATGATTGTACCTAAGAAAGTTGAACAAAAACACTCGGTACTTGTACTGGTGAGCCAAAACTTGTATATATGTTTTTCACAAAAGGATGAAGTTTTGTTGCACAATTGCTATGATATGTGTTCGAAGGCCGAAACAACCTCACCAATTTTTGTGCGATTTTGAGATATTGGATAGAGGGGTGTTGACGACACCCTAGATGAAGGCGTGTGAAGAGATGGATTGGTATGCTCTAGTGATGAGTTGGTGTTTTGCACAAAATCTACTCTACACCTGCCAAGTTAGCTCAAGGGATGCTTAGTAGACTCCTTTGGCTTCACATTAATGCAGTTAGAACCCGTGCTTTGGAACATCATTCCAAAAGGTTTGCACCAAAATAGATTACTTGCATATGCAAAAAATGTGAGAAAACCTTCTCAAATTTTTGCTCAGAACCCATATCGTGGTATGAATGGACCAAAGAGATTTTGCACACATCCAACTCAAGAGCATGGCTAACTACAGCAAGTTATTTCATGAGTTTAGAGGCACTATACACTAAGAAATGAGTTTAGAAACTCAGGGGGGTCATCTTGACATTTTAGGAACAAGAAGATGTGCAAAAATACTCCACTTCCTCACTTCATATCTCGAGATTGGCTGAACCAAAATTAATGAAACATGATATGTAGATAATAGATGGATTACACTAACTATAGCAAGTTAAAGTTTAGCAAGTGATTGAGTATACATAGAGAAATCACTTCTGCAAAATCCTTGAAATAATGAAGATGCAACAAAGAATTGTAGATAGAGATATCTTTGAAGGAATGTATCAAAATGTATTTGGTAATGAACATATGGTCCAAGAAAAGTGTAGTGCACTACTTATACATGCGTTGGGCTCAATATGTGCAAACTGATGTAGCTAAAATTCTCTTAGAGATGGTACTCTTGACCTAGGACTAAATCAACTCTATTTATGCTCATCACTTGAGTTTGAATTTTGGATTTCCCTCGCCTAAAAGTGTTCCTACACTTTAGCAATTGATTCTTTCTACCACCTATGTCGTGGGTTCAGCTCCCTAATTTCATGAGATTCTATACTCTCTTTGATGTTTTACATTTATCCAAAGTAATTATGCTCAAAATAACTAGGCATAGGTTCACATGTAGTTCTTCCTTGTGAAGAGATAAAATGAATTATAGCCTTGAGTAACTAGCCAAGCATTCAGGCTTGCTAATTTAACCATCAACTCCCCCTCAAGCATGAGATGCTTGAGTCTTCAATTCTTCATGATTTCCTGCAAATCAATCATTGACTTGAACCTGCTTAATTTATTTCCATCCAATGCTTTTTGTATCATATCTGCACATTGTTGATTGCTAGATACATATGATAATTGTATCTCCTTGCTCATGACCTTTTCCCTAACATAATGATAGCAAACTTGAATATGTTTGGTCGTCGCATGATAGATAGGGTTAAGAGCAAGATGTAATGAACCAATGTTGTCTCCAAATATATGTGGAGTTGGAGTATTCAACCCTAAATTAGAGTATAGGGTCCGGATCTCTAAGAGTTATGGAGAGGTATTGATGACATTGATGTTTCAAAAATCATTAATCAAAGGCACAGTATGATTCGTGGAATTATGGCTTGGACTATACATGATTTTTGAGGATATGGTGTCTATTCAAGTTATGATGTAATTTTTTTTATTTAATATGTATACAATTTTATGTGAGTTAATCTAATTATATTTCGGTAGTGTTCATGATGCATGAATATCTAGTAAGGTATATAAGGCTTGTCCTTACTATGGTGATTGGTTGAGATCAGTTTATAATAAGAATTTGAATAAAAATATTTATCTTTGACATCGATGGTTCTTGCCTAATGATCATCCATTAAGATGCAAAAGAGAAGCGATAGATTTTAATGGAAAAATTAAAAAAAGATCATTCTCCAAAACCAATGACACCTATGGATCGGTATAAAAACTTGACAGATGGACCTCTCATAGATCCAGAATCTAAAATCTTGAGAGATGATGAAGATGATGAGAATGTAGAGATTAGAGGTAAAGGAAAATTGGCAAGAGCTGAGAATATGTCGATATGATATTGTTTGGAATATTGGAGAGGGTTAAAGATGTATCATCTTCTTGTTCCTATGCATATATTCAAGAATATTGATTATTCCTTATGACAACATCTTCTTGGATTAAAGGAAACAACAACATCAAGAAATGATTTAGAAGATAAAAAATAAAACCAAATTTATGGCTAACTTTTGATAGAAATCAAAAGAAAACAGCTTATGAACCTAGTCCTTGGATAGTTACAACACAAGAGGTACAAACTATCAACAATCGGATTCAATCGATTCAAACACCTATATGATATAGAGCATCTTTCCAAAACATGTTTACTATGGATGATATGAGCTGATGTGGGTAATAGTACATGATTGGCATAAATTTTTGAAGCACATTCTATTTCTAACTATGGATGGATGTATAAGAAATGGAGTACAAGGCATGATCTATCATATTGTATCACTTACAAGGTAATTATCATACTTTTATATTTGATATGTAAAACTATTTATTATCTTTTATTTATGAAATAATTTCATTATAATTATATATATGATAATACTAGGTGGATTATATAAAAATATATTGACAAAGACTCGTTCCCACAAAAGAAATGTGAATGCACAAAGCTACTATGCTTGATGGAGAAAGAGCTTCCAACATCATTTTTTAATATTCAAGTTCATTTATTACTCCATCTTGTGAATGAGATAGAGATTGCAGGTGTCGTAGACACTTGATGAATGTTTTGAGTCGAAACCTAAAGGATCTATGGAAAATGGGTAGATGCTTGAGGAGTGCATGTACTATCTTAGTGAATACCTTGAAAGATTTCATGATGAAGCTCCATGTGCATGGATCAATGAGTCTTCTTCAAAAATAACAGATGAGGTATTATCAGGTAATGGAGTTCCATTTCAATTTACATTGCAAGCAAAAGGAGATATTTCTACTTTTGTAGCATATAATAGAAAATGCTATTATCAGGTAATGGAGTTCCATTTCAATTTACATTGCAAGCAAAAGGAGATATTTCTACTTTTGTAGCATATAATAGAAAATGCATGCAAGCATTCGTTAGTGAGTATGAATAGGAACTTCAAAATCTACGAAGTAAAAATTGGAGAAACAAAAGATATAGACATAATCTTGGTAGTAATCACATTACAGATATATCTCCTTTCACAGGTTGGCTATATAGTCAGATGCAATGAGCCAATGCAAATAATGAAAAAATTTGAAATGAGCAAAGGGAGTTAATGATAGGTTGTGAAAGAACTTTAATTTTATTTTAATAATACTCTATTTTCTCACATATATGTATATTAGATTCTCTTTAATAATTTGATTTTTATTGCAGATTTGAATGTTCACCAATTTGTGGGCTTTTAGACACCATATTAGAATGAAAATGATTGATTCTATAAAATAGAGGATTCTAGCATTGTTGCTTCTTTCAAGAAACTATCATGTGCTACCTCAAAAGATACGAACCTTATTGATAGCAAACTTGGCTACATAGGAACCATTGTTGGTATCTACGAAATATCGTTTCGGATGTTCAAATAGGTAAAAAAAAGGTTTTTATTTTTTATGATATAGTTTATTAATTGTTTAAGCACATAATACTGATTTTTTGTTTTCTTATATTTTGATAGGTTATTTTGAAGATTGATTGGTTTCAAGCTGATTATAAAGGTATTAATCCATTGAGAAGGGAATTATCTCGGGTTTGTTGGTATTCTAAGGTCTTGATACCAAATGTTGGAACTGAAGTGGGCCATAATAAAAATATGCCTCACAAAACGTGTCAAGGCACCACAAAAGGTTTTCAGGCTGGTATCATCATTGTGAACAAAGGCATTTGTGTTGTCCGCAAATAGCCTCATGCTCATTTGCCTAGAGTTATGTGGCAAAGTGATGCCTCTTATGTGACCAAGTTCCATCTGTTGCTCACAAGTTGGCTAAGTCCTTTAGTGGCAATGGCAAAGAGCAGCGGGGCCAACAGGCAACCTTGCCTAATGGATCGTTTCAGTTTCATTGCCTTTGAAAGTTGTCCGTTGACATTGACTTTGGTCGAAGCATTGCCAAGGAGATTGGAGATCAACCTGAGGAATCTCTGACTACACCCGAGGTCTTTTAGCAATTGTAAAATATAGTACCATTCCAATTTGTCGTAGGCTTTGTCAAAGTCAATTTTGAGGAAGACAATGTCTTGATTAGATTCTTTAGCATAGTCCAGACCTTCCCAGATATCAATGATGGCTTCCAATATTGACCTTCCCTTAATGAAGCCTTTTTGGTCTTTTCTAAGCCACTGATCCAAATGAGAGGATATCTTGTTGGCAATGACTTTAACAAGAATCTTGTATCTGGTTTGAAGCATTGTGATAGGTCTCCAGTTCTCAATTCTATTCCTCTCCCCTTTTTTATGTATAAGTTTGATGATGCCATTGTTGAGACAAGTGGGAAGGGCGCCAAACTCGAGAGCCTCAAGCCAAACAAGACGCAAGGGGGTGGCGACCACATGTTTGAATGATTTAAAGAACTCATTAGTGAGCCCATCAGGCCCTGGGCTCTTGCCATTTGGAAGCGAATCGATAACTTCAAGGATATCTTGTTTGGAAATGGGGGCATCAAGCAGAGCACTCAAGTTGCATGGGATTCTATGCAGGGAAGTCCGAGAGATGGTGGCCATGCAATCCCGCCTATGGGGGGAGAGGGGACAAGCACTATCCAAGAGACTCGTGAAGTGTGCTTCTATAATGCTAGAATAAGGGATTCAAACAATGGAAGCACCTCTGGAAACAGGACACGAATTGAGATGGGTGGACTTTGAGGAGCATGACCCTACTACTGCGGTCACATACGAGGAATGGAATATTTTACTAGATGCCATGCTTGGGAACGAGCTAAAATCTGACTACTTATGGGACATGACTCTCTGAACCCGATGGGCCTTAAATGGTATAATGGTAATCACCTCTCCAAGCTTCCATATGTCAAAGCTTGCAATGACATTCACATCAGTCTCAACAAGAAATGGTGTCTCAATTGGACGGAACTTCAATGGGATCTGAAATTTATGTCTATTTGGCATCCTCTCATTGAAAACAAAAAGTCGTTTCTCCTATGGAAAATCCTACACCATGGAATATGGACCAATGCAAAAGCTAACAAGATCTGTGGGGTTCCGCCCTACTGCAAGCGATATTGCCATTGCAAAGAGGATATTGGTCACTTGTTCTTTGCTTGCCCTAAATCCCTTCAATTATGGAGGGTCCTTGGTCGTTATTTGGGACTCCAAGAACAAATCAATTGGAAGCAAACCCTCATTGGTGAAGCGATCGGTTGCTCTGCAGCGTTGTGGAATGCGATTAGGGGAGAGATCCTTAGGAAGATTTGGCGAGAAAGATGTGCTCAAAACTTTGGAAATACCCCCAAGGAGTGGTCGATCGAGAAGTCCCTTTTCCTTCTCAGCAGAAGAATTGCTAACTGTAAGAAACCCCCCCCCCCCCCCCCCCTTCAGACATCACAAAGAACTATAGTATATCAACAATAAGCTTAAAACCAAGTGGCCTGCACATGATGGGGATGTGAGGTTTATCAACCTCCTTTATAACTCCATGTAAGCATCCATGTAAGCCTTGCAAGGCCTACCATGAAGGCTATGGTAGATCATCGGAATGAAAATTATTCATCAAAAAAATATCAGTTGGAAGCCAACTCTGCTAGGAGAGATGAGTGGTTGCTCTACGACTCTCGGGAATGCTCGAAACTCTAGTCGATTGAACATTCAGTGTTCCTCCTTGGCAAAACGATCGCTAATTGTAAGAAACCCCACCCCTTTTCATTAGGAGTCATCAAGCATTCCTTTTGATCAGGAACTCACTTTTCCTATGTGGGCCCCACATGAGGGTGATTAACCTTTTTGTTGTAAAGTCTTCTACACTTTGTAAAAGCCTCCCCCGCTCTGTGGGATTCAGGGGATCCCATGGGCACTAGTCTCCTTCTTTTGTATGTTTCCTTTATTTAATTCAAGTCCGAGAGAGTAAGCTAAGGCCAAACTTCCTTTATTTAAAAAAAAACCTTTCGTCGCATGTCAGTTGCCACAGCAGATAGCTAATGAGTTCTAGAAGTTTTGCTAAAGCCTTGCATCACGCGTCGTCATGAAGCAACAACACAAGATAGCGTTAAGGACGTCATCCTCGTTGAGCACACATGACTAATTCATGTTATAGCTTTCTTTTTTTTTGAGAGTACAATGAATTGGAAACCTACACTCACACACCCAACCTCTTAAGGTAGAAGCACCATCATGAGAGACTCATGGATATGTCGAGCCCAGATTTGAACTTAGAACTTTCTCCCACAACTGCATGGTATCAATGACTAGGCTAAGCGGACTCGGACAAGATGCAGTAGCTTTCATCTCTCTGCCTATAATCTTTATCGGTCGGAACATTGAATGTAGACTCTTACTTTTGCCTCTATTGGGGTCACATATATATAGATACACACACATAGACACATACACAAATACATGCATATGCATACATAATGCACATGCATATGCATACATACATGCTTACATGCATACACACACATACACATGCATACACACATACACATACACACATAGACACACACACACATACACACACATATATGCGTACACACACACATAAAGAGACATACACACACATACACATACATGCATACATATGCATACATAAAACATATACATATGCATACATACATACTTACGTGCATACACACACACATATGCATACATATGCATAGATAATGCACATGCATATGCATAGATACATGCATACACATACACACACATAGACACATACTCACACATAAACACACATATGCATACATATGCATACATAATGCACATGCATACACATACACACACATAGACACTTACATACACATAGACACATACACACACATATACACACAGATTTACACACACATACACATGCATACACACACATACACACATACACACACACACATAGACACATACACACATACACACATACACACATACACACATAATGCATATGCATATGCATACATACATAATTACATGCATACACACACATACACACACATACACACACATGCATACATATGCATACACAAATACACACATAGAGAGACATACACACACATACACACACATACACACACATACACACACATACACACACATGCATACATATGCATACATAATGCATATGCATATGCATGCATAATGCATATGCATATGCATACATACATGCTTACATGCATACACACATACACACAGATACATATACACACATAGACACACACACATAGAGAGAGACACACACACATACACACACACGTACAGAGACATACACACACATACACATACATGCATACATATGCATACATTATGCATATGCATATGCATACATACATACTTACATGCATACATAGACATACACACATATGCATACATACATACTTAAATGCATACATGGATATACAAACATATACACACACATACATACACATGCATACATATGCATACATTATGCACACGCATATGCATAGATATATGCTTACATGCATACACATACACACATAGACACATACACACACACGGACACATACACACATATACACATAGACACATACACACATATATACACACAATTTTACACACACATACACAGAAACACTTACACATGCATACACACAGACATACACACATAGACACACACACACAATTACACACATAGACACACACACATACACATATAAACTTACACACATAGAGATACACACACACATATATAAACAAACACATACACACATATATATATGCATAGATAGACACATAGAGACATACACATATATATATGCATACACACATAGAGACACATACACACACACATACACATGCATGCATACATATGCATACATAATGTATATGCATACATACATACTTACATGCATACACACACACACACATACACACACATGCATACATTTGCATACATAATGCACATGCAGATGCATACATACATGTTTACATGCATACACACACTCACATATACACCTACACATATACACACATACATATGTACACATATATATATTGATTTCTAACCCATTTTGTTTTATATGTTAGGTATTATGGATCCTAGTAGAGAGAGAAAGGCAAAACTCACTCTAATAAAAAGTCTTATGAGAGCAAAATTTCTGTTTAATACTCTAGGGGTCATCATGCATGAGTACTTAGAGATGCTTGATGATGAGCTGGATTATACAATCCAGATGCTTACCTAGTGATCAGAGGAGGGCTCTTTTGCGGCTCCACATGCAGGAAGACAGCTATTTGCTCATAGGTATGTTTTATTTCATAAACTTTTTTAATGATATTATAACACATATTTTTTTTAATTTTTTTCTATCTATTTCAAGAAACCTATACCACCTCCAGATCATGATAGCGGAGCAGAGTTGCCTATGAGGACATGCATAGGCACCTTAGGGCTAGAGTGCGATATAGAGCCAGAGAGGAACGTTGTGTATATAGGGAATGGATTGGATTTCAAGAGAAGAATGCAGGCATTATGCGACTCTTACCTGCACCTTGTCCACTTACCGTGGAAGTAAGTATAAATTTTACATATAAATTGATATAAATATCTTATGTTCTATTTACATGATTTTTTTGTATTTTTGTAGTGAGCATGATGAGAGGGATAAAAAACACGTAATTAGTTCACTTGAGACAGAGTTTGGGTCAGGATGGTCGCATAACTGGTGTCTAAAAGAGATGCGGACACATATGTCTCATCGTCGTGATAATGCATGGTACCCATTGCTTTTATGTATATATATGTGGATATGAGTATGTGTGTTTATGTATGTATGTACGTATGTATATGAGAGAGAGAGAGAGAGAGAGAAAAGAGTGAGACTAGAGGTACAAATACACGCATACACACAGATATACATCATACATGCACATTTACACACATATACACATAGATGCACATTTATACCTACACACACATACATGCACATTTTTACACACACATACACATGCATGCAGTTACACACATATAGTGAAGACACATAGACACATACACATACTCACATACACATACACATGCATAATCATATGTACACACACATATGATTGAAGTATATGTACACATTGCATCTAGTCCTCTGATGTCCTACTAGAGAGATGTCTCTCCTCCCATCCTTATGCCTCTTTATAGAGCTACTCGAATGAACGAGTGATAATGTATATAAAGATATATACACATCATGTAGATACGCATACATAAATATAAGATGGAGTAAATATATTATGCATCACACATACATGCCTAAATGCACATATAAATATATATACATGAATACATATTTACATGTACACATTTACACATAGACACATATACATATATACATGTACACATCACATATACATGCCTACATGCACACACACACACACACACACACACATATATATATATATATATATATATATATATATATATATATATATATATATATATATATATATATATATATATATATATATATATATATATATACATGCATACATATTTACATGTACACATTTACACATAGAGACATATACATATATACATGTACACATCACATATACATGCCTACATGCACAAATGTATACTTATACATGCATACACAATTATAAACACTTGCATATATTACATGAATACATGAATATTTTACATAAATGCATATGCATATATACACATATCCTTACTAACACATGTATACATATATCACACACATGCACTCACATACATATACATGAAATACATATATATGCATACTAACATATGTATACATATAATACACATGAATACACACACATATGCATACATACATGATAAAAAGTTGCTCCTCGAAGATAAAACTATATATAAAATAATTAGGCATACCCTCGAGCTTCATTTTCTAACTTAAAAGAACATGATTTCATCTCTCTAGTTGGATTCATCGTTATTCAAGTTGAATAAAAAATCTATTATTTGACATCCATTCAGAAGCTTCAAGTTATTGATCGATAACTATAGTAGAATTTATTATCTAATCTGGTCATATGTTTTCATTATTGCCATCATTTTGATAAGACATCAATATAGTCTCATCTTCATTATCCTTATTGATTTCATTTATTTCTTCTATTGTTAAATCTGTGTTCTCATGAGTCACATCATCTATTGATGGATTAATATCGATTTCTGGTAATTCCTCTTCCTCATCAGTAGAATCAGCATGTAGAGTATTATCCTCTTCATCAAAAAGATTAGTATCACTATTATGTATAATGATTCTAATTTCTCTTTTAGATGTTGATGTATCAGTATCTGATGCAGAATCATCAAGAGGACTTTCTTCGATCTCCCTAACAATAAACTGTTCAAACAATGACCTACCTCTAGGTTGAACATGAATGACTTGCCACCAAGGGTGAGCATCTAGGTTTTTATTTCGACAAACGTCTAACTCCAACAATTGTTATCAGAGTACATTGCCCCTTCATCTAGGGTGTCATCTTCACCTCTCTCGTTGTAGTCTTAGAATCGCACAAAATTTGGTGAGCATACTCAGGGTGTTTCAGACATCAAAAGACCATTGCTTTGTGGTGCCGAAAATGCGATCTAAGCTCGTTTTGGCCTCGGAACACACTATCACAATGCTTGTGTAGGCTATTTCATCATTCTATGCCAAAGGTATATAAGGTTTTGGTTCGCCAGTATAAGCATCTCAAATTCTGCCATAAGTCTAGCAGAACTCGTTTGGGTACTTCTATTAAACGTTTTCAGATACAATCATTTTTTTGCATCAGGGTATTTTAGTCACTGGCCATGGCTGTAAGGAGTGATGTATTTCGTATGTTGGTTGTTGAGGATAAGTTGTATGGTACAAATTACCCATTGTGGGCTTATATGATGTATCATGTATTGGTCGCAAAAGGACTATGGAATATCACACAAGGTGTTGAAAGACGTCTTGTTACACCTGTGTATATAGGTATTGTAAATACAGGTATTAGCGCTGATGTAGATGGGGTCGAAGATGGTGATATTTAACAAGTTCTTGTTCATGCTGCAATTTCTACTACACCTACTCCTAAGAAAATCCATTGGGATGGCAGAGATGCTGAGGCACATGCATTGATAGCCTTGTTTATCAAACGTGCCATGATTCCTCACATTCGCTCTTACAGAACAACTAAGGATGATTGGGATACACTTACCACATTGTACCAAGCTAGGAATGAGGCTTGTGTTGCTTACCTCTGAAAATAGTTGGAGAGTGAGCGTATGAATGAAGGTGATTCTATTGGATAGTTTTCTGACAAAGATCAAAGATTTGAAGGAGCACTTGGTTTCTTCTGATGAAGTTATTCCAAATAGCTCACGTGTAGACCGTTATAAATCATCTTCTTGAATCATATCAGAGTTTTGCTTCTACTCTTCATTTAATGATGAAGGGCAATCCAAATGCCCTATCATTTGAAGAGTTAGTTTCTGTTTTGTTGCACAAAGATCAGTCTAGGAAGAATAGGTCCATTATGTGTGTTGCAGATCAAGCTTTCCTGGCTAGTCAGAAGGGCAAAGGAAAATGGAGCTCTTCTACCTGTAAGAAAAAATCTGCAAATGTTGCACATTCGAAGAAGGAAGACAAAGATGAGAAGAAATCAAAAAAGTAGAAATTGTTTAGCAAATACTGCAAAGCAAATGATCATGTCATTAAGAGTTGTTTAGACCTTGCCGCTAAAGAGACAAAGAAGAAAGAGACAAGAATGGTTGTTGTAGAGGCCTCTACACCCAAAACAAAGTCTGCTAATCTTGTGCACAATGAAGAATGGGCATTCACTATTGTTTCCAATTTTGACCCATATTCTCATGAGCAGTGTATGTCTTTAGTAGACTGAGATGTGTGGTATTTTGATAGTGGGGAAACCAAACATATTACCTTGTAGCATAGTTTCTTCACTTCACTTGAGCCTGCCTCTACAGGGAATACTGTCACATGTGCTAACAACTCCTCTTATCTTGTCATGGGCGTTCGCTCATAGACTATGAAAGATATGTACATGATTCACCATGTGCAATACATGATTCTCAAGCTATGTCAGATGCAAAGCTTTGGCATGCATGCTTTAGTCATCTGAATTCTTCTAGTTTGCTATGCCTGTAGAAATCTGAAATCGTGTCCTCTTTGCCCAAACTTGAGGCACCCAGAAAACATGTCTATGAAGGCTATATTTTGGGCAAAATTTAGCATTCCTCCTTTCCAAAAGATGGTTCAGTTCGGGCTACTCTGAAATTGTAGCTTCTACATAGTGATGTTTGTGGTCCTATGCAAACACCTTCTTTTGGAAACTACCTTTACTTTGTGACTTTTGTTGATGATTCTTCTAGGCATGCATGGGTATATCCACTCAAGGCAAAGTCCAAAGTGTTTATGTGCTTCAAATAGTTTTTAGTTGTTTTTTTTAAATCTATCAGTATCTAAAATGGGCACCCTTCGTTCCGATCGAGGGGGGGAATATGTCTTCTGACTTTAATGCATTTTTGGCTGAACATGGGATAAAGCATCAATGTATAGTTCTCTATACACCTAAGTAGGATGGAGTTGTTGAACACAAGAACAAGTCACTCATCGAAATGGCGAGGTGTATGGTCGAGTGTCAGGCTTTACCACATAGTTTCTGGCTTGAGGTGCTCATGTCTGTAGCATATGTACTTAACACATGTCCCACTAAAGCACTACAGTCAATCACTCCATATGAGGCTTGGCATGGTTGCAAGCCATTTGCTGCTCATGTGCATGTTTTTGGTTGTTTGGCATATGCATAAATGCCTAAAAAACATCGCAAGAAATTGGATGATAAAGCAGTAAAATATATTTTGTTGGGTATAGTTCTGAACGAAGTTTTCTGAAGCATTGAAAACACAAATTCCTTTTGGGAATTTTTCACTCAAGATCCATTTGTCCAATCGAAAGTGTGGAAAGAGGGAGTTGTTCGAAGTCTGAATAAAATAAAAGTTCCAAGTATGTATTCCATAACCATGATGATGGTAACTAAGTCTATGGAAGGTACAACGTAATGTTTGTCTATTCTTAAAGGGATTTCTTAAAGATGATATCCAAAAGCATGAGCTGATGCTTAGAATTAAGCACTATGGAGATTCTTGTGAAGCCCCGATCAGAGTAGCTACTTGAAGATTCTATAAGAAAGGAATCTAATGAAAAGAAGTCAATATCTTTTGCCACTACAAATTGGTTGATTATAAACAATCTAAATTGGATTTGAGAAATTCAAGAACTTGGAATCATAACTAGTTTTCTTTTGAAAATCCTATAAAAGAAGGATGTTCTATCCAAAGGTTTTCTAGTTTCCAAGCTAAAAGCAGGAGATTGTGAAATGATCATATGAAGGAATCAAAACCTATAATATAAAATTAAAGGTAATGCCTAAAATTTCAAAATTCTTTTAAATAATTGAAGTGAGAAGGTACTCTATAAAGATATGTTTATACTTTAAGATGAGTATCACTCACACGTCAATGTGAATATAAAATAGGGTCGACACCACACTTTATACTTAGATTGATTTAGGAGAGATAGTATGGGAAATCAGATTGTGGGATGATAATTATATTTTAGTCCTAGAATGAATCTTGAATGTTATATTTGATCCTTAGAGTAATTGAAAACTCAAGGGAGAAGTTTAAATTCAAGGAGGATAAAAGCATGATCTCAAGGTACTTCAAGATCAAGTAAGTAAGAAGATATGAAGTAACATGCTTTCAAGATCTTCCTTCCTAAATACAAAGAAGTCCTGCTCCTATTTCAATTATGGAACACTTCGAGATAAGTGTTGTTGACTCAGAAATATTTGATAAATTTCTAAAGAGGTAGGATTATGAAATGATCCTTTCAACTGAGGAATAGAATGACTAATTCAAGCACCGAGTTACTAGTGTAACTCAATAAATTCAATGCTTTGACTCAAAGCAATGCAAAAGTATTGCATTCTTTTTAACGAGTCATAAATATTGAATATAGGCATGAACTTAGTATAAAGTTAAGCATTATTTGAGTAGAAAATTATCAATAGGATGTAATTGGGTCGAGACACTAATGTTGGATATCTCACTAGTATCTTGTCTTTGGATGACGTTTAGATTTACTCCATGAATCTTTTTAAGAATCCATTTTATTTCTCTTAGAGATATACAAAAATCTTCAATACCTTGTTGAAACATACCTTCGAGTACTTAAAGTCTTTAGTCATCTAAAATTTGACTTATTGCAAGTTTACATATCTTTGGATTTTGAATTGGTTATACAAATTCTTACTTCTTTCTATCCACTTTTTGAATCTTCTACGTTTGACTCAGATATGGTATCTAACTCTTGTAGCAAAAGTTTAGGGTTAGCCAATTGGAACCACCTAAATAAATTAAACATCTCGAATAGATGTTCTATATAGGAACCTTTTCAATATTCAAAAGATGATAAGTCTAAGTTGACTTATTCATTTGAGTTTGGTTCAAGTTAGCTATCAAAACTCTAAAGAATTTCAAGGGTTTAGTACACTCTAGGAAAGAGAAGTTAGGAATTGCTCATCAGATTGAGAATTCCCCACAACTTTTAGATATAGTCTTTTGAGAAAAGTGTCCTAAATTGAACAAACTTCATTCTGAATTTTACTTGATCAAGTTAAAGTATGGCTAATCAAATGTAAATGGCACACTTCCTACTACATTTTACATAGGACTTTTCAAGCCCATTAGGACAAGGTATTCCTCTAGTCCGATAAAAAGAAAGTCAAGTAAATGATGGTTGGGAGTAGACCATTTTACAAACATCCAACTTAGATGTTTGGGCAAAAAAAAATTGTAGTTTTCCAAATCAAATTCGAGTGAATCAAGAGATCTCAAAAGTTTGTAAGGGATTCCATGCGCCATTCATGCCCATAAATAGACTAGTAATTGGAATCCACCCATTTCACATGTTTGTGCCTAGATTGCACCTAGTAAAATAGTGAATTGGGAGAGATGTTTTTAGATCCACCTGTATTATTCATTCACTACTTTGTACTTTGATAACTTTATCAAAGTGCAAAGCTAAATGCTGTTTCGAATCATTTAGGCAAGCATCCCACCACATGGATAAGACATGTTCTTCTATTTTTAGAACATGAAGCTCATGGGTTGCCTACAATATTTATATAGCTATATTTTCTAGAATGAAAATATTTTTTCCAAGGGGGGGAAGAGTGTAATAAAGCAAGTTGATGATATAAGGGTCCAACAAATTTAGAATGATCTCAAATTGGAAACCATTTAGTTAGTCATGTGTATGAACAAGGGTCTCGAGACTAGACTCAAGTACAAGGTCATGTGCTCTTATAAACCATTGATCCAATTAGAGTAGTGGTTAAGACTCAAGGTGTGAAGGAGGAGGTCTTGGGTTCAACCCCTATGGGATGCAGGGGGAGACTTTTTTGGCCAAAGAGCTCTAGAATCTTCTACTTGAGTAAACTCTGATTAACTCAGATACTTGGTGCACATGTAGTTACATGGCCAACACATGGAAGGGTAGAATTCACTTTCCCAAGAATGTAGTCCCTTGAAGAGATCTATATAAAAATGCACATGGTTGGGAGGAGAGTCACATCTCTAGCACATGGTGGTCCTAATAGTGTGTCTTCTGCAGAGATGGAAAGGTGTATGTTTAAAAGTTAGGCTTAACCACATAGCTTCTAGCTTGTTACTGTTATGTATGCAACATATGTACTAAACAGGTGTCCCATCAAAGTACTATAGCCTATCACTCCATATAAGGCTTGGCGTTCTTTCAAGCTATCTTTTGCTCATCTATGTGTCTTTGGATGTCTAGCATATACATTACTATTGAAACAACAACATAGGAAATTGAAGGATAAATTAGTGAAATGTATTTTTCTTGAGTACAGTTCTCAAAGCAAAGACCATCATTTGTATCCTCCATAGAATAAACACATTATGATAAGCCACAATTTTATTTTTGTGGAAGATGCAATTCCGCTATTACTTTCATGTACCAAGGAGAATTGAGTAAGCTCTAGAGATGTGTATGAGACTTTTGTTCCTGTTTTTATAGGTGGAAAGTCAAGTGCTAGTCAAAATGAGGGAATTTAGGAGCCTTTACAAGTTCCACATGATGATGGAGATCATTCCAATTTTTCTTCAGATTTACATGATGCACTTATTGATGAGAGGTCTCATATGAAGGAGGTAGAAACTATGCATAAATTTCTGGTGCAAACTTTAACAGATAGCAATTTAGATACTCGTTCGGCTCCCATAGTGCCTTACTATGCAATGGTTGACTCTAGACTTTGCAATCATAATGATTCTCTTTCATTTGGAGAAGAAAAAAATTCAAAAAATATTATGGCTTCTATACAATCAGAATATGATGCTATTATGAGGAATGGTACTTGGTCTTTATGTGATTTTACTTTAGACAAAAACAAAATTGGTAATAAATACGTATACAAGCTAAAACATAAGTTTGATGGAACATCTAACATGTATAAGGCTAGGCTTGTTGGAAAAGGTATTGCTCAAGAGAGAGGCATTGATTTTGGTGAGGCCTTCACATGCACATGCCAAATGACAACCGCTCATGGCATTTGTGCACTTGCATCTCATCGTGGTTGGAATGTACAACAATTGGACATTAAGATTCCATTTTTTTAATGGTAAGTTACATGAAGAATTGTATGTATTTCATCCCCATGGTTTTTTTGTAGAAAGGGCATGAAAACGATGGCATATGGCTTGAACTAAGCACCGCATGATCGGTATGAAAAGATACATGCCTACTATCACACATGGTTTGCTGAAAAGTCCAATTAAGGGCACCTAATATGTGAAATCTGCTAATGATGTACTTCTGATCATTGTTGTATATGTTGATGCCATGCTTCTCAGTAGTCCTAATGAGAAGCATATTTCTGAATTTAAGGTTGATTTTCATGTCTCTTTTGAGATGTGAGATTTGGCTCGTTTGAATCATTATTTGGGCATTCAGATTATGCAAGTTAATGGAGGAATAGCTTTGTGCCAAAAGAAATATATTGAAATATTATTGCAAACTTTTGGCCTTGAAGGTTGCAAACATATTGCCCTTCCTATGGAAATAAGTTTGTGATTCAATCTTTATGATGTTGAAGATGCATTTGATGTTATTCCCTATCAGTATGTTATTTGATGCTTGTTTTATGTATGCATAACTCAACCTCATATTGAGTTTGTTGTCTCTCATATCAACAGGTTCATGCATTGCCTAGGTGTCAAGCAATGGTAGATGGTTAATCCCACATTTCCCTAATTGTGTGGTACCCACCTATTTGGATTGTTCTATCCCAAGGGGATCATTACCACTAAGTTAGCATGCTTTTTCTAACTCATACTAGGCTTTCTTCTATGACACTTGTGTGTCCACCAATGGTTTTTGCTTCATGCTTGGTAGCTCAAGCATATCTGGTTGAGCAAGAAAGATCCTAATATGGCCACCTCTAGTTGTGAGGCTCAGTATAGGGCAACTTTCACATTGACAATTGAGTGTGTGTGGATTAGATGCCTTTTTGGCCAATTTGGGTGTTGGTCAGTCTAACTATCATCTTCATTGATAGTTAGAGCACATTAACTATTGTGAGGAACCTTGTGTTCTAAGCTCACAGAAAGGACATTGAGGTGCACTATGATTATGTCACTTAGAGGTTCTTTGTTGGATAGATCAGTTTGGCATATGTTCACACACAAGATAATGTTTTTGATCTTTTCACAAAGGCTCTACCTAGGGAGAAGTTTGAAGCTTTCTACAAAGCATGATTGACCTATACCAATTTATTTCATGAACATAGGATGATTATATTAAGAGAAATGCTCATAAGAAGTCAAGGGGGTGATCGTAACTTTTGAGGGGGATCAAGATACATATAGAGAGTCACCTTGAATTATTCATAAATCAAGATCTACAACACTAATGATTATGAAACTTTGTACGCGTGCTTATCACATGCTTCTTATTATAATCAATAGATTATACACCAAGACCATCCATGTAGAGAAACAACTTAGAGAAGCTAATACACTTAACTCAATGTACCACGATAGTAGATAGAGATCAATGTCCCTAAGAAAATGACTTCTAATTGTATTGCGAATTGAGATATGGTACAATGAGATAGTGGAGGACGTCTCTAGCTTCTATGCAATACTTGAATAATGCAAAATGAATGTCTTGATCAGCTCATCTCCTTGGACTAAAGTGAGATGAGTTGCATTTGTGGATTGATCTCTTTTCACATAGATTGGCAGTCATACATCAATGCCAACTCCTTGTTCACCACATGACCTGGGGGGGGGGGGGGTATTGATATATTTTGATAGTGACGTGTGTGAGAACACTTAGTACCACTCTAGCACATTCTTATCCCTTTAGGAGGTTTTCTCCCTAGCTTATATATACCCCTATAACCATCTTTTTACATTCACTTGGTAATACATTATGTACTATGTTGTGCTCCAAGTTTCTTCTTCTTCCTTGTGTTGTTTGTGTACTTCTGTAGGCCTCAAAATCCAACATATTTCACACAATAACTCTCCCAAGTTCATTTTTTTGAAGTCTTGTAAAAATATCTTAGATAGGAATGTGCAAATGACTTCAAATCTTGATACACTTCATTTCAATCAGTAGTAAAATGGCTCGGGCACCTAGATACCTTCCTTACCTTGAGCAAAATGCAAACAACGAGTGAGAAATGGCTAAAGTGCCTTTGAAATGGATATATAAGAAAGTGGAACGTGCTTGGAGGCATGAAACTCTAAACCTCTCTACATTGATTGGACCACGTCAATCTTTTGATTTCCATTTTATAGTCAATGAGCGAGTTTCAATTGATGAGTCATCATTAAAAATATTGGATTTTTCCTCTCAAACCTACATAAGACTCATAAAACGTCTAATGAGAAGGCTTTCGAACGCTTATACAATTATAATTATTTTCATACGTGTGAGTGAATACATTCTCAAAGGTTAGAAGTCCACCATAGTAAAAACATCTAGGTTATGTGTTGAGGTCAACCATAGTAAAACTTCATATATCCAAACCAAATCAAAAGAATTTCAAGAGATTCTCAAAGACCTCAAAAGCTAGACAACCCACGCATTTTGCTAGATCCATGCACTAGAAGTGCCCATATCTGGATCAAGAATAGAAATTTGGCTAGGAATACTTAAATCAAACCTTTTCACTAAGTCCCTAGATAAGACTATGAATAACTAAATTGAACAAGGATCTTAACTATTATTTCCATAATTTTTAATACATTCCACTAACCACGTGCAAAGACAGATGGTGCTTAGCATGATTTGGGCAAGGATCAAACCAAAAAGGTATTCCCCTCTCTTTAAATTGATTATTGGATATAATCCCCTTTTAATAAAGTTGGTGAGTCAAGAGATGATATCTATGCTCCTCAATTTGAACCATGAGCCTAGGCAAAATCTATTTTGTCTTTATAACTTGAAGCATATTTTCAAGGATGAAAATCTTCTTCAGGGGGGGGGGGGGGGGAAGGAATTGTTATAAAGTATCTTGAAAAATGTTCAAGTTGAGAAAATATTAGAGTCTCTTGGAGTATGAGACAATTCATAAGAGTGGCCTAGTATTCAAGTCTCACAAGTGGGAAATAGGAGTTCTTAGGTTCAATCCCCATTATATACTTAGGGAGTACATTTTGCACAAACATTCTCTAGAGCCTTCCATAAGCATTCACTCAAGTTAAATTTAGTTCTCTAAGGATTAAGTGTGGTTAGTACACCTAATATAAGTACATGCATTTCTCGACTCTACTTAGCTCTAGAGGTCATCCTTAGATTAGAAACGTATATAATAGCTTATTGGGTAGAGATTCCTAATTCATTCTCTCACATGTGTAGGCTAGGTTCTTTATACATACCTACATAAATATGTACATACATACATACACACATACATACATTCATATATACATACATACGTACATACATACATACATACACATATATACATAGCTACATACATACATAAATCCATGCACCTATACATACATCCATACATATATACATACATTGAAACATATACATACATGCATACATACATACGTACATACATACATACATACATATGTACATACAGACATACATATGTACATACATACATGCATACATACATACATGCATACATACATACATATATGTATATGCATGCATACATAATTACATACATACATACATACATACATACATACATACATACATACATACATACTTACATACATACATACGCACATACATACATACATACATACATACATATATGCATACATACATAAATGCATAAATAGATACACATGGACATACATACATAAATACAAACTTAAATACATGCATACATACATAGATACATACATATATACATACATATATACATACATACATATGCATGTATGAACATATGTAGCAATAGGCATGCATGCTCATACATAAACATGCATATATAGATACATGCATACACACACACACATATATATATATATATATATATATATATATATATATATATATAAATATATATATATATATATATAAATATATATATATATATATATATATATATATATATATATATATATACACATACATATACATATACATACATAAATAAACACACACACATACATACATACATACATACATACATACATACATACATACCTACATACATTCATACATACATACATACATACATACATACATACACACACACACACACACACACACATATATATATATATATATATATATATATATATATATATATATATATATATATATATATATATATATATATATATATATATATATATATATATATAATACATACATACATACATACATACATACATACATACATACATACATACATACATACATACATACATACATACATACATACATACATACATACATACATACATACATACATACACACACAACCATACACACACACACACACACACACACACATATATATATATATATATATATATATATATATATATATATATATATATATATATATATATATATATATATATATATATATATATATATATGATGGGGGAAGTATCTCAACCCCTAAGCAACGACGAAGCGCGAATGGCCTCCACAGGTATACTTCTTTGACCTCTGCACACCACAAATGCTCTTACTCACAGCTTATGCAGAGAACTCCAGTGAGATTTTGTAGACCTGTAGTAGACACCAAGAGATTTCCAAAAAAACAAATTTCACTTCAAATGGATGCTTACACAAAGAGAAACAATGTCTACAACATGAGCTAGTTGAATGCTCACAACTGCTAGTCAAGCAGAGACCTCACTTCACTCCAGCAAGCCTTTCTCAGAGAGTATACAGAGAATGAATCTCAAGCTTGAGTCAACTTTAGAGCACTCTAATAGCTACCCAATGACACCAAAATCATAGCAAATGGATAAATAGAGAAGGAGAACTAGCCCTTACAACAGAGAGCAAAATATTTCCAACAGAGCCTACACACCAAGAGAGATATCAATCACACAACTTCACTAAAATGAATGTTGCTCCTAGACTACTCAGATAATGCTCTAGAGACTTTGTGAGCATAAAATAGACTCTAATAGCTTTCCAATGAGACAAGATTTACATCAAATGGATACAATATGAGGGAGAACCCATGCTAACAACTCAGGGGTAGAGAGTTGCAACACTGTCTGCGCACACACATAGATATGCCTACTAAAAGAAAACAAGAAAGCAAGCAAGGGACTAGCTTAAGCAAGGGGCTTGCTTATCACAACTCCAGCACCTAGTGCTCACTTTACATGAGCTAAAACTCCAATAAGATGACCCAAAAGAAGTCGGGATACATGCTCCTTTTATAGTGAGAAGTGTGTCCCTAAAATCTAGGAACTACCTTTCCAAATCAGCCTCCTAACTTGGAGGACTTAGTTGAGATGACTTGGGGAGTGGTTGAGTGACTTTTCTTGATCGAATCTTGTGGCTTTTGGCTTCTTTTGATTGCTCCACATGTCCATAAAAGATTCCCAGCGAATTTGTATCTTGAAGCTTGACTTTTAACTATATATATATATATATATATATATATATATATATATATATATATATATATATATATATATATATATATATATACATACATACATACATACATACATACATACATACATACATACATACATACATACATACATACATACATACATACATACATACATACATACATACATACATACATACATACATACATACATACATAAATACATACATACATACACACACACACACACACACACATATATATATATATATATATATATATATATATATATATATATATATATATATATATATATATATATATATATATATATATATATATATATATATATAGTGTGTGTGTGTATGTATGTATGTTTGTATGTGTGTGTGTATGAGTGTGCAAGTGCATATATATGGGTAGAAGCATGTTAATGTGGCAGAGTTCTTTTTATAATTAAGATAGATCATTAGCATATAGTTTTGTCATTGGAATAGAACATTACAGATTGTTCCCATGGTTTGAAAAAAAACATTTTCTAGCACAATTGTGTCTATCTCCCATTGTACCATCTCCAATTTTTTTTGCCATCCTCTATAGAGCTTTCGATTGTTGTTGAGGCTCTTCAATGTCCAAATAACTCCATTTTCCACTATGAAAGGAACCAAATCCATAGCCACTAGTGAAAATTGCAAAAGCTCCCAAAGGAAAATGAAAGCACATAAAGCAAGGTTCCACACTAGATAAGCAAAAGATAGTGAGGCGATCCACTCATCCAATGGTGGAAAAGAATAAAAAGAAAATATAGTCAACCTTTGTGTAGGATGACCTGGAATCTATGGAGCTTTAGGTCAAGCTTCTACTTTGTGTCTAATGTTTTTTTAGGTATTGCCCCTCTCTTTGTGGTGATCCAATTTCTACTTTTCTTTCAACATTTTCTTTAGGTATTGACTCTCTCTCCATATAATCTATCCTCAGCTTCTATAGGTCATTTGAGATGCAAAGATATTGTACCCAAATGAGAAGAAATTTTGTCTCACATCTACTAAGCTCAATGAAGTTTATGGTCTTTCTAATGAAGGGTCTAATACAAAGATGATGAGATGTGATGATATCCCTAAGGATGAATGGTGTTCACGTTTTGCATATTCTATACAAAACACACACTATAGGATCAAATGCAGCTCTGTTTGGCCAAATGTGTATGAAAACGTTATGCTCTTCCACTAGATGCTCTATTCAAGCACACGTACAAATATAGAAGTTAAAAAGCACTTCCCAAAGCGTATGTCAAAAAAAAAAACCTAGTAGTGTTGGAAAATGGTATGCTCATGAAATTTTGTTGCTCAATTCGTGCATGAACATAAACAAAAAGAATACATCAATAGCCAATTGCGTAAGCGGAGATTTCATAATCAGCCACATCATGGAATTAGTGGAGGATTCATAATGATTAATGGCATTTCCATCATAAAAAAGTGCAACTACCCAACCTTTGGAACCCTAGAAATATTGCTAATTGACAGATTCTCATTACAATTAAGTATGATTGACAATGTTGAGTTTCTAAGATATAGCTCTTCACCAAAATGTTGCTACAAACATTTGAAAAAACTAAATGTTCAAGAGCCATGTGAGCAAAAACAATCCAAATTTCTTTATTCAGCTCGTAGGGTTACCCTTTGGTCCTCTTCTTAAAGGGGCTAACAATTTTTTAAGCTACTTTTTTCTTTTGTGCATCATCTAGACAGTCTGCTTCACTCTCCTTGTGCAAAATTCTTTCTGCATCTCTTTAAAACTTTCTTTATCTCTCATAGTCCTGTATGTAAAATAAGAACCCTCATCTCTAGTGTGCATGCTAGGGACCCTAGATTTTTTTTCATTCTGCTCACTTGTCTTCCTCTTTCTACCATTGTACTTGTTCTCCCTATGCATTTCTTTGTATGAGTATGAATCACACATGATGTAAGAATCTTCAACTTTGGTATACTTGAGAGGGCCCTCAAACTTTTTTCCTTCCATGTTTGAAGTGTAGCTCTACTCGCTGCTCTTCTTCATTTTAAGACAGAGAGAGAGAGAGAGGGAGAGAGAGAGGGAGGATGTTATATTCCAGAGATGTACATGCATGGAGGAACAAGAAGTTCTTGGCTCGAGGGATAGCCAAGGCCAAAAGCTAGAGAGTTCATATGAGATACCTAGTCATGATGGCCAGATGAGTAAAGGTACCTTAGACAGAACTCTAGAAGGTGACTAGGGGAGGTCTATAAATAGGTTGGGAGGTGACTCCCAAGTATGTCATTCTCCATGTCTCATATTTGGTATGAGAGCGACCTTGGGGAAGAGCTGAATTGAGATGAAAGAAAGATCTTTTTGTGGTGATACTTATGGAAAGATTCCATGCTATTTTTCGAAATCATCATCTTTGTGGGGAGAAAATGCAAGCAACCATGGCAAGCTTGGAAGGAAGCTCTCAATGATCACATCTTCTCCAAATGTGTGGAGCTCACGGAGCAAGAAGGAAAAAAGAAAACTTCATCAAAGTGACACAGACGACATATTAATAGAGCTAACAATTGACCGCCTTCGTCGATCATGGGCTACAAGTCGTAAGGTTTGAACCCATAACCTCATGGATAGGAGGTGAGTAGTCTAACTAACTCGTTCGTATCACTACGTGCATGCACAAAACAATATGATATTGTATCTACGTCCTGTTGTGCACGCAATGAAGAAAAAGAGAAAGGAATAAAGAAAGAAAGAAACAAAGAAAGAGAGAGGAGCAAAGGAACAAGGAGAAAGAGATGGAGAGAGAAGAAGAGAATCAAGAGAGAGAAAGACAAAGGTAGGGAGAAAGAGAGAGAATGAGAGAGAGAGAGGAAAGAATAGAGAGATAAGAGAAGAAGAAAAAGAGAAAAGAGAGAATAATTAAGAAAGGAATGAAGATAGAGTGATAAAAGGGAAGAGAAAGACGTAGAGAGAGAATAAGAAGAGAAAGAATCACTGTTTCGAAGCCATTCATGCAGTTAGAATCAACATCAGAGTGACAATTTGTGAGCTAATAATTCAGCATTCATTTGAGCTTTCATCGAAGTAAATATTTTGTCACATTCTTGTTCTTTAATGAAATGGTGGGTAGCAATGACTTGTTTGGCATGCTTCAAGCTGAAGACAAGCTTGATTTGACCAACTATCCGATGTGGTCTTACATGATGAATCATGTTCTTGTTGCAAAACGAGTTTGGAACATAGTGGTAGATGTATATCGAAGACCCGCAGGTTCTTCTACTTCATAGTGTACTATCACAGATGGAGCTTCTTCTTCAAGTATAGTGGTTTATCCTTCTCCACATACACAGACGCAGCTTAGATGGGATGGAAAAGATGCTCAAGCTCATGCATTGATTGTGCTTTCTGTGAAGCATCATATAGTTCCACACATTTGGTCATGTTCTACATCAAGACAAAGATGTGAAACTTTTGCTTCTTTGTATGCCGTACGTAATGAAACATGTGTTGCATACTTGAGGAAGCAACTTGAGGATGTATGTATGGCTGAAAAATGAGTGGTTGGATGTGTATGTAACGCCCATCAAGGACTTGAAAGACCAATTAGCAAACATAGATGAGATTATTCTGGATGCATCAATCATTTCTACATTGTTGAAAGGATTATCAAAATACTTTCAACCTTTGCTACTATGCTCCACTTGGTTGTAAAATAGAATCTTAATATGTATGCATTTGATGAGGTTGTTTCTCTTCTTTTGCAAGAAGAGCAATCTAGAATGAATAGGAGTGGTTTGATTGAGGGAATGCAAGCACTTTCTATCTCACAAAAGGGAAAAGCAAGTATGGTTCAGCTTTGGGTTCATTGAAACCAAATCCTCCACCTTCCTCTTCCACTCATTCCTCTAATGATAGTGATTTGCAAAAGAAGAAAAGATGCAACTATTGCTGGAAGGTTGGTCATACTATTGATGAGTGTAGAAAGCTTTCTAAATACAATGAAAAGAAGAAGGAATCAGGCATGTCTATTGCTGAAAATTCAACAAATGCAAAGAATGATGAAGCTAACATGGCTTAAGATTTTTGGCCATGTGTTGTTACATGTCATAATGATGCATCTTTGCATTCTAAATTTATGGTTGTAAGTGAGGCTAACTCAGATTGTTTCTTTGATAGTGGTGCTTCAAAGCACATAGCTTCATGCAAAAGGTTTTTGTATCTTTAAAAGATGCACCCAAAGGAAGACATTTGTTTGGTGTGTGCAAACAATGCCTCTTATCCCATCATTGGAGTAGGAGAAATTGAGCTTATGGCTACAAATGGAGGTGTGAATCTCTTGAAAAGTGCATTGTATGCACTCGGTATAAAAAAGAACTTAATTTCATTCCCGTTGATTGCCAAAGTTGGACTTCATGTACACTTTGTTGATGATAAGTCTATGGTTCATGATTTCAGCAATGGTGATATTATCGTGATGTTTGATACATTATATAATGGTTTGTATCACATGGATGCATACAAGAGGGTTGCACCAAATGCCTTGGTTGGTCATACTTCTTCCATGGCTAAAATGGAGCTTTGGCATGCTATTTTTGATCACTTGAACTTCAATAGTATGTTTTAATTGAAAAAGAAGGACATGGTTATTGGTTTTCCAACACTTGAGTCCATTGAAAAGCATGCATGTGAAGGCTGCATTCTTGAAAAAATGCATTGTGCTTCTTTTCCAAAAGATAGTCACACACACACTACAAGAAAATTGCAGCTTGTTCATAGTGATGTATGTGGTCTTGTCAAGACTCCATCTTTTGGGAAACATGTATATTTTCTTACCTTCATTGATGATGCTACTTGTCATACATGGATGTATCCTATGAAAGCAAAGAATGAGGTATTTTCTTACTACAAAGCATTTTTAGCTATGGCTCAAAATTTTCTTCAAACAAGCTTTTGACTCTATGCACGGATCGTGGTGGTGAATACATGTCACATGAGTTTAATGCTTTTCTTCATGCAAGAGATATTTGACACCAATGTATGGTGCCATATACACCTCAACAAAATGATGTTGCCGAGCAAAAAAAATAGAACACTCTTCTTGAAATGGCACGATGTATGGTTAAAGGAAAGCACTTTCCTAATAAGTTTTGGATGGAAGCACTCATGTGTGCAAATTATGTGTTGAATCACTTCCCTACAAAACCATTGAGAGTCATTAATCCTTATGAGGCTTGGAATGGACATAAGCCTATGGTTATTCATATGCGCATGTTTGGTTGTTTGGATATGCTCTTGTGCCATCGAAACAATATCACAAAATTGATGACAAGGCAAAGAAATGTATATTTGTTGGTTATAGTGATAAAAGTAAGGGATATCATTGGTACCATCCATTGACAAACACTATTATTGTGATTCAAGATGTGGTATTTTCTGATAATTCAGTTTTCCCTCTACTTGAATACAAAAAATAGCCAACATTTAGCTCAAAAGATGTGTTCAATACACTCGTGCCTTTGTTCCAAAATGGTGCACTTGTTTGACTATGGCCATGTAGACCAGCCAATTGAGGCTCAAAGGGCTAAAATGTTCTAGCAAAATAGATCTAAACATGCAGAGAATTTCCAACCAAACATGGATGAAACTTTTCAGCCAAAAACTGTCGAAACTCCTAGAACTTTCAAGCCACATATCGCTGAGCATTTGGGTCAAAATATGGCTGGAAATGAGCATGAAATTCAGCCCACACATGATATACATGTTGAAAATGTACTACATAATGAATGCATGTCTATCAAGAGTGCACAAACTATGCCAAAGTGGTTGAAACAAACTTTGTAGGACATCAAATTGAGTGCACCTTTACTTGGTAGAAGAAGATCAAGCTCTCACCATGCATCAAGTAATTTTGTGGATTATTCTCTTATTGCAACAACATATAATGAAGAGCCACTTACTTATGAAGATGCATGTGATGATCCACAATGGATGAGTGCTATACAACTAGAAACAGATTCGATACATAGGAATGGTACTTGGGAGTTATGTGAATTGCCAAAAGGAAAACATTCCATTGGTACGAAGTGGGTTTACAAGATTAAGAGAAATTCTGATGGTAGCATTGATCGCTACAAGCTAGATTGGTTGCCAAAGGATATGCACAAAAATATGGCATTGAATATGAGGAAACTTTTGGACCTAGTTCACACATGTCTACCATTCATACCGTGGTTGCATTTGCTGCCCATCGAGGTTGGAAAGTGCATCAGTTGGACATTAAAATAGCCTTCTTGAATGGTGATTTGCAAGAAGAGGTTTATGTGAAGAAACCTCCTAGATTTGCCATGGAAGGGCAAGAGCATATGGTTTGTCACTTGCATAAAGCCTTGTATGATCTCAAGCAAGCTCCACATGCATGGCATGACAAAATCCATAAGTACTTGATTGCTCTTCGCGTCACATGTAGTCCAATTGAAAGCACACTCTATGTATGCAAAGATGGAGCTCATCTTACAGTGCTTTTTCTTTATGTCCATGACATAATCTTGACTGGGTCATTTGATGCAAAACTTGATATTCTTATGGCTGATTTGGAGCATAACTTTGATGTCACTTATCTTGTTCTTTTCAGCTACTATCTTGACATCTAGTTTGTATCCATTGAGGGGGGAATCGTTATGCATCAAGCAAAGTATATTGAAAAACTAATTCAGTGTTTCGACTTTGAGGATTGCAAGACAATTTCCACACCAATTGAAATAGCATTTAGGTTCTCAGCTGAGGATTCCAGTGTTGCATTTGACACTTCTCTTTATGAGCAAGTTGTGGGATGTCTTATACATGCATCCAACACAAGGCCGGATATATAGTATGCAGTTTCCCAGTTGAGTCCATTCATGCAAAGATTGATGCTGCTATGCATATTCTCACTAATAGTCAGAGTGCATTGTCTATTGCACGAAACCCAATGTTTCATGCATGGAATAAAAATATTGAGGTGCATTATCACTATTTGAGAGAGCTACTTCATGTAGGAGATATTGATTTGGTATATGTGCCTACACAAGATAATGTGGTAGACATATTCACCAAAGCTCGTCCATGGGAGAATTTTGAAGCTTTTCGCAAAGCTTTAGGCTTATTACCTTGTGGGGGCTGATCTGGAACTCCCTATATGTGTTCACATCATTTGCTCTAGGGGGGTTTGTTACACTTATATGTTGTTCAAGTAGCTTTGATGTGAAACTTTTCCCTATACATGGGCACTTTTTACTCTAGTGCTAGCTAGAGGTTTTTTCCACATGTTACCACATACATGATTTGCTCATATGTGGTTGTTCTTTGTACTTAGGGATATTAGTCAGCTCTTGCTTTATTTTAGTTCATTGTGAGTAGAGAGAGCTATTCCATCCATCTCTCTTCTTTGTGTGTCTTTCTACATTTGTGCTCCTTTTGTGTGCTTCTCATGTGTCTCTGGCATTTCTACAGACACCCAACAATCTTATGTGTGCAACATAACTAAAATCATATAAATTAATTGAAGTACAGAAGAAGATGCATGAGTGGATGCATGCATACATAGATGATATGATTTCTCGAAATGTGAAGTGCATGATGCATTTTCTATCTATAGAAGACCATTTTATCGATCACCACAATGGGTTAGATTGAGCATAAATTATGTGATAAAAGTACCATGAATAGGCTTATTTTTCTTTTAGAATTTAAATGACAAAGATAGATCCCTCAAGAACAACCAAGATGTTTTTTCTTCCAATAACTCATGAGCACATGAATTGTTCTTCATGGGAGTCTATGTACTTGATATAGAATTGCATCCCCAGTCGGCGCAAGTTCGGCTATGGTTATGATCATCAATACAAGTACTAAATGCTTGTATGTATTTGTTCTTGATGGGGTTAATGAATGTGAAAGAATCACAATGACTAGAATTACATCCATAGATATTGACTTTTGTTGAAAAGTGGATATTATAAAGAATTGATTTTCCACGAGATGATTTGGATTGTTAATTGGTTTGCATTGATCTAGATGATCATTATATGCATGGATATGTCTCCATATCATGATCTATCCAAGAGAATGAATGAGTATGTCTAAGCATAAGGGTTAACATGTCTAATCATTGTTAGGTTTAAAAAATAATTGAGCAAATAGTTAGTGAGGTAGTAGCCTCATAGAGATTTGGATGATACTCTTTCAAAGAATGCCCCAATTTATTGAAATTTGGAGATTAGGTAGCTCATACACTTTTCTTTAAGTTATAAAATTTTCAAGTACTTTGCATACTTCTACATAGGTCAAATGGCCTTTGCACAATATCTAAAGAAATGAGTGAAAGTTAGCCTTTGCAAATAGTTAAAATGTTATAGGTATAGAGGCTCAGTATTTATGTCATTGTGAAAGCCTCAAATGTCCAAATACTATGAAATTTGTACCAATGAACATAAGTAGTAGTAGTATCTATGTTTTGTTAAAATTTGGAAGTAATTAGACATTAGTTGGTACGTCAAATGACCTATTCTTCTCAGAACAGTCTTTGACAAGGATTTGCCAGTGAGAGCTACACGTGACTGATAAACACATGGTTCTTTCATATTGGGAGCTCGAATTTTAAACATTTTTCTTAGAGAAGCTACTCTAGTATAGACCATATGGTATGCGTGAAATTCAAAGAGTTTTGGACTTATCTCCATAGTTAGAAGATATTCTAAAACTGCAGCTGCATTGTTTTAAGGTTCAACTAAGCATATGTGTAGCATAGATAGAATGATACATTTGAATGAATATTTGATTGAAGTTTAAGTTGAAATTTAAACCCAAACTAGATACATTGATCTATATTTTGGCATAATATCCATTGCCTCAGTCGAGGAGAGGATGCCAATAGACCAGCCTCCTCGTGACGAGGGAATAACTCTAGCCGATTCAACGAAACCTTAAGATCCGCAGATAGCCAGGCAGATAGAAAGTGTGAGAGGAGCGCACACATATATGGAAAGCTTCAGACTAGGGGGGAACAAGAAACACCGGTGTAGCGGGAGCGGAGACGATGAGAAGGCAGTGCTTGCATTCATGTGGAGAGGATGTTGGATATGATTTTAGTGCCTCACATCATCTTTACCAGGAGGGGCAGCTGGCGAGCTCAGGGAGAGGCTGAGAGCTCTACTCTGCCAGCTGAACTCTACTGTAAGGAGCATCTGGTAGTCCTGCGCTAGTGATTTCGCTCCTGATGCGGGCTTCACTTGTTAGGTGTATACACTAGAGAGAGAGAGTGTCAAATTCGCCGGCTGATGAGAATCGTTCTGCCAATCATAAGTGATAAGGTGCATTTTTGAGAACATGTGCACCCCTGCCACGCCATGTGAAGTAGCCAAAAATGGGCTTATCACATTTGGCTTTCTTAATTAAGTCCCTTCATTTTTTTAGAGCACGTCCCATTCACAGTACCTTGGACAATTCATATTCGAAGGACATGATATACTCAATCATAACTATGCAAATGTTTTGCCTATCACATGGTTTCTCAAGGTTCTTGTAACGTAAAACTAGAACTTATGCCACATACCTCCTAGAACTCATCTTATCATAGGAAACCTTGTGTGTTTAAGGGTACTCAACATTAATTTTGCACCTACATTGGCATTCCTCATTGTAGTAACCATAGTTTTTTATTCTCTCTCAACGGTCACCTCACCCTAGCACTAAGTGCCCCTCATTGTAACATCAAGAATATAAGAAGTGTTGTGTGTGTGTGCCTTAGGCGGCTACTCTAAGCACCCATGTGTGTCTTGATCTTTGCCAATGGGCTACTCTAGGCCCCCCAACCCCCCCATCTCCAGGGCATCTACTTCAATTGTTGTACGAGTGCAGGGCTACTCTAAGCCCCCCCCCCCCTTCTCCCCAAGGCATTTTTTTCAGTGTGGCATCGAGCCGTTCATTTCCAACTTTGCAATTATTTGAAGCAGCATTTTCGGCAAGAGATTTTGTTAGTGTTTCTAAACCCTTTATCTTCAAAGCTTGTGCATTTGGTGAAGATTTTGGTAGTGTTTCTAAACACTTTATCTTCAAAGGTTTGTAATGACCAAAAGTGAAGGTAGCTCATCATCTATGGCTAACTTCTTACCCTCTTTCACCCCTATTTTTATGCCTAAGGATGAACGCCTAAATGGACAAAATTACAATCTATGGAAAGATGTCATGCACGCATATCTATACACGAATCTCTTGCATGAGGTAGTAGATGGGTCAGACCCCGCACCCAACAGGGATACCAACTTAGACAATTGGCATGTGTGGAATGTCAAGGACAAAAGAGCTTTAGGTCAGCTATTACTTGCCTGCGACGAACTGACGAAAGGACATATCACGGCATGTAAGACATCCAAGGATGCTTGGGATACGTTAGCCACTTTGTATGAAGACAAAACCCCTTAGAAGATATATGCATTAGAGGCCGAGTTTCATAATTTGACCATTAGGCCACATGGCACAATTACCAAGGTCATAGCCCAATTTGAGGATTACCAGCATAAATTAGCACTATGTGATAGGCAGATCTCTAGTGAAGACATGGCCATTCGGCTTCTCAACAAGTTACCTAAGTCGTACGAGACATTTGTCACAAATTTGTATAATCGCGGCCAAGTCTTATCTTGGGACGAGGTTCATCGACTATTGCTCCTTCACGACTCACGATCCAAATCGACTTCCTCACAAGAGTCAGCCATGAAGGCCAAAGGCCCATTCAATAAGGGAAAAACCACAAGTCATCAGGCTAGCAATGGATCTAAGCAAGGATCGCATAATTCATTGAAGAAGTGCACCTCTAATTTCTGTGGAAAATCAGGCCACTTAGAAAAGTTTTGCTATAAAAAGAAACAATCATCGAAGGCTTCTACGTCTAGGCAAGCATCCAAAGGATCACAACATAGATCCCACTACTTGAGTGAGGAACTCTTCATCTCCGCAGAAGCCAATGTGCTAGTTAGTTCTAGTTCCCCACATGAATGGATCTTTGATAGCAGAGCTACCTCCCATATGTGCAAAGACAAGGACTCCTTTCAAGAACCCGAAGAACATACGAGAGACATCTATCTTCGCAACAACAAAAGTTTACCCATCGAAGGAAAAGGGAAAGTTCAAATTACCAACAATCAGGGCGAATGCAAGTCTTTGTCAAATGTTCTTTTTGTTCCAAATTTATGTATGAATCTACTTTCCGTCAAGGCCATTACAGATCAGGACAAACAAGTAGGGTTTGATAACACCTCAGTTAAGGTAGTTGATCCCCATACAAAGGATGTCATTGCTCAAGGAATTGAAGAAAAAGGCCTCTACAATCTATCTTGCTTTGTATCCAAAGAATCAACCTCAAGTTTGTGCCAAAGATTTGGCCACACTTCTTACTTATCAAAAATCTCTTCATCCCAACTTGTGAAGGGATTACCAAAGATAGCCAACTTACTGATTTCTGCCAAGCTTGCACCCAAGGCAAGTGTTGGAACTCAAAGTCAAGCACAAGCATGGAAGCACATCAGAAAGGTGGAAACACACAAGAAGAAGGAGCACGTAGGGAGCTCCATGAAGTAACTGTCAACTTTTCATAAGAATCCCCTACAAAAATAGTGATTTCCATCACTAAAATCATTGTAAATACCATTTTCTATTTTGGTAGCTCCATTTTGTGCAAGCCGAGGAGTCCTCGAGCTTGAGGAGCATTAGAAGTACCATCGTACCAAATTTCATAATTTTTAGACTCCGTTTGAGCCCTCAAATAAGCCCTGGAACCTAATTTTTAACTAGGCCGGACACTAGGTCTGGACAGGGCCAAAACTAGTCAAAAAACTATAAAAAGAGCTAGAGAGCTCATTTTTGAGGTTAGCTTCTTGTAGATTTCAGTTTTGTAATAGATTTCCTTTTGTAATCAAAATCCTTCCATTGTTCCTCTCTTTGATCTTACTTTGTGCGCGTGTGTGTGTATGTGTGTGCATGTTTGTGTGCTTTCACTCACGCACTTGTGCCTTCACTTGCTCGTGGTCTTCATACCGGTCCTCACGTCTCCGCGGATTGACAAGTAAAGGAGGTGGTGCTTACGCTTGAGCTACACCAAATTTTGGCGCCGTTGCCGGGGAGAGAGCTTCGAGGACGAGCGTTGTGATGGTAAGATCGTAGATTTGCGACGTTGGAAGGTAAAAAAATTGTCATTTCAGTTCATTTTCTGTTTTTTCCTCTTCATCTTCATCATCATCATCATCTCCACCTTCTTCCATCTTCTTCTTCATAAGAATTTCTTGTTTTTTAGTGCATTTTCACCATTTTCATACCATTTTTCATGCATTATTGTGTGGGAAGGAGTTAGGAGAAGCAAGGGAGAGCAAGCGCTGTGTTTTTTTCATGATTTTCTGCTCATACGGAGCTCGCCATAGCCGGCGCTCAGAAATTTGAATTTCCCGCCAAAAAACGCGATTCTGTGATGAAAATCGCGATTCTGTGAAAATTCAAAATTTTTTGAAAAATCACGATTTTCAGTTTTCCCGCCTAAAAGTTGGTTGAAAAGAATCGCGATTCTGTGTTTTTTCTCAAAAAAAAAAAAAAAAAAAGATTCTCTGCTCAAAATCGCGATTCTCACCAATCACTATTATCAGCAAAAACACGATTTTGTGAAAAAACACGACTTTCTGCTCAAAATCGCGATTCTCACAAATCACGATTTTCAGCGAAAAATACGATTTTGAGAAAAACACGATTCTCTATGACAAAATCGCGATTTTCATGCCAAAAACACGATTTTGTGAAAAAGGCGATTCTGTGAAAACACGAATTTTTGCTCAAAATCGCGATTTTCAAAAACACGATTTTATGCTCAACATCGCGATTTTCATGTGAAAAATACGATTTTCAAAAAACACGATTCTTTGCTCAAAATCGCGATTCTCACCAATCACGATTTTCAGCAAAAATACGATTTTGTGAAAAAAAACACGACTTTCTGCTCAAAATCGCGATTCTCACAAATCACGATTTTCAGCCAAAAATATGATTTTGAGAAAAACACGATTCTGTGGAAAAACACGATTCTCTGGGACAAAATCGCGATTTTCATGTCAAAAACACGATTTTGAGAAAACACGAATTTTTGCTCAAAATCGCGATTTTCAATTCACGATTTTCTGCTCAAAATCGCGATTTTCATAAACACGATTTTTTGTTCAACATCGCGATTTTCATGTCAAAAACACGATTTTGAGAAAACACGATTTTCAGCAAAAAAAAAACACGATTTGGTGAATCACGATTCTCTGAGTCAAAATCGCGATTTTCAAAAATACGATTTTGTGCTCAACATCGCGATTCTCTGAAACACGATTTTGTGATCAACATCGCGATTCTCTAAAACACGATTTTCTGCTCAAAATCGCGATTTTCAAAACACGATTTTGTGATCAACATCGCGATTCTCTGAAACACGATTCTGTGCTCAAAATTGCGATTTTCAAATCACGATTTTCTGCTGAACATCGCGATTTTCAGAAACACGATTTTGTGATCAACATCGCGATTTTCTTGTCAAAAAAAACACGATTTGCAAAAAATACGATTTTGTGCTCAACATCGCGATTTTTTTGACTTCACAGCATCACGATTTTCAGAAAGTTCACAAAATCGCGATTTTCTCCAAAGGTCCTGTTTGCCTGTTTTGACCCCCAGGAGCCTGAATTGACATAACTTTCTCATCCAAAGTCCATTTTCTGAGCTCTATAGCTTGTTGGAAAGCTCGTTTCAAATGCTACACGATCTCAACTGTTTTTTTCAAGAATAATGCGTTGATTTTGAGATAGGATAATTTGAAGTGGACCCTCAAGTGGGACTAGGAAACCAGGGGGGCTCCCAAGGATTTTTGAGCAACACAAAGGGGGAGAAAATTGTGTCATGGGAAAGAAAAAAGCAAAAGATAGAAGAAAAGGGGCTAAGATCGAAAAAACGGAGGGCGATAAACATGGAATACATGAGATAATATCACATCAAGGTGAAACATTTAGAGAAAATTTGCAAGAAATCGAGGAAACGGGGGAAATGTCTAGGGGGGTCGGATCCATATTTGCAACAAGAGAATATCACAATACTTTGGTGGATATAAGAATAGGATATGACTGTAGAAGGTTGAGTGCATATATCAATCCTCATTGTGAGTGGAATTTGATTCATATTGAATTCTTGACCATTATTTTTGAAGACATACAACCAACAACTCATTCTTCTATCCTCATGGATGGTGAACATTATGAATGCATGGGTCAAGTTGTGTTGCCTGTTATGGTGGGTGATATGCAATTTTCGGAAACATTCCTTGTCATGGATTGTATAGATGAAGGCTTGATCATTGGCACCCAAAGGTTCATTAAACAAAATCATCAAGAATTTGAAGTGCCTTCTCTACCCATCATCCATGCTTCTACATATATGTCTATGGACAATCCCAATGACTATCCACCTTATGATGATTGGGGGCAAAATCATCTTTTCACAGAGCGTGCTTTTAATGAGAAAATTTTTCTTTCTACTCATGTTTTTGAATCTGATCCTTCTTTGAGTAAATCACAGGAAACCTTAGAGAATGGAGATATGGAGGACTCCAAGTGTTTGGGGGATGTGGAAGGACCCTCTCTTCCTGTAAATTTGGATCCCCCTCATGAAGCCATAAGTAGGGATGATCTGCACTCAGATGGTCAAAAAGGAGATGATCAACCACTGTTGTGTATCATTGATGTGGCAAAGGAGATCGACTCTAGGGTGAATCATGACAATCCATCACCCATTTGTACACCTAGGGATTCTATGTGTAATAAGGATAAATGTCTCGATGAATCTCTAGATCAATCTCAAACCACACAGCCCATGAATCCCTTGCATAAGTCTGGTGTAGGTATAGAAGATCAACCCTTGTTGCACTCCCCATGTAAGGATGAGTTTTCTCAAAAAACCCACATAGAAGGCCCAAAAGACCCTTACATCAAGAAACAGAAATCACATTTTCTTGGTAATGTCAAACAAATTTGGGTGGCCAAGAAATTACTTAGAGCCCAACCAAATCGCACTATGATATGGGTACCAAAGAAAGCCCTTGCACAAAATCAGTCCCCTCACACTAGACTTCAATATCTATGGTCTAGGCCTACCATGACTTATCCTCAAGAAAGACCACTTCCAACCCAAGGATCCCAAGCAATCAAGCCTAAGCTCAGACAAAATCCAAGGGGGGACTTCAAGGCAACAACCTACACAACAAAGACACCAAGGCGAGGTAAAGAACTGAATCAAGCACAGAGCTCCAATAAAGATCAAAGAACCTCTTCTGCAAGGATATGGAAGACGAAAGCACCGATAGCATCCACCAAAATAAAGAGCCAGCCACAATGGATCAAACCCTTAGGAAATCATTCAAACATGAAGTGGCCAAAGGTGATCTCTACCCAATCGCAGACCGTTCTCAAATGGATCCCTACAAGGAGGAATGATCAGTTGTCCTCTCGAGATACAATGGATACCTCCAACAAAGATGGCATCAATATCTGCAAATAACATTGAAAACCTCGACGAGCGACAACCATGTGCCCTTTGCACAACCCTGTCTTATGCACCATTCAGGTCATGCATTTCCCAAGTATGCATCATTATAGGGCCACATTACATGGTCGTGCATAGACACACTTGAGAATCCTAAGCACAAGAGCACATTGACATATGTCAAATTTTTTCTACTGATACTAACTTTTGTGTTCTTGTTTTGTGATAATTTTTCCCACAAAAAAAAAAAAAAAAAAAAAAAAACGAGGAAGAACTTGTTCCCAGGTTTCGCTCATGGAACATGAATGAGTCATGCTTAGTTGAAGATTGAACCATCGATTACTGGGCATTTATCAGTTTGGATAGAAGTGTGTCTTGGCTTGCAGATGATTTAATTGTTGCCTTATCTCATAAATGTCAAGAACTTAGCATGAGCAGGGCATCCACAACTAAGGTTTCCTCTTACTATGGTGGTAGTGAAGAGCTTGAAGGTCCACAACTTGAGTGATGCTTAACTACTGTATGTACTAGAGCAGCCAAGGAGATATCTGCAAAAGGTAGTTCTGGAGGAGAAGACTCCTGTATATGGGAAGCTAAAGAGAATATGTGAAACTCAGCTTGGTGTAGTTACCCGATGTTGCTTGCCAAAGAATATAAAGCAATTCAATTCTCAATATTTCCTGAACCAATATGGAACAGTAGCACTGATGAATGGTCTATGTCAATCAGCATGGTAATCTCTTAGAAACCGGCACGTGTCCAATATTCCTCTGAGTGTCAATATAGGGAAGTGAACGTGCATGAGCCCAAGCTCAGAAATGCACATTGTTAGTGACAAATGTTGCTTTGAAAAGAGGAAAGGGGATTCACCACTCAAAAGATCTCATCAGTGGACAATCAACATGGACATTCATCAACAAGGTTCCATCCCAAAGGCCGAGAGTACAACACGAAGAGACAAAGCATCCATCAACCTTCTCCATGGTAAGTATCTTTACTCTGGAAACAGCATAACCATGATAGTTTAGGAAACCTCTTCGTCAGCATACCCTTGAGCACTTAGCTCAAGAACTGCAATTTTTGCACCATACTTCTTCCAATGCATTTTCCAAGTAAGCATGCGTAGGGCTACATTACAAGGCCGTGCACAAGGCACATACTTTTTTCAACCCAGGCACGAACACACTTACCCATCATTCATTATGGGTTATGAGTAGTTGGCATGACTGCTCTCAACATCATCTTTGGAAGAGCTAGCGGTTGGGAACAACATCCATACCTAGGAAGCAATTCGAAGCTAGTAGTTGCTCTAACTCGATCTTGACAACCTCTTTTGAGCAACTCGCGATTTTTGAGAGCTCACAACGACGCATTCATGCTGCAATTCATGAAAGAAGCACATACCAAGGGACGACGACTTGTAAAGGCTTGCAGTGACACATGAAGAACCGGACAACCAACACTATCAAATTTGGAAGATAGACGGCTCTCGTTCATACAGAATGGCTACTACCCCTCAAAGCACTACATGGAACAACCACTACAACAAGGGTCTGTCAGGGACGACAGACTCGAGAGGGGGGGGAGTGTTGGAACTCAAAGTCAAGCACAAGCATGGAAGCACATCAGAAAGGTGGAAACACACAAGAAGAAGGAGCACGTAGGGAGCTCCATGAAGTAACTGTCAACTTTTCATAAGAATCCCCTACAAAAATAGTGATTTCCATCACTAAAATCATTGTAAATACCATTTTCTATTTTGGTAGCTCCATTTTGTGCAAGCCGAGGAGTCCTCGAGCTTGAGGAGCATTAGAAGTACCATCGTACCAAATTTCATAATTTTTAGACTCCGTTTGAGCCCTCAAATAAGCCCTGGAACCTAATTTTTAACTAGGCCGGACACTAGGTCTGGACAGGGCCAAAACTAGTCAAAAAACTATAAAAAGAGCTAGAGAGCTCATTTTTGAGGTTAGCTTCTTGTAGATTTCAGTTTTGTAATAGATTTCCTTTTGTAATCAAAATCCTTCCATTGTTCCTCTCTTTGATCTTACTTTGTGCGCGTGTGTGTGTATGTGTGTGCATGTTTGTGTGCTTTCACTCACGCACTTGTGCCTTCACTTGCTCGTGGTCTTCATACCGGTCCTCACGTCTCCGCGGATTGACAAGTAAAGGAGGTGGTGCTTACGCTTGAGCTACAGCAAGCAACACCGGGCCCCAGTTCCCAAGGAAGCTTCAACACGAGCGCAGAACCCACTAGCCCTTATCCACATGGACTTATTTGGACCTATGAATATCCCATCCTTGAGTGGATCCCTCTACTTTTATCTTCTAGTAGATGACCACTCTCGCTATATTTGGGTATACTTTTTGAAGTCAAAGGTTGACACATTCTCTAAGTTTCAAACTTGGATCAAGGAAGTTGAGAATGAAGCTTCAACTAAAGTTGAAACCATCAGATCAGATGGAGGTGGTGAATTTATCAATCATGACTTTGATAACTTTCTCAACCAGAAAGGGATCAAAAGACAAGTCACTCAACCCCATACTCCATCCTAGAATGGAGTAGCTGAAAGCAAGATACGTAGTGTGATGGAAATGGCATGAACAATGCTTCATCACAAGGATCTACCCTACAAGTTCTGGGCAGAAGCCTTGCATACTGCCGTTCACATTCTTAATCAAGGATTTACAAGTGCATTACACAACCAAACACCCTTCGAAGCCTACTATGGAAGAAAACCAAATGTGAATTACTTTCGAGTCTTTGGTAAGTAAGCTTTTGTCCATGTACCAAAAGAAGATAGAAATAAGTTACAATCAAAGTCCAAGAAACACATATTCATAGGGTATAGTGACCAATCAAAGGCATACCGCCTATATGATATGAAAACCACTCCATCACCATTTCGAAGGATGTGATCTTCAATGGAGTTTCATCATACTCAAGAAAAGATTCAAGTACAAGTCTTAGTCCACCTATCTACACTTCAGAGGGGGACTCAGTACTTCCAAACTCCAACTCAAAAGCAAGTACTTCCCAACAACCATGCCGATCTCAAAGGCTTCTTGATAAGTGCCAACGTGAACAAAGTCATTATGTTCATTATGCTCTAATGCACCAAATTTATCAATTCCCAGAGCCATCCAACTACAAAGAAGCTCAAGGCCAACCAAAGTGGGAAGCAGCTATGCAAGAGGAATTGGATGCAATAGCAAAGAACAAAACCTGGACATTAGTTCCCAAACCAACTAACCATCAAGTCATAGGAGTCAAGTGGATATATAAAGTCAAATACAAGTCTGATGGCACTCTAGTTAAATATAAGGCAAGATTAGTCGCTAATGGATACAAGCAACAACATGGCATTGACTATGAAGAAACCTTTGCTCCTACTACAAGATTCACAACCATAAGAATCATCTTAGCACTAAGTGCTCACTTTAAGTGGCCCATTTACCAGCTCGACATCAAAAGTGCATTCCTCAATGGAGATCTTCAAGAAGAAGTATATGTTGAACAACTTGAAGGCTTCAAGATCAACGTCAAAGAAGATCAAGTCTACAAGATTCACAAGGCACTTTATGGACTTAAGCAAGCTCCCAGGGCCTGGTTTGAAAAGATTCACAAGTTCTTTGAAGACAAGGGATTTCATAGAAGCAATGCTGATGCTAATCTCTATATCTATCAAAGGGAGTCTTTAGTAGCCATCATCATTCTCTATGTAGATGACTTGATCTTGACAGGCTCGGACGAAGAATGCATCTAGTTTGTCATCACAGAGCTTCATCTTGAGTAGTGTATGACAGATCTTGGATTACTACACTACTTCTTGGGTATGGAAGTTTGGCAAACAAAAGCAGGTATCTTTCTATCATAGAAGAAGTACTGCTCTGATCTACTTTCTAGATAGAATATGGACCACTATCGCTCAGTTTCTACACCACTTGATCCAAACATCAAGCTTACATAGGAGGACTCATCATCACTTGTGGATGTGCATACCTATCGACAGCTTGTTGGCTCATTACTCTATCTTGCCAACACTAGACCAGATATTGCTTATGCAGTTGGTATACTCAGACAGTTTGCACATCAGCCTTGTCAAACTCATTGGGATGCTTCTTAGAGACTACTTCGATACCTTTCCCTCACTCGACATCATGGTCTTTGGTATAGAGGGGGCATCGAACTCACTGGATATTCAGATTTTAATTGGGCTGTTGATCCTAATTCTCGATGATCTACTTCTGGGTATATATTCTTGCTTGGCTTAGGACCTATCTCTTGGGCAAGTAAGAAGCAACCTACAGTTTCTCTCTCATCCACCGAGGCTGAGTACCGAGCATCGAGTTTTGCAACATGTGAGCCCATCTGGCTTCCACGTTTATTATCTGACATTGGTGTTTTGTAGGATACTCCGACATTTCTTTGCACGGACAGCCAGTCAGCCTTGGCCATCACCAAGAATCCAGTGTTCCATGCTTGGATGAAGCACATCGAGATCCAGTACCACTTCATCCGCGAGAAGCTCATATCTTAGCAGATTACTCTAGAGCAGTGTACCTCTCAAGAGAACCTCGCGGACATGTTAAGGAAGGCTCTACCTCCGGCTCCGCTTCAGCGCTTGGTGGACCTCTACAGCATTCACCCGCTCCAAAATGGAGTTGCAGAGGGGGTGTTGATGACATGATTGCTCCTACTTCATCTACATTTATATCTGCATGAGTGCATCTCCATTTTGTATCCAAAAGGTACTCCATTTCTAGCCTATTTCCACTTTATATTGTATTTCCTTTGTATTTGGGTACCTTTCCATGTGCTTGTACCAGTTGTATTCATTCTCCTTTGAGGAGACTTATCCCACATATGATGTACTTTTGAGAGCCCCTCCCTAATGTATATAAGGAGGGCCAGTCCCCTCATTTGTATTTGGTTAGAAGCTTGAGGAGCCTACTCCATGCTCTTGGCAAGCTCATTTCTAATCCACACGAGTTTACCCATTTCATGTTCTACTTATTTTGTGTCTCACACATTCTTTGTTTTGTGAGAGTATTTTACTTTTCATTTTGCTTCCACATGCGTAGTCTCTACACTTCGGTGATAGATGCGGTCAAAAAGTCCATGTGTTAGTGCGTACAACAGATTTGCTCCTTACACCTTGGACATTGTGTCATGCTAAAATGAAGGGAACAAGATAAAGATTCCAAAAATGATATCAGAGAGTCGATATATGAAGAGTACCGGCCAGCACCTGGGCATCCTATTGTTAGCTTAGAGTGGATTCACCACATGGCATGTGAGGTGATGTCTCATCCGCTATTCGAGGCTTGCAATGCCTTTTTAGAGTGGGCTCACTAAAGCATGTATGGTTAGATGTTGTGGAGTGAGAATTGATTAACGATGAGCAGCAACATACTCGTGATTGATATCATCGATAATGAGATGCGGCAGCCACACATCTAGATATGGTTGGAATGTCACATTTGGGTAGAGACAAATATGACACTATGCATTACGAGTTTGTGAGTATCATTTTAGTTACTGAATTTGTTTATGTTAAGCATATCATGTATGTTCATCTAACATTTTGCATATTTATTATAGGACTTGGGAGTGGGTCATCTTCTGACACAAACTAAGGAGGCTTAAGGATATCCTCATGGATTAGCTGCAGTGTTGGAGGACTTGGAGGGATGCGGTCCCATCATTTGATGGGAGCATCTATGATGAGGTGAGCTTATAGCTTGATTCGGTATTTTATGTTGTTGTTTATAAATATCATGTCAATTTGTCTCATTTTATGCATATGCTTTGGTGCAGTACTATATGTCACGAGGAAGGAGATAAGGAAGAGAGCTCACACACACACTCTCGCTCTCAAGGAGAAGCACACACACAAATTGAGACATGGAAGAATGATCTTCTTCTTCTTCTTCTATTACATAAAAGGAATGTACAAGAATGACCTCAAAACAAGAATACAAGTGCAATATATAAAGAACAATACATAAGGAAAAACCTAATGTCCGTGAATGAGTGAGCTGGCAAGAAACAAATGTGCCATCACTCTCGGTAGATAAATCTAATAAAGCTCAATGAAGTATCCCTGACATATACCGGCATGACCACTATACATGTTAGAGAAACAAAAAATTGGTACGTGTCATCTTGGATCATCACATGTTGAGCTTGATATCTCAACACTCCCCCTCAAGCTCAACGCTATATCCTGTAATCCAAGCATCTTTTGAAACTTCTTCAACTTCTCAGCTCCAAGTGCTTTGGTGAAAATATCAGCAACCTGCTCATCTGTTCTCACATAAACAAGATCAATATCACCTGCTAATACCTTCTCTTTGATGAAGTGATAATGTACCTTGATATGCTTTGTTTTAGAATGGAAAACAGGGTTCTGTGCTAATTGTATGCTGCTAAGATTATCACAATAGATAGTGATAGGCTTTTCCACTTCCACACCTAAATCTGCAAGTAATATCTCCAGCCATGATGCCTCACATGCTGCCATTGCAGCACGTCTATACTCAGCCTCTGTACTCGACAAAGCAACACTGGGTTGCTTCTTACTGCTCCAAGTAATAGCTGCATCTCCAAGTGAGAAAAGAAAGCCACTAATAGATCTTCTATCTGGAGTACTACCAGCCCAATCTACATCGGTGTATCCATGAACCTGCAAATCTACACCAGCTTCATAAAACAATGCATTATCCAAAGTAGCACTCACATAACGTAGAGTGCGCCTCAGAGCATCCAGATGTGGCTTCCTGGAACCTGCATAAACTGACTTTCAAGTCCAACAGTGTAGCTTAAATCAGGCCTTGTAATTGTAAGATATATAAGACTTCCCATAATTTTCCTGTACATAGTAGCATTTTCCAATGCTTCACCTGATGTAGTATCCAATTTCAAATTCTGATCTAAAGGCATAGAAATTGTCTTACAATCAGCCATACCATAGTTTTGCAGCATATTCAAGGCATATTCAAGGCATATTGCCTTTGCGACATCCATATATCTGTTTCTGTATGTATAAACTCAATGCCCAAGAAATAGCGCAACACACCAAGATCTTTCATGTCGAATTCCTGCATAAGAAGTTTCTTTACCTCTTTGATGCTTTCTTCATTATCACCACCTACAATCAGGTCATCAACATAAATAGCCACAATAGTGATACCATCATCAGTGTTCCTTGCATATAGTGAGTGATGTGCATCACACATAGAAAACCCAATGCTGGTTAAGTAATCAGCAATCCTTGCATGCCATGCACGCGGAGCCTGCTTCAGCCCATACAAAGCCTTTTGCAACTTGGAAACATATTCTGGATGCTTTGAATCTTCATATCCTTGTGGCTGGTCCATATATACTTCTTCTTGTAACTCACCATGTAGGAAAGCATTCTTCACATCCATCTGATGCAAAGTCCATCCTTTTGTTGTAGCTAATGCAACAAGTGTCCTAACAGTAGACATTTTAGCTACAGGGCTGAATGTTTCCTCATAATCAATGCCATATGTCTATGCATATCCTTTAGCTACCAATCGTGCTTTATACCTGCTTATGCTACCATCAAGATTATGCTTTACCTTGTAAACCCATTTACAGCCTATGGGTTTCTTTCCTTGCGGCAATGGAACCAGCTTCCATGTATCATTTCCATAAAGTGCAGCCATCTCCTCATCCATAGCTTTTTCCCAATCTGCATTACCAATTGCATCTTCAAAACAAGAAGGTTCAGCATCTTGCATTACCTTTGTCATGTAGGCACAATGTCGAGCCATGTAACTATCATATGTCAATTATTGCACTGAATTACGCATCCTCCCAGACTCTTACAACTTCTAATTCTTCATATCTCATGCTCTTGCACACTTGCCCCGACTTTCTTCTTGTATATATATAGGCATATATGTACAAGCTCATGACAATAACAAAATGTATATGTGAGCTAATTACAAGTTTAATGTACATATGTATACAAGTCTTCATTTCCTAAATGTGCACTATCTTCAAGGTTCATAGGCTAATCTTTTCTTCAATATTTGACTTCAAGTCTTTATCTAAAACATCAATTGATGGTTATCATGCACCAATAATGAGCTACAATAGAGAAATGTTTTGTAATTTGCATGAACCAAGTACACAAGAGCATGTAGAAATAGGGGATGACACCAAGCATAGGATCACACACAAGTGATGTTCCTTTGGATGAAAATAAGAATGCAAAGTGTCTTAAAGATGTGTTACATGTATCGACAATCACAAAGAATTTAGTATCAGGTAGATAGATGGTTGAAAGAGAATGCCATTCGCATCTAATAAATTTTCAATTCTTTCTATTATATCATGCTTAACTTTTATTGTTACTTTTACTTTTTTGAATGTTTTATGAATGTTTGTAAATTAACTTTTGTTCATATAAATGTGAATGAGACAAAAACTAAGTGAAAGACTTTAAATAGAGCTAGCCTTATTCATTTTAAAACTTTCGGTCCTGTACACTACACAATAATGAGGGCATAGTGATGCCCCTGATTGAAGAAAATAGTGGGCATCATCGCTTATGCAACACTTCTTTAAAAAAATATCCCATAAGTAAAGTCCTAGAAAAAAACCAAAAAAATAAATCAGGACCGTCGCACATGTTATGCTAAGCATCACTTATGCGACACTTACGCCAAGCGTCACGAAGAGCATGGAAGCCTAGTTACGCTTAGAGTGTAGAGGGAAAACTTCCTCCAATGCTCTGGCATCGCATAAGAGTAAGCTCCAGAATTGAAACCAATAGCTTTTTTTTAACTTATTTGTGTCGGGATCAAGCTTTGCAAATGAAGGAGCGGCTGAAGAGCGAAGAGCAAAGAGCAAAGAGCAAGCAAGTGACCGAGGTACACATGCATATGCACACACATACATACACATATATGCATACACACACATGCACATACATACACACATATGCATACACACATACATACTCATATATTCAAATATACACACATACATACACATACATACACCCATATACGTACACACATATACGCACACATACATACACACATATACACAAACATACACACATATACACACACATACACACATATAAACACATATATACACACATGCATACACATATATACACACACATATACACACACATACATAAACACATTTATACACATATACATACACAAACATACACATATATATA
>CM035421.1:133388704-133578704 GCA_020310875.1 Ceratopteris richardii | reverse complement strand
GAAGAACATACAAAGCTAGAGGGATTTACAAAGAAGGTTGACAACCACTTCGCGCCCCTTATGCAGGGACCACTTGGCTTTAATCTTGTTGTTCTCGAGAAAAACACTCTATGGTGCCTAAAAGGTGGGGACTTCTTACAATTGGAAATTCGTTTGCCTAGAAGGAAAAGAGATTTCTTGATAGACCATTCTTTATGAGGATTTTCAAAATTGGAAGCACATCTCTCTCTCTCCTAATCTTCCTAAGGGTCTCACCTCTTATAGGATTCCACAATGATGAGGAGCAACCAATCACCTAGCCCAAAAGCACTTCTTTCCAATTCATTTGTTCCTATAACATCTGTATTTTTTCAAGAGTCTGCGAGATCAAGATAGATTTGGGGCATGAGAAGAAAATGTGTCCCAAGTCCTCATTGCTATGATGGCACCTCTTATAGCACTGGGTGGAGGATTTGCCACATAAGAATCATTTTTTTTATCTCAATGAGGGGGTACGAGAGAGCCATGAACTTTAGATCCCAACACAAGCCCGTCCAAGTAAGACACCAATTCTTATTAAGCGTGATATGAAAGTGAAAATTCTCCTTGATTCTAGGAGTTTTGTTCAGGGTATTACCGTTGTGCCATTTGAGGCCTTCATGGTGGAGAGGGTCTTGGTAGATGAGGAGGTGGGTTTTTGAGCATTTCGAAGTGATGGATCTACTCTGCAAAAGCATCCATTCTTCGAAGTTGACTCTAATTTTTGGATTGATATCCTCAAATTTTATCCATCGGCCTTTTTCTTCATTCCAAAGCTGTGGCAATTCATATTTTTCTACATCGATGAATTTCCCAAATGGGTAGAGATCATCTTAGTGATTTTTTTACTACAAGTGAGGTCTTTAAGATATTGGAGAATGAAGTGTGTGTCAAGCCTATCATACTCTTTGTCCAAGTTAATCTTAAGGAAGATAACATCTTTAGCAGACTCTTTAGCAAATTCATGACCTTCCCAAATACCAATAATAGCAACGATCTTGTATCCCGTTTGTAGCATCATTATCGAGTGGGTTTCTCGATCTTGTTTTTGTTTCCTTTTTTGTAAATAAGGTTGATGATGCCTTTGTTTGGACATTTGGGCAATGCACCAAACAACAATGCCTCTTGCCATACCAAGCGGACTGAAGTGGCCACCACCTACCTCAAAGTCTTGAAAAACTCATCGGTAAGGCCATGAGGACCTAGGCTTTTCCCTTTAGGAAGCATGTCGATGACCTCAAGAGTCTCAATGTTTGAAATGGGAGATTCAAGCAGAGTTTTCAAATTATGTGGGATTCTTGTTGATTTAACTCTACTAGTGGTTGGAAGGATCCTCCACCATGTTGGAATCCCCACAAAGCACAACATTATGGGAAAGAGAGACCAAAGAGCCCTAGATGGCAATCTTCTCCATCTCCTAGTTGGGAGCATACATTGAAACAATGGTGAAATGCTAGGGGTTTTTGTTGAACGACATAGCCATCCAATGATGATTCTGATGTTCAAGGGTGTTGACAAGTCAATCTTAAGGAAGATAACCTGTTGTCTCAATTCATGCATTGTCCTAGGAAAGAACATTGTATTGCAGGACAAAGAGTGCTAAGATACATTAAGGGAACAATCAAAGAAGGTTTGTATTATGGATTCACATCAGATACAAAAATCAAAATATTTAGTGATGCAGATTGGGCAGGTAACTATGATGATAGGAGGCCAACATATGGATATCTATGTTATGCGGGAGATAAAATAATGTCGTGGTGTTCTAAGATACAACATACAATTGCTTTATCATCTACAAAAGCAAAATATAAAGGCATGCTTGAAGCAGCAAAGGAGGTTATATGGTTGAAGACACTTATGAAGAGTTTTGACATCATTCAGAGTACACCCACTATTCATGGAGAAAATATGAGTTCAGTGGATCTAGTTGTTAACCATGTTTTTCATGTCAGAACTAAACATATTGAGATTCAATATCATTTCTAGAGAGAGAAGGTGATTGATAAAGAAATTGCAGTCATACACACTTCTACAAAAGATCAGATTGGAGACATGTTAACCAGAAGCTTAGATGGACCTAAGTTGTAGAGGTTCAAAGACATGGCAAGTATAAAGAAGATGGAGAAAATCACAATTAATGATTGAGCGGGAGTTGTTGGTGCAAGAAAATCATTAATTGATGATTAGAACAAGGTTTGAGGTCAAAGAATGAATGAAAGATTAACATATGAGGCTTGAAGTTTAGTGCATGGTCAGAAGATGAAGACTTGTATATACATGTACACTACTCTTGTAATTAGTTCATAGGAACTTTGTATCTATAATGAGTCCAGATGTAAACATCTATATATATAAACTTGATATAGATGTACTAGGAGAAGGTGAGATGATGAGTGACAAGTTTTAGAAGTCATTAGACTTTAGAAAGTAAGAAGAATATGAATTATCTATCAGATGTATGATTTCTCTGAATAGAAGAAAGTTGCACCTCGATCTTTTGTTCAGTACTCCTTTTGTGTTTATCTTCTTGAGAACTGCTTTTGTACTACTCTAATTCTATAATTGAGTGACCATTGTACAAGTTTTTGTGACCCTAATTGTAATCAGGGTGAGAGAATTTTAAGTACGAACATTTACATGTGTAAAGAGAAGAAGTGAAGATAGGTACATGTGCAAATTCAATGGTTGATGTTCTGATCATATCTCCCTCCACACTATAAAGTTGAGCAAGTAAGCACTCATTCTTGAAGTTGAAAGGTAATCTACTTGTGGCTAAAAGCATTTCAATAAAGGGTTTCTACTTTGGGAGAACCATGCATTAGAAGTTATAGGTATCAAAGTCGATTACATAGAAGAATAGTTTTAGACATAGGTACATTGATTAGGGGAAATCTCAGGATCTACTAATGCTTTTGAGAAGTTTTAACTTGCAAAAGGTGTGCAAACATGAGAAAAAACTCTATATATAGTTTCATTGAAAGCCTTACACATTTGGTCATTCAATGAACAGATTAAGTGTAGTAGACATTTCAAAGTAATGAGTTTCTACACAGTTAACTCAAGTCTTGATATTTTGGCATTAGTTTTCCAAAATTAGTTGGGGTTATGAGTTCTTCTTAATATAGAGGTGTCTAACATCAAGGATAACTTGTTCTTTGGAGATTAATCATCCCCATCATGTTGTATTTGTATGTATATGTTTACTAGGTGTGTATGTATATATGTGTGTGTGTGTATATATATATATATATATATATATATATATATATATATATATATATATATATATATATATATATATATATATATATATATATATGTATGTTGAGCCCATAAAAGTCATATTGGTCAAGTCAACTAGAGTCAAAGTCAACCATAGTCAAAGTCAAATGGGTCAAATTCAAAGCAATCAAAGTCAACAAGGTGAAGGTGAAAGTCAACATGGGCAAAGTCAAAGTGTTCAAAGTTCAGGTGTCAAAGTGCACAGGTAGTGCACAATTAATTGGTTCACAAAGGGTAAATTGGAGAAAGTTGGTTGCAGGTTGCAGAGGTATTTCTCTAATTTCTCTAAGGTTCAAAGTGTTTTTAAAGTGTTTTGGAAGGTTCAGGTGAACCCTCTCTTAGGTGCACAAGTGAAGAATTAAAAGATAGAATGTGAAGGTATGTGAAGCAGCAGCATACGCAGAAGTGAAAGTATGGCCCCCCAATTAAAATTTTTGTTTTACTCTAAAGTCACTACAGGACAAAATAGGGATTCGTTGGCTGCCCACTTGTGGCGAAAATCTTGGGACATCAAAGTGAGAACCAAGATGCTCTTGTAGTTAGAAGCATGCATGAATCGACACTCAAATCAAGGCAAGGACTATTCTTGGACTAAGCAAGACTAAGCTAGGTGAGCATAATCTAAGCTAGGGAAGAGAGAGAAGTGCAAGAGACACATAGTGTGCGACACAGAGAAGTGAAGTGCAAGGTGTGCATGAAGAGTGACTAAGAAGTGTGCCTAGAAGTGTTAATCTATTCACTCCAAGGATCCCAAGGTCTCATTGAAGTGTGCGCGTGCCAACAGAAGGTGTCCATCCCTCCCCCTTATTGGAAGCTTGGTGCAAGGTGTGCATAAGTGCAGGCTTGGAGAAGGTGGAGGTATGGTGTAGAGGAGGCCGGAAACAACAAGACCTTGGGTATTTGGTATTTTGTAGTTGAGTACTCTGTGGGATTTTGTACAGAAGCATTGGATTGTATTGTGCATCACCATTGTATTTGTCTTATTATAATCAATCGACTGAGGCTTCCGGTGTGTATCTTTCCTCTTGTCTTTCCTCGTTTCTCCTACAAACACTCAAATCCCTTCTTGTCCAAGAATCCCCCAACAAATTTGGCACGCGCGGTGGGACTCCAAGGAGATTTGAGCATAGGAGAATCCAAGTGCAAAGTGTGGAAGAGGTCAAGTGTTGACAGTACTACAGTGCTACTTCATTGAGCTAAGAGGTAAATATTCTTATCAATTATCTCATACTACGAGGACTATGAACAGCCCATGACCGCAACTCGGTCACAAACATTGAGGGTCACCTGCAAGCAAACAAGAAGGAAGGCTGTTAGAAGATCCTCCAGTCCACTTTCGTCAACTTCATTAATAAAGAGCATGGCAGATTAGGTAGACTTCGAAACCCTACTATCAAGATTAAATATAAAATTTCCTTCTTTCAAAGGCCTAGCTCAAGAAGATACGGACGAGCATATTAGAAGGATTTTAGTACTATGAAAAACTAGAGGCTTAATGGGAAGAGAGGATGCCTTTTTGATACTCTTCCCTGCCACATTAGAGGGGTTAGCAGTTAAATGGTTCAACCCATTTGCTGAGAACCATTTCACCACTTGGGACTTAATGAAAGATGCATTCAAAAATCAATTCCAGCATGGAAATACTATAGAGATCATCATGCAGGAACTAGAAAACTTGAGACTGGGTCCAAACAAGAAGTTTCCAGAGTTTGTAACTAGGGCCAAAGCACTAATGGCTAAGTTACCAGATCCTCCACATGATTTTTTTGTTAAGAAATGGTTAGCTAAGCCACTTCCAGTGACCACCCAATGTAAAATCAAGGAATTAGTATTGCCCACAACCTCCATAGAGGAGTTCATTAACACAGCTACACGACTCGAGTAGATAAGGCAACAATATGGAGCAATTTCTTCTAAACTACCCTATTCTACAAAAATGGAGGATCTAGTAATCCAGCTAAGGAAAGAACTGGAGGGCTTGAAAAGGAATAAGCCCCACAAAGAAGAGGAGAATGTTGTTACTAAGTTGAGGAAGGAGATTGAGGCTTTGAAGCTCCAAAAGGAGGAGGAATCCCAAGAAGAGGAATCGGCTCAATTGCGACAGGAGTTGTACGAACTCAAAGGGGTGGCATCAAGAGTGGACTTTGGTGTACCATGTGCAGCAAGCAAGGTCATGGAGTAAGTGAATGTCCTCTCTTAAGTGTGACTTGCCAACTATGCAGGAAAGTTGGTCATGAGGCCCAAGAATGCCAATCAAGAGGAATGCATGCAACAACATATTGGACACAAGGAGGACCCCTACCACCAGCAAATGTGATGGCGGCTACACCCAATGAAGGTAACAATTATGACTCTAGACAGAGGAATAACTTTGGAAATGGGCCTAGGAGGCCAATGATTTGTTTCAGATGTGGAGAATGTGGGCACTATCAAAGTAGGTGCACTCTCCCAGAAAATGCCCCTCCTTGCAGGAATTGCCCAGAGGCCAAAGACCACTATACAAATTGTTGTCCTAAGAATCAAGCCTCTTCATATGAGCCCCACATTCAAATGATTTCGGTGCACAAAGAAGAAATGTTAGATCAAGTCAATGGGCCATCACCATCTACCTGGGTGGTGCAGGTAGAGGAAATTGAATCTTTGAGAGTACAGACAAGAAGCAAGGGGAAGGCTCAAGTAGAAATAGCTCAACAACCAAGGATTAATGGATTGAATAAAGACAAAGAGATATCTCAAGACAAAGCCACCACATGTGTAGAGACAAGACAAAAAGGAGATCTCATATGTACTAGTGATGCCATTGGACACACATTCCATAGGGCTGATGAGGAGTTTGATAAGGCAATTGGAGACCATGCTATTAAGGAATCAGAAGCTTCTAGACTACTCAAGTCCATGAAAAAGGAGGTTAGTATTTATGATTTAATAAAATGGATGGGAAATTTAGGTCAAAACTCTTGCAACTAATTGATGAGGTGTCCATGACAAGTTTAGTGGCAAAGGCTGTTGTTACGCATAAAGATAAAAGCCTAGGGGAAGCACCCCTCACAGATTAAAAGAGCCCTCGGCTAACAGTCTCTATTAAAGGTCATGAGTTTCAAGGAGTTATTGTGGATGGTGGTTCTGACATTAATTTGATGCCTGAATATACCATGAAAATGATTGGACTATACCCTTCAAGACCTACCAACTTCACTGTAACACTGGCAGACCAAAGCATAGTAAAGCCTATTGGAGCATTCGGTGGAGGCCCAGTCAAGATAAAAGGTACCATCTTTAACTTGGACTTTGTTGTTTTAAGGCTGCCACAGGTAGAAGGAAGTTTCCCCCTATTAATTGGAGACCTTGGTTAAGGCATGCCAATGTATTGCATGACTGTGGCAAGAACACATTGTGGGTAAAGCAAGAGGGAAAAGAGTTGCACCAGATAATTTTACAAGAAGGTCCACACAATCAGAGACATACCAGCATGATGTAGATAATTGGTATTTGTATGGAAGAAGAATTGTTGGACAACCCAGAAGCACATCTATTTGAAGAAGCAAATTTATATGAAGAAGACAACATGTTGGCTTTGCTCCATTCAGAAGACCTATCGTCTTGCTATGGAATTTTTCCAATTTCAAGTAGAGAGAAAACATATGAAGAAAAAGAGGACATCATTAAGGTTACTACCTAGAGTGAGACAGTCTCAGTGAAAGCCCATAGTAGAGAGAAGAAAAGAAAAGCCCTTAAGTGCAGCAATGATGAAGCTACTTCAGATTATATGTCAATGGCCATTTTTTTATGGATAATGGTATCGATATCATCTGTTATGTCAATTTATATGATAGTAAGTGCACGGCTTTACAAGGATGTGGAAGGAGTACCTGCAAGTCCTTGGAAACAAAGGGTTCGAGGGGATGAAGAAGCTGGAATCGAAAAAATGAAATTTAGCAAATTAAGTCATAATGTAGCTGAAACAAAAGTACAAAGGATGTTGTATGGAGGACATAATATTTTTAGGAAGGATTAAAGGTGTCCCTATCAAATGGTCAGTACGCCCAAAGTAAAGACAAAGCAAATGAAGTGCATCATAATTGGAGATTATGGAGTAGTTTCTTTGAGTCAACATATCAAGGCTCAGGCCTATCATCAACACAACTGAAGAATTATGGATCACCTGGAACCTGCAAATCTATTTAGGTTGTACATAGCCTTCTCATGTCATTTTTGCTTAAGTTTTTGTAGTTTATATCCATCTTTATGTTTTTTCTTTGTGTTTTTAGCAATTTTAGCAACCCTTTTATAGCCCTTTGCATCAATACAAAATTTGGAAATTTTTAGGAATTTTTCAAGCATTTTTAGAATTTTTCTAGTTTTTTTTCATCCTTTTCAAGTGTCATTTTCTTGCCATATTGGAGGAATAAAGGAAGCTCTTTGTGATTTTGAGGGAGGAAATTGGCCTAGACCTGTAGGATTTTTTTTTGAAGATTTTTTTGGATTTTTTTGCAATTTTTTGGATTTTTTATGTATTTTTCTTCAGATTTTTGGATAATTTCACAAAAAAAGGCCCCCCCAGGCATTTTATTTTTTCCAATATAGATAAATAAATATATAAATAAATAAATAAATAAATAAATAAATAAACCTTCTCTCTCTATCTCTCTCTCTCTCTCTCTCTCTCTCTCTCTCTCTCTCTCTCTCTCTCTCTCTCTTTCTCTCTCCCTCCCCTTGCCCCCCCCCTCGCCCCCCCTGGACCATTTTTTTAATTTATTTTTATTTATTTCATTTATTTGTTTATTTTACTTTTCTTTTAGTTTAGTTTATTTTTATTTTTCAATTGAGCTTTGCAAATCATGGGCGGTGAAATAAGAAAAGAAAAAAAAAGGACAAAAGAAAACTGATTTTATAAAAAATATATTTTTTTATTTTTCATGGTTCAAACCTTTTGGTTTTGGATCGCGCCTCGGATGGCCATTTTTTTCAAACTTGGACTCACTTTCATGTATTTCGGAAACACAACACTCAGGTTTTGACTTAATTTGTCCAAAATCCCACCTTTTCTCTAACTTTTGGTCAAAATCCCTGTTTTGGCTATAGCTCTCTGGGACGAAGAGCACATTAGGTGGTGGGAAATTGTTGAGCCCATAAAAGCCATATTGGTCAAAGTCAACCACAATAAAAGTCAACCATAGTCAAAATCAAATGGGTCAAAGTCAAAGAACTCAAAGTCAATAAGGTCAAGGTCAAAGTCAACATGGGTAAAGTCAAAGTGTTGAAAGTTCAGGTGTCAAAGTGCAGAGGTAGTGCACAATTAATTGGTTTACAAAGGGTAAATTGGAGAAAGTTGGTTGTAGGTTGCAGAGGTATTTCTCAATTTCTCTAAGGTTCAAAGTGTTTTTAAAGTGTTTTGGAAGGTTCAGGTGAACCCTCTCTTAGGTGCACAAGTGAAGAATTAAAAGACAAAATGTGAAGGTATGTGAAGCGGCAGCATACGCAGAAGTGGAAGTATCACTACAACATATGAGGAGCATACGGGCGTTGCCCATACCGACGGTCACCCCTCGGCATCGGTATGACCATTGAAAATGCTTGAAAAACCACGGATGCAATACCGACGGTCATTTAATCGTCGGTATACACGGCATCGGTATGAGCACCGGTATAGGCGTCGGTACTTTATTGTAAGTTACCGACACTTATACTGACACTCATACCGATGCCTATACCAAGGCAACTTTTAATCGGGCTCGAGAGCAAAAATTCGACATCTGCTTGCATTTTGAACCAAAGTTTGCTACTGTCCAGTTTGCGCACGTGAACTACATTCCGAACCTATTGTGTACACACATCTCTCTCTTTCTCTCTCTTTCTCTCTCTCTCTCTCTCTCTCTCTCTTTCTCTACATCTTTGTTTCTCTAGATCTGAAATTTTGGTAAGAATTGCACATACTGTAGCACCCTTTCTCTTTCTTTGTGTTTTCCCTTTTCTAATTTCTCTTCTCTTTCTTTTTGCAGGAGCTTTTTGGCATCAAATCTTTGGAATTCGACGAAGGGCAACATTAAGTGGACCTTGATGACAATGCTCCAAACAACCACATCGATGTAAGTGATTGTTTTGTTTTCGATTGATATAGAGTGAGATAGAGAGAGAGAGATGAAAGAAAGAGAGAGATCTAGAGAAACATAAAGAGAGAGAGAGAGAGAGAGAGAGAGAGAGAGAGAGATGAAAGAGAAAGATAGAGAGAGAGTGAAAGAGAGAGACATGAAATAGAAAGAGAATGAGATAGAGAGAGAGATGCATACATACATACACACATATATGCATACACATACTCACATACATATTACATACACACATACATATTACATACACACTCACATACATATTACATACACACATGCATATACATACACATACATATTACATACTCACATGCATACACACATATACATACATACATGCATATGACATACAAACATGCATATTACATACACACATGCATATTAGATACACACATGCATATACATACACACACATATTCATTCTCATACTCACATACATACATACATGTATACACACATATACATACACACATGTATACACACACATGTATACATACACACATGCATATGCATACATACATACACACATATTTGCATGTACACACACATACATACATACACACATGCATATTACATACACACTCACATATGTATACACACACATATGTGCATACACACATGCATATGCATCCATACATACACACACATATGCATGTACACACACACATACATACATACATACACACATGCATATTACATACACACACATATATATACACACTCACATATGTATACACACTCACATATGTATACACACACATGCATACATGCACATACACATACACACACATCACATATACATATACACATACACACACATATACATGTTTTAGGGTTAGGGTTTTAGGCTTAGGGTTTTTGAATTTCTCTTTTATTTTGTTTGGCAGGAGATTTTTGGCATCAATTCTTTGGAATTCGACGAAGGAAAACATTAAGTGGACTTTACAACGCTCCAAACAATTACATCGATGTAAGTGATTGTTTTGTTTTGGATTGATATAGAGTGATATAGAGAGAGAGAGATGAAAGAAAGAGAGAGATACATACACACATATTTGCATGTACACACACATACATACATGCATACACACATGCATATTACATACACACACACACACATATAAATACACACTCACATATGTATACACACACATATGTGCATACACATGCATATGCATACATACATACACATATGCATGTACACACACACATACATACATACACACATGCATATTACCTACACACTCACATATGTATACACACATATGTGCATACACACATGCATTTGCATACATACATACACACACATATGCATGTACACACACACGTACATACATACACACATGCATATTACATACACACATATATTAATACACACTCACATATGTATACACACTCACATATCTATACACACACATGCATACATGCACATACACATACACACACATCACATATAGAAACACACATACACACATACATGTTTTAGGGTTAGGGTTTTAGGATTAGGGTTTTTGAATTTCTCTTTTCTTTTGTTTTGCAGGAGATTTTTGGCATTGATTCTTTGGAATTTGACAAGAGACGATGTCAATTGGGCTTTGACGAGAGCGTTCAAAAGAATTACATCGATGTAAGTGATTGTTTTGTTCTTTATTATAAATAGAGATAGAGAGAGAGAGAGAGAATAAGAGAGAGAGAGAGAGGGAAAGAGGGAGAGAGAGAGATGAAAGAGAGAGAGAGAGAGAGAGAGAGATAAAGAGAGAGATATAGATAGAAAGAAAGAGAGAAACATGGAGATACATACACATAGATGCATATATATTACATACACATATGCATATGCATATGCATACATACACACACACATATACATGCACACACGTGTACACACACATGCATACATGCACATACACATACACACACATCACATATACATCCACACAAACACACATATACATGTTTTAGGGTTAGGGTTTTAGGATTAGGGTTTTTTACTTTTACACATATACACACATAATACATGCACACATGCATACACACATACACACACATACAGATACACATACACATACACATACACATACACATACACATACACATACACATACACTCACACATACACATACACATACACATACACATACATACATGCACATGCATACATACATACAGACATACATACATACATACATACATACATACATACACACATACACATAGAGAGAGAGTCACACGCACACACATGCATACAAACACACACCTGACATATACATACACACATATGCATGTTTTAGGGTTAGGGTTAGGGATTTTGGCTTTTACATATATACACACATGCATACACACATATACACATATGAACACATAATACATATGCACATTCACATATATATACACGTGCATACACACATACACACACATACATTCATAGACACACACACACGCACATACACACACACACACACACACACACACACACATATATATATATATATATATATATATATATATATATATATATATATATATATATATATATATATATATATATATATATATATATATATATATATATATATATATATATATATATATATGCATACACACATACACATATGTGACATATACATACAGATATGCATGTTTTAGGGTTATGGTTTTTGGATTTTACATATATACAGACATGCATGCACACATATACACATATAAACACATAATACATATACACATACACATATATATACACATGCATACACATATATACATGTTTTAGGTCTACGTCTTCAAAATTAGGGTTTTAGGATTTTGACATAGATACACATATGCATACACACACACACACATACATATATATATATATATATATATATATATATATATATATATATATATATATATATATATATATATATATATATATATATATATATATATATATATATATATATATATATATTCACCTACACATATATATACACAAGCATACACACATACACCAGTTTTAGGTCTAGGTGTTTAGGATTAGGGTTTTAGGGTTTTTACACATGTAGATAAATATTTACACATATAGAAATATACACACATAATACATGTACACACACATGTATATACATAGGCAAACACACATATACATGTGTTCTAGTTCTTGTTTATAAATATCATGTCTATGTGTCCCATTTCTTTGTACACGATTCATGATTCATTTGTCTCATGTCTTTTGTATTTGACTGTATGTTTTGCTTTATCAAATCATTTTTTTGTTGCCTCTCATACATGTCACATGTAGTTGGGTTTTTCTTGGGCAGAGTGGATTGTCTTTTGCTACACAATAGCATGGGAATGTTGCTGTAGCAAGAGACAACACACTCTGCCCAGTATTTTTTTTGCAGATATGGTCGTTGGTATAGGCTACGGTATAAGCGTCGGTATCCCCAGGCACATACCGATGCTTATACCGACTATTTTGCCTAGGGGCATACCATGGCTTATACCGTCGCTTATACCGACGCATATACGGACACTTATACCGACGCATATACCGATGCTTATACCAACGCATATACCGACGCTTATACCGACACTTATACTGACGCTTTGGTTCCAACGCCTACACCGACCCTTACACTGACGTCGGGGCAGAATCGCTCCCGTTCATTTTCCTAGGTAGAAGCCTCAGTATATGCCTGATATGTTGTCGTCTATGGCCCCCCATTTAAAATTTTTGTTTTACTCTAAAGTCAGTACAGGACAAAAAAGGGATTCGTTGGCTGCCCACTTGTGGAGACAATCTTGGGATATCAAAGTGAGCACCAAGATGCTCTTGCAGTTACGAGGGCACGTGAATCGACACTCAAATCAAGGCAAGGACTATTCTTGGACTACGCAAGACTAAGCAAGGTGAGCATAGTCTAATCTAAGCAAGAGAGAGAAGTGCAAGAGACACATAGTGTGCAACGCAGAGAAGTGAAGTGCAAGGTGTGCATGAAGAGTGACTAAGAAGTGTGCAGAGAAGTGTTAAGCTATTCACCCCAAGGATCCCAAGGTCTCATTGAACTGTGCGTATGCTAACAAAAGGTGTCCATCCCTCCCCCTTATTGGAAGCTTGGTGCAAGGTGTGTACAAGTACAAGCTTGGAGAAGGTGGAGGTCTGGTGCAGAGGAGGCCGACAACAACAAGACCTTGGGTATTTGGTATTTTGTAATTGAGCACTCTGTGGGATTTTGCACAGAAGCATTGGATTGTATTATGCATATTTTATTTGTCTTATTCTAATCAATCGCCAGAGGCTTCCGGTGTGTATCTTTCTTCTTGTCTTTCCCTTTTCTCCTACAAACACTCAAATGCCTTCTTGTCCAAGAATCCCCCAACTATATATATATATATATATATATATATATATATATATATATATACATATATATATATATATATATATATATATATATATATATATATATATATATATATATATATATATATATATATATATATATATATATATGCATGTGCATGTGCATGCATTTCCATTTACATCCATGTGTATTTGCATGCATGCACATAGTAAGTATGTGTTAATGTGTGAATGTGTATGTGTATACATGATAATCCTTTCATGTTCTTTTATGTGTTTGTAGATATGTTTGTGCATATGCATATGTGTATGTGTTTGTGTATGTGTATGTGTAAGTGTATGTGCATGTATGTGTGTGTATGTGCATGTGCATATCATCTTTCTAGGCACCACAGAAGTGGAGTTGTGACAACTTGCAACGACCGATTTAAGTTTTTTTTCTTTTTTTTAAATTTTAAAACGAATGTTCTGCCGTGGCCTACTCTCTGGGACTTTAATTAAAAAGGTAGAACAAGTTACAAGTGAATGGGATTAGTGCCCTTGGGACCCCCACCCTCTCCCCAGCCCCCCCTCAAATCCCACAAAGGAGGGATAGAACTTGTGGATCTAGAGAGTGTTATAAAAGAGGTTAATATCCCTCTCATCCCCTCATGTGGGGCCCACTTAGGTTTAAGTTTTTTGTTTTTGATGAGAACAACTTTATGATGTCTAAAGGGTGGTGGACTCTTGCACTTGGAGATTCTTTTGTGGAGGAGGAACACAGACTTCTCTTTAGGAGGATCACTCTTTAGGAGGGTCGCCAAAACTGTAGGCACACCAATCCCTCCAATGTACTTCCAGGTGATCCGATCTGATAGTCTCAAAATATTCCCAAGGGTATGCTACAAAAGGAGATACTTGGGGCATGCGAAGAAGATGTGACCCAAATCCTCAATGCTATGATGGCATCGCTTGCACCACAGTGGAGCCCCATAAAGTTTTTTAGCCTTTAGATAGATCCATGTTTTGGGATGGAGAATTGGCCACATGAAAACCAATTTTTTGATCTCAATGAGGGGATGTCAGATAGACATGAACTTCAAATCCCAATGCAGCCTTCTCCAAGTCAAGCACCACTTCTTGTTAAGAGAGATATGATAGTCCATGTTTACCTTGATTCTAGGAATCTCGGACAAGCAATTATCACTCTATCAAATAAGACCCTCAGGGCTCGACGGATCCCATCTGATGAGGAGTCAGGTTTTTGATCGTTCCCAATCTAAGCATCTGCTTTGAAGGAGAGTCCATTCCTCATAGTTCACTCTTATTTCAGGGTCTATGTCCTCAACACTAATCTGTTGACTAGTTTCTTCTTTTCAGAGGTGTTTCTAGTGTCTGACATCCTTGTTCTAGAGCCTCTTAGCATTTTGGAGGTTCCATAAATTCACACCCATGATGCTCACGATCTAAAAGGAAATTTAGTCATTTTGTCTAATACTTGCTACCCATTTCTAGTCTTCAGTGATTCTCACAAATTGTTTGAACTTGTTCCAACTCTTCCATAGTCCACTATGTTTCTAATGTCTGACATCCTTGTTTCTAGTCCTCTTTGTTCTAATGTCTGACATCCTTGTTCTAGAGCCCTTTAGCATTTTGGAGGTTCCATAAAGTCACACCCATGATGCTCATGATCGAAAAGGAAATTTAGTCATTTTGTCTAATACCTGCCTCCCATTTCTAGTCTTCTCTGATTCTGACAAATTCTTTGAAATTGTTGTTTCAAGAGGTGTTTCTAATGTTTGACATCCTTGTTCTATAGCCTCTTAGCATTTTGGAGGTTCCATAAAGTCACACCCATGATGCTCACGATCGAAAAGGAAATTTAGTCATTTTCTCTAATACCTGCCTCCCATTTCTAGTCTTCTCTGATTCTGACAAATTGTTTGAACTTGTTCCAACTCTTCCATAGGGAGCACACAAGAATCGAGCCTTTAGGGGAATCGGAATCAAGGAGAATAAAAGGTTAAGGAGGCCAAAGTCTTTCCAACCAAGGAGGCCCACCAACGTAAGCTTATTCTTGTTGTTGAAAATAAGGTTGGCCCAAGAGGTCTCACAATTGCACCAAGCCTTGATTATCCTTTTTTTAACCAACTTGTCAGCCATGCCTTCGATATCTATAATGCCTAGACCCCCACAACCCTTTCGGCTAATGCAAGTACCTCACTTAAATATGGGAAACCCCCTTCCATTGTGGTCCCCCCTTCAAAGAAAGTTTTTGCATATTCTTTCCAATTTGCTAAGCTTTTGATCCTTCGGCCTCTAGCAAGAATGAAGGTAAACAGTCGAGGAGATGAGAAAGTTATTAATAACCATGGCATGCTCTATGAGGTTGATTTGCATGCCCTTCCAATATGCCAAGTTGTTGTCTAGTTTGGAAAGGACCCAATTCCATCATTGTTCCATCGAGACACCAAAGCCGATTGGAATACCAATTAGGTCAAAGACAAGAACCCTGGGGATATTTTGGCAACCATGGTCAACCACCAGTTGGAGTGGGGGACTGATGATGGCTCCAAAAGCAGTTTTCAAGTGGTGTATTTTGAAACCATATGCCTCATAGAATGTTTCAAGGCACCCCCAAAAGGTTCTTATGTAGGTCACATTATTATTTACAAATGTGTTCATGTCATCTACAAATTTCCACATGATCATTTGGCCATGGTTGAGGGGTAGAGAGGGACCTTTGATGTGGCCCATTTCCATATGATGTTGCACAAGACAGCTAAGTCCCTTCGTAGAAATAGCAAAAAGCAAAGGGGCCAATGGGAACCCTTGCCTTCAATAACTAACTATTGATATTTATTTGCATCGATGCGTTCCCCACCATGCATGTTTAGGTCTTATTCAAGGAAGGTCCTCTTTATCAATTTTGAATTCTCAAAGATAGATGAAGTGTGGGTTTAGGCCTTTATCGTGGATCCATTGGTCAATAACGGCCGCTCTTAAGGGGTCACACAACCCTTTAACATTGAAAGAAATGATTATCGTTATTAGAGGTTAAGTTCTTCGCGAAGAGGAGCCTTGTCCTCTTTATCTTGTTTTTCTCATCCCCTTTTTTCTTCGAGATGGAGGGGTTCTAAGATAGGAGTCTACCGTAGAGGGGGCTTTTCCATGGTACCTCACGTGATTGTTTTCTTTTGTGAGAAGACTTCTTGGAGAACGAGTCCAGTATCCTTTGTGGAATTGTGCATCCAATGATCGAGCTTTTGTTGTCTTGCTTCCCATCATTGTTGGTGGTGAATCCATCCTCTTTGCTAGTGGTGTATCCTTCTTGGTTGTCTTTCTTTCAAGAAAAATTCTCTAGAGTTTTCCAATCATTGAAAATTTCATAGTGATTCACTTCCTCATGGCTAATCCAAGTCATTGAACTCCTTCTCCAAGTTGCAAACAAGTTTGTTTTCGAAGTGATGCGAGATGGCCTCCTCTGAGTAATTCCCTTAGGGCATCTTCTCCTTCTTCGTCTCACTTCCATGAAGCCTTCTGGGTTCATCTCCATGGCTCTCATTACCCTTTCTTTTATCAACATCAAGAGGATGATGTTCAGACATGCTTTGGGCCATTGAAGGTTCTTTGTTCTCCATTACATTACCTTTATCTTGATTTTTCTTGCTCTTAATGATTTGTGTCTCAAAGGACAATGTTTTATTCTATGGCCTTGCAATCCATAGTAAAAGCAAGCATTTGGCAATTTCTTGTACATAATATCCTCCTCCAAGGTTTTCTCTTCTCCAATGTCTATGTAAATTTTGGAGGAGAGATTTTTGTTAAGATCTACATCGACACAAAATTACAGGTTCCATCTTGCATTGAAGGAGTGTTTCAAACCTTCATAAATGAGACCCCTGACGACTTTTCTCGAGGCCAAAGGCCTATCGATGGGTGAAACTATTTCCTTTAGGAATCCATAAAGAAAAAAGGGCGAATTTGGGAGCTCAATCGAGAGTAGATAGTGCAGATGTTTGGACCTATTAGGAACAAATTTAGGAAAGCATTCAAAAAGGCAAAGGGTAGTTCTCCATACCTACGAGGTGTCAATTTGCAAGGCTTGGAAGGCCATATCATCATTTTCAAAGACCAAGATCACATGATTAAGAGGCAAGAATTGACACTTGCTGACAAGCAAACCACAAGGGAACCACTCTTTACAAAACCATTGCTGCAAGGAGTCAAGAGAGGGCTTAGGACCAAACAAGTGATCGATGAGACAAGTTCTCTTCAACTCTTCTTGGTTATCTTTGAGTCATTTGTCATCAACTTTGTACATGGTGATGGGCGTAAGACATCATAGTTTGCTATACTCACTCCTTCTTGCTGACCGTACTCATATTCTCTTTGCCTTTTGCTACTATTTTTCTGGTAGCTTTTCCACCGAGCCATCCTGATGAGGTGAATGAATGCTCTTTTCATGTATGATGGATGATACGGCACCTTAACGAGTTATAAAACAGCTTTGATTGTTTGGTGTGTGGGAAGATGCGAAGAGTTGTATATAAACACTATATTAGTAAACTTTCATTGATTATTTAGGGTTTAGTAAAAATCCTTTCTCTTATGTTTTTAACTGGAGCACGAATGGCCTTGGATTTACATATCTTATCGATATTAATTTATTACCAAAAAAAAGCTTTTTTCTTTAAACTCTCTTACTTTCTAGGGGAATCCTCCTCAAACATTTTAGTTCGAAAATGGAATTTCTTTTTTTCTTTAAATATAAAGGAAGTTCGGCATTAGCCTACTCTCCCGGGCTTGAATTAAATAAAGAAAAATACAAGAGAAGGGGACTAGTGCCCAGGGGACCACCCAAATCCCACAAAGCAGGGGAAGCTTTTACAGAGCTTAGATGGCATTACAAAGAAGGTTTAAGCTTGTTATTGATCAAAAGTAGTACTTGATGATGCCTGAAGGGGGGAGGGATTTCTTACAGTTAACAATCCTTTTGCCAAGGAGGAACAACGATTTCTCGATTGACCACTCTTTGGGGGAGTCCCTAAAGTTGAAAGCACATCTTTCTCGCCAGATTTTCCATAGGACCTCCCCTCTGATGGCGTTCCTAAGAGTCGCGGAGCAGCCGATCGCTTCTCCTGGCAGGGCTTGCTGCCAACTGAGATGTTTCTGAAGTCTAATTCTCTTTCCAACCGTCTCCCAGAGTCTGTTGGAGTTGGGGCAGGTAAAGAAGACAAGACTCTAATTCTCTTTCCAACCGTCTCCCAGAGTCTGTTGTATTAACTTGGTAATGCCATTGTTGAGACAAGAAGGAAGCGCGCCAAACTTGAGCGCCTCTTGCCAAACCAGACGAAGAGGGGTGGCAACCACCAACTTGAAGGATTTAAAGAACTCATTAGTGAGCCCGTCGGGTCCCGGGCTTTTACCAGAAGGGAGGGCATCAATGACCTCAATGATTTCTGCTTCAGAGATAGGGGCATGTAGCAGGCAGCGAAGGTTGAGTGGTATCCTGTGGGGGGAAACCCTAGATATGGCTGCCATACAGTCCCTTCTATTGTGGGACAGGGGGTTCCAGGTCCCCAGGAGTCTCGTGAAGTGCCCTTCAATGATCCTAAAATTATCTTCTTCTGTATTGCATACATTGCCATTTAAGTCTAGCAATAAAGGGATCGATTCTCTGTTATGTTTCCTTTTAAGGAAACATAAATGGAATTTAAATGGAATTTCTTTTAACAATTCATCACATCTCATACATTGAAAGCGTGCAGGAATAGAACATTTTCTTTTAATGGCATTTTATCTCAAATAGAACTTACTGTACGTAATGCATCAAACAATATAAAAACCACAAAGGACGTTAGGAATTAGTTTTTTAAAGAGAGTGGATTTAATAAAATAAAGTTGGAGGAGAAGGTTTTGAAATTTATAGAGGAAAAGAATTTGTTTTATCTAGAATCTAAACCAATGAATTATTCAAATATTTGAAAAAACTATTTTTGGTGGGGGATGACCACATGGTGGTTACTCCCCAACATGAGCGCTACTCTTAGCTGACTAATAGGGCACATACAGTACATACATACATACAGTAAGTACATACATACATACATACATATAATTAGCTTATCACTAACTTGGCTATCGTGTAGACAAGGAAGTTGAAAAGTCATGCTAAACATGGAATTCGATACCTATTTTGCATCAATTGATGGGCTTTAGTAATGCCTAATTTTTTATACTTCAGCATCATTAAAGACGGTCCTATAAACCTTAAAATGATCCCTCTTTAAGATATTTTGCACGCTCTTGTGAAGTGCAAGAAAGAGACCATTCTTTGGCAAATCCTCTATAGGGTGTTCTAGCCAACTTGAAAGTTTCTGCAATCTGTGATACTATTTGGTGTAGGATATGCCATTGGGGGTCATGAAGACCTTACACACCTCTTCTTTTGTGCCCTAGTAAATGTCTTTCCCAAAGCAGAGTTCCTGCACATCTAAAGCTTGCAAGCCCAAACAACCTTTGTTGGGGGACGCAGCTGGCTGTTGCTCTACACTCTAGAACGCGATCAGAAGTGAGGCCATCTCCAAATTTTGGAAGGAGAGATGCGCATGGAGAGAATGGTGCATTGTGTCTTCCCTTGAAGTTTTGGCCATGAGCATAATGAACTCTAAGACGCCATGACCTTTTGGCCATGAGCATAATGAACTCCAAGACCCCTCCCCCCCCCCCTCCCCTTCAAGCATCAATAGATCTTTATGATAGAGAACAATGAGCTGGAAAGTAAGTGGCTCCAGCATGAAGCGGATCAAGGCATTATTAATGTCCTAAGTCCACCTCTGTACTTTTTTTAATTCCTTTCTAGTTGCATTCCTTGTGACAGGGAGAATAGGTCCTGAGCCCTTCTTTGTATCTCCTTCTTTCCTCTTGTATATCCTCTTTCATTAATATATCTGAAGTGGGTTAAACAAAATACAAGCTTTGCAACCTAGGATTCAATCAAGCTTCCCCTGCTTTGTGGGATTTGGGGGGTCCCGTGGGCACTAGTCCCCTTCTATTGTACCTTTGTTTCTTAATTTAATTCAAGTCCGGGAGAGTAGGCTATTGCAGAACTTCCTTTACATTAAAAAAAATACAAGCTTTGCTATTTGTGGATTTTCTTGCATTCCATTTTGACTAAAAAAATCATAGTCGATAGGATAAAATTGTATTACTTTGAAAGGTCTAAACAAAATATACTTCGTTCAAAATTTTCAAAATTCTCCACAATGAACATTAGGATTTGACATTTTTCTACACCTACTATTGATTTCTAGAAACCAAGATCTATCCTTTCTGACTAAGAATGTTCCGAAATGGCTTAGCCAACCATGTTGATATCTCACGGAACTTTGATAGCTTACATTATATATATATATATATATATATATATATATATATATATATATATATATATATATATATATATATATATATATATATATATAATGACTACAGTGCAACAAATTACATCATTTTAATTTTTTTATCATAAAACTAAGAATGCCCGGAAATGGCTTAGTGAACCATGGTACTATCTAATGGAACTTTTAAACCTGACATATGGGCCACAGTGCAAAAAGTTACATTATTTTGATTTTCATTATTGTTTCTTGATCAAGAAACTAAATTATCAATAGACGTAAACTATCCTTGAAAAGGAGATTACATCATCAATATGCTAAAGATAAATTAATATACAACTTCAAGATTAGGAATAAAAAATTTGTAGGACGAATTCGTATTATTTTATACTTTGAACAAAGCATAAAACAAGTTAGTAAATGCTAAATCTAAACAAAAATACTAAGTAAGATGTTATCTCTAAATGTTTTGCCAAAAATGTTCTACATGGTGATGGGGTGTAGCCATCCTTCTTCATTGATTGGTGGTACCGATGGTGGCGTACAAATTGTTTAATGTTTGTGCTAAGAAGATCTTTTTGTTTCTCATGATAAAATATTACAAACAGTCCTTGATATAGTCGCTCGTTCTTTTCTCATCCTAGTTCTGTTTTCACATTTGCATTGTTACTATGGTTATCAACAATTCTCGAGGGTCATTTCTTCCATTTTTATGTTCAACACTATAAAATTTATAAAACAATTTTTTTAGACATAGTGCATTAGTTTAAATCTATGAGTCTATGTTCTATAGTTAGGGCAATATGCTAGCTGATGAAAATAAATTGTTTAATTAAATGACTTGAGCGGTTATCTAATATTCTTCTTGTGTAATCACATAAACATTTCCAAATCATCTTGTTCTCATTGTGATATAATTATCAGGTGCATGCTCAAATAATCTAGTAAATATACCTTATTCATCATGTTGGTGAAAGGAACATAATGAGATGTGAGTTATCATTCTATCCTTCTAGAAAAGATTAAATTATTGACGGTAGTACATTGCATTGCTTAATGAAAGAGGTAGTGAATCGATCTGTTGGTGCATTTTATCCAAGCGTACTGCTTGATTAAATCATTTATTAATCTTTTGTGCTTTCAATGAGAGGAGTCATAAAAACTTTCTCTTGTAATAATATAAAACTGAAATCTCCAAAATTAAAAGGGAGAAGAGATCCCACGACCTTGTTAGGTGTAAATCATAAAGCCAAAGTAGGAGAAGTCAATTAGATGAGATTCCTCTATGATGGAGGAACGTTTAGGTGGAATCCTACGAAGTTTGAATTCAAATTTCTCTATATATACACATGCAGAAAGTTGCACATTAGAGCAGACTTATGTGCTACAATTAGAGGAGATTCTGGTCAAAGATTAAATCGTTGTTGAAGCACACATTGTGCTCCTCCTTCCCATACTTCATGCCCAATCAATTCATCTACCATGTATGCAATACTGAATGATTTCTTAGACCATCTTTGGAGTCTCCTTCAACTGCTATCTCAAGTTCACATTGATTTTTCAATCAACTTTGATCTCTGATTTCTTTTAGTATACTTACTCTTTTGAAGTGATTTAAATTGGTGTAGCTAAAGTAATAAGTCTATTTTTTTCACCTCAATTTTCATCACATTTGGTTCATTTGCCTGTGAGGTACATCAATCTGAACTAACCTATGTATGTAGGCTGATTATTTGTAAAAAGTCAGGATGACACCCCAATGTTCCTAAATTGATTTCTCTTAGTATAGTCCATTTAAAACTCATCAAATTTGTTGCTTTAGATTCATCATATATTCAATTGAATGTGTGAAAAAGTTCTCTGGTCAGTTCTTAGCAGGTTGTGAGCTCTGAGTGAAATTCTAGAGTGCTTTCTATCCCAAAATAGCAAGTTTTCAATCATCTATTTTGTGCCAAGTCATCTAGTTTGATGAATCAATTTGAGAATCACCTTCCAAATTACCAAGTATTAATGCATTATTAGCATGCTCAAGGTGTCCATTTAGCATCCCTGAAGTGATCTTGGGAGTTGTAGAGCAAGTTTTTGCAACACCAAACTTATCTTTGAAGTGTGTCCACCGTCTCTTCTCACAATGGTATAAGAGCATAGTTAAATCCATATGGGAGATGGTTTACTTCTACCATTGACAAATTGGATAGGAACATCTACCTAGCTTGGTCCCTGAGGATGGAGTCCTACCTTCAAGGAAGAAATCTCTTTGGATTCATATTTGAAGATAAATTCATTCCAACAATGAGAAGCAAAGAGAAACCATCACTTGAAGAGCAAGAGAGACTTACAACTTGGTGTTCAAAGGATGCATTAGCCAGGTCCTATATTCTAAACTCAATCTCTGATTTTCTCTTACCTCATGTGAAAGGATGGAAGACCTCAAGCGAGACTTGGAATGCACTTGCTGCCTTTTTCTCTTCAAATACTAGAGCAAGGAAGAATCCATTATGGATAGAGTTTACTACATTGAAGAAAAGCACCATGGATCTATACATGGACATGCAGGTGTCTGACCTCAGCACTTTGATGGGCCAACTCTTCACACATGAAGCAGAGCTAAAAAGAAATGGTGAATCCTCAAGAAGTAATCAATCTTCTGCCCTATCCCTGATAAAGCTAAAGCTAAGGATAAGTGAAAGTCCAAGAAGAAGGAAGTTCTTTCCAAGCTGACTTCACAGGTAGAGCAAAATCTAGAGGTAGAGGCAAAGGAGGAAAGCTAGGCACGGAGAGACCCCAAACATCTCAACCTTCCAACATATGTGGCTATTCTAATCACACTATTGAAGAATGTTACAAGAATCCATGAAACTCTAGAGGGAGAGGATTCAATAGAGGTGGGTATGGATCAAATAGAGGTAGATACAATAGAGGATATAACAACAACTATCACAACAACAATAACAACTATCAAAATGGATATAGAGGAAGGATGGACTACAACAATTACATTGTGGATCAAAGTCAAGAAGACTCACTTCTTCTCATGAACCTACCATTGAAGCAGGGTAAGGATGATGATCATGTCTTGTACATTAACTCAGGATGCTCCAATCATGTATCAAGAAATGTAGCATTGCTCTCTGACTTGGAAGATCCCAAGAATAAACATGAAGTGCAGACATGTGATGATACAAGGCACTCAGTGGAAAAGATAGGTAATGTTAATACATTAGATGGAAATATGAATCTTCTGAGCAGGGCACTATATGTACCTACAATAACTAAGAATTTGATTAGTGTTGGACAAATTCTGTAGAACGGATTGCAGGTCAGATTCACAAAACACGGAGCCTATGTGGAAAACCCAAAGCAAGTATTAGAAGGATAGCTAAAGGAGAAAACACAAGAAGACTCTTCGCATTTGAAGTGGAAGACACCAAGAACATAGCATTGTTTAGGCTTTCTCATATTGGTGAAAGGACTTTAAGACAAATATGCAAGGATCAAAGTGTACTTGGATTGCCCAACATCACAAAGCAACATAGGATCTACAAGTGTGGAGATTGTCAACTTGGCAAGGCACATAGACAACCCCTCAATAGGAAAGGTTACATTCATGAAGAGCTATTGTAGCTTGTATGCACAGATGTGTGGGGTCCAAGCAAGGAACCTTCCATTTCAGGTTTAAAATATTATGTATCTTTTATTGATGATTGTAGTAGGTGGAAAATCCTATATTTTATGAGACATAAAGATGAAGGGTTCAATTGTTTCAAAAGATATCGTGCACTTGTAGAGAACCAAGCACATAAATGCCTCAAGAGACTCAGATGACATGGTGGTGGAGAATACTTCTCAAACGAATTCGATGGTTTCCTTCAAGAAAGAGGCATCAAAAGAGAGGTAACAACCAATGACTCTCTTGAACTCAATTGAGTAGTAGAAAAGAGAAATAGGACCATACTTGAAGTAGCTAGATCTATGATAAATGATAAGAACCTACCTCATTACCTTTGGGCAAAGGCGATATCACCATCTACATAACTTGTAAATAGACATCCTTCTAAATCCTTAGATGGTATGACTGTGTATGAAGTGTGGCATGGAAGAAGACCAAGCCTAGAGCATTGTAGGATCTTTGGATGTTTACCCTATGCTCATATTCCTTCTCAAGTAAGAGGGAAATTGGATCACAAAGCAGAGAAGTGTGTTTTTATTGGATATGATCAAGATCAAATGGGTTACAAAGTGTACAATCCCACTGATAAAGGCTTCCTTGTTAGTAAGGATTTTGTCTTTGATGAAAATAAATCTTGGTTTGATGATGACAGGAAAGTAATGCTACCATATGAATTGGAAGAGGACTTTCCATCTCTTCAAACAAAGGAGCCAAAGCAACACGAAGATAGTGATTCTAAAGATGACATGATAGAGTTGGAGAATTGAAGCTATGGAAGAACAAAGGGAAAGCTAAAATGGAAGAACTTACTCAAGGATCACAAAGCTCTCTACAACCAATAAGAAGGTCAATGAGAGAAAAGAAGAAGCGAGAAAGATATGGATATAATACATCCTTGGTTACAAGGCACTCAATCTACATGGCCAAGGATCTAAACCATGAAGAACCTACATCTTATGAAGAAGCTCAAAATAAGAAGGTGTGGAGTGAAGCAATGGATGAAGAAATGGAAGCTCTCATGGACAATGACACATGGGAACTTGTTCCTAGCAAACCATCAATGAAGGTAATTGGATCAAGGTGGATTTATAAAGTGAAGAAGAATCCAGATGGTAGTATCAATAGACATAAGGCAAGTTTAGTAGCTAATTGGTTTTCTCAAACCCATGGAGTAGACTATGAAGAGACCTTCTCACCTATAGCTAAAATGTGTACCATTAGAGTACTTGTTGGCATTCTTGCATCTAGGAATTCGAAGCTCTATCAATTAGATGTAAAAAATGCAGTTCTAAATGGATGGATTTCTTATATACGGCACAACCACCTGGCTATGAAGATGCACATCACCCCAAATATGTGTGCACATTAAAGAAGGATCTGTATGGATTGAAACAAGCTCCAAGAGCTTGAAATCAAAAGTTGATGACCTATTTGTAGGATCAAGGCTTCAAGGCTAGCAAAGTAGATACATCTTTATTCATGAAAAGGAATGGATGAGAAGTTATCTATTTATGTGTATATGTTGATGATAGTATACTTACAAGAAATGACATCAATGGAATTAAACAGGTAAAGGGTGGAATGAAGGATGAAATCAACCCAAGTAGGCCCCACATGAGGGTGATGAGAGGGTGATTAACCTTCTTTGTAGTGCCATCTAAACTTTGTAAGATCAACCCCAGCACTATGGGACTTGGGGGGTCCCGTGGGCGAAACTTAGACTACAGAAGCATATCAGCTGGAAACAAGCTTTATTAGGAGAAGCGATCCACTGCTCAGAAAAGTTCTGGAATGCCATCAGAGGGGAGGTCCTCTAGAAGATTTTGAAGGCAAGATGTGCTTATTGCAAGAAGCTTGAAGAAGGTTGTAGGAGGTAGAGAATTTGGTTTCAAAGCGATGAAGTTTGGTCTAGCCAACTGGCACAAGACCAACCCTTGAGCTTATCGAGACTCAAATAGACCTTATAGGTATGCGATAAGTGAAAAGAGATGCACTATGTACTTTGGAGCATCAAGGAGAATTAGTCGATAAAAAACAAATAGATTCATGTGTCGACTAGCTCAAAAAACTTACTTTGTATGGAAGAGACAATGAACTTCAAATGGCCATAACAACGAGCGTGATTACAATTAGAAACAATCCTTTTATGGGAGTGATACAAATATTGTTGATTGTATATAATGCACAAAAGCATAAGGAATAAGTAAAATATGCTATAGGAATGAATCAGACACTCAATGGTGGTACCTCCTGTTTTTTAGGAATATGCAAAGATTGACCCCGAGACAGAAAAACTACAGTTTCTCCTAATCCACTAACCCAAATGCTATGAAAATTTAGAATAATCAACTAGATAGGAAAGATAAATATCTTTCCAATGATTTATCTTGCACTGAATTTCCAGCTCTGTAGAGAGAGCAGCACCCTCTACAAGATTATTGTTGGTGAAGAAGATGATGCAGAAAATTGAAGGAGCAAGACAATGATGGTCACAAATGTATGTATATTGCTTCCATACATTGTACAAGTGATTTCAACACTATTTAGACTCTCGAAGTGTTCCACAACTTCTACAAGTGGAATTGGAATTCAAATGATGGTGGCATTGGTTGTTGGAGGGAATCAATTCACTTTCCTACAATCTAGGAAAGGTGAAGATTTAGTTTGATCTACTTTTAGGTGATTGATTGCTTTATTGAATGCAAATAAACCACCACAAATTCGTGGGAGTTGCGCTCTATCTTTCTACTTTTACATGTGTAAAGCTCAAAGATTTTACAATGGTAAAAGATCCATGAAAAAATATTTTTAAAAAGTACAATAAGTGACCATAAGAAAAAGAATTCTCCAGCCGATATTCTTTCAGCATGATAGCCTTTGATGTAGATCAAATCCACCTCAAGCATAGTGTAAGCTTGATGTTCCAATAGCTCCCCCTCAAGATAAAGTATGCTTGAGTCTTCATTCTCTGATAGATTGAATACCTGCCATAGCTTTGAATCTACAAAGCTTTATTCCATCAAGTGCCTTCGTCATCATATCTAGTACTTGCTTTTTAGTAGGAACAAACGAAATGTCAGTCTCCTTTGCCTAGAGCTTCTCTCTGATGAAGTGGTAATGAACCTCTATGTGTTTGGTTCTTGCATGGAAAATAGGGTTTGTCGCTAGATGCACATAACTTTTATTATCTCCAAATATGTGAGGTTTGGAACTCACAAGTCACAAATCTGTATACAATGCCTTGAACCATATTGCCTCTCGAGTTGCTATGGCCAAGCCACTGTACTCTAATTCAATTGAGGATAAAGCAACTGTTGGTTGCTTCTTGGAACTCCGTGACACTAGCTTTGAACCTACAAACGCTAAGTAACCAAAAGAACTTCTTCTATCATCCTTAGCTCCTGCCCAATCTAGAACTAAATAGATGTTGATATCCAAATGTGAAGAGTAAGGATAGAATATGCCTTCATTGATTGTACCTTTGAGATACTTAAGTACTCTCTTAGCTGCATCCATGTGTGGTCTTCTTGGTGAGTGCATGAACTGACAAAGCACTCCCACACTATATGAGATATCTGACCTTGTATGAGTAGCATATATCAAGCTACCTACTAAGCTTTGATACTCTTTAAGGTCTTCAATTTTCTCACCTTCATAAACACTATGTTTATGATTCATTTCCAAAGGTGTACCTTTCGGTTTAGTGTTCTCCATTTTGAACTTGAGAAGTAGATCTTGAATGTATCTTCTCTAAGTCAAATACATTCTTTCATCTGTGTATATCACCTGCATACCTAGGAAATATGTGAGCTCACCTAGGTCACTGATTTTGAACTCCTCTTGCATGTGTCTCTTGATCCTTTGAATGCCATTTAGATCATCACCTCTCATAATAATATCATCTACATATACACAAAGATAGATAACCTCATCGTGATCCCTTTGGATGAATAGAGAAGGATCTGAGTTGCTTGGTCTGAACCCTTGGTCTTGAAAGTATGTAACCAACCTATAATTCCAAGCTATAGGAGCTTGTTTCAATCCATACAATGCTTTCTTAAGTCTACAAACATAAGATGGATGATTAGGGTTTTTCAAAACCTAGTGGTTGTGACATGTATACCTCTTCACTTGTCCAACCATTTAAGAATGCATTTTTCACATCAAGTTAGAGGAGTCTCTAATTCCTTGCAGCAGCTATACTTATCAATGTCCTGATTGTAGTCATCTTTGCAAGAGGTGAGAATGTTTCCTCATAGTCTATACCATGAGTTTGTGAGCATGCTTTGTCAACTAATCTTTTCTTGTACCTGCAAACCGATCCATCTAAATTTCTTTTCACTTTATATACCCATCTGCAACCAGTTACCTTTTGATTCGATGACATTGGAACCGAATCCCTAGTGTTCATCTCCTTCAATGCATCTATTTCTTCTTTCATGGTCGTTTCCCAATTAGGGTTTCCCTTTGCTACTTCATAGGTTGATGGTTCTTCTAAAATTGAATCTTTTTCCAAGTAGATTGAATGCTTTGTAACAAATGTGGAATCATATCCATACCTTTCTGGTTGTTTCTTCTCTCTTGCTGATCTCCTAGGTGCTTGTTTCGAGCATTCTCCAACCTCTTGCATCTTTGATTTGCCTCTTGACTTTCATAGCTTCTAATCCTTTTCTTTTTCATCTTGTTCATCGTCTGTATCACTTCTTGGATCCTGGACCTGTGTATCATGCTTTCTTCCTAATTGATGAGAATCGGAATCAAGATCATATGGTAGAGTTACATTTTGTTTGTCTTCATCATACCAAGACCTTTGTTGTGTATGCAACTCTACTTGTAGTGAATTGCTTGGTTGAAGGATTATAGAACCTATAACCCATTTGATTTGAATCGTATCCAATAAACACTACCTTTGTTGCCCTTTCATCTATCTTACCTCTTATTTGTGATGGTACATGAACATAAGTTAAACAACCAAAAACCTTGGAATGTCCAAGACTAGGTTTTCTTCCATGCCATGCTTCATAAGGAGTCATACCTTGAAGTGATTTGAAATGTAGTCTATTGACAAGGTACACAGCAGTTGAAATAGCTTCTTCCCATAGATAATGTGGCAAGTTCTTCTCTTCAAGCATTGTTCGGGCTGATCCAACCAATGTCTTGTTTCTCCTCTCTACAATTCCATTTAGTTGAGGAGAGTACCTGGTAGTCACTTCCCTTTGGATACCTTTATCCTATAAGAACTCATCAAACTCTTTGGAGAAGTATTCTCCCCCTCCATCAGATCTAAGCTTCTTTTAGTGATCTACCTGTATTATTCTCCACATGTGCGAGATACTTTTTGAAGCAACCAAACACTTCATTCTTATTCTTGATAAAGTATAGAACAATCCATCTACTATGATCGTCAATAAATGAGACATAATACCTTGATCCTGCCAATGAAGGTTCTTGACTTGGTCCCCATACATCTATGTGTACTAATTCCAATACGTTGTTGTGGATGTAGCCTTTGTGGTTGAATGGTTGTCTTTGTGCCTTCCCAATCTAACATGCATCAAACCTATTGATCATGCGTTGCTTTGATATGTTCGACAGTCCTAGAACACTTTGATCCCTGGATATATCCTTCAAGGTTCTTTCTTTCACAAGAGCAAGTCTCTTATGCCACACTTCAAAGTCACTTAGGGATTGAGACCCAAAAGTTAATAGAGCTATGTTCCTGGTTTCTCCTACTTCAAAAGTAAAGAGCCTACCATGCTTCTCACCTCTAGATATCTTCTTAAAGCATTGGTATGGATCTTCCACAAAAGCTCCATGCTGGGTAAACCTAACTTGTAAGCCCTTTTCAGCTATTTGGCCTACACTTATTAGGTTTTTAGTGATAGTGGGTACATAGAGAACCTTAGTCAGAATGTTTTTCTTGCCATTGTGAGGTTTGACATTATCAATCTTCTCCACATTGTGCTTTGTGTCATCCTCTGTTTGCACTTCATCTCTATGCTTTGGACATTCCAAATCACATAGAAGAGCAATGTTGCCTACAACATGATTCGAACATCCTGAATCCATGTGGAACAAATGATCATCTTCTTTAGCTTCTTTGTGGCTTACATTCATGAGAAGCAATGAGTCTTCATGTGGTTGGTATTCTGAATAATTGTTGTAGTCCCTTCTATTATAGCCTCTATTGTTAATTATGAGTGGTGTGGTTGGTCTTATCCCATATGGCACAAGGTTCAATATTCTGACCTTTGGCTTTGTCTTGCTTTGGTACTTTTTTCTTCCCTTTCCACTTGCTTTTGCTTGTGAAGTTGTCTTGGGAAGTCTCCTCTTCATCTTCTTCCTTCTTCTTGCCTTTCTGCTTCTTATCCTTCTTATCTGCATATAGAAGTTGAATTACCATGATATGAGTTACCTTCCTTTATGCTATTGTTGGCTTCTTGATTGAAGAGTTTTCCAAGAAAGATGTTGAAGTCTCGAGTCTGCACATCCATGATGAGATCATAAGCCATCATGAACGATTTCCATTGCTTATCACTTTGAATGCCTTTGAGAATTTTCCTAATGATAGCCTCTTTCTCAATCATCTCTCCAATGGATGCTAATTTATCCGCAACCTCCTTGACCTTGGTAACAAACTCTCTGATGGTTTGTTTAGGTGTCTTCTTCATTTGGTTGAACTGGTTTCAAAGATGATTCTTTCTTGCTTTGGTACTAGCACAAAAGAAAGTCAGAAGGGCATCCCAAGTGTCTTGAGATGTATTGCATCCTCTAATATGTGGTAATAAAAAGTCAGAGATAGAGTTTAGTATGTACGATCTTGCTTGAGCATCCCTTGCACACCAAAGTGTGAGCTTATCTATCTCCTCTTGTGTAGGTCCTCGTTTGGATCTTGGAATAGGCATAACTTCATCACCTGCTAAAATTCCATAAAGATTTCTACCTTGCAAGTAGGCATCCATTATGATTTTCCAAGCCGAGTAGTTGTATCGATCAAGATTCTCGATCATTGAGGGAAAGTTATCACCCATCTTGATCTAGCTCTGCTATCAATGAAAGAAACTTGGAGAAGCTTGTAGGAGGTAGAAAAGTGCATTTTGAAGTGATGAAGTTTGGTCTAGCCAACCGGCACAAGACCAACCCTTGAGCATATGGAGACTCAAAAAGACCTTATAGGCATGCGATAAGTGCAAAGAGATGCACTATGTACATTGGAGCATCAAGGAGAATGATTCGATACAAAATAGATAGGTTCGGGGGTCGACTAGCTCAAAAAACATACTATCTATGGAAGAGACAATGAACTTCAAATGCCCATAGCGACCAATGTGATTACAATTTAAAAAAATCCTTTTATGGGAGTGATACACATAGGGTTGAGTGTATATAATGCACAAACATATAAGGAATAAGCAAAATATGCTATAGGAATGAATTAGACACTCAACAGTGGTACCTCCTATTTTTCAGGACTATGTAGAGATTGACCCTGAGACAGAAAAACTAAGATTTCCCCAATCTACTTAACCGAATGCTATGAAACTTTAAACCAATATATTAGAAACTAATACCTTTCCAATGCACCATGTTGCAGGCAATTTGAACCTCTCTAGAGAGAGTAGTAGCCTTTGCAAGATTAGTTTTGGCGAAGAAGATGATGCGAAAAATTGAAGGAGCAAGACAATGATGGTCACAAGTGTATGTATATTGCTTCCATATACTGTGCAAGTGCTTTCAAGTATTTATATAGACTCTAGGAGTGTTCCACGACCTCTACAAGTGGAATTTGAATTCAAATGAAGGTGCACTACAACATATCAAGGGCATACCGATGTTGGCCATACCGATGATCATGCCTCGGCGTCGGTATGACCGTTAAAAATGCTTGAGAAACCACAGATCAAATACCGACAGTATGAGCCTTGGTATAGGTGTTGGTAATTTATTGGAAATTACTGAGGCTTATACCGACACTTATACCGACGCAACATTTTAATCGGACCCGAGAGCAAAAATTCGACATTTGCTCGCGTTTTGAATGAAAGTCCGCTTCTATCAAGTTTGCGTGCGCGAGCTACATTCTGAGCATACTGTGTGCACACATCTCTCTCTTTCTCTCTCTCTCTCCCTCTCCCTCTATCTCTCTTTCTCTACCCACACCTCTCTATTTCTCTAGATCTCAAATTTTGGTAAGTATCACACATACTGTAGCACCCTTTCTCTTTCTTTGTGTTTTCCTTTTTCTAATTTATCTTGTCTTTAGTTTTGCAGGAGCTTTTTGGCGTGAGTTCTTTGGAATTCGATGAAGAACAACATTAAGTGGACTTTGATGACAACGCTCCAAACAAGTACATCAAGGTAAGTGATTGTTTTGTTTTTTATTGATCTAGAATAAGATAGAGAGAGAGAGATGAAAGAAAGAGAGAGATCTAGATAAACATAAAGAGAGAGAGAGAGAGAGAGTGAAAGAGAGAGAGATGAAAGAGAGAGAGAGATAGATATGAAATAGAAAGAGAATGAGATAGAGAGAGAGATGCATACATACATACACACACATATGCATACACATACTCACATACATATTACATACACACATGCATATCACATACACACTCACATACATATTACATACACACATGCAGATACATACACATACATATTACATACTCACATGCATATGCATACACACATATACATACATACATGCATATTACATACACACATGCATATTACATACACACATGCATATTACATACACACATGCATATACATACACACACATATGCATACTCATACTCACATACATACATGTACACACACATATACATAAATACATGTACACACACATGTATACATACACACATGCATATGCATACATACAAACACACATATTTGCATGTACACACACACATACATACATACACACACATATATACACACACACACACTCACATATGTATACACATACATATGTGCATACACACATGCATATGCACACATGCATACACTCCCTCTTTTTCTCTATGTCTTCTCTTTTTTAATTTCTCTTCTCTTTTGTTTTGCAAGAGCTTTTTGGTTGATCCTTTGGGATTTGGCAAGAGACGATGTGGACCGGGATTTGATGAGAGCGATCAAAAGAGTTACATCAATGTAAGTGATTGTTTTGTTTCTTATTATAAACAGAGATAAAGAGGGAGAGAGAGAGAAAGAGACAGATAGAGAGAGAGAGAGAGAGATGGAGAGAGAGACATGTTTTAAGATTAGGGTTTTTGACTTTTACACATATATGCACATAATACATACGCACATGCACACATATACACATGCACACGTACATACACATACACATACACACACATCATACATACCTACACACATATGCATACACACACATGCATACACACACATGCATACACACATACACACATGTGACATATACATACACACATATGCATGTTTTAGGGTTAGGGTTTAAGGTTACGGGATTAGAGTTTTAGGTTTTTTACATAGATACACATATGCATACACACACATACACATATATATATTCACGTACACATATATATACTCACGTACACATATATATACACAAGAATACACACATACACATGTTCTAGGTCTAGGTCTTTAGGATTAACATCTTAGGGTTTTTACACATGCATACAAATATTTACACATATACAAATATACACACATAATACATATACACATACACATGTATATACATATGCATAGACACATATACATGTGTTCTAGTTGTTTATAAATATCATGTCAATGTGTCTCATTTCTTTGTACATGGTTCATGATTCATTTCGCTCATGTCTTTTGTATTTCAGAGTATGTTTTGCTTTATCAAATCATGTTTTTGTTGCCTATCATACATCTCACATGTAGTTGGGCTTTTCTTGGGCAGAATGTATTGTGTTTTGCTACACAATAGCATGGGAATGTTGTTGTAGCAAGAGACAACACACTCTGCCCAAAAAAAAATTTTGCAGATATGGTCGTCGATATAGGCGACGATATGAGCGTCGGTATCCCCAGGCACGTATCGATGCTTATACCCACTATTTTGCCCAGGGGCATACCATGGATTATACCATTGCTTATACCATCCCTTATATGGACACTTATACCGACGCTCATATCGGCACTTATATCGACGCTTATACCGACGCTCATACCGACGCTTATACCCGCGCTTTGGTTCCGACACGTACACGGACCCTTACACGGACGTGGGGGCAAAATCGCACCCTTTCATTTGTCTCGGTAGAAGCCTCGGTATACGACCAATCTGTTGTAGTGGTCGGAATGGTTGTTGGAGGGAATCAATTCACTTTGCTACAATCTAAGAAAAGTGAAGATTTAGTTTGATCTACTTTTAGGTGATTGATTGCTTGATGGAATGCAACTCAATTCATGGGATTTGAGATCTATCTTTCTACCTTTATATGTGTAAAGTTCAAAGCTTTTACAATGGTAAAAGATCCATGAGAAAATCTTTTTAAACAATACAATAAGTGAGCATAAGAAGAAGAATTCTCCAGCGGATATTCTTTCGATGCGATAGCCTTTGATGTAGATCAAATCCACCTCAAGCATAGTGTAATCTTGATGTTCCAATGCTCATAACTTTGATGACTCCCCCAACGAGTGGTCGATTGCGAAATCGTTGTTCCTCCTTAGTAAAAAATCATCAACTATAAGGATCCCCCCCCCCCCTCAGGCATTATAAAGTGCTTCTCCTGATCAACAATTTGTCCCCTTCTTTATGGACATCAATGGGGTCAAATGCTACACGAGAGAAGAAAATAGCTCAATGAGTGTCAACCGCTTTACCAATGAGTTTTTTAAGAGCTTTAGATAGGTGGTGGCCACTCCACTCCGCTTGGTATGGCAAGAGGCATTGTCATTTGGTGCATTTCCCAAATGTCTAAACAAAGAAGTCAACCTTATTTACAAAAAAGGAAACAAAAACAAGATCGAGAAATGGCAACCGATAATGATGCTACAAATGGGATACAAGATCCTTGCTAAAGTTATTGCCAACCGAATTTCTTGCCACTTACAAAGTTGGTAAAGTGAGGACCAGAAGAGCTTCATCAAGGACATGTCCATCCTAGAAGCTATTATTGGTATTTGGGAAGGTCTTGAATTTGCTAAAGAGTCTACTAAATATGTTATCTTCCTTAAGGTTGACTTGTCAACACCCTCAAAGATCACAATCATCATTGGATAGCTATGTCCTTCAGCAAAGACCCCTTGTATTTCACCATTGTTTCCATGTATGCTCCCAACTATGAGATGGAGAGGATTGCCACCTAGGGCCTTTTGGTCTCTCTTTCCCATAATGTTGTGCTGTGTGGGGATTCGAACATGGTGAAGGACCCTTCCAACCACTACTGAAGTAGAGGGAGACTTATAAATGGTCAGTAAAAATATGCTTGGCATAAAATAAAACTCCACCTAGATCTTGTGGAGCTTAAAGACAAGATTGGTTTCTCTTGGTCAAACCCCCTATCGGGGAACGATTTGACAAATTTGAGGCACAATAGGAGATACATTTCATAGGACTTAACCTGCACATGGGGTCAACCCTCCATTTCCCGACATACGGACCATTACCGTCTCCAATCACTACCCAATTATTCACACCTTCAAGCCTTTCAGTAAGCTGGAGGGAGCATTGTGGCTTCATGCTATCTCATCATCTTTCTCCTTCCCCTCCATTTAACAGGAGATTACTAAGATTTGAACTTGGCCTTCGCCAACCTCTCATCACCGGCCAAGAGTTGGAGGATCGTGGTTATGAAGACTCGTCATATCCTAATCAGGACCCAGAGGATGCTACAAGATGTTTGTTGCATGCAAAGAGAGAAGCTCTATTAGAGATTGAGGTGTCTTAAAGAGGAAGTGAACAAAGGCAACTCTCAATACCATACGGGGCTACAAAAAATCAAAGGGTTGATGAGATACGAATAAGTAATTCAAAGGAAAAATCTACAGGTATACTTTAAAGAGTGGTAGGCTCATAAGGCTAACAAACCTACTAAAGAGATGTGTGCCCTCCTAAAAAAGAAGCAATATAAGGATGTTGTCCCCTTCTTGATGGACATCAATGGGGTCGAATGCAAGATGGAGCAAGAAAATAGCTCAATGATTGTCAACCACTTTTTCCAACTCCTCGAGGTTTTGATGCCTCTTTCTCCCCACAAGCGTGATTGCATGGCGACCATTTCTAGAGTTAAATCAACAACAATCCCACATAATTTGAAAACTCTTGTCGAATCTCCCATTTCAAACACTGAAACTCTTGGCGCTGAAAAGCTTGGGTCCTCACAGCCTTACCGATGAGTTTTTCAAGACCTTTAGACACATGGTGGCCACTCCACTCTGCTTGGTATGGCAAGAGGCATTGTTCTTTGCCACATTGTCCAAATTTCTAAACAAAGGCATCATCAAAAGTATTTACAAAAAAGGAAACGAAAGCAAGATCGAGAATTGGCACTCAATAATGATGCTACAAACGGGATACAAGATCGTTGCTAAAGGTATTGCCAACCAAATTTCTTTCCACTTACAAAGTTGGTTAAGCAAGGACCAAAAGAACTTCGTCAATGGTATGTCCATTCTGGAAGCTATTATTGGTATTTAGGAAGGTCTTTAATTTGCTAAAGATTTTGTTAAAGATGTTATAATCCTTACGATTGACTTGGTCAAAGAGTATGATAGGCTTGACATGGACTTCATTCTTTAAAATCTTAGAGACCTCACTTGTAGTAAGAAATTCCCTAAGATGATCTCTACCTTGCTGGGAAATTCATTGATGCAGATAAATATCAATGGCTAGTTGTCAAAGACTATCAGACTACATCATGAATATATCTCCCACTTTAGGTGTACATGGTTTAATTCCATATGAAGCATGATATGGTAAGAAACGAGATCTATTTAATTTCAAGATATTATGGGATTGTAGAGAGGAAAAATAGACACATAGCGGAAGTGGCAAGATTGATGCCCAATGAGATGAATATGCCCAATCGCTATTGGGTATACATAGCAAGCACAGCCATATACATCATGAATAGATGTCCCACTTTAGGTGTACATGGTTTCAATCCATATGAAGCATTGTACGGTAAGAAACCAGATGTATCTCACCGCAAGATATTCTATTGTGTATGTTAACTTGAAGCAAAAGTTGAAGAGTGCATTTTTATTGGGTATTCAAGAGAACAAAAGGGTTTTATATGCTATGACCCTAAAAACAAAGAGTTGAAGGTATCTAGAGGTGTTATCTTTGATGAACTATTGCTATGGTATGGTGTGAAAGACTCGTTACAGGTTGAAGACATACATGATGCTAAAAGGAGACATGTAGGAGACTAAAAAAGTGTGGAAATTTCTGGTCCTTCAACTTCAAGAATAACATCAGAGGGAAGTCACACATCTCCATGGAAAGGGAGATTGAGAAGCAAGACTAGTTCAAGTGAGGAAAATTCTACAAGAAACAAAGGCATGGAGGCAAAGGATGATTGGCAAAATTCTATGGTAGACATGGATAGCGGTAGTGAGGGAGAGTGTTGTATAATTCATGGGTTAAGAGGGTTAAACATATAGATTCTAAAGGTTAGAATATGGTGTATGTTAGCTTTGGTCTAACCCTTGAATTACCCTTGGAACATGGCTTGAACCTTTGCGTGAAACCCTTGGTTTTAACCCTTGAGGTATTTATTCATATGAGCTCCCAATTGAATGGTTAGAACCTTAGGCTTGATTTATCCTGAGGTGTGGGAACCTTAGTCTTGGGAAAAGCTTCTCTAGGAGCCACCTTGTGTGTACGCGAGAGAAGACTCCTCATTTGATTTAGAAGGCATGTGATAGACCTTGGGAAATTAGAAGGCATGTGATCACTCTTGTGAAAGTGTCCACATGAGGGACACTTGGCTCGACACTTGGCCAATCTCAAGGACATGCACCCCCTTGGACTAGAGGTATATATATGGGTGGAGTTGGATGGGTGGATACGTGCTCTCTCTTAGGAGTGTGGTCTTAGTAGTTTGATTTATGAGTAGTAGTTTGTTGTTTCACAACATTGATATGCAGAGTAGTTACATCCTATGAAAGATTCGAGTTTTTTCCTACCTTCGAAGTTCGAGTTCTTTTTTTTCGTGCCCATGAGGAGCTCGAGGAGCTTTGTGAGTTATCTTTATAGAGCAAAAAAAATAAGGCGATAAGACACCTCCCTTAGAGGGTGCCGATGTGAGGATGTCCATCATATGATAGCTCCCTTAGGGAGGTCCAATAGTCCTGTGACTACCGTGCAAGGTAGAGAGCATCGTCCATGGAATCTTCACGGCGCACTTCTGATGTGCCCTGTCCGGAGTCTTCTACACCGGGTTCTACTGAAAATGACCCCTTTGCGTGCACTGTATAGAGCTTTATCTCTCCATAAAATTGTGAATGTGGGATATAAGCCCGCTGTCTAGCTTGTTCCGCTCAGTTCAACATTTATCAGCTCTAGACATTCGCAATCCACTCCAACACAAGCACTTCGGTGCTTAGCAAGACGAGCATGCATCGCCTCCTTTGTTCCTCTAATCTTTGATGCTATCCATGAGATATGGATGAAATGGAAGCTATAAGGTTAGTGGGGTGAGAGAGCAACTATGGTGGTCTAGACCATGGAAGTTTAAGGCAATAACAAGTCTGTGATGCCTTTAGATGTTTTGGGCTGTATGTTCATTACATTGATGAATTCAATAAGTTTACCAACTCAGCGGATAGGCCCGGGTAATATTTTGAAATTTCATCGAGATAGAGATAGATCCTTGTAATTATTGGTCTTCAATGAGGAATTCTTGGTAAGTGTGAGTCATCAGCTCACATTGACTACGTCCTTGCCCTTTTCACACACCATCCATCGCTCCTACTGATTGAATGGTCCTGTGAAGTTTTCAAATCGCGACGACGCTAGCAGTTCTCCGTCAATGACGTGAAAAGTTCATTAAGCCTTATCATTTCGAGTAAGGAAATTGTCAAATTTTAATAAATGATCTTTTTTCTTTTCTTGTGACCTATATATTAGCATCACATACAATTAACATGCATTATGTTTATCTCACATGGATGTGGTAAGTATAAAAGCATTTTATATACAAATGTATTTGTACATTTCTAGAATGTTTGTGAGGATAAATGTAAGCATTAAATGGATTCCACATATGAATGCAATTATGCATTTAACAGATCTTTGATATTGTAAAGTTAAGTGAACTTTTGGGTAAGTATAAATATATGCCCGAGAAAGGACAAGGGAATTTCAAAGGAAAGGACGTAGCTTTGGTGGAGGTAAGTGTTACTTTCCAATTTTGCTTTCATATTTGTTTGCCATGCTAGCATAATGCATGAAAGAATGCATTTTAAATGAAGTAGGTGGGATCCACACACTTAAAATGAGGCATGAATTAACGTTTTTGCATGCTACATTTAAGGCATAGAAAAATAGGAAAGGCTTTTTCATTAGCCCATAATGGACTCACCACATGCAGATTGTCAAAGAATGGAAATGGTGTGTCCATCATAGCATGGATTGAACATGAATGGAAAGCACAAGCATGTATTCATGCATTAAATGGAGTTCTAAATGTGAATTCCATGCATGCTTTAAAGAGGGGTTCAATACATGAACCTTATGCATGCTAAGCATCTTCAAACAAAGATGTATATGTTTTTACACTATGTATCCATGAGTTAAATCACATATGTATGGGTTGATGGGACATGAGAGAGAATTTAAGTAAAGTTTAAGGTTAATATAGGAAATGACTTCTAATTATGAAGTCAAAAGCATAAAGGTTTAATGGAATATTGAGGATATGTAACTCAATTGCCATTAACTTTTATGCTTTTTATATGTTGGCTTAGTCTAAAAGCCAACAGGATTTATTACAAATAGAAAAACCTTAAGCTTCGAGTCCTACTGATGGACCGTGAAGTTCCATAATACCCATGGCATGCCTAATCAGCAAGGCCAAGGACTTAGGTTACAAACTAAGCAATGTGTTAACCATAAGATAGTGGTAATAAGAAATTGGATTGAAACACATCCAAAAGAGAAATGAGAAGCCTATATGAGACCCTACACTCATGGGGTAATTTTTCATTGTGAACGATATTAAGACGTTCAGAGGAACTTCAACATATGATCATTGAGGACAATGATCACACTAAAAGGGGGAAGAGAATCTCCTCAAATGACATATTAGGGTAAAAATGGTTGAACCATTTTACCCTTTTAAAAGTTCATTTCTTCCCCAATAAGTTTCTTCCTTCATTGACAAAAGGTAGGATTCATTTGGATCTTTGAGAAAATTGCTTCAAAGAGGGAAGAGTGGTTACTCATTAAGCATATCTAGAGAAGAGGAAGATTAAAGGGTTGAAAAAGATTCTAAAGACCTCTACTCCAAAATGTGCTCGATGAGTAAGAAACAATTTATCAAGATGGTTAAAAAGGTAACCATTTAGCAAAGCTTATGATTGACTATATCCTTTGATACAGATGCCTACTTATGTCAATAGATAATACCTAGTATGAGAATGCTAGCTCTATTATCAAATGGCATAAACAAATATACCTTTCATTGCATTAGAACAAGGAAATAGTTCAATAAAAAGCACAATTTTCAACGTGTTTTCAAAATCAAGACTTTGTTAGAATGTAACTTACAAAGATTTTGATAAGACTAAAATGAATGGAGTTAAATCTCTGAGTAAGAGCTAAAATTGTCTACACTAAGGTGAGATTGTAACTCGTATGGTATGGGACGTCTAGGTTTACAATATCACTTAAGTGGGTTCAGTGGTATGGGACACTGAACTTAAGGATAATGGAAGCTTAAGCTCAAGGATATTTGAAAACTTTTCAAGGATTTAGCATAAATGAACCTCCCATTTGGATAGGAAATTAAAAGAACATCAATTTCCTACAGTTTTCGAGGACGAAAACTCCATAAAGGGGGGAAGAAAGGTATCATCAATATGATACTTCTAACCAAAAGATATTCCTAAACTCTTTCATGAAAGTTAAGGAGTACATTGGATTTCCAAGGACCTAAGTGTGTTTGAGTTAAATCTCAAGCAAAGAACCAAATATGCAAGAAGGGAATTCATTAAAGAATTCCAATTTGGCAAGTAAACTAAGGTAAACTAGCCAAAGACTTGAAGCATATTTAGAGTAGGGTATTTGAGAATGGATAAAGATGGATCCAAAGTTTGGATCAGTAAGCATGGCAACTCGCTTAAGTCAACAGGGTGACATATAATTGTTGATCCCTTAAAGGAGAATAGTTAATGGTTTTAAGAACTTCAACATGATGTTGAAGAGTCAAGCAAGGATATCAACTCATGAAGGTATGAGTTGAAGATCCCAAGAAAATTCCATGGATAAATATCATTGAAAAAGGGATATGAAGGAGAAAAGACTCGATCTTATCTCTTATTAAATTAGCTAGAGGAATTTGTTGACATATTTAGGTAGTGATGTGTGTGAACACACTAGGACCGTTTGGGCACTTTTTTCCCTCTTTAGGAGGTTTTTTTCCCCCGGCTTGTATATACGCCTATTGCCCTAATGGGCTACTTATCTTTGTACATTCTCTAGTAATACATTCAGTATTGTGTTTTTGTGCTCGAAGCTTCTTCTTCTTCCTTGTGTTGTTCGCGTGCTTCCGCAGACGTCTATCTCCAACAATTGGTATCAGAGCAGGTCGTCGCTTCATCTAGGGCCCCGTCAACACTCCTTCGTTTGCAGTCTCAAAATCGCACGAATTTTGGTGAGCATACTCAACCTGTTTCCGAGATCAAAAGGGCTTCGCTTTGTGGTGCCGAAATCGCGATCTGAGCTCGTTTCGGCCTCCGAACGCACTATCGTAGCGCTTGTACAAGCTATTTTGTCTTTTTGTGCCAAAGGTATATACCAGTTTCTGTTCGCAAGTTTAAGCGTCTCAAAGTCTGCTACAGGTCTAGCAGAACTCATCTAGGCAGTTCTGTTCAACTTTTTGAGATACAGTCAATTTTCTGCATCAAAGTATTTTAGTCACTGGCCATGGATGAAAGCAGTGATGTATTCCGTATGTTGGCTGTTGAGGATAAGTTGGATTGTACCAACTACCCATTATGGGCTTATATGATGCGACATGTTTTGGTTGCAAAAAAAATGTGGAACATTGTGCAGGGTGTTGAAAGACGTCCTGTTACACCTGTAACGACAGGTACTGCAAATACAGGTGCTAGAGTTAATGAAGATGGTGTCGAAGATGATATTCCACAGATTCTTGTTCATGTTGTTGTTTTTGTTGCACCTACTGTAGAGCAGATTCATTGGGATGGCAGAGATGCCCAGGCACATGCATTGATAGCTTTGTCTGTCAAACGTGCCATTATACCTCATATTCGCTCTTGCAGAATAGCTAGGGATGCTTGGGATACACTTACCACATTGTACCAAGCTAGGAATGAGGCTCGTGTTGCTTACCTCCGAAAACAGTTGGAGAGTGAGCACATGAATGAAGGTGATTCTATGGACAGTTTCCTAACGAAGATCAAAGATTTGAAGGAACAGTTGACTTCTGCGGATGAGGTTATACCAGATAGCTCACTTGTGCAGACCGTTCTGAATGGTCTTCCTGATTCATATCAGAGTTTTGCTTCTACTCTTCGGTTGATGATGAAAGGCAATCCGAATGCCTTATCATTTGAGGAGTTAGTCTCTGTTCTGTTGCAAGAAGATCAGTCCAAGTAGAACAGGTCCATTTTGCGAGTTGCAGATCAAGCTTTCCTGGCTAGTCAGAAGGGCAAAGAAAAATGGAGCTCTTCAACTAGTAAGCAGAAATCTGCTAATTCCACATATTCGAAGAAGGAAGATAAAGATGAGAAGAAATCAGAAAAGCAGAAGTTGTTTTGTAAGTACTGTAAAGGGAATGATCATATCATAAAGAATTGTCAAAAACTGGCTGCTAAAGAGGCAAAGAAGAAAGAGGCTGGAATGGTTGTTGCAGAGGCCTCTACACCAAAAACAGAGTCTGCAAATCTTGTGCAGGAAGAAGAATGGGCGTTTACTACTGTCTGCTGTTTTGACCCATCTTCTCATGAGTAGTGCATGTCAGTAGTGGAATCAGATGTTTGGTATTTTGACAGTGGGGCGACCAAACATATTACCTCGCAGCGCAGTTTCTTCTGTTCACTCGAGCCTGCCCCTATAGGGAATACTAATACATGCACCAACAACTCCTCTTATCCTGTTATGGGAGTTGGTAAGATCATTTTGACTACTGCTGATGGTAGTTCTTTCACTTTGTCAGATGCTTTATTTGTGCCAGGGATCAAAAAGAACCTGTTATCAGTTTTTGCATTAGCCAAGATTGGCTTGGTTGTGAAATTTGTTGATGACAGGTGTACAGTTCATGATCTGTCAAATGGCGATGTGATTATTGCTTCTGGCATTTTATGTCGTGGGCTGTATAAGCTCATAGACCATGAAAGATCTGTGAATGATTCGGCATGTGCAGTTCATGATTCTCAGGCTATGTCAGATGCAAAGCTTTGGCATGCACGCTTTGGTCATCTGAATTTTGCTAGTTTGCTACGCCTACAGAAATTTGATATGGTGTCTTCTTTGCCCAAGCTTGAGGCACCTCGAAAACATGTATGTGAAGGATGTATTTTGGGCAAAATGCAGCGTTCCTCGTTTCTAAAAGATGGTTCAGTTCGAGCTACGCAGAAATTGCAGCTTGTACATAGTGATGTCTGTGGTCCTATGCAGACACCCTCTTTTGGGAATTACCTTTACTTCGTGACTTTCATCGATGATTTTTCCAGGCATGCATGGGTATATCCATTGAAAGCAAAGTCCGAAGTGTTCATGTGCTTCAAACAGTTTTCGATTTTGGCTGAAAATCTGTCAGCATGTAAAATGGGCACCCTCCGTTCTAATCGAGGGGGGGAATATATGTCTTCTGATTTTATTGGGATAAAACATAGTGTATAGTGCCGTATACACCTCAACAGAATGGAGTTGCTCAACGAAAGAACAGGTCACTCATGGAGTTGGTGAGGTGCATGGTCAAGAGTCAGGCTTTACCACATAGTTTCTGGCTTGAGGCTGTCATGTGTGCAGCATATGTACTGAATAGGTGTCCCACTAAAGCGCTGTAGTCTATCACTCCATATGAGACTTGGCATGACCACTAGCCATCTGTTGCTCATTTGCGTGTTTTTGGTTGTTTGGCATATGCACTAGTGCCTAAACAACATCGCAGAAAATTGGATGATAAGGTAGTAAAATGTATTTTTGTTGGATACAGTTCTGAAAGTAAAGGCTATCGACTGTATCATCCATAGACTAAACACATTCTGGTTAGCCATGATGTTGTCTTTGTGGAAGATGTTATTCAACCATTGCTTTCATGTACTAAGTAGACATCTGTTAGCTCCAAAGACATGTATGATACTTTGATGCCTCTTTTTACAGGTGGACGGTCTAGTGCTAGTCCTAATGAGGCAACTTCTCAGCCTTTGCAAGTTTCATATGATGATGCAGATCATTCTATTTCTGATGCAGATTTACATGATGCACTTGTTAATGCGAGAGCTGATATTGATCAGGCAAAAACTATGCCAAAATGGCTGGTGCACACTTTGCGTGACAGAAAATTAGATGCACCTTTGTCATATGGTACTCGTTCAGGCTCTCATAGTGCCTCCTTTGCATGAGATTGCTATGCTAGGGCTGCGTCTAGTCTCTGTGATGAGAATGAGCCTGTTTCTTTTGATGAAGCACAGAATTCAGAAAATTGGATGGCTGCTATGCAATCTGAATATGATGCTATAATGAAGAATGGTACATGGTCTTTATGTGAATTGCCTCCTGGCAAGAAGGCCATTGGCACTAAGTGGGTATACAAGCTGAAGCATAAACCTAATGGTACAGTTGACTGGTATAAGACTAGGCTTGTTGCAAAGGGTTATGTGCAGGAAAGAGGCATTGATTTTGATGAGACCTTTGCACCTACATGTCGTATGACTATTGTTCGGAGCATTTGTGCACTTGCAGCCCATCATGGTTGGAATGTACATCAGTTGGACATTAAAACAACATTTCTGAATGGTGACTTGCATGAAGAAGTGTATGTTTTTCAGCCCCGTGGCTTTGTACAGAAAGGGCATGAAAACCAGGTGTGCATGTTAAAGAAGGCATTATATGGTTTAAAGCAAGCACCATGTGCTTGGTATGAGAAGATACATGCCTATCTGGTTGCACATGGTTTTGAAAACAGTCCAACTGAAAGCACCTTATATGTTAAGCGTGCTAATGATGTGTTTCTGATCATTGTTGTCTATGTTGATGACATGCTGCTCACTGGTCCTATTGAGAAGCATATTGCTGATTTCAAGGCTGATTTGCATGCCTCATTTGAGATGTCTGATTTGGGGCATTTGCATCACTATTTGGGCATTGAGTTTATGCAAGTTGATGGTGGAATGGCTTTGTGTCAAACAAAATATATTGACACATTATTGTAGCGTTTTGGCCTTGAAGACTGTAAGCCTATTGCCACTCCTATGGAGACAGGTTTACGATTGAGTCTTCATGATGCTGGAGATGCATTTGATGTTGTTCTCTATCAGTAGGCTATTGGATGCTTGATTTACTTATGCATTACTAGGCCACATATTCAGTTTGCTATCTCACAGATGAGTAGGTTTATGCATTGCCTAGGAGTCACGCATTGGAAGGCGGTTAAGCACATCTTTCGCTACTTGAGTGGTACTCGGCTACTTGGGTTGTTTTATCCCAAGGGGGGATCACTACCGCCAGATTTGCATGCCTTTTTTTACTCAGATTGGGCTGGTTGCTATGACACTCGTGTGTCCCCCAGTGGTTTTTGCTTCATGCTTGGTAGCTCATGTATATCTTGGTTGAGCAAGAAGCAGCCCACTGTGGCCACTTCCAGTTGTGAGGCTGAGTATAGGGCAGCTTTCACAGCGACTGTTGAGTGTGTGTGCCTCAGACGCCTTATGGCTGATTTGGGTGTTGGCCAGTCTTCTGCCACCACCATCTTCACTGACAGTTAGAGCGCATTGGCAGTTGCGAGGAACCCTGTGTTCCATGCTCGCACTAAGCACATTGAGGTGCATTATCACTATGTCAGGGAGAGGTTCTCTACTGGGGAGATCAGCTTGGCATATGTGCCCACGCAGGAGAACATTGCGTACCTTTTCACGAAGGCTCTACCTAGGGAGAAGTTTCAAGCTTTCCGCAAAGCTTTGGGCTTAGTTCCTTTTGTGGAGTGATTTCCACATAGCTTGGCACTTCCTTATACATGAGTGCCGGCTCCTTGTTCACCGCATCACTCCCAAGGGGGATTTGTTGACATATTTAGGTAGTGATGTGTGTGAACACACAAGGACCGTCGGGGCACTTTTTTCCCTCTTTAGGAGGTTTTTGTCCCTCGGCTTGTATATGTTGGGAGAGGGTGGTTGGATGCACTCAGAGATTGAGTAGGTGCTGCTAAACCTGCTTCACACCAGCCCTCTATGACTCCGGGAATGCTTAGTACACTTGATTATCTTCCAAATGATACCAAGAAAGCATATATGTACTTTGCAAATGATATGTGTAATGATCAAATCAAAACAGATAACTTTGCACTTCACAAATCCAAGAAAAACTTGCTATTTTGGTATTGACACCTGCTCAGTCTTTCACTCAGTATGACCAGCACACTTACAATTGATCAAATTCCTTCTAGACATATTAAATTAGCTTAACAAGCTACCATTTGCAAGTGTAATGAGAAGAAATGATGAACTATACTCTGAGAAATGAGTTTAGCAGAAAATATGTTTACCCCCGACTTTTTAGGAGCTCTACAGACAAATACTAGTGAGCACTTCGACTGAGATTTCTCGCTAATGGCTGAACCAATTGACTTCAAGCTTTATAGGCATGTAGAAGACTTTGAGCTGAATCCAATGTGCTTTGAATCACTTGATTTGGTTGAGAAACCACTGAGATATGCTCTGTTGAAGTTGACAGACTTGAAGGTAGACCACTCAGAGAATACAGATATGATATATGAACAATGTATGTATTAAATCATATTGATGTACATTCCCATTGACATGATAAACATAGTCAAATGGTACTCAGAGGTGTAGGCTATAGAGTAGACCTCACACACTCAATGATCACAGATGTTAGCCTCGGGAATGGTGAAGAACAACCGCGACTTTTTACTTGTAGTTTTTATAGGAATTGAGTGATGATTTGAATTTGAATTCAAATCAATCTCCTAGAATCTTTCACCTAAAAGTTGATTGAGATATTCTCTCAATTAAACAACAACCTTTTCCACGACTTCCAATCAATTAGGTGTGATTACATAAAATGCCAAGTCACTTAGACTTTTACAAGAGATAAAATGGTAAGAAATTATAAGCATAAGTTCCTATGATCCTTCTCACATGTTGAGTCTTCAGGATAGTATCCAAGCCAAATTGTGAAGGCTTGACTTGCACCAACAACTCCCCCTCAAGCCAAACATTTTGGCTTGAGTCTTCATCTTCAATCTTCAATCACATCCTGTAATCCAATCATGGATTTGAATCTGCATAACTTACTTCCATCCAAGGCTTTAGTAAGTAAATCTGCACATTGCATATTAGTGGACACATAAGTCAATTGAATGTCTTTGCTTAGCAACTTTTCTCTCACATAGTGGTAATGAACCTCTATGTGTTTTGTCCTAGCATGATATATTGGATTAGCTGCAAGGTGAAGTGAATGTTTATCACCTGCAAAAGATAAGTATCCTGATGTGCTCCTCCTATCATCCTTGCATCCTGCCCAATCTGCATTTGAATTCACCTTAATATCATTGTCTGATGTATAAGGAAAGTACAAACCATGGTTCTGAGTTCCTTTTAGATACTTCAATATCTTCTTTGCAGCCTCAAGGTGAGGTACTCTTGGTTTGTGCATGAATTGACTTAGCACACTAACTCCATATGCTATGTCAATTCTTGTCAAGGTAGCATAATTCAAACTACCTACCATACTTTGATATCCTGTAATGTCTTGGACTTCATCCCCTTCATGAGCACTAAGCTTTAGGTTGACTTCCATAGGAGTACTTGAGACTTTTGCATCCTGCAAGGCAAATTTCTTTAACATGTCCTGCACATACTTCTTCTGAGTGATATATATGCCTGAATTAGTATAAACCAATTCAAGTCCTAGAAAGTATTTCAATAATCCAAGATCATTGATCTTGAACTCCTTCATCATCTGATTTTTGATGCTTCAGATTCCTTGGACATCATTACCTGTAATAATGATGTCATCAACATAAACACAGAGATAGATTACCTCTGAATTGTTCCTTTTGATAAACAATGAAGTATCTGCCTTGCTCATTATAAATCCTTGGTCTTGGAGGTAGGTTGTCAACCTGTAATTCCATGCTCTAGGTGCCTGCTTCAAACCACATAGGGCCTTCTTCAATTTACAAACATAATTTACCTTCTTGGGATCTTCATAGCCAGGTGGTTGTGACATGTAGACTTCTTCAGATATCCATCCATTCAAGAAAGCATTCTTGACATCCAATTGGTACATGTTCCAATTCTTGGATGCAGCTACACTCACCAAAATTCTGATTGTTGGCATCTTAGCCACAGGAGAAAATGTCTCCTCATAATCAATGCCTTGGGTTTGTGCAAAACCCTTGGCTACCAACCTAGCTTTATACCTGATAATTGTACCATCAGAGTTCCTCTTGAGTTTGTAGATCCATTTGGATCTATCACCTTCATAGAGTCCTTCTTGGGTACCAAGTCCCATGTGTCACTCTCCTTGAGATCCTCTATTTCTTCATCCATAGCTTCTTTCCATTCTGGTTTGGTGATTGCCTCCTCATACGAACCTGGTTCTTCATTCAACAGATCCTTTGCAAGATATATAGAATGCTTAGTTACAAGAGAAGTATCATACCCATATCTGATAGGCTTCTTACTTTCTCTTTGAGATCTCCTCATAGCTTGAATTGAGGATTCTGGTATATCCTCTAGCTTCTTCATTTTCATCTTCCCTTTGGACTTCCATGCCTTGAATTCCTCAAGGTTAATTGTGTCATCATCATCATCTGAGCTTGAGTCTTCTTTCTGGATTAGTTCCTCCTTGGTGAGCTTTGGGAAATCTTCTTCTATATCATAGGGTAGAGTAACCTTCCTGCATTCATTCTCATACCATGAGTCATTCTCATCAAAGATGACATCTCTACTTACCTTGAAACCTTTGTTTGAGGGGTTGTAGAATCTGTACCCTTTCTAGTTCAAGTCATAACCAATGAAGATACATTTTTCAGCTTTAGGGTCTAGCTTTCCCCTTACCTGTGAGGGAATATGCACATATGCAATACAACCAAAGATTTTGCAATGATCCAATGATGGTCTCTTATCATGCCAAGCTTCATATGGTGTCATTCCATCAAGTGACTTGATGGTAACCTGTTAATGAGATAGGTGGTAGTAGATACACTCTCTGCCCAAAGATAATTTGGCAACTTCTTTTCATTAAGCATAGACCTAGCTGTTTCAACAATGAGTCTATTCCTTCTTTCAGCTACCCCATTTTGTTCAGGTGAGTACCTTGTAGTTATCTCCCTCTTGATGCCTCTTTCTTGCAAGAAGTCTTCAAATTCATTGGAGAAGTATTCACCTCCCCCATCTGACCTTAGTCTTTTCAATTTTCTACCTGTTTGATTTTCAACTAGTGCAAGATATCTTTTGAAACAATTAAATACTTCATCCTTATGCTTCATAAAGTATAACACAGTCCATCTTCTATAATCATCAATGAAAGACACATAGTACCTTGATCCTAAAATGGATGGTTCCTTGCTAGGTCCCCAAACATCTGTATGCACCAATTCTAGGTAGTCTTCATGCATAAAACCTTTCCTTGAGTAGGGCAATCTGTGAGACTTACCAAATTGACAAGCACCACATTTGTAAATCATGTGTTGCTTGGATATATTAGGTATCCCAAGCACACATTGATCTCTGCTCATTTGCTTCAAGGTTCTTTCACCTATGTGACCCAACCTTTTGTGCCATATTTCTAATTATGAAAGTGTTTGATCCTTGTAATTGTATAAAGCAATGTTTTCGGTGTCTTCTAGCTCAAAAGTAAACAATCTACCTGATTTTTCTCCCTTGGTTATCCTTTTGAATCCATGTCTTGGGTCCTCCACATATGCTCCATGTTGATTGAACCTGACCTGCAAACCTTTTTCCACAATCTGACCTACACTCATTAAGTTCTTGGTGATTGTTGGGACATAGAGTACTCTGCTCAATAAGTTCTGATTACCATCACTAGTCTTTACATTACCAATCTTTACAACAGAATGCTTAGTATCATCACCTGTCTGCACTTGATGTTTGCCTTTGGGTTCTTCCAAATCAGAAAGTAGTGCCACATTGCCAGCTACATGATTAGAACATCCTGAATCAATATAGAATAAGTGATCATCATTGATACCTGACTTAGAAGTCATATTCATGATCAATAGGGAGTCATCTTGCTCCTCTGTATAGTTGTTGTAGTCCCTATTTCTGTATCCACCTTGGTAGTTACCATTGTTGTTGTTGTAGTTATTGTTGTAGCCATTGTAGCCTTGGTGTTGGTTGAATCTGCCTCTACCTTGAGAGTATCCACCTCTTTGATGGCCTCTTCCTCTCTGATTCTTATAGTTTCTGTAGCACTCATCTGTGGTATGGTTAGATAATCCACAAATGTTGCATGGTGATGAGTTGTAGGATCTCCCCCTACCTGGCTTACCTCCTCTGCCTCTACCTCTTGAAGATCTACCTCTCCCTGCATAGTTTGCTTGGGAGGTAGAGCCTTCTTCATCAACCTTCTTAATTTTACTCTTATCTTTAACCTTCTTATCAATGTATAGAGCAAAGGGGTTGTTACCTTGTGATTGCTCTCCATTCCTTGTAAGCTTTGCTTCATGTGTGAAGAGTTGACCAATCAGAGTTGTTAAATCAGGAGCATGTATGTCCATGTATAGGTCCATTGCTGTGGTAAAGCTCTCCCATTTGTCATCAGCTTTTAGTCCATTGATTTCCTGCCTTACTATTTGTTCCTCTTCAATCTCCTCTCCAATACTTGCAAGCTGGTCTGCAATGTCTTTGACCCTAGTGACAAAGTCTGAAACTGATTGCTTTGATTGCTTCCTAAGAGTTGTAAATTCAATCCATAGTTGATTCTTTCTGGCCCTTGTATTTGATGAGAAATATGTTGACAAGGTTTCCCAAGTTTCTTGGGAAGTCTTACAGTTCCTAATATGAGGTAAAAGGAAATCAGATATAGAGTTAAGAAGATAAGACCTTGCCAATGCATCTTTTGCACACCATGTATTAAGCTTTTCTTGTTCTTCCTTGGTGGGTAGACCCCTTGCTTTGAATGAGGGCAATTCCTCATCTCCTAAGATGAATCCAAATAGACTTCTTCCTTGTAGATAGGTCTTCATCCTTAGAGACCAAGCTTGGTAATTGTTCCTGTCCAATTTGTCAATGAATGAAGGAAAACCATCTCCCATGTTACCTTATTTGCTCTGATACCACTGTTGGGAGAGGGTGGTTAGATGCACTCAGAGATTCAGTAGGTGCTGCTAAACCTGCTTCACACCAACCCTCTATGACTCCAGGAATGCTTAGTACACTTGATTAGCTTCCAAATGATACCAAGAAAGCATATATGTACTTTGCAAATGATATGTGTAATGATCAAATCAAAACAGATAACTTTGCACTTCACAAATCCAAGAAAAACTTGCTATTTTGGTATTGACACCTGCTCAATCTTTCACTCAGTATGACCAGCACACTTACAATTGATCGAATTCCTTCTGGAAATATTCAATTAGCTTAACAAGCTACCATTTGCAAGTGGAATGAGAAGAAATGATGAACTATACTCTGAGAAATGAGTTTAGCAAAAAATATGTTTACCCCCGACTTTTTAGGAGCTCTGCAGACAAATACCAGTGAGCACTTCGACTGAGATTTCTCGCTAATGGCTGAACCAATTGACTTCAAAATTTATAGGCATGTAGAAGACTTTGAGCGGAATCCAATGTGCTTTGAATCACTTGATTTGGTTGCGAAACCACTGAGATATGCTATGTTGAAGTTGATAGACTTGAAGGTAGACCACTCAGAGAATACAGATATGATATATGAACAATGTATGTATTAAATCATATTGATGTACATTCCCATTGACATGATAAACATAGTCCAATGGTACTCAGAGGTGTAGGCTATAGAGTAGACCTCACACACTCAATGATCACAGATGTTAGCCTTGGGAATGGTGAAGAACAACCGCGACTTTTTACTTGTAGTTTTTATAGGAATTGAGTGATGATTTGAATTTGAATTCAAATCAATCTCCTAGAATCTTTCATCTAAAAGTTGATTGAGATATTCTGTCAATTAAACAACAACCTTTTCCACGACTTCCAATCAATTAGGTGTGATTACATAAAATGCCAAGTCACTTAGACTTTTACAAGAGATAAAATGGTAAGAACTTATAAGCATAAGTTCCTATGATCCTTCTCACATCTTGAGTCTTCAGGATAGTATCCAAGCCAAATTGTGAAGGCTTGACTTGCACCAACAGTATATACGCCTATTGCCCTAATGGGCTACTTATCTTTGTACATTCTTTAGTAATACATTCAGTATTGTGTTTTTGTGCTCCAGGCTTCTTCTTCTTCCTTGTGTTGTTCGCGTGCTTCCGCACACGTCTATCTCCAACAGAATTTTGAGAAAGCCAAGTGACCTAACTTGGTCAAATATATCAAACCTTTTATGGTTGGATAATTCAAGAGGCCTCCATTTGTCAAAAAGATCAAACCCTTTTATAGTGTGATACCAAGTAAAGTTCAAAAGTCAACCTAAAGAGACCTTTGAATTAATTGGCATTAGATTTAGGAACCTTAGTCTTTGCTCTCATGAAAATCATGCCAAGGAGTTCCAAGATGGAATTCATGATCATGGCAAATGATCAGAGAGCATTAAGAAGATAAGGGCAAAGAATGTGGAAAGGTTAAGGATGTAGTTCTATCGATTGGAGGAAGAACTCCTTGGTATGGGACATTGAGAAATAACTCCCATTGAGAGTTTTCTCTGATGGCCAAAGAGAAAATAGACTCAAGATCCAATAGGAAACATCGGGATAAGCCTTAAAGATAAGACCATTTAGATTAAGGTCTTAGGTTCATTATGAGGTGTAGAAAAGTACCTCCTTGAACCAATTTAATACACCTAGTTGTATGAACCAAAGGGTAAATAGAATGGACATGACATTTACCCTAGGAAAGGCTATCCTTTTAAGTAGATGCATTTTTCTTAATAAAATGCATAGCCAAATTTTATATGGTACAATAAATTTCGATAAGTAAGAAGGTAAAGAGTTTTGGAAGTTTACCAAGTTAAACTCCAAAAGTAAAGTCAAGCATATTCAAGTATAATAACCTTGAATAAAAGGATGATCTGTAAAAGATCATGTTTTGAATCTTTGATGAGAATAAATGATTCAAGAATGTTCACTAAGTTCCTAGCAAGATCTCATATATGATGCCTAGAAAGAGGCATCTTTCTCGCAAGATCTTGGAACTAAAAGAAAAACTTGAATCATTTAACTTCATCCAAATAGACAAAAGATTTAGAAGGTATCTAGATGCCTTGATTATTTGTTTATCTTTGCAAAAGCTTCCATGACCTTTGAGGTTAGTACATAAATATCTGAGGTATGAACTAGTGTCAGTTCAAGATAGTTAATATTGATTCTCTTTGGAAGAAATTGCAAAGCTAAGTGGAACAAAGAACTGGGTAGAGACATAGAAGAAAGGTCTACCAACTAATTCTGATTCCTAAAAGAAATGATTTTATTCATTGGATCAATAAAGTCTTGAAGATCATAGATTTTCCAAAGGGATTAAAATCTACTCCGAGAATTATTCTAGAGAAAATCAAAGATAATCAAGATAGGGATCCAATTGTAGACATGAACTTTCACATTTGGGTATATTTTCATTCGGAATACTTGAATCTTATGTTTCAAGAAAACCTAGATAATTGTAATAAGTCTACCAAAGTTGCCAAGGAATGAGAAGATAGTATTTCTCCTCGTTGAGAATGTTTTGGTAGGGACTCGCTAGACCCACTTTGCTAAGTTCATATCTTTAGCTAAGTCCTATCAAATACAAATAAGGTATATTTATATTTGAAAAGGACTATAAAAGAATAAGTTAAGTCCCGAATATCTGAAGCTTCCTCTCCTTTCTATTGAAAGTTGAAGATGAATCTATATTTCTGGCCCTTGCAAGATAGAGATAGGATCTCTATTACATACTCCTAAGAAATATACATTTCTAGGGAAATGCAAAGTGTATTGAAATTAATGTATTATTTTAAGGAGCTCAATGTTGGTGAAAGTGCCAAAAGAAAAGAACCACCAGACAACTCCACTCATTTCACTAAGTCCATAGGTACAAAGCATGCATGTACATTAGGGTGGACTAAGGGAAAGTGATTTGGGCAGGAATTTTGATTCCTTTCCTTTTAGATAAAAGTAGGGATTAGCCCTTATCTATTTAGTGGAAATGAATCTAAAGAGAGAGATGACCATGCTCAGAGTATATATCATGGTGCACGGGTGAATACTTCACATATTATACCTACACACATTTTCGAGGACGAAAATGCTAAAGGGGGGAAGAATGTTGTATAATTCATGGGTTCAAAGGGTTAAACATATGGATTCTAAAGGTTAGAATATGATGCATGTTTGCTTTGGTCTAACCCTTGAATTACCCTTGGAACATGCCTTGAATCTTTGTGTGAGACCCTTGGTTTTAACCCTTGAGGTATTTACTCATATGAGCTCCCAATTGAATGGTTACAACCTTAGGCTTGATTTATCCTAAGGTGGGGGAACCTTAGTCTTGGGAAAAGCTTCTCTAGGAGCCACCTTGTGTGTACGTGAGAGAAGAATCCTCATTTGATTTAGAAGGTATGTGATAGACCTTGGGAATTTAGAAGGCATGTGATCACTCTTGGAAAAGTGTCCACATGAGGGACACTTGGCTGGACACTTGGCCAATCTCAAGGACATGCACCACCTTGGACTAGAGGTATATATATGGGTGGAGTTGGATGGGTGGATACGTGCTCTCTCTTAGGAGTGTGGTCTTAGTAGTTTGATTTATGAGTAGTAGTTTGTTGTTTCACAATAGAGAGCTTGAGAAAATAGGAACTCCAAGTGTAAAGACATAAAAGGAAAGAAAAAAAGATTCATTCTAGCCCATCAAGAGAGAACAATTTCAACAAGAGAAAGATATCTAGTTCAATGATTAACTTATGACCCTTTCAATGCTAAACACTATGTATATATGAGTCAAGTAGTTTCATGTGAAGAGCCAAAGTATTTTGAGGATGCAAGAATATATGAAGTATCCAACCAAGCCATGAATGAAGAGAAAAAAGCAATTAGGGAGAACCACAATTGATCATTTGTCTGTAAAACAAAGGACATGAAGGTTATCAACAATGAATGGGTATACAAGGTGAAAAGAAATTCAGATGGCAGCATATCTAGGTATAAATCAAGGCTCGTAGCCAAAGATTTTGCACACACCTATGGCATTGACTTTGAGGAGACTTTTAGCCCTATATCAAGGTCGACTATAGTAAGAAATCTCATTGTAATTGCAGTCTCAAAGAGTTGGAGGATCCACCGACTAGATGTGAAGAATGCTTTCTTAAAGGGTGACATAGAGGAAACTATTTTCATGGAGGAGGCTAAAGGTTTTGAAGATCAGAGGTATCCACATCATGTGTGCTAGCTAAAGAAGGCTCTTTATGGTCTAAAGCAAGGATCAAGAGCATGGAATCAAAGGTTAGTGGAATATTTGGCCAAATGTAGCTTACAGGCAATAATGAAGCAAGCATTAGAAAATAAAGAACAAGCTTGGAGAAGAATTCAAGACCTCAGATCTTGGAGAGTTGAAGTACTTCTTAGGCATAGAAGTAATTTACAAGGAAGAAGGTATATATCTCATGCAAAGAAAGTACATGATATACCAAAAAAGAATGGCATGTGTAATTCCAAGATAATTGAAAACCCATTGGAGGTAAATGTAAAATTGGGTGCAAATGAGCGAGAAGACATTGAAAATGTTACTTCATATAGATCCATTGTAGGATCTTTGAGCTATGCAACTCTTACTAAGCTAGACATCAAACATGTAGTAGGAGTTCTCTCACAGTTTATGCAAACTCCTAAAGTGCAACATCTAATGCAGCCAAGAGAGTCCTTAGATATCTTAAGGGAAGTATAAATGAAGGTTTACTCTATGCTTATGATGAGGACTTGCAGGTAAAAGACTATTGTGATGCAGATTGGGCAGGTTCAAAAGGTGATTTGAGAAGTAGAAGTGGTTGTGCAGTCATTATTGTCGAGCTCTAAATAGCAGCCAATAGTAGCCCTATCTTCTAGTGAAGCTGAATATAGAGCCTTAGCTCTCATCATGTGCAAGATTATGTGGCTAAAAAATCTCTTTAGACTTGAACTTGCAAGTAAAACTAATTCCAACAATGTGCGACTATATAAGCAATGTGTGACACTATCACTTCATAAGAGAGAAGGTGATTGCAAAAGAAGTTAAGGTGGAACATGTAAGTACCAAATATCAATTTGTAGATATGTTTATAAAAGGATTAGAAGGAATGAAGCTACTAAATTTCATCAGAAGCATTGACATGGTAGATTTAAGTTCAAGGCTTGAGGGAGATTGTTTAAAATCAAGCCTAGAAGATGGCAAAAGAAAAAATTATTTTTTTTTGATATTATTCCGGTGTCTTTTCGGTATTGTTCTGATTGATTCCGATACTTTTTTTATAACATTCCGACATTGTTTTGTGGACCTTTTGGTACTTTTTGATGGCCTAAAAGTTTCAAAAAATATGCAGTCTGATGTCTTTCTCGTAGTCCGGTAGTTTACGAGTTTGGTGATGTAGTATGTTCTTTCACGCAAGAGTTTTGAATATTTGCCTAAATCATAGCTAAAGTCTTAGATGCATAGATGAAAAGTGGACCTATTAATAAGAGGATTCATATCAAGAATTTTAGCTTTCAAAAGGTCTCGACCACTTTCCTAAATCATAGCTTACAAAAATCGTTAAAGAGGCTGACTTAGAGACTTTTGCTTAATTGTAGGAGCACTTTTGGATAGCCTATAAATGTATCAAAGTCATGAAAAGTGAGTAACCTCTAATCTCCTCTAAGAGTTAGTATAGAGTGTCAGGAAGTTGTTATACACAGCCCCCTGCCTTATTTATTCATTTTGTTAGCTTACTATTCTTTGTAGTTAGGTGCAATTGCTCACTACATCTGTGAGGAGTGAGCTAGTCTTCAACACCATTTTGTTTTGACTGTATTTATTATGGTATCCATTTCACTTGATCTCACTTGCATTTGATTGTTTATAGAGTGTGCTCAATGTAGCCTGAATTTGGTGACTATTCTCTAAGTGATCTCTGAGTAAAGTCATAAATAGTGAAGGTGTATATCTACACATAGGGAGATAGAAGTATCGACTATTCTAACTTGTAGAGGTTGATTCTCCCTAGTGGAGTATCCAAATCAAGTGTTTTAAAGTTCCATAGATAGGTGAGAGTGTCTACTCTCATGTTCAAGATTTTCATTAGATCACAACATCTGGACTTTGCGTTAGAGGGTAAAGAGTGAATTGGGGTCACTCTGGAAAACAACCTATGAGGGCCTAAAACCTTTAAAAGTTGCATAGGCGTATTGAATCTTCTCCAAACACCGCATTCATGAAATCAAGTAAAGTTGAGAGGTTATGCAATACTCAATGATAACAAGACATCGGATGATGGTGATAAAGTGAGCCATGAGTTCAAAGATGAATACTCTTTTCTCTAAATGCATGAAGTTCATTTTGAGACTCCACATCATTGTTGCATTTTGTATTTGGAGCAAACTCTCAAGGCACATGAAGGTGGATACTTCTTGATGCAAGAGCATGAGGACACCCTAATGTGAGGTTTCCAATAAGTTTCAAACACCATCTTTTCCAATGACGATAAGAACATAAAAAAAAAGTGCAAAGTTGATGTGACTGGACTCCAAAGCATGTGTTTTGTAGAGAAAATATGTTTTCTTTTATGTCCATGGGTCAAAGTGTGTTTTTCCACTATCTATGTCAAAAAAGGATGAAATTTGGAAAAATTCATTTTTTTTGGGGAACCATAATTATGGATGTGATTATCTGATACTTACTTTATAAGAGATTTACTTTTATAAATTAGTTTATTTTTTATTCACATGTATGCATGATCTTGATGATGCGAAAAGTAGAGTCTCTTCTTCTCTCTCTAAAAGAAGACAGAGAGAGAAGAACCTAGTAAAGACAAAAAAGCCTACTCGAATCTACTAAAAATTTCCCTTCTAAATGCACTTTGTCCCCTTAAACAAGAACAAAATTAGGTTTAATCTCTAAAAATTAAGGGTCCTTACAAAGCCCATGATGGGTTCATTTTTTTCCCTAATGAAATGCAATTTTGTTTGGCCAAAAATTTATGTGAAATATATGCTCTTCCTCTACATGGTGTACTGAAAGAGACCGATGAATATGGAACTTAGAAAGCATATGTGAAGGACATGAACCTAGTAGTATTGGGAAATGGTGCATATATGCAAATAAGCTTAGCAAATTTTGTTGCTTGACTTGTGCATGACCTTAAAAAAAATGAGTACATCAATAGCCATGTGCACAAGTGGAGGATTTGTAATGAGCCAAATCAGGTGGTCTTAGTGGAGGATTCACAATGATTAATGGAATGTTCTTCATAAAACATTGCAACGGACAACCTTTTGAACCCTAGACATTTTTATAGTTTTCATGTTCTCATTGGAATTTAGCATGATTGACAATGTTGAGTTTTTAGGACCGTATTTGCAACAAGGATACGGTTAATCATGTCATTGTAGGATGCTCAACAATTAGAACCCGAATTTCTTGCTTCACATTCTATGCTTGACCTTTGTTCCTCTTCTGAAAGAGGCTGAGAAATTTTTAAGCTATTTTCTTTCTTGCGCATCATCTAGATAGTCCACCTTGCTCTCTTGTGCGAAATTCTTTCGACGTCTCTTTGTGTCCTCTTTCTTTGTCTCTCATAGTCTTGTATGCCGGATATAACCTACTCTTGTGTGGTAGAAAGAGCCATCAAGGAAAGCTAAACATGCATAAGAACTCGATGGCCATACACTGGCTTCTTCTTTTCTACCAGATATATAACAAAGAATCATATAACAATCTCAATTGTTTCGATCTAGCAAGCATGTTTTCTTCCTCCGAACTACTCTCTCTATGCATTTATTTGTGTAGTATGAATCTAACATGATATAAGAACCTCGAGACAACCTAGACTTTTGTCATTATGCATTTGAAGCATAGATCCACTCGCTCATCTTCCTCTTTCTATCATTCTACCTGTTCTCTTTATGCATTTCTTCGGGTAACTTTGAATCCAACGTTGGTGAACTTGAGAGGGCCCTTAAACGTTTTTCCTTCCATGTTTGAATCATAGCTCTGGGACTCCTCTTACTCCTTTTATCTTCCATGCATTTCTTTGTACACGTATGAATCCAACAAGGGGGAGGTGTAGTGAAGATATGATGGCTTGTGTTGCTGGAACCGAGAGAGAGAGAGAGAGAGAGAGAGAGAGAGAGAGAGAGAGAGCAAGCAGGTGGAAACAAAAGGTTGGGATATATGTGTAGGTGGCGGATAGAGACAACGAGCTTCAGAGAGAGAAATAGAGAGCTGGATAGATAGATAGAGAGAGAGAGGGAGAAATATAGAGGGAAATCAAGATCAGAACATGGTGGATAGACGGACTACTATAAATCTAGAAGATACTACTTTTGTTGGTTTATACCCAAGGCCAAATGTACCGATAGAAATCCTTTGTATATGTTCAATACATAGTTTCGGTCTCCTAGGAGTCGCCATTCTTGGACAGCAAGACCTTGTCAATTCTTTTTTTTTTAATGAAGGATGGTCACATACAAAAACAATCCTAGTCTATATACAATGGTTGATCAGGAGCACACCAATTAGAAAGAAGGTGCCAAACAAAGAAAACAGCAACGAAGGAGCCCATTTGACCGATTTTCAATGCTTGATTGCTACTTTGCGACCTTAAAAAACTAGATTTCTTTGTTTTACTTTGAATTTTATTAGACGATTGTGAGTGTTTGAACGTCAAGGTGACGGGTCAGGGGTCACGGGAAGACAATAATTTGACTCGACGATGGAGTGAAGCATTCTTACGATTCTCTCATAGATTGTGAACAGAGCTATTTTCACGTCGTCGGAATCGCCAAACTCTGTTCATCACATTCCAAACAAAGGCACCATCTACATCTGGTCACAAAGCCCGCTCCAATAATTAAGCTTTTAAATCAATTTTTATGGGGCTCAGCTTTTCCCTAATAGAGCAATTTCTATTATCCTTTCAGATCTCGGGGATTTTTCGACCTTTTTGGGTGACCTAAGATTCTAAATCTCAACGGACCAGTGCCCATTAACACAACTCCATTCAGGTCACCAAAATATATATATATGTGTATGTATATGAACCCAAAAAATATATATATGTGTATGTTAATGGGCACTGGTCCGTTGAGATATATATGTGTGTATGTATATATATGAAGAAAAAATTCAAACAATCACATCAAGGACCATTTTTCTATAAATGAGAGGCAATTATTTTTTACATTTCTTTTGTTGAATTCATTTAAAACTCTCGAAGCTTTTAGCATACGTAATCTGTACTCTATAGGTAGCCTCTATTTACTTGCAATTATCTTGCACATTTGCAATAGAGTAACCTCTCTTTTATTTTGCAATATAGTACCCTCTCTCTCTTATTTAGCAATAGAGTACCACCTCTATTGTCTTGCATTCGTTGAACATTAAAGTACCTCCTTCTCTAACCTTATATACAAGTCTTTTTTTTATTTTTCAAGCTATGCATGCACATTCTCTTTCTTATACTCTTTTGTTTTATTTTTTCACCAAGTACCACAATCTCTAAGAAGCCTTTGGTAAGTACTATTACGTATATCTTAATTTCTATTATTCAGTTATTCACTTATTTATGTTATCATATGACTTGTTTCTATTTTACGTTGTTTTTTTTGCAGGCAGTGTAATCAAAAGCATTTTGAAATTTAAAGTAACCTTTGTTTTTATTGTTTTCCATGTATTTTATCTATTTTCAACATTTAAATTCAATTTTTTTTAAATACAAGAATTAATATTATTCGAAAGGTGAAAAAACATACCTTGATTTTTTAAGAGCTTTGTATATGTATGCACATATATGTAGGTCTAAGTATATAAGTATGCATGTTTATATGTATGTGTGTGCATGTGTATGTATGCATGCAAGTTTTTTATTTATACTTATTTACGTATGTGCTCATACACACACATATATTTATGTGTGTGTTCATGTATATGTGTGTGTGTGTGTTTTGTTTCTATTTACTTATGTATGTGTTTATGTATGTATGTTATTTGTATTTATTTCTATGTTTATGTTGTATGTGTTTATGTATGTATGCATGTGAAATGCATATATGTATATATGTTTGTATGCATGTATGTATTTGTGCATGTGTAATAGTTGAAACTTATATATGTATATATGTATGTGTGCATGTTATGTATGTGGCATTTGCATAGAAGCTTGATATTTCATCACACACCACATCTGTGCTGACCTTCACGTGTCGTATGAGTGGATTATAACATTTATATCCTTTTTGCTCAAGGGAGTATCCAATGAAGATAGAGTTCTCTGCTTTTGGATCAAGCTTCATCGTCAACTCATCTATAACATGTACATATGCAATACAGCCAAAAGCTTTCATATGTGATAAGTTTGGCTTTTTACCTATGAGCTACTCTTTAGGTGTAACTTGTTGTACAATAGTAGTCGGCCTTTTGTTCATGATGTATAGACTAGTGTGCATAGCTTCTACCCAATAACAATGAGGCATATTCTTCTCAGCCATCAAGGCTTTTGTTATTTTTGTAATATGTATGTTTTTCCATTCAAAAACTCCATTTTGTTGTGCTATGTACCTCCATGAAAAGTGATGTCAAATTCCATGACTTTTAAGAAAGATTTCGATCTCATTTGACATATGTTAACCTCCTCCATCAGTTCTTAATGTTTGAATATATGTCCTTGTCTACTTTTCCACCCTAGCTTTAAAATTCTAGAAGTGACTGAACACCTCACTCTTCTCTTTCATGAAGTATACCCATACTTTAAATGTATGATCTTTAATGAAAGTATCATAAAACCTGCAACCGCCCATAGATGTGGCCTTTGTAGGATCCCAGACATTTGTATGTAGTATTTCTAGCACATTCTCACTAACATTCTTGTAATGCGGAAATGATTCTCTTGACTAGTTATCAAATTGACATGGTGCACAGACCTTTTGCATTTCTACAACTTTGAAATTTTGCAATCCTTTGATAATCTACTTTGATTACATTAATTTCAGCGTCTAAAAATTTGCATTTCCAATTTGTTTGTGACAGCGCTCTATATCAGCAATAACGCTTGCACCTTTTGCAAAGATGGCTACATTCCTTTCATGAATTTTTACATTTAAAGTGAACATCCTACCCACTTTGTTTCCTTTTGCAATCACTCCTCCATAATGTTTGTACTATTCTTCATATAACCCTTCAACATTGAACCTGACTTGAAATCCTTGGTCAACCATTTGTCCAACAAAAACCAGATTCTTTATCATATTTGTAATCCTTGGAGAAAAATTGGGGTGAATTCCAAATTGTGTGTTAGTAGTGGGCTCTTAAGGCCCCACCGTAGGGACCCCTAATATAGCCATACTTCATTCATATGTGAAGATTATATGATTCAAACTCAAAGCACTTCATAGGAACTAGGTTATACTCTTGATTCATCAATCCGTTGTATTCGGTCCAGGTTTCCTTTTTGGGGTAGTTCAGGACATTGATAGAAAAAGTGATGCCGATTGAAGAGGAAAACAAACATTGATAATATCTTAGTGGTAGAATTCTCTTTCAAGAAAAGTGTTTTGCAAGCGGATGTCACTTAAAAGATAAATTAGGGCACTTAAAATAAGAAAATGCACGAGACTACTACAAATCTAGAAGATACTACTTTTGCTGGTTGATACCCAAGGGCAAATCCACCGATAGAAATCCTTTGTTCAATAAATAGTTTTGGTCTCCTAGGAGTCGCCATTCTTGGACTGCAATACCTTGTCAACGTTTTTTTTTTCTTTGAAGGAAGGTCACATACGAAAACAATCCTAGTCTTTATACAATGGTTAATCAGGATCACACCAATTGTTTTAGCTATGTGGTATGTCACCTTGGATCCTCTTAAAGAAGACCGTCTATTATAGACTGCCTGATATACCCTTGAGATGGTATCACTTTAAAGTTTAAATTCCTAGACAATTAGAGAAACTGTTGTACAAAAAGATTGCTACAAATGTAAACCTTCGGTGGCTAAAGACCGCCCAATTAGACTGAAGGTGCCAAACAAAGAAAAAAGCAAGGAACGTGCCAAACTGACCGATTTTTCAATGCCTTACTTGCTTTTTGCGAGCTTCAAAAAAGCTAAATTTCTTTGTTTTCTTTTGAATTTTATTAGATAATTTTGAGTGTTTGAACATCAAGGTGACAGGCGACGGCTCACGGGAAGACAATAATTTGAGTCGACGGTTCATCCATGACCGATTTTTCAATGCTTGACTTGCTTTTTGCGAGCTTCAGAAACTAAATTTCTTTGTTTTCTTTTGATTTTTATTAGATGATTGTAAGTGTTTGAACGTAAAGGTAACGGGCAACAGGTCACGAGAAGACAATAATCTGAGTCGATGGTTCATCGAGCCGAGGTAGGTCTATTTTGGAAGTTATAATTGATATTTGGGAACGTCTCGACTTCACGGAAGAGTCAAGATAATATACACTTTTTCTCAAGTTCGACTTTGACAAAGCTTACGATAGACTGGAATGGGACTATAGTCTGCAATCACTTAAAGATCTTGGTTGTAGCCAAAAATTCACCAAGAAGATCTCAACTCTATTGGGAAACGCATCAACTCAGGTTGACGTTAACGGCCAACTCTTGAAGGTGATCAAATTAAAACACTTGATCAGAAAAGGGTGCCCATTGGCTCCCCTTCTCCTTGCCATCGCCATAGAAGGGCTAAGCTGGCTAGTGGAGCAATAGGTAGAAGTTGGTAATATCAAAGGCCTCTTGTTGCCCCATAACCATGGCTAGATCACCATGAGACATTTTGTCGACGATATCAATGCATTTCTCCACAATGATTATTCGAGTCTAGAGACATTTTGGAGGTCCCTAGACACTTTTTGTGAAGCCTTTGTATCCAAAATCAACCACTCAAAGACCGCTTTCAGAGCTATTGATGGGATCCAACTTAACCTTCTCTTTGAACAAGACTGCCAAAACATTCCCCCAAGTCAAGTCTTCCGGCTTCTTGGGATTCCCTTGGGCTTTGGTATCTCTATCGAGCAGCGATGGAACTGGGTCCTCGCCAGACTCGAGAGCAAGCTAAACTATTGGAGAGGTATGAAAATCAATTTCGTGGGTCGTGCAATGGTTATTAGCACGTTCCTCATTTTGTCGACCATTTACTTCCTCTCTTATTGGAGAATGAAAGAGCAAGAGCTATCCAAACTGGAAAGTATTTGCAAAAATTTCCTTTGGACGGGAGACCAAAACAGGAGGTGGGTTCCTAAAATTAAATGGTCCATTTGAACTAGCCAAAGGGATAGTGGGGGCCTTGGTATTCTAGACATGGGTTGCATGGCTACCAAACTAGCAGCAAAATGGATGATCAAGGCATGGTGCAATGGGCAGACTTCATGGATCAAATTGATCTTTAGAAACAAGAACACGTTGAGTTTGGTGGGGCTCCCAAATTGGAAGAATCTCAATATTCTCACCCTTTTGTTTTCGTTGATCTCAGTTTTCCCAAAAGGTTTGAACCTTGTGTGCTCCCTATGGAAGAGTTGGAATAAAGTCAAAAGCTTTATAAGAATCAACAAGGATTGGAAGTGGCACGCCGATATCAGACAGAATGACTCTATTTCGTTTCCAATCCATGGCATCAGGAATGTGGAATCTTGCAACATTCATAGCACCAACACACTCTGGAACAAAGGCTTCAGAGAATGAAAACATCTCTAGAATCAAGATACGAAGCAATGGGTCAACTTCAAGGATATCGACCCTTGCGTCAACATTAGCTACAAAGAACGAAATATTTTACAAAGGAGACTTCTTTCCTGAGACCGTTCTAAAGTCCATTTTCTCATGGGACAAGACTCGCTGTGCTCGCTTGGTCTCTGATGGCATAATCGCAATTGCCTAAGTGATATCCCCAATATCAAAGGAAGCATTGACTATGAGGTCAACCTTAACAAGAAGTGATACCTGTCTTGGATGCGGCTATGGTGGGAAATGAAGTTCATGGCTATCTGGTACCATCTTATAGAAAAAAAAAAGTATGTCCTCTCTGGACTCGCATGGAGCTCACCTAGGTGCAACAAGAGCTACGAGAGATTGAGGATAGGCAGTTTGCCTTCTCTCATAATACGCAGGCCTCATACTGTACACAAGTGGGTGATCTTATGAGTGGGAGGTTTTCTCCACAATTAGAACATGACATATACATAGCAGGCTTAAGAAGCTTTGTCAGTTGGATGGGTCATGTGCTACTAAGCCTTGGCAATCTCTGAGAGATTGATACCTATTTTTAACGTACCCTATTGTTGGTTGAGTCCCCTTTTGAGTTGTGGCAAGAGACCACGCATTGTCTTGAAACATGTGAGATGTACTATGATTATGGAGATGCAGGATGGAGTCTTGGCAATGTTCACTAATAGCAAGCTTATGGATGTATTGGATGGCATGGCTCCTGACAACTGTCCTAGTGATGATGGTCTTTCGCCTAGGTTCTTAGATACTAGGGGCTTCTTTGGGATGGGATCTAGCTTGCCTTCTAGGAGATCATGGAGGGGGGGCCATCTCCCTCCACGTGTTGAGGGTTTCATTTCGTATTCCTGAGGAAGGAGGGCAACTGTATAATATCAAAGACTCATGCCTGATCACGCTTCTTAGCTCTGCCTACACAATTCTTGCAAAGGCTCTCAGTTTGAGATTGCATCCACTCCTAGAATCTTTGATCCAGGCTACTTAGACTAGATTTTTCAAGGGTCCTAGCATCCTTCACAACATTTTCACCATCTCGAAAGCTTGCTCCCTGACAAAGATGCGATGTGAGCATCTTGTTATTGTTTTGTTGCATTTTGAGAAATGCTATGATTCGGTTGATTGAGATTTTCTCCAAGGCACCACATTATGTATGGGCTTTGGTACTTGTTGGACCAAGGGTGTTGCTTTCCTTTACCGGTCTACCCATAGCCACATTTTGGTTGCTAGGTGCAAGGGGGAGAGGTTCAGTATTTCATGATCGATTCTTGAGGGTTGCCCCTTGGCTCCCACTCTATTTCTTTTCTTTTTTAGGCCATGTGCTTTCTTGACTACATAGCATACTAGCCTTCAGGGTATCACGCTCCTCGTTAGGGATGAGTATCTACTAGATAGTGACTTTGCTAATGATACTTCCATTTAGTTGGAGGTCCAAGAAGCCAATTTGATCCACTTTAAGCATTCCTTGGTCCAAGAAGCTTTTGGATTGGTTCCGATGATCTGCCTAAATGGCTTCCTTCTAGGTAGTTTTAATGGATTCCCCTAGGCATGGTATTTAGGTTCCTTGGTTGCCATATTGCTATGGATTTTGCGCCTGAGTAGCACATCTCTCCCCTCCTTCGGACCACTAGGAGGAGGTTGCTTCAATAGATATCTAATCCTCTATCTTTGATTGGGTGGGTTATGGTGGCAAACCAAGTTCATTTGGCTATTATGTGGTGGGTCATCTCTTGTTTGATCTTCTTAAGCTCTTGTATTAGCTGAATTCAATAGCTAATAAGGCATTTTTTTATGGTCTATCCAGGATGGGAGCCCCGCTTGGGTTAAAGTTCCTTGGTAGGTCCTCACACTTCCTTTGGATCATAGTTGTATGGGGATCATTGACCCTACCTATCAGAGAAAATCCATACTCAGTAAGTTCATTGTGTCTTTTTATATTGCTTTTTTAGTGTGTCAATTCTATTATGAACTTGGTCACAAGTAAAAGACACTCCACACTCCTTTTTCAAAGAAGTGAATACTTGCTCCCAATCTTTTAAGCAAAGATTTCCATGCTTAATGTGGACATATACGTCTTCAAAATATTTAATTAAAGTAAATGTATGAGAATCATCCGACATTACTCCTCTACTTCTCTTGGTCCCTCTTCTATCATCATTCATTGTTGGAATATGATCAACATCAGGGGGTTGGGTGTCTATGGATGGATCTTCACCAATGCATCCTTTAATCATCATGTTAAAATATGAAAACTATGTTGATGAGTGCACATCTTGGGATAACAATTCATAGTCACCATCTACAATAGTATGATATGATGCCATTTATCTCTATGGCAAAGACATGCAAAAATTTAGTATGAGAGAAATGTACCATAATTTTATAATGTGCATATAGAGAGAAAGATGTACTCATACTTATATTCCTTTAAACACTCAAAAACTAGTGAGAGAGAGAGAGAGATTGAAATACAACTTATGACTGCTTTATGCATTTCATTTACTAAGCATGCATAAGATAATACACCTTTAACTTATCATCATAGTCATTTAACATTCAAAAACTAATGGTGTGAGAGACAATAATGGTGTGAGAGACAACTGGTATGAGAGAGAGATCAAAAGACAAATTATAAGTACATTATGGATTTCAATCATTAAGCATGTATAAGAAAATAACTTTTTAACTTATAATCATAGTCATTTGAGATTTACAAAATTTTCCCTTGTAATCATAGACAAATACAAAATTTAAAAACATAGATACATGCATACATACATATATATGCATTCACAAACAACACATGAATAGATGCATAAATATATACACACATAAGTAAATACAAATGTACACACATGCATACATACATACATACATACATACATACATACATGCATACATGCATACATGCATACAGACACATACATACATACATACATACATACATACATACATACATACATACATACATACATACGTACATACATATATACATACATACATACATACATACATGCATGCATAAATACATACATACATAAGCATGCACAAATACATACTTGCATACATACGTGTATAAATATATTCATTTCAACTATTACACATACATACATATAAACATATATGCATTTCAACCATTCCAAATACCCACATAAGCATCCACACAGTCCTTTATACATACATGCATTTCAACTATTGCACACCTATTACACATACATACATTACCATGCACAAAGACATACATACACACATCAATATATACTCATATTCATTTCAACTATTACACATGCACAAATACACACATACATACATACATATATGCATACATACATGCATACATACATACACACATACACACACACGTACATACATATATCTACATACATACAGACATGTTGATGTGTGAAACATCACAAGAAATGAATTAATGTGACACTAGACAACCTCTATGGTCACCACTAACTCATTGCCACTCAAAACTTTGAGAAATGATAGGCAAAACCAAGAGCTTTACTTCTTCAGATTTTTCTAGTCGCTAAAATGACATATCTTCAGTATTTTACAAATTTCTCTTAGCACAAATACTATTTCTCCAAGATCTTTTGGTCGATGAACGTAGAAGAGTAGAGCTTTCCAAAAAGCTATTATTTGCAAGAAATGCTCTCTAGAACTCAAGATATAGCCTTCACAAGATGCCCCCGTATGACTTTCAAAAGTGGAAATTTTGCCTCTTTTAGTAAAGATCACTGTCTAAAAAGGAAAATTTGATGCCTAGCATCAACTTGCAACCAAAAGTCGATGCCAGGCATTGACTTTGAGCTTGTTTAGCCACTTTTTTAGCCCCACAATTACCCCCTTGAACACAGACATGAACAAGATCACTTTTATGTTAGAAGTCGATGCCAGGGATCGACTTTATGTTGAAACGCGATGCCATGCATCGAGTTGCTCCACAAACTTCATCTTTTCAAGAAGATTTGGCAATAGATAAAAGTGAGATATGAAGACAAGGACTTATCAGCTTAGATTTGATGCCGGGCATTGACTTCCCGCATAAAACTCAACCTTTCAACATACATTCAATGCCAGGCATCGACTTGCTTGGAAAAACTTCATTTCTTCAAAACATTACAAAGAAGACAAACACTGGAGATGGAAGAAGAAGACTTATACACAGAACTTTAACTAATTCTTATCATATCTATGAAAACTTAGAAGCTTAAAAGTGCTTTCTCACTTAAAGAAGCCCGACTATACTGAGCCATACAAAAATGAACTTCTACTGACTTTCTCTCACTCTCTTCCACACCGCGTCAGTTGATACAAACTAACTTATATAGTGTTTCTCAATCTCGTGACTTTTAAAAAAAAATTCTAGAACTAAAGTGAACTAACTTAAAATATAATACACTTGTGAATTTGTCCTTCACATAGGCATGTGGTTTTCTTCTAAAGCTTTGACCTTCAAATGTATGTCCAATTAGTGATTGTTTCTCCATCAGCTCCCCCTCAATCACTAATTGACATTCTCTGTTCCATCATATCTTCTTCTTTTCTTTTACTCTTGCCATACTTTTGAATCTACTGGTCTTCACACCATCCAAGCTCTTTGTCATTATGTCTTCTATCTGATATGTTGTAGAAATGTACTCCACTTCAATTTCTTTCTCCATTACCTTTTCTCTCAGGAAATGATAATTTATCTCTATATGTTTGGTTCTTGCATGAAATACTGGATTTGTTGCAAGATAAAGTGAACTCATATTATCTCCATGTATTGTAGGTATACCTTGTTCGATGCCCGAGCTTTTGAACAATGTCTGCATCCATATGGCCTCCTTTGTTGCTTCCACAAGTCCTTTGTACTCAGCTTCAGTTGATGATAATGCTACTATATGTTGTTTCTTTGAACACCAACTACAAGCTTATCACCAATGTATATCATGTAGCCATGAGTTGATCTTCTGTCATGGTGGTTATCTGCCCAGTCTGAGTCACTATAGGCTCTCAACTATAAATTTGATGTAAAGGGATAATATAATCCTTCCTTTATAGTTCCTTTGATATATCTGAGAACTCTTTGACGTGCAATCCAATGTGGGTCCTTTGGACAATGCATGAATTGTGACAAAACTCCCACTGCATAACTAAGATCAGGTCTTGTTAGTGTAGCATAAATCAAACTACCCAGAAGAGATTGATACTTTCTCATGTCTTTGTATTCTGCACCATCATATTTACTGAGCTTGTGATTAACTTCAAGTGGAGTTGAAGCTTCTCTGCATTTTTCCATATCAAACTTCTACAATAGATTCAGAAGATACCTTTCTTGTGACACATATATGCCATGATCTGTATAAGTAACTTCCATTCCAAGAAAGTATGACAACTTTCCTTGGTCACGGATCTTGAATTCTTTTTCAAGTAATCTCTTTACCTCCTTCATTCCTTCATCTGAAGTACCTGTGATTATAATGTCATCTACATAAATACAAATGTAGATTGTACCTTCCTCTGTTCTTTTGATAAGTAGACTTGGATCTGATTTTGAACTTTGATATCCAAGATGTTTGAGATACTTCACCAGTCTATAGTTCCATGCTCTTGGAGCTTGCTTCAATCCATAGAGTGCTCTTCTCAACCTGCAAACAAAATTTGGATATCTAGAATCTATAAACCCTTGAGGTTGTTCCATGTATACCTCATCTGATATATATCCATTCAAGAATGCATTCTTTATATCCAATGTACTTAGGGTCCATCCTTTTGAAGCTGCAATAGCAATGATTGTCCTTATAGTTGACATTTTAGCTACAGGACTGAATGTCTCATCATAATCTATGCCATAGGTTTGGGCATAGCCTTTCACCACCATTCTAGCTTTGTATCTGGCTATACTTCCATCTGCAAGCTTCTTCACTTTATAAACCCATTTATTTCCAATTACTTTCTTATCATTTGGTTAAGGAACAAGTTCCGATGTCTTGCTCTCCTCCAGTGCATTGAATTCTTCCTTCATTGCTTCTGCGCATTGTTTCTTACCTTTTGCTTCATCATAGTTTTGAGGTTCTTCATCATCTTGACCATATATGCATAGTTCTTCTGAGTTATGTAAGAAGTATCATAAGAATACCTTTTTGGTTGCCTTCTAGTCTTGCTTGACCTCCTTGGTTCACATTCTTCATATGTGTTTGGATACACCTCTTCATCAAATATAGCAGCTTCTTCATTCCTTCTTGTTAATCCACTTTTGGATGTACTTGCTTACACATAGTCTTCATCTCTATTTACCTGCACAATTTATTTTCCTTTCTCACATCTTCTTGCCTCTTATTGAAATTCTTCAGCTGTATGACTTTGATCTTCATACCAACTTTTTTGTTCATCAAATGCAACATCTCTAGAAACAAGAAATTGTTTGGTTAGAGGATTCCACAACCTTTAACCCATTTGCTTCTCATCATAACCAATGAACACATATTTTTCTACCTTTGGTTCAAGTTTATGCCTAAGTTGTGATGGCACATAAGCATATGCAATTGATCCAAACACTCTACAATGATCTAGTTTTGGTTTCTTACCCCAACAAGCTTCATATGGAGTCATACCATTGAGAGTTTCACATGGTAATCTATCACAAGATATGTAGTTGTATTTACAGCCTCAGCCCAAAGATAATTTGGACAATTCTTCTCCTTCAGCATAGCTCTAGCAAACTCAACCAAAGCCATGTTCCTTCTTTCTGCTACACCATTTTGTTGTGGTGTATACCTACAAGTTATTTCTCTCTTAATACCTCCATTCCAAAGATAATCATTGAACTCTTGGGAGAAGTACTCTCCCCCTCCATCAGACCTTAGTCTTTTAAGCTTTTGACATGTGACTCTCTCTGCGTATGCATGAAAATGCGTGAAGGCTCCAAACACTTTTGATCTTTCCTTCAAAACATACAAAGTTATCCATCTTGTAGCATCATCAATGAAAAGAACATAATACCTTGAGCCGCTAATAGATCCTTCTTTTGTTGGTCCCCATACATCTGTATGAATGAGCTCAAGTACTCCATCATGTTTGAATCCTTTCTTCTGAAATGGTGACTTCTGTGCTTTACCCATTTGACATGCTTCACATTTATAAACCATAAGTTGACTATGCACATTTGGTAATCCTAGTACAGAATGATTTTCAACCATAGCTTTAATTCCTCTTTCATTAAAGTGACCTAATCTCTTATGCCAGAGATCAAGTTCTGTAATCACTCCTTGACCATGTGTGAGCAAAGCTTGACCAATGTTCCCTTTTACTCTTATAGTAAAGAGTCTACCTTCTTTCTTACCAGAGACAATCCGATTATATCCATTCTCTAGATCTTCAAAAAATCCTTCATTTGTAAAGTTGACTTGGAAACCTTTTTCAACTATCTATCCCACACTAATCAAGCTTTTAGGTATTGTGGGAACATACAAAACATTGGTTAGCAAATCTGCTCCACTCTTGCATTTCACTTTTCCAATTGAATGTACACTATGTCTTGTATTATCACCTGTTTGAATTGTATGACTATAAATGCCTTTTTCCAATTCTGACATCAATTCTATGTTTCCTGACAAATGATAAGAACATCCAAAGTCAATGTTAAATACCTTTAGATCTTCTTTATCTGATGTGCTGATTGAGTTCATTATCAATGATGTATGACCTTCATTCTGTGTATCATTTGCATAATTGTAGTAGGTGGTGTTGTAGGATTGATTGTGTCCCCAACTTCTTTCTCCATCTCTACCATAGCCTCCTCTTGGATTTCCATAGCCTCCTCTTGGATTTTGTCTACCGCTCTGAAAATTACTTTGATATCTTCCACCTCTACCTCTATTATTGTTATTGTGATTTTGATTTGATCCTTGTTGATTATGGCAACAGTCATGAGCCAAATGATTACTCAATCCAAAGATCCAGCAAGCCTTCTTGTTGTTATTTTGATTACCTCTTCCTCTTCCAAAACCTCTTGTTCTTCCTCTGCGAGTGCCTTTACCTCTTGCATAATAAACTTGAGAAGTTGACCCTTCTTCATCCTTTGCTTTACCTTTATCTCCTTTCTTCTTGTTCTTCATGTACATTGCAGAACTTTGTCCTTTATCTCCATCTACCTTCAAGTCTTGCTCAAATGTGAGCATCAAACCAAGCAAGTGGTTCAAATCTGGAACATAATGATTTAATGAAAGTTCTGTTGATAAGACAAAAATCAGGATGTTGCTCCAATAGCCACTGGAGGGAGTCAATACTCTTATGGATGCCAACCATAGACCACCTTGCTCATGCAAGAACTCATTAATTTGTTAAAGACCACTCACAAGGGACTGAGCCTGGCATCCCATGTCCCATGAAAGTTGAGGCCAAATCTCCTCAATCCAGTTAGACAAGCTGCCATCAAGCTTGATCTCCTCTGGAATGTGCAACACCATGAATCGTCTGGTGTCCTACTCCATAAAAGAGACAACCAATACATCACAAACATACATGCAATCAATCCTAGAAATATTTACCCCTCCAATCCTCCTCTGCAACCAAGAGAAACGGAGGCTACGTTGCTCTGTGATAAAGCCCCTAGTGTGCCATAGATCATGGAACTACAAGGCCATACAAAGCCCCCAAGTAGCAAGCTCATAGCCATGCACAGTGGTCTCACTCCGCACTTGTGATTGTCATGAACCTCAATCATGTTGAAGTATCTGACAACATAGCAAGCATCTAGAGATGGAGAAACATCATTGATTTGGGACCAAAAGGTGGCAGGAGCACTCTCATGGTTTGGGGTATAGAGGTTCATAAATACATACCTCAGCCCCCTATGCTACAGGATAAGCCAAATGGCCCTGCTGGGGATAATCTCTCCTCTATCCACAATCGCAAATTGTAAGGACCCCCCCATAGAGATGCAAACACCACCTTGTGAACCATTTTGGCAATATCCAACTGACCATAAAACCTCCCTATGCATGTACAAATGTTGTTTACATTTCCCCATACAAGCCAAGGACAGATAGTACTTGTGAAGCATAAGAAGATCGATGGATCTACCAACCAAGCACAAGTGGAGGTCCTGGCAAGGGAGAGCCTTGTAGCACAAAACCTAGGGTCTTCCTAATCCCTTGACATTCCATGAGAGATCCCTCATGGCAATGAGGCAAACCAAGATGCTATAGCAGTAGGGACGCACCCCAGCTTCGAGGCTAGTTTGGATAGGGAGTAATCTGAAGCCAACCTTCTTTGATAGGTAGCCAACTACTATGATAACATCCTACATAAATTGAGCCAAGTGTACTCAGCTAGCGCTAGGGCCTCCTTTCCAAGCTACTTCTCATGAATATACATATACGACGGTGACATTTGAGATTCTGCAATCACATAAACAATAGGCTAACTCCCTTCTACACCATTAGTGAACAAAACTAACTAGAGTCGAAGGCCCTAATAAACAAATGCGTGAGATCTAGCTCCCCAATATGGTGGGAGCTCAATGATATGTTCTCCGACAAAGCACAGTGCCTCCCCAAGATACCAATCAGGATACGAGGCCCCACAAAGAGGAAACAAAAATGCTAGTGTTGACTCAAGGGTAGAGTGAGAGTAAGACTAAGGGCCATTACATGGACTCAAATATAGGTGGAGAGAAAATCATTTTGTGCACCAAAAAACCTCAAGAACTCAAAATCAAAGCTCTCCCCACTTGGATGGTAACTGAAACTCATTGTTCGAGGATGAATAGCAATCAAGGGGGATTTACCCAGCAAGAGAGAGGAGACTGACCCTTGTGGACTACTTACATCACGTGGAAGTCACTATCGAGGGACGATCAAGGACCAAAAGGCCAAGAACCCTAAGGCCAAGAAGGTCATGGAGAACTGGATGACCCATGAAAGGATATTGAGGGAAGAGGGGTGGATGTCGAATGCTCCAAAGTGAGCACCAAACCAATATTAGTGCCACAAATGGGGGGCATCAAAACCATGTCAAGGTCCATAGAGTGGACCCTCAAAAGAGCACTCAAACAATTCCCAATGGGAACATACCTCTCCAATCCCACCAGAAGGGGTTGGGGAGCAAAATGTCATTGACATTGAGGCTGCTACCAACCTTTGTCAGGCAAGGGAGGGGCTCTTGTGTCCATCACAACACGAGAGTGCGAGGGAGATCAATTCCAATCCCAATCCCCACAAGTACTGAGTTAGGGGCTGCCGAGGAAGTGGGAAGGGTGAGATGTTGTAGCATGAGAACCTGAAGCCTTGCCTCGTAGTCTACCTAGTCATGCTCTTGGTATACGATGGGCTTGCAATAAGAAAATACTGATTCAAGGGCCCGAGTACTCAACCATCTAAAGTCAAGAAACCAACTAAAAGTAAAAAACTCCCTATCTCCTAAGGTAGTTGCAAGGGATTGACAATGAGAACCAGCACCGAGGGAATGCCAGACGCCTTGGCCACAATTGAGGCTTCCGAGTTGCAAACCTCCAAGAATGTGCGAAGAGTCCAGCCAATCTATGGTAGCAAGGGGAGATACTCATGCCAAAGGCCACAAAAATAGGCCATCATAGGAAATCCCTACGCTTTGCTGGGAAATTAGGCTGAGGATGAGGTTGCCAATGGGTCAAAGCCATGTGTCCATGGGAAGATGATGGTAGGACCCGCCCTCATTGCAATATGTGATAGTGCAAGCATCCAGGTGAACACCTCTGGCCATCCAAGATCCACTTGCTAGAAGCTACAATGGAGGGGTTGGATACTAATAAGCTTTCGAACCTCAGGACTTCTTTGAAGAAGATCGTTGAGTTCACCATAGCTGGAGTGAAATGTGATGATTTTGCATATAACTGATGAGGCTTAAAGTCAATCAACTTTAGAGCCCAAGCTCGCTCTACCCTCATCAATAAGAGACATTGGGATGGGCGATGGAGCAAATCTAGGTGAGAGGGCTTCACAAGAGTCCCTGTAAGGGGTGGGTTATGTGTCATTCATGTCTGCCCTATGCAAAGAAAACACATACGGAAGGAAAGGGGCCAGATCAAAAGAAACCTTGGCTTCTAAAAATGATATTCTTCTTCTTTTTCTATTACATAAAAGGAATGTAAAAGAATGACCTTAAACAATACTACAAGTGCAATATATAAAGAATAGAAGATAGGGAAAATCCTAATGTGTGCAAATGAGTGAGCTAGCATGAAACAAATGTGTCATCACTCTCAATATTTAAATCTAGTAAAGCTCAATGAAGTATCCCTCACATATACCAGCGTGACCACTATACATGTCAGAGAAACGAGAAAGTGATATGTGTCATTCTAGATCATCCCATGTTAAGCTTGATATATCAATATTTCCCCTCAAGCTCAACGTCATGTCCTGTAATCCAAGCATGTTTCAAAACTTCTTAAAGTTTTCAGTTCCAAGTTCTTTAGTGAAAATATCAACAACTTACTCCTCGATGCTCACATAAACAAGGTCAATATCACTTGCTAAAAACTTTTCCTGGATGAAATGATAATGCACATGGATATGCTTTGTTCTAGCATGAAAATGAGAGTTCCATGCTAACTATATGCTGCTAAGATTATGACAATAGATGGTGACAGGATTTTGCACTTCCACAACTAAATCTACAAGTAGCATTTATAACCATGATGCTTGTCATGCTGCCATTGCAACACCTCTGTACTCAACCTCTATACTAGAAAAAGCAACAGTGGGTTGCTTCTTGCTGCTCCATGTAATAGCTACACTTCCAAGTGAGAATAGAAAGCCACTTGTAGATCTTCTATCTGGAATACTACTAGCCCAATCTAGATTGGTGTATACATGAGCATGTAAATCTATAACAACATCATAAAACAATGCATAATCCAAAGTAGCATTGGCATAACATAGAGTGCACCTTAGACCATATAGATGTGGCTTCTTGGGAACGTGCATAAATTGTTTTTCAAGTCCAATAGTGTAGCTTACATCAGGCCTTCATATTATGAGGTATATAAAACTTCCAACAATTTTCCTACCTTCCACTACTTCACATGATGTAGTATCCAACTTCAAAGTTTGATCTAATGGCATAGAAAATGGCTTACAATTAGCCATACAATACGTTTGCAGCATACTGAAGTCATGTTGCCTTTGTCACATCCATATACCTATTTTTGTATGTATAAACTCAATGCCCAAGAAGAAGTGCCACACACCAAGATCTTTTATGTCAAATTTGTACATAAGGAGATGCTTTACCTCTTTAATGCTTGCTTCATTGTCACCTCCTACAATCAAGTCATCCACATAAATAACCACTATTGTGATGCCATCATCATCCTTCCTTGCATATAATGAATAATGTGCACTACTCATAGAAAATTCAATGGTTGTCAAATAATTAGCAATCCCTGCATGCCAAGCACGAGGGGCTTGTTTAATTCCAAACAAAGCCTTTTGCAACTTGCAAACATATTTTGGGTGCTATGAATCTTTGTATGCTTGTGGCTAGTCAACGTATACTTCTTCCTATAACTCACCATGTAGGAAAACATTATTCACGTCCATATGATGCAAAGTCCATCCTTTTGTTGTAGCTACTGCAACAAATGTTCTGACAATAGACCATTTAGCTACAGGGCTAAATGTTTCCTCATAATCAATGCCATATGTTTATGCATATCCTTTTGCTACCAATTGTGCTTTTTAAACTACTTATGCTACCATCAGCATTGTGCTTACCTTGTAAACCCACTTGGAGTTTATAGGTAGCTTTCCTTGCGGCAATGGAACCAACTTCCATGTATCATTTCCATAAAATGCAACTACCTCCTTATCCATATCTTTTTTCCAATCTAAATTTCCAATTGCATCTTCAAAATAAGAGGGTTTAGCATCTTGTATTACCTTGTCATGTAGGCACAATGAGGAGCCATGTAATTGTCATATGTCAATCATCGCACTGAATTCTGCATCCTCTTAGACCTTGATAGACGTGGGTCACTTCTCCTTGTATCATCTGCATGTGCCTTTCTTACTCTTGGAGTCTTTGCAGAAGGCAATCCAAGTTCCTCATCAAAACTCTTTTTTGAACTGCTTGAATCTCCACCAATGTCTTCAAAACCTATAGATGTTTTACTATCAGCGAAATGCTTTTCTTAACCTTTCTTGGATTTATTTGATAAATTTGTTGGAATGAAATTTCCATGAGATCTTCCACTCCATGGATTTGGGTTGAAACTACTTCCTCATGATGCATCTAGTCCACTCAAAACTTGAGATTTCGTGCTTCGTTTTTCAGCATTTTCCTTTTTTTTTTAGTCAAGATTAAGTCCATCTTTGGCATTTGCATAGAAGCTTGAGATTTCATCACACACTACATCTCTACTTACCTTCACATGTCCTATGAGTGGATGATAAAATTTATGTCCCTCTTGCTTAGGGGAGTATCCAATAAAGATACATTTCTCTGCTTTTGCATCAAGCTTCGTCCTCAATTCATCTAGAACATGTACATATGCAATACAGCCGAAAACTTTCATAATTGTTAAGTTTGGCTTTTTACATGTGAACTTCTCTTCAGGTGTAACTTGGTGTACAACAACAGTCGGAGTTTTGTTCATGATGTATAGAGGTGTGCAGAGTTTCTACCCAATAACAATGAGACATATTCTTCTCAGCCATCAAGGCTCTTGTTATTTTTGTAATATGTATATTTTTGCATTAAAAAATGCCATTCTGTTGTGGTGTGTACCTTCATGAAAAGTGATGTCAAGTTCCATGACGTTTTAGAAAGATTTGAACTCATTTGACATATACTCACCTCCTTCATCATATCTTAATGTCTGAATATACTTCCTTGTCTACTTTTCCACCATAGCTTTAAAATTCTTTAAATTTTTGAACACCTCACTCTTCTCTTTCATGAAATATACCAATACTTTGTGTATGGTCATTAATGAAAGTAACATAAAACCTGCAACCACCCATAGATGTGGTCTTTGTAGGACACCAAACGTCTGTATGTACTATTTCTAGCACATTCGCACTAATGTGCTTGTCATGCAGAAATGATTCTCTTGATTGGTTATCAAATTCAATTGTTGCACATACCTTTTGCATTTTTGCAACTTTGAAATTTGGCAATCCATTGAGAGTCTCCTTTGACTACATCAATTTCAAGGTCTACAAGTTTGCATTTCCAATTTGTTTGTGACACACCTCTATATCAGCAATAACTCTTGCACCTTTTCCAAACATGGCTGCATTCATTTCACAATTTTTTACATTTAAAGTGAACATCCTACCCACTTTGTTTCCTTTGGAAATCAATCCTCCATCGTGTTTATGCTCTTCTACACATAACCCCTCAGCATTGAACCTGACTTTTAATCCTTGGTCAACCATTTGTCCAACAGAAACCACATTCTTTATTATATTTGGAACATACAACACATCAGCAAGATTTTTTACCTTCCCATCCTCCAAAGATAATTGTTTCTTGTATGTTCGATAGGGTGTGATGTGTCATCACCTATTTCAACATATCCAAGAACTGACAATTTTTTCAAACTACTAGATCAATCTACATGACTAGTCATGTGATTCGAAGCACTTGAATCAACATACTAAATAGTACCATTCCATTTTGAAACATCTACAGACATTGTATTCATCATATGATGTTGAACCATAAACAACTTTTCAAAATCATCTGCACTTGTGGATGCATAGTTGTTTTGTTCCCTTCTGTTAATTTGACTCTTCAACCTACAATCACATTCAAAGTGTCTAGGCTTACCACAATTCCAACATCCTTTATTGTCATTACCTAAATCATTTCTTTGGAAATTTCTACAGCCCCTTTGGTTCCCCCTACCTCAAAACTATCCTCTATCTCCTACATGATTCTGATGTTGACCTTTGTCTTGGTTACGGTTTCCTCTTCCACTTTTGAGACCTCTATCTTTATGTCTTGCTCTAACAGAGTAGAATGCCTACTGTGAACTAGGTTTTCCTTGGGATTTGGAGTCCTCACCAAGTTTCTCTCCTTCAATAATCAACATGGGCACTAGATCAAAAAAATTTGGAATATTTTCCCTAGTTTGTATAGAAGTTCTGAACTATGCAGCTCCTAAACCACATCAGCACACTTCCACCTTATCATTGTCATCTACATTCACATCAATAGATGCAAGTGACTCACATATGCGTTTGATTGTTAGGGTGTAGTCACTTACCAAAATGCCTTTTTTCTCTAGTGTCTGTAGCTCATTCTTGATTTGTAATTTTCATGCCTTTGTATTGGTCTCATACAATGTGAACAAACTATTCCAAGCCTCTTTTGGAGTCTTGGAATCTTGTATATACCCAATCATGCTATCATGTATGCTATAAGATATCCAATACATTACCTTTCATGCTCCTTGATTCCATTTTTCATATCCTCTTAACTAATCTTGACTCTGATTCCTCTCTAGTAACTATAGGGCATTTTGTTTCTCTCCTTTGATGTACTTCCAGTAACCCTTTCCCATCATAAAATTCAACATTCTAAATCTCCAAGCATGGAACTTGTTGTTGTCTAGCTTATCGCTCATAACCTGATTCATTCCATCTATGTTTGCCATTTCTATAGCAATTAACAACACTCGAAAAACACTACAAGCAGTGCTTCTGCTTGAACACTGTAACACTATGATGTGATAGTTAGAACTTAGGAATACACATTTTTCATGCATCAATTGTACACGAAATTACTTCAAATTTAGGTTCATGAACATATGAGGTTGCCGAACAAGATGCAAGTTACCATTTTTGTAGCAATCGGAGTTCATTTGTGAGTCGCACTTATCTCCATGCCTTCTCGCATACTCTTTACCATGGTCCTTCTCCATGAGCTTTCTATATCCACACTAGCTCTAATACTATTCATGAGGAAGGAGATAAGAAAGAGATCTCACACACACTCTCATAATCAAAGAAGAGTACACACATAGATTGAGCCAAGGAAGAATGATTTTATTCTTCTTCTATTACATAAAAGGAATGTACAAGAATGACCTAAAACAATAATACATAGGGAAAATCCTAATGTGTATATATATATATATATATATATATATATATATATATATATATATATATATATATATATATATATATATATATATATATATATATATATATATATATATATATATATATATATATATATATATATATATATATATATATATATGTATATATAAAGAACAATACATAAGGAAAATCCTAATGTCCGCGAATGAGTGAGCTAGCAAGAAACAAATGTGCCATCACTCTCTATAGATAGATCTAGTAAAGCTCAATGAAGTATCTGTGACATATATTGGAGGAGAGGGATAACGAGCACAATGGTAGCAAGACGTTCAGACTACCTTGAACATATCTTTTTTGTGACGCACTAAAAAACTGTGAAAAAGTCCAAAAGATTACTTTAGAAACGATGAAGTTCCTAAAAAAAAGTTTTTAAGATATAATAGTTCTTGAAAATGTCTATAAATTTTTAGAAACCTATCTAGTAAATGAGCGTATGAAAATCCCAAACAATTATAAAAATGCTTAGAGGATTCTAAAAATAAATAGAAATTTATGAAACATAAACAATACCTAGAAATTACTATAAAATATAAAATAATGTAAATATTTCCCAAAAGAATCTTGTGGAGTTACAAAGAATTGCTTATACCTTAAAATAATATTAATGAACGTAGAAAATCCAGAAAACACTAAGAAGCCTAAATAATCCTAAGAAATCCTAGAAAATTCTAACAAAAGTAGAACGATGCGCATTTTTGAAAACCGCTAACGAAAGTGCTTTAACAAACTATTTAATCATTTGAAGTGATGATAAGTCATTATACATTTCCAACTTTTTCTTTTTAAATTGTAGATGGAATTGCATTTTTTCTTGGCATGGAGAAAATTTTAGGTTGAATGTTTGGAAATGTCTAGGATTTCATGGAGGTTTCTTGGTTTGATCGTTTTTCCTTTGAATTAGATAAGTGGTCACGTGTTGAATTCCAAATTGTGTGTGAGTAGTGGGCTGTAAAGGCCCCCCCTGAGGGACCCCTAATATCTAAAGTAGCGACACGTCATTCATATGTGAAGGTTATATGATTCAACCTCAAAGCACTTCAGAGGAACTACGTTACACTCTTGATTTATCAATCCCTTGTATTCGGTCCATTTTTTTTTGGGTAGCTCAGGGCATGCTAGAAAAAGTGATGCCGATTGAAGGTGCAAACAAAACATTGATAATATCTTAATGGTAGAATTCTCTTTCAAGAAAAGTGTTTTGAAAGAGGATGTCACTTAAAAGATAAATCAAGGCACTTAAAAAAAGAAAGTTTTTCTTTTCAAAAAAGACTATGGAGTGCACGAGACTACTAAAAATCTAGAAGATACTACCTTTGTTCGTTTATATATGTTTAATAGATTATTTTTGGTCCCATAGGAGTCGCCATTCTTGGACTAGAGTACCTTGTCAATGGTTTTTCTTTTGTTTTAGTTAGGTGGTATGTCACCTTGGATCCTCCTAAAGACAAACCCCTATTATAGACTGCCTAGTCTACCCCTTGAGATGGTATCACTTTCAAAGTTAAATTCCTAAACAATTACGGAAATTGTTGTACAAAAGATTGTTACAAGTATAAATCGACCGTGGCATCCTGAATGCTTATAGCGGGTTCACACTGAGAGGAGACATAACTTGTGCTTCGAATTGTCCATATTTTATTTGTTGAGAAAAAGGAAACATATTCCGGTTCCACCATTGTTTTGGACGACCCCGCCCCATACAACAATGCTTCATTCTCACATAGAGTTATTGAGTTTTCATTGGTGCTTCAGATTGCATAACCAATAAATTTAGATTCATGCATATATTTTTGAGGAAAACTACTCTCTATGACTCAGCAAAAGAGTGTGGGATCGCTCATCTACCCGCCTTCTCTAGGGACAGGATCTTCCTTGTCTCAAGGGCCTCAAATGGAGAAATGGTAAGAAACTATCCAGAATCCCCAAATTCAAAGAGAACTTAGATGTTCATCACACCCTTAACAAGCTATGGTGCCTTTCTTGGACCAAACTTTGATGGGAACTTAAGTTTGTGTCTATTTGGCACCCCCTAGTTGAGATCCAAAAGTCCGTTCTCATGTGGTAGATCTTGCATAAGGGTATCTGGTCCAATGCAAGGGCTAACAAAATTTGCAATGTGCCTCCATGGTGCAAGCGTTGCCATCAATGCATCGAAGATTTAGCTCACCTTTTCTTCGATTGCCCCAAGTTCCGCATGATCTGGCACCACATGACATGCGTATTGAGACTCATGAACCAAATCAATTGGCAACAAGCACTATTAGGAGAGGTAGTTGGCTGCTCATCAAGGATGTGGAATGCCATTAGGGGCGAAACTCTTTGGAAGATTTGGAGGGAGCAGTGTGCTGTCAATTTTGGCCAATTTCCAAAGGAATGGTCGATTGAAAAATCCTTGTTTCTTCTAGGTAAAAGAATCTCTTGAGATAAGAGATCTCGATCGTTTAAACATTACTGTATTTATCTCCTCGAAAATAACAAGTTGAAACCCAAATAGGTCCCACATGAGGGAGACGATAGATTTGTCTGCCTCATTTTGTAATGCCCTTTAGCTTGCCGTCCTCCTCCCCTGCATTGTGGGATTTGGGGGGTCCCATGAGCACTAGTCCCATTCACTTGTAACTTTTCTTTATTTTAATTAAAGTCCGAGAGAATAGGCCAAGGTCGAACTTTCTTTTATTAAAAAAAAAAGTACCTCCCTTTATGAACGAACGTAAGGTGCAACGAACGTACTAATCTGCGAGCTTCAAACACTCAATTTCTTTGTTTTCCTTTGAATTTTAGTAGACAATTCTGAGTGCTTGAACGTCAAGGTCACGGGTATCATCGAACTTTGAAAAAGCACATGCGGAATGAAAAGAATAATTTCACTCGACGTCCATCGTCCATCGTCAAATTCCAAACGCTCTACTGCACACACGTCCATCTTCCACAATGCACATCGAACTGCATGGCCCCATGTTCGGACAGCGAGGCAGAAGCCCAAATCTATCCGTGCGCTCTTCTCTCGCTCTCTCGTGCGTTCATAAATATTGAAGACATTCATCCACATAGCTCTTCATCCTTTCAAGGCTTGAACTTCTCTCTTGGCCCAGTAGAGAACCTCTCTCTGACATAATGATAATGCACCTCAATGTGCTTTGTGAGAGCTTGGAACACTGATTTCCTCACAACTGCCAATGCACTATGAGTGTGAGTAAAGAAGGTGGTGGCAGAAGACTCATGAGCACCCAAGTCAACCAAAAGGTGTTCGAGCCGCACACACTCACCACTTGCCATGAAAGCTTCCCTATGCTCAGCCTCGTAACCACAAGTGGCTACAATAGGCTTCTGCTTCCTCAACCAAGATATTCATGAGCTACAAAGAATGAAGCTAAAACCATGAGTGTCATAGCAACCAACCTAGTAAGAGTTTGAAAACACATGTAAATTTGGCAGTAGTGATCCCCCCTTGGGATAGAACAATCCAAGTAGCCGAGTACCACTCAGTTAGTGAAAGATGCACTTAATCGCGTACCAATGGTTGAAACATGGGCAATGCATAAACCTTCTCATCTAAGAGACCACATATCACTTATGCGACACATATAACTACCATCGCTAATAGCATCGCAGATTAGAAATGCTCTTAGCAATGTCGACAACTTGCTTGTGATGTCCTATGAATACAAAATAGAAAATTGATTTCTCTCGGCACATTTGTGTCGGGATCGAGAGTGTGAGAGAGAGAAAGAGAGAGAGCATGAGAACACACACATGAGCCATTATATCATATGCGAGCAAGAGCAATATGTATACACATGCACACACACACACACATACACATATTCACACATATATAGTCATATGCATACATACACACACATAAGAGACACACATACATACACACATACACTCACATAGACAAATACATATACATGCATACACACATATACATATACACAAACATATTCATACATAAAAATACACACGTATACAGACATATATACATACACACACATAGACACACACACTCACATATGCACACACATACACTCACATGCACACATACACACATACACATATACAGACACATACACTAACATACATATATACATACACATGCATGCACACACATATATATACACACACATCCACATAGATATATACATATGCACACATAAACACACACACATACACATATACACATGCATAGATTCACATGCATACATACACATGTATATGCATGCACACATACACACATGCTTATGCATACATACATACACACATACATATACATACACAAACATATGCATACACAAACATACACATATACACACACATATATACTCATATGCACACATATAAATACACATGCGAAGACACACATACTACACACATACACATACAAACACATATACATCCACACACATACGCACACATATGCACTCACATATAGACATATACACACACTCATAGACACACACATATACACACACATACATATTCACACAAACATTGATATACACATATATACATACACATGTTGGAGCAAGTCTATGACAAGCCTAAGTATTGGCTTGAGTCTCACAAAGTCATTAAAGAAGCTTCAAAATGAAGACTATGTAAAGTTCACTTGTGAACTACCTCTTGTAACTTTTGAAGAGTTTACTTAATGTAAAAGTAAGAGAATCTTAAGTGGTTGAGCCCACATGATCAAGAATGGAAAGAGGAGCCACGAATTCGTGATTTGTGGTAGGTAGAGAATCAAATCAATCATTGATTGATTGGAGAGTGATTGAGGGAAGTTAGCCTCCCAAACTCAACTATAAATAGATGGCAGTTTTAGTCGTGGTTAGAGAGACCTATGTGAAGACCTCCAAGAGCTGAGCTTTATGCCATATCAAGGTGTGATTACAAGGCACACATATGTATCAGTAATTCATTGTATTGTACAAGCAATATACTTTCATTTTCATGATTATTTGAGTTCATCTTTCCATGTTCTTGTGATGTGTACTACTCACTGCCATTACTTCAGTTTTTCTCAGTTAGCTTGCAGAGATTGTTTCTCTGCACTTGGTTCATCATTTTCAGTGATTTAACTTGGTAAAGTTAGCTCTATAAGTTTACTATATGCTCAGAAATTTTCATGTCATTTGGATGTTGGAATCTTCAGTTATGTTCATTTGAAGTCAACAGGGTATGTTCATTTTCTCTTCTCTGTCAGGTACCCGACTTTTTCAGTCTTCTTGTCAGAGTCATTTCTCAGTGTTTACTCATCCAAATTCAGTGATTTCAAGCTTGTTGAATTCAGCTTACTGTCTAGTATAAGCATACAAATTTTCATGATCATTGGATTCTTACATCTTGAGCTATGTTAATTTTTCTACTCACTGGTCTATTTCTGTAGCAGCCCGTGAAAATCGGGATGATGTCATCACTTGTTAAAAGTCATTCTCAGTGTGTGGTTTGTTATTTTTGATGAGATTACTCTCTAAAGTTAGCTCTTTAAGGTACCTAGCCTTCCCCAAGAGGAATTAATCTAATTGCTGCTGTGCTCAGAGAATTATGTAAAACACTGGACAGGTGTATCAACCAAGAATAGCAAGTTTTCACCTCTGAGCTAACTCCAACTTATCTGTTTTGATCTATCTTTTTGAGAGTGATCTTCCAAGGTACATAGGGTGTCTAATACATCCATTGGCAAGCTAAAAGGGCCCACCATCTACTCCTGGAGTTCATTTGGCTGGTGTAGAGCAAAGATTTTGCAACACCTCTTCATCTTCAACACATACCTATCCATCTCTTCACAGTGGTATCAGAGCAAGGTTGGACAACATGGCAGATGGATTTCCTTCATCAATTGACAAATTGGATAGAGGTAACTACTCAGCTTGGTCATTAAGAATGGAAGCTTATCTCCAAGGTAGAAGTTTATATGGTTATGTGGCTGGAGATGAAGTTTTGCCAAGTTTCAGGAACAAAAGTCAACCAACACAAGAAGAGCAAGAAAGATTGAGCACATGGTGCTCCAAGGATGCACTTGCAAGGTCTTATCTCCTCAACTCTATCTCAGATTTTTTGTTGCCTCACATTAGAAGTTGTAAGACATCTCAGGAAGTGTGGGATGCACTTGAAGCTTTCTTTTCTTCAAGTACCAAAGCCAGGAAGCATCAACTATGGCTGGAGTTCACAACTCTCAAGAAGGCTTCCAAACAAAATGTGACTGATTTTGTCACAAAGCTCAAGGATATAGCGGATCAGTTGGGAAGCATTGGAGAGGTAATAGATGAAGAGCAAATTGTAAGGCAGGTCATCAATGGCTTGAAGGCAGATGATAAGTGGGAAGCATTCACCACAGCTATGGATTTGTACATGGACATGCATGTACCTGATTTCAACACACTCATTGGACAATTACTTACTCAAGAGGCAAAGCTTATCAAAAATGGAGAAAGCTCTAAAGGTAATCAATCTTCAGCTTTATACACGGATAAAAGCAAGTCTAAAGATAACAAAGGAAAGGCAAAGAAAGTGGATGATGAAGCAGGTACATATCAAGCTAACTATGCAGGTAGAGGAAGACATGGCAGAGGTAGAGGAAGAGGAGGTAGACAAGGCAGGGGGAGATCCCAAGACTCCAACTCATGTTCTATTTGTGGATTAACTAATCATACAACTGAAAATTGCTTTAGGAATTCCAGGAATCAAAGAGGCAGAGGATACAATAGAGGAAGTTATGGCTACTCAAGAGGAAGGTTCAACAACTACCATGGCAACTACAACAACTACAATCATTCAAACTATCAAGGAGGCTACAAAGGAAGGAGAGACTACAATAACTACACAGAAGACTCAAACAAAGAGGATTCATTATTGATCATGAACATGGCTATGCCACAAGGTAAATCTGATGAGAATGTTTTCTACATAGATTCAGGTTGTTCAAATCATGTGGCAGGAAATGTGGCACTCCTATCAGATTTAGAAGATCCAAGGAATAAGCATGAGGTACAAAGAGGAGATGATACAAAGCATCCTGTGGAGAAAATAGGCAATGTCAAAGCACCTAATGGAAACATCAACCTACTCAGTAAGGTACTCTATGTCCCTACCATTACAAAGAATTTGATAAGTGTTGGGCAGATAGTAGAGAAAGGGTTGCAAGTCAGGTTCACAAAAGCAGGAGCATTTGTTGAAGATCCAAGTCAGGGATTCAGAAGAATTGCAAAAGGTGAAAAGACAGGTAGATTGTTCACATTTGAATTACAGGACACTAGAAACATTGCTCTCTTTAATTATGGTAGTCAGACACTCATAGAATTGGAAGTATGGCACAAAAGGTTAGCACATATTGGTGAAAGGTCATTAAAACAAATCTGCAGGGACCAAAGTGTACTTGGACTTCCTAACTTGTCAAAACAACATATGATTTATAAGTGTAGTGCATGTCAGTTTGGAAAGTCTCACAGGTTACCATTCATGAAGAAAGGTTATATGCATGGAGATCTCTTGGAGTTGGTTCATACAGATGTATGGGGACCTAGCAAGGAAGCTTCAATATCTGGATCAAGGTATTATGTTTCCTTTATTGATGATTGCAGCAGATGGACTATCCTATTCTTTATGAAACACAAAGATGAAGTTTTTTCATGTTTCAAAAGATATTTGGCTCTTGTGGAGAATCAAACAGGTAAATCACTAAAAAGGCTAAGGTCAGATGGAGGGGGAGAATACTTCTCCCATGATTTTAATTCTTTTCTTCAAGAAAGAGGAATCAAAAGAGAGGTAACTACAAGGTACACTCCTGAGCAAAATGGAGTGGCAGAAAGGAGGAATAGGACAATTGTTGAAGCTGCAAGGTCTATGTTAAATGAAAAGCATTTACCTAATTACTTATGGGCCGAGGCTGTATCTACAGCCACTTACTTGATTAACAGGTTGCCTTCAAAATCCCTTGATGGGATGACTCCATATGAGGCTTGGAATGGAAGAAGACCAAGCTTAGATCATTGTAAAATTTTTGGATGTATTGCTTTTGCTCATGTTCCTTCACAGGTTAGAGGCAAGATGGATCCAAAAGCAGAAAGGTGTGTATTTATTGGATATGACAACAATCAAAAGGGCTACAGGTTATACAACCCTACCAACAAAGGATTCTTGGTAAGCAGAGATGTAGTTTTTGATGAGAACAATTCATAGTATGAAGATTCATGCAGGAAGGTCAATTTACCATATGATCTTGAAGAAGATTTTCCAAAGCTTGGTAGAGAACAATCAAAGATTGAAGAACAAGACACCTCAGAGGATGATGAAGAATGTCAGATGGAAAAGATCAAAGCATGGAAGTCTAAAGGTAAAGCAAAATTGCAGGAACTTGGACATGAGGCAGAATCATCAAATCATGGCTTAAGAAGATCTATGAGGGAAAAGAAAAAACCAGAAAGGTATGGGTTTGACACCTCATTAGTAACTAAACATTCTATCTACATAGCACAGGACATAAACCAAGAGGAGCCATCATCATTTGAAGAGGCCAAAGCAAAAACAGAATGGAAGCATGCAATGAAGGAAGAGATTGAAGCACTCGAGGAAAACAACACTTGGGATTTGGTGCCCAAGACTTCATCCATGAAGGTAATAGGCTCAAGATGGGTCTATAAACTCAAGAAGAATTCTGATGGTTCCATTAACAGGTATAGGGCAAGGCTTGTAGCAAAAGGCTTTGCACAAACTCAGGGAATTGATTATGAGGAGACTTTCTCTCCTGTGGCAAAGATGCCTACTATTAGGGTTTTGCTTAGTATTGCCTCTTCCAAGAATTGGAAGATACTTCAACTAGATGTGAAGAATGCATTCTTGAATGGTTGGATAACAGAAGAGGTATATATGGCACAGCCACCTGGTTTTGAGAGTCAAGTTTATCCTGGTTATGTGTGTAAACTTAACAAAGCATTGTATGGTCTCAAGCAAGCTCCAAGAGCTTGGAATTTCAGGCTTGTTTCATTCTTGCAAGACAAAGGCTTTCAACCAAGCAAAGCAGATCCTTCACTCTTTATTAAAAAGAGTAATTCCGAGGTCATCTACCTATGTGTATATGTAGATGATATTATATTGACAGGAAATGATGCAGATGGTATGAAGAAGATCAAAGATCAGATGAGAGAAGAGTTCAAGATAAGTGATTTGGGTTCACTTACCTACTTCCTAGGTTTGGAAGTTGTCTACAAAGATCATGGTTTGTTTCTCACTCAAAGAAAGTACATTAAGGACATGTTGGCAAAATTCAAGATGCAAGATTGTAAGATTGCAGGTACTCCAATGGAGGTTAATCACAAATTGAGCTCACATGAAGGTGAACTCATAGAGGACATCACATCATATCAAAGTCTAGTGGGTAGTCTCAACTATGCCACATTGACAAGAGTAGATATATGTTACAGTGTGAGTGTGCTAAGCCAATTTATGCACACACCAAGGAAACCACATATGGATGCTGCCAAAAGGATACTCAAATATCTCAAAGGAACCATAAATGAAGGACTTTACTATCCTTATGTATCTGATTTAGGTTTGAACCTATTTTCTGATGCAGATTGGGCTGGCTCCAAGGAAGATAGAAGGAGCACTTCAGGTTATCTTACCTTTGCAGGTTCAAAGCTTATTTCATGGTCATCCAAGAAGCAACCCACAGTTGCTCTCTCTTCTACTGAAGCTGAATATAGAGGTCTTGCCATAGCTACACAGGAAGCTATGTGGATGAAGACATTGTTCAAAGATCTTGGATTGGAGTTTGGAACTCCAACTATTTTTGGTGACAATATGAGTTCTATTCACTTGGCTGCTAATCCTATTTTTCATGCAAGGACTAAACATATTGAAGTTCATTATCATTATGTACGAGAGAAGATCCTAAGCAAGGAGATTCAAATATCATATGTGTCCACTCATCAACAATGTGCAGATATTCTAACTAAAGCATTGGATGGTACAAAGCTTTGCAAATTCAAGGCTATGATTGGTTTGCAGGTAATCTTGGAAGATTGAAGACCTCAAGCATACTTGGCTTGAGGGGGAGCTGTTGGAGCAAGTCTATGACAAGCCTAAGTATTGGCTTGAGTCTCACAAAGTCATTAAAGAAGCTTCAAAATGAAGACTATGTAAAGTTCACTTGTGAACTACCTCTTGTAACTTTTGAAGAGTTTACTTAATGTAAAAGTAAGAGAATCTTAAGTGGTTGAGCCCACATGATCAAGAATGGAAAGAGGAGCCACGAATTCGTGATTTGTGGTAGGTAGAGAATCAAATCAATCATTGATTGATTGGAGAGTGATTGAGGGAAGTTAGCCTCCCAAACTCAACTATAAATAGATGGCAGTTTTAGTCGTGGTTAGAGAGACCTATGTGAAGACCTCCAAGAGCTGAGCTTTATGCCATATCAAGGTGTGATTACAAGGCACACATATGAATCAGTAAGTCATTGTATTGTACAAGCAATATACTTTCATTTTCATGATTATTTGAGTTCATCTTTCCATGTTCTTGTGATGTGTACTACTCACTGCCATTACTTCAGTTTTTCTCAGTTAGCTTGCAGAGATTGTTTCTCTGCACTTGGTTCATCATTTTCAGTGATTTAACTTAGTAAAGTTAGCTCTATAAGTCTACTATACGCTCAGAAATTTTCATGTCATTTGGATGTTGGAATCTTCAGTTATGTTCATTTGAAGTCAACAGGGTATGTTCATTTTCTCTTCTCTGTCAGGTACCCGACTTTTTCAGTCTTCTTGTTAGAGTCATTTCTCAGTGTTTACTCATCCAAATTCAGTGATTTTAAGCTTGTTGGATTCAGCTTACTGTCTAGTATAAGCATACAAATTTTCATGATCATTGGATTCTTACATTTTGAGTTATATCAATTTTTCTACTCACTGGTCTATTTCTGTAGCAGCCCGTGAAAATCGGGATGATGTCATCACTTGTTAAAAGTCATTCTCAGTGTGTGGTTTGTTATTCTTGATGAGATTACTCTCTAAAGTTAGCTCTTTAAGGTACCTAGCCTTCCCCAAGAGGAATTAATCTAATTGCTGCTGTGCTCAGAGAATTATGTAAAACATTGGACAGGTGTATCAACCAAGAATAGCAAGTTTTCACCTCTGAGCTAACTCCAACTTATCTGTTTTGATCTATCTTTTTGAGAGTGATCTTCCAAGGTACATAGGGTGTCTAATACATCCATTGGCAAGCTAAAAGGGCCCACCATCTACTCCTGGAGTTCATTTGGCTGCTGTAGAGCAAAGATTTTGCAACACCTCTTCATCTTCAACACATACCTATCCATCTCTTCACAACACATGCATACACAAACATAAACATACACACACATATACATGCACATATACATACAAATACAAAGATAAAAGATGTGGGAGAAGTTTGGAGAGACTTGGAACTAGGGTTGTCAAGGCGTGAAGATGGTCCAAGAAACCAGCATATGACCATCCCAAGATCTTTAAATATGTAAAATGCAACTTTTAGGCTTGTGGTTAGTGCAGTAAAACCCCATAGATACTTTGGAATTTCAACAAGAACAAGTTCATGCAAAACAGATAACTTGCATCTTGAGTTGCTCACAAAAACTTTCTAAATATGGATTGAAGTTATGACTTCAAACACTCATAGCAGCCACCATAGTCAAATTGGAAAAATTCATCTTACGGTAGTGCCATAGATAGGGTTGGCTTGCTATAATGCATAAAATCCCTAATTTATATAGACCAATGAAGGAGGAATAACCTTAAGACTAATTGGATGTCATCCTGGTTTTTCAAGGATGTGCAAAAGATGGCCCAAGACTATAAAACTGAGAGTTCTCTAAATTTACCAAGCCAAAGGATAAACTAGACAATGATACATTTACAATGAATGCTTAGTCACCTGATTTAGAAATCTGTAAAGCGAGTGTTAGAACTCAAGGACAATAATAAACATGGAAGTGCATCAAAGAAGTGGACACATAAGAAGAGGGAGCATATGGGGAGCTCCAAGAAGTATATGTCAAATTTTTAGAAGAAATTCCCATAAAAACACTACTTTTTATCACTAAAAACCATTGTAAATATCATTTCCCATATTTGCAACTCCATTTTCTTTAAGCTCAGTAGTCCCCAAGCTTGAGGAGTATTAAAAGTAGCTACATATCAATTTTCATAATTTTTAGATTCTGTTTGAGCCCTCAAATAAGCCCTGGAACCTAATTCTTAAGTAGGCCAAACACTAGGTCTGGACAGGGCCAAAACTACTCAAAAAACTATAAAAACAGCTACAGAGCTCATTTTTGAGGTTGTCTTGTGGAGAGAGAGAGAGAGAGAGAGAGAGAGAGAAGAGAAAAAGAGAGAGAGAAAGGATAGGACCATGTGATCAACAAATCTTATCAGCGAATCCTCAACAGGAACATTCATCAACAAAGCAAGACATGCCAATGATCAATCACCGTGATGGGTGTACAACACGAGGAGTGAAGATCAATGGAGCTTTCATCATGATAAGAATCACCTACTTTAAAAACACCATCACCATGATAGGTTAGGACACTTCTTTGTGAGCATACCTTTGAGCACTGCATTGAAGACCCAATTTCTTGCACCATATTTCTTCCAATGCATTTCCCAAGTAGGCATGCATAGCGCCACATTACAGGGCCATACACAAGGCACATATTTTCTTCAACCTATGCACTAACACACTTACCCATCATTCATTATGGGTCACGAGTACTTGGCATGAAAACTATGACATCAATGTTCTAAAGAGCAAGAGGACACCGAGGCTACAACAGCACTACCTACGAAGCAATTCATAATGACAAGTGCTCAAAATTAACACTAAAAACATCTTTTGAGGAACTAGCAATTTTTGAAAGCTCACAACTACACCATCATGTTGGAATCCAAGGAAGAAATGAAGCCAACAAGACTACAACCTACAAGGGCTAGAAGTGACACAATGAAGAACAAGACAACCAACCATGCTACATCTGGAAGATGGATTACTCTTGTTGAACATAATGGACACTACCTCTCAAAGTACTACATGGAACAACCATTCCAACAAGGGTCTATTAGGGACGATAGACTCAAGGGGGGGGGGGGGGAGTGTTGGAACTCAAGGACAAGCACAAGCATGGAAGAGCATCAAAGAAGTGGAAACATAAGAAGAGGGAGCATATAGGGAGCTCCAAGAAGTATATGTCAAATTTTCAAAAGAAATCCTTATAAAAAAACAGTGATTTTTATCATTTAAAACTATTCTAAATATAATTTCCTATTTTTGAAACTCCATTTTGTTCAAGCTAAGGAGTCCTCAAGCTTGAGGAGTATTAGAAGTAGCTACATATCAATTTTAATCATTTTTAGACTTTTTTCGAGGCCTCAAATAAGCCCTGGAACCTAATTTCTAACAAAAACTATAAACAAAACTAGAGTGCTCATTTTTGAGGTTGGCGTGTGAGAGATTGAAGGTTTTTGTAACAGAGTACTTTTGTAATAGAAAGCTTTCCATTGTTCCTCTCTTTGGTCTTACTATGTGCATGTGTGTGTATGTGTGTGCATGCTACTGTGCTTCTCACTCCTGCATTTGTGCCTTCACTTGCTCACCGTCTTGATACCATTCCTCATGTCTCCACGGATTGTCATTTATGAGGTGGATCTACTTATGTTGGTACTTATCATTGTGCTAGAGTGATAGAGACCATCAACCTCTACAAGATGACTTAGTATGAGGAAAAAGGAGCAGAGAATTGAAATGGCACTAAGCAATGGTGAAAGAGTATATGTATTACTTCAAATAAACACTCTCATTAAGGTAAAAATGGTTTAAATTCTTTATATATGCTCTCAAGGCTATATCCACACCTTTTTAGGGAGGCTTGGTAGTTTAAGTTGATTGGAATCTTTCCCTTCAATCTAGGAAAAGAGAAATTTGGAGTTACAACTACCTTCATATTGATTGAGTGAGAGTCAATCTCAACCACTCAAAACTTGTGGACTTTAGGCCTTTTAATCTTCCCTCTTACAAAGATAAATACCCCGGATCTTACAATAAATTATCATAAGTGATCAGCCAATTAATACAAAGAAATAATGTGCACATAAGTGCTATTATTCAAGGTACATATTTAGCACCATCCAAATGATGGTTTTGATGTAGATCATATCGACCTCAATCACAGTGCAAGCTTGATGTTCTAACAGCTCCTCCTTAACCTAAAGTATGCTTGATTCTTCACTCTCTCATACATTGAATGCCTTCCATGGATTTGAATCTACATGGATTTATCCCATTAAGTGTCTTTGTCATCATATCTACTATTCTCTTCTTAGAGAGAAAAAATGAACTGTAAATTTTGTTTGACATAAGCTTCTCTCTTATAAAGTGGTAATGAACGTCTATGTGCTTTATCCGTGCATGGAAAATTGGATTTGCAGCTCGATGCATTGAAGTTATATTATCTCCAAATATGTGAGGCTTGGAACTTACAATTCTGAAACCAGAGTAGAACTCCTTGAGCCATATTTCTTCTTGAGTTGCAATAGTTGGAGCTCTATAGTCTTCTTCAATTGAAGATAAAGAAACTATTGGTTGCTTCTTGGAAGTCCAAGATTCCAATTTTGAACTTGGAAATGCCAAGTATCCAGATGTACTTTTCTATCATCCTTTGCTCCTACCCAATCTAAATTGGAATATAATTTGATATCCAAATCTAAAGAATAAAGATAGTAGATACCTTCATTAAGTCTCCCTTCGAGGTACTTGAGTACCCTCTTCGCAGAATCCATGTGTGGCCTTCTAGGTAAGTGCATGAACCGACTAAGCACTCCCACATTGTAGGATATGTCTGGTCTTGTGTGAGTAGCATAATCAAGCTACCAACTAAGCTTTGATACTATTTTCGGATCATCAATCTACTCACCTTCATAAACACTTATATTACGGTTCAATTCCAAAAGTGTACCTACCAAATTGGTCTTTTCCATTTTGAATTTTTGAAGTAAATCTTGAATGTATCTTCTGTGAGTTAGATACATCCCTTTTGTCTATATAAATAACTTGCATACCTAGGAAATATATGAGAACACCTAAGTCAGTGATTTTGAACTCCCTTGCATATGTCTTTTGATCTTATGAGTCCCATTAAAGTCATCACCTATCAAAAATGTCATCTACATATACACACAGACAGATAACCTCATTGTGATCATTTTTTATGAATATGAACGATCTTATTTTCTAGGTAAAAACCCTTGATCTTGAAGATACATAACCAACCTATAATTCCAAGCTCAAGGAGCTTGTTTCAATCCATACAATGCTTTCTTAATTTTACAAACATAAGATGTATGATTATGGTTTCCAAAACTTAGAGGTTGTGACATGTATACCTCTTGATTTATCCAACCATTTAGAAATGCATTTTTCACATCAAGTTTGAGGATTCTCCAATTTCTTGCAGTGGCTACACTCATCAATGTTCTAATTGTAGTCATCTTTGCAACTCGTGAGAATGTTTTCTCACACTCTATACCATGAATTTGTGTGCATACTTTGGCAACTAATCTTGCCTTGTACTTACAAATTGATCCATTTTAGTTCCTTATGAATTTATATACGCATCTGCAACTAATTACCTTCTCATTGGATGACATAGCAACTAATTCCCAAGTATCCGTCTACTTCAATACATACGTTTCTTCTTTCATGGCTTTTTCTTGATTAGGGTCTTCCGTTGCCTCTTCATAGGCTGCAGTTTCTTTGAAAATTGAGTCCTATGCCAAATGGGATGACTACTTTGTAACAAATGTGTGATCATATCCATACCTTTCTGGATGTTTCTTCTCCCTTCTTGACCTTCTAGGTGCTTGCTCGGAGCATTCTCCACACTCTTGCACTTTTGCTTTGGCTCTTGGCTTCCATATCTTGTAATCCTTTTGCCTTTAATCCTGGTCATCCTCTGTATCACTTCTTGGATCTTGGACATGTGTATCATGCTTGCTTCCTAGTTGATGGAAATCAAAATCAAGATCATATGGTAGAGTTACCTTTTGTTTGTCTTCATCATATCAAGACATGTTTTCTTAAACAAAACATCCCTACTTGTAGTGAATTGCTTGGTTGAAGGATTATAGTACTTGCTACCCATCTGAGTTGAATTATATCCAATAAATACTGCCTTTGTTGCCTTTTCATCTAGCTTATCTCTTACTTGTGAAGGAACATGAACATAAGCTAAACAACCACACACCTTGCAATGTCCAAGGCTAGGTTTTCTTCCATACCATGCATCATAAGGACTCATAACTTGGAGTGATTTTTATGGTAGTCTATTGAGAAGGTACATTATAGTTGAAATAGCCATTCCCCATAGATATTGTGGAAACCTCTTTTCTTCAAGCATTGTTCTCGTCGATCCAACCAATGTCTTCTTTCTTCTCTCTACAATTCCATTCAGTTGAGCAGAGTACTTAGTAGTCACTTCCCTTTTGATACCTTTATCCTGCAAGAACTCATGAAAACCTTTAGAGAAATATTCTCCCCCTCCATTAGATATGAGCTTCTTGAGTGATTTACGTGTATGGTTCTCAACATGTGCTAGATACTTTTTGAAGAAATCAAACACTTCATTCTTATGCTTGATAAAATATAAGATATTCCATCTACTATGGTCATCAATAAATGAGACATAGTACCTTGATATTACCAATGAAAGTTCTTGCCCTCGCCCCGATACATTAGCATGAACTAAGTCCAATAAGGTGTTGTGGATGTAGCCTTTGTGGTTGAATGGTTGTCTTTGTGCCTTCCCAATCTCGCATGCATCATATCTCTTGATCATGTGTTGCTTTGATATGTTTGCGAGTCCTAGAACACTTTGATCCCTAAATGTATCCTTGAAGGTTCTTTGATTCACATGACCTAGCATCTTATGCCACACTTCAAGATCACTTAGGGTTTGAGACCCAAAGCTGAATAGAGCTATCTTTTTGGTTTCTCCTACTTCAAAAGTAAAGATCCCACTAGGCTTCTCACCTCTAGCTATCTGCTTGAAGCCTTCACATGGATCTTCCCTTCCTGAAGGGACTTTCAAGATCTACTTATTACATATTTGAGGGTTATAATAAAGTGATAAATTTCTATCTTTGTCAAGAATAGAAAAACCATGAACATATGCTAGGTAGCTAATCCAAGAGTTGCAAGCTTCCTAGTACTACAAATATTTGATTCATTCAAAAATCGATCAAGATAGATCCTCCATCTTTATTCATATTTCTACAAATACAAATTAAATGGTTACTTCTAGCAAATACATTATTGTTTCTTTATTGAAGATACATTTAAAATTTTAGTAAAATTATGATACTACAATAAATAAGAGGAAAAAAATTATCTTCTCATCTAGAACTAATATATTACTAATTACGTATCTTGCAAACTTCAATCTAAGTGATCCAGCCAAGCGATAAATAATGTTGTCAAAAATGCATTCTAACATTCATTAATCTTAGAACAGATAACTTAGCTTTACAAAAAATGCTTATTCATGTCAACTTATTAATTAACAACTAACACAAGTGAGAAAACATACTATGGTTTTTGTACTTTTAATTACAGGCTAGGGTAAGCCATTATCATGAATCCTAAAGGCTAGCATAGAATAAAATCATAGTTTCCAAATGAAGATTATATATTAAATGCATCAAAAGCATGTAAACACAACATTCTAATAGTCCAACTTTATAGTGAATTTGTACATGTTCTAAAGAAAAAAAATATAAAAAAAAATCACCATCAAGAATGGAAAGGAAACAAGCTATTAGAGTTCCATATATTTTTAATTTATTAAGAAATCGTCATATTCACCAGTATATGAATAATAACTAACCATTCAGCTCCATCCTAATATCATACATGACGGTGATACTAGGCTAATCAATATCTGCAAAGTCCTTATGCTCCCAAAGCTATGTGCAAACACATAACTAGTACCTCACAGATTATTATATTCGTTTCAAACTCAATTGTACAAATGTATTGAGATCCTAATACCATCGATTGTATGATAAGGTACATTGATTTTTATGGTGTGAAATAGATTCGACTCTATTATTTGTGGTATAGGAAAACTTTGGACAACAAACATATAGGTAAAAAAAGAAATTTTATCGTACCTCATAAATGGATAAAAACATATATATTATCATGACTTAATAAATATAGCCAATGCCATTTTTAGCCGTCTCTTAAAGAATGTATGATTATATTTGGATTTTTTACCTTAACACACTACTTGCTAAATAGACATGTGTTAAATTAGTTCTTATTATTTTATATGATTGCCTTTAGCGTCCACTCATCCAAGACTAGAAAGAAAACATGCCTTATTTCAAAAACAAGGAATCCGATTCATTTAGTAACAAACTAGAATTCATGTATGATTAACGTTAAAATAGTTATTTTGTGCATTTAAGCTTGATACTAATGAATCAAATTTGAAATATGAGAACTAGGTTATGACAACACGGTAATTTCCATCCCTTCTATATCATATAGGACAATTGTTATAGTCTCAACATTTACCAAAGCATATTCATCAAGTCCCTCAATTTACAAAATAGCATTCTCGAACATTTTTCTACTTAGGTCCAATGCTAATTTTATGATAGTATGTATTTAAAATACTATTAAGTAGTAGACAGTATTTCTATTATAGTTTGCAAGATTTCTAATTTAGATTGATACGATTTAACAAAATTTTCATTTTATTCAAGTAATTCAAAAGCGACACATTAATCTCATTTAAAAAGACATCATCTCTAAATAAGTATCTTATCAAAATATTTCAAATGAAATAAACTATTATAAAACACTTTCATCCCTTAAATTCAAATAATATTCAAGAGATTTTATTTCCTCTTTTAATAAAAGAAAATCTCTTACGTTGACTCAACCAAACCAACCTAATAATCTTAATTCTAATTTTTAACATTCTTAATACGTAATTCGTAATTACATTACTAAGTTTATGCTTCTTAATAAAGGATTATTGTGATATTGAATTATGATTCATTATTATTAAGTAGAAAAATATATGAAAACTAAGAAGCCTTCTAAAAAGATGTAATTTTTCCAAATTAATATTAATTTTTGGTTTAAAGTAATTGCATGCTATTCTTGTTCAAAACGTCTAGAACTAAGGCTATCATTAGACTATAAGAGAATTTTGCACATATTTTCGTATATAAAGATCACATTGGACTAAAGTAACATAAATAAATGAATTGTCATTTATTTTTGGATAATATATTTGTTTGAAAAACCTAAATATATGAGAGGTGAATGTAAAACACGATTAGTAAATATGAAAAAGAATCCATGTTCTTTTCCTACTAGTGTGATAAAAAATATTTCTTGTGGTTACCCCTAAGATATCTTGACGACATTCTTTGGATATATCAAATACAGTTTTGGAAGGATAACCTCATAAGGTTGAACAATGTTTTCTATCCTTACAAGTTATATGTTACGCTGGAGCGTCATTACGAATTATAAGGTTCATGTGCAATTATAGATGATAGCACATCAACCTTGGAATATGAATACCAAAGTTTGTATGGACTTATAGTTGAATTAAGATGCAAACCCTAAAGTACCTTTATAAAATTTACTTGTACGTTTACGATCTTCTTAAAGTGAAATCAAAATAACATGTTCTTTTCAAAGAAGTTACCCATAATATAATTAGTCCTATAAGGTTCATATGAAATTATAAGGTTCATGTGAAATTATAGATGATAGCACATGAACCTTGGAATAAGAATCCCAAAGTTCGAATGGACTTTTAGGTGACTAAAGATGCAAACCCCAATGTACATCTAGAAAAATTACCTATACATTTATGATCTTCTTAAAGTGGAATCAAAATAACATATTCTCTTGAAAAAACGTACCCATAATATAGTTATTACTAATTTATCATCCTAACCATTAAGATTCATGAAGATATTAATGACCTCCTTCTCTTTACTAACTATAGTACCCTTAGAGAGTTTCTATTCAATCAGGTAAATGAAGAACATATGTTTGAGTCGGTTGGACACTCAGATTTTTTATCTTCATTTATAACATGACTACTACAAAGAGAAATTTTTCTTAATCTAGATAATAAATAACACATTTGATAGCTTTTTGGTTTGAGCAAGTCATGATAGAAATGCTATAATACTTGTTCCTGTAGGAGACTTCTCATTGTTCCCCACTATCACAGTTATGGAGTTTCCAAGAGATTGAAACAAACTATGTAGGTCTTTCTATCCTATCATATGTCATGTATCACCATTATTTATGACCTTTAAGTCATACGTTGAAGGATATTCATTTGAGGAACATACTTCCTCTAGCTTTACCAAACGACTAATTATTTCCTTCAAATTAGCCACAAAAACTTCAACAAAGTCTACAGTAAGTTGATTGTCTCTTTGTTCTTTTTTTCCTTGTCCTTCTTTTGATATCCAAGTGCATTTTATGCTTTCTTGTAGAAATCATAGCACTCTCCATGAAACATATTCTTGCCCTTCGTTTTATTCTTTTTTTCATTTTTGCTTGTATCTTTGGTATTCACATTGGTAGAAAATTATTTTTTTATTTCCCTCTCAAGATGCCAGGAATAAGTCCTTCTTCAAAACTAGCACACAAAAATCTTGAAGGTTTAAGGATTGAACTCTCTTGAGCCTTGATGGTGGTAATCAATTCAACAAAATTAGCCAAACACATCTAGTGACAACGCCATTTTAATATAGGCACATTAGCTACTACATTTTGGTCACACATGCTTTTTATTTGCATGATAAATATATCAAAACCTCTCCTTTTGAAAACCCTCATGCAATAGGTTGGTCCTTCACATTTTGATGATGGATTGATTTTAAATCTCCTAAAGATTTCTTAGTGTGTTCTAATCCTCTGATTCTTTAGAGGTGTTTTGAATTAGAGTGAGAGCCTGATTTGTGTAATATATATCTCTCTCCCTAGATGGATGATCATAGTACGATTTATAGAATCTTTTTCCCCAACCATTTTTAGGCCTATTCCTAGAATAGTCTCCAATACCTCATATGAATCCAATATTGAGTTGTAAAAGTAAGTGGAAAAAGATGTAGTGTTTTCAAGCTTGCAGTAGCTTCATTTGAGGATCAACCTTCCATCATGATGCTTTCATTAATTCTGAAAATTGAATTTTTCATAGAAGACATTATGATCTACCATGGTAATTTAATTTTACCTATCTTTCATTTAGAATACTTGCATTAGACCTCAAATCTCCTGATACTCTAATACCATATACTATTTGATCACTTCTGTGTATGACCCATATCTTAAGACTAAGACTTAAGCACATGTTCATGTGCAATCTAAAACAATTCATCCACTTAGCCTAGTGTCTAAGTCTCAAGGTTGAGTTCAACCCCCTTGGGGAGCATGGGGAGATAGTTTTTTCCCAAAGAACGTTAGAGTCTGATCACTTGAGTTAACTTGTGTTAACTTGACTCCAAAGAGACTAAACTCAAGTGGTTATTACACCTTCATCTAGTTGACTCTAGTGGAGGGTACTAAAGGAATGATGGAGATCACACATGCACTTTTGGACTCCAATTACATTTGTTGTCCTCCTTGATTCATATAGAGAGGCATAAGGTTGGCAGGAGAGTTATCTTCCGAGCACATGGTGTTCCTAATATATTCTAGTTCTTTAAATTGATATTAGCACCAAGTTTTCATGGTGACATTGGTGGTTCATCATCATCTTGAAGCTCCCATCGAGCCCTTGTGTCTGTTATCTTCTTCAAATAAACTAGAAGATAGGTGATCACAAAATTTGTCTTTTCTTTGCAGTTGTGTATTCTTCTTTTTTTCACATACCTTTGTCATTTTGTTAGTTATTTCCTATAAAATAGACAATTGATGTCTTGCATTGAATTATATTAAGCATGGACATGATTCAAAATTAGCACCCACTATTCTAAGAAATCTTGCTTATGCAATAGTCCGCTAGCTCATGGTGTTTTGACCATTGTAGCTTTGTGAATTTTATTCACTATTTCCTCTGTGTACTAGGACATTTTGATGCAAAAAAGGAGATAGATAATGGGAATCAAACCCCTACACACTCGTTACGACAAGTTTCACCTTTCCAAGGAGCTACTCTTGCATTATGCTCTCCCACCCAACTCTAAATTATATATATTCGGCCTTTGATGTGCTTGTAGTAAAAAGGAATTCACCAAGCAAATAAATTTTCATTTGACATCCATGATTGGAGCATCAATATCAAGACCTTTGAGGCCATGGGTGACTGAGTTATCGGCGAAGAGAAAGCCACACATCTCTAAGAACTAGGAACCATATTTAATCATCTTTGGAAGCTATAGCAAATCACTCCTTAAAAGTTTTTTGAACAAAGATGCAAAGTTGATTGAGCCCACTTCTTCCCAATCTAGACATCCCATGCTATTCAATCACCCATGCATGGATGTGATAAAAATTCTTGGGAGAGATGTTCTTCTTGCAAAACTTGGATTTGAACTCAAAATCTATGTTTGGAGTGGATCACGTCATAACAATCCCACCTTTTCAGTCTTGGGTATTCTCTTAGTGCAACCAAATTGGGGATAAAATTAATAAAGTAAGGATATGGATCTAGAACTTGAGACTTCAAGATGGGAGAATAGTTCAATTACCAATAGAGATATAAACTCTTCATGTTCCATCACTATCGTTACTTTCTTTCTCTTCATTCACTATTGAGCATTTTCGTCCTCTATCCCTTTCACATAGGGAGCAAAGCCAAGAGAAAAGGGAAGAGTTAAAAATTTGATGGTGGACTCTTCAGCAAACATTTGAATTGGCAAGGGTTGAAAATGGATCTTTCCCAAGGATCATTGGAAGGATGAAACTTGTTGAAGAGCTAAGTAATATTTAGGTTATGCTTAGTTTCAATATATGTTTTCCATAGTTCTCATTCTTTTCGCATTATTTCATAATTGAATCATAGATTAGAGTTTCAATTGTTTGTGCTTGTTTAATCAAACCCAATAAGTTAATGAAAATTATGTAGGTAAACATATATGCCTTGAGAAGGAAAACAATCACTAGAAGCATTTCCTCACATCTATTCACCATTTGTTTCCCACTTCATGGATGGAAATGAATGAGTCTTTGTGAACTCCTTTTTCAAAACAATGTTTTCAAAGGCACAACATGAACTAGAGGATGTCTTTTTGCACATCAACAACTTTTGCATTGTTAGAAAATATTTCCTATGTACTCAAGCATGTCAACCAGCATGTTTGTACAATAAAAGGAAGTAAAGATAGTATGTTATGCATAACAAAAATGCATGAAGTGCATGCATGGAAAGCATAAGAAAAACTTGAGTTACTTCAAAGCATGAAAAAACATACAAACACATGCATCCAAATATATGCATTCACATACAGGTATGTGCATTTGCAAGAGAGAAGTGTATAATTGCTTGCAAATTACATACTTGAATGTACTTTCATAGTAGCTAGCTCATATTTCAGAGTTCAAGGTTGATATTTTTGAAGACATAAAGCTACTTACTTACATAGTCATGTTAGCTGCAATCTTGCACCTCAAGCAACCAGTAGATTCCTTCCAATGTGATACTTATGTATCAAATACTTAATGAAAAGTTACATTAAGTATGTTAGATGTCACACTTTCTAGTTTAATGTCCCATGCATCTAAGTAGGATCATAACTTAAGATAGCTTCAAACGTTCAATGAGCACTTGGAAATGAGAACTCTTGCTTGATTTGATGAAATGGCTTGATGGAAAGTAGATGAAATTAAACACAAACTGAAATTTGAAGTGCAATAGACTTGTGGTTAGTTCATATGTTCATCCGTACAAAACATGCATAGTGCCAAGAAAACATGGAAAATTGGAAACTTTGAACTTAAATGAAATAGTGTAGTATTCTATTTGAATCACTCCATTTTCCTACCATATTCTAGATGATCTTATCTTTTTGGAATACAAGAAATACCAAGTAATGGATCTCAATTCATCCATGGACTTTCAAGTTCATAAATATGCTAGGGAAAGTAAATGATGATGTGCTTTTGAAAGATATTTTAAAGATAGAAGCTATTACATGATGAAAGCTTAGATTTCTTTTCAAGTGTATGGAACTAGAGAAAAGTACATAAAATCAAGAATATCTGATAGATTAGATGTAGAAAAGCAAACATCACCCACTCCCATCAAATCCCCTCGAGATATTTTCATGGTGCTCTTGGATAGAACACACTACAAAGATCATGGAGATTTGTATGACCTAGTGGAAGAGTCCCTAATCTTGAAGTGTCCCTACAAAGGGACACTAACCTTAAGCTCTCGTGTGGTAGAGGAGATTATTGATTATATGCGATTATATATAGTATGATACTCCATTTATATTCCACCATATGAGGGGAAATGGGTCCCCTATGACCTAAATTTTTATATTCATAAATGAGATGAGGCCTTTGCAAAGTGTCGCAACTGCTTTATGGTCATTGATGAGGATGCAAGGCACTTATTAGATGGCATAGTTCCAATATTCAGGGAGATGGGAAATAAATATTTATCTTACATTGCTACAACAATCTTTATCATCAACAAGGATCCTAAACCTTCACCCATGGACTTACACCATCTTGTCACTAGGGGTTTCATAAATAATAAGAAGGATCTAGAGATAGAAACTCTCGACTTCTTACAAGTGAATGAAAAAATAAGTAAAGAATTTCCATGAGGTGTTGTGAATAAATTAAATGAAGGTGACACTTCAAAAGAGCATATGCCCTCCAGCTTTGAGTCCTTGGAATCCACTCTACTAGAGGTAGAAATGAAAATGTTTTTGGTTGTGCTTGTAGATGGAGAAGAAATTTTGTTTCTACATGATATTGAGAATGCATTTGGTCTACAACTCGATGAATGCAATAACAGATTTTGTTCAATGTTTGATATTTCCATGGATAACTCTTCAGATTTAATTGAAAAATTAATGATTCCATTTGCTCATTCAATCGCAAACATTGTGGCCTCACTGTGTGAAGAGATTTTGAGTGATGCTAGTCAAAATGCCACTAAAGAGGATTTTCCCATAGCAAGGAAAAGAATTTTGGAGAAGAAGATTGCAACATCATATGTTGTGGAATAGATTGGCATGGCTCACTACTAATTCCTTTGGATGCATTGAGAAGAGGAGAGGATGAGGATAGGCTTCAAGCTGTAAGAATCTACTGACTTTATGATTCCCTATGTTTCATTTTTGTACTCGTTAAATTTCTATGCATAGGAAGCTATTGAAGTCCATAAATTTGTGGCAAGGATAAGAGGTGATCAAGTTGCCCATGGTGATGGCTCATCCTTAGTAAAGTACATTGGGAAATCTCTCAAGGAACATTTTGTGATTGTCCACATGGACTATTCCTAGCAAGGATACTTCATTCACTTAGTTGTTTGAAGGCCTTGAGTATACTTTTGTGCCTATTGACAATAATGCAAGGGACCAAAAATAGAATTTTTCTTAGGAAGTTCTTTGTCCTTACTATCCTAGCACTTAACTTAAGAGGAAAAACTCTAGGACAAATAGGAATTGATTTGGGTCTTGGACTCACAGACCTCTGTGCAATATCTCACTTTGTTTTGACCTACAAATTGCCACAATATTTCCAAAGAATAAATAATGTAGTCGATAGGATCAAGGCCAAGAGCCAATTGTAAATTAAATTCAAAAAAATGATGCTCTTTTTCATTTCCGAAGTATATTTAATTGTGTCTATTGTGGCTTTATGTTTTCGAGCATATACTTCATATGTGTTGCATAGTCAAAGCAATGATTTCTAGAATTGTATGTACTCCATGAGATTTATAGGGGCCTAATGAACACAAGAAAAGGGATTGCCAAGAAACGTGGGCAAGGGTCCTACAAAACATTCGCAGGGCCCATACTTGCATTTCTATCGAAACCCTCTTTTTGCCTTTCATAGGCCTTGTTATATGACCTAGAGCACATTTTCTTAGGTATAAGTGCATATAAACATGCATCAAGTTGATAGTTCTTTTCTAAAAGGAGTTGGCACGAAGTGCACCTAATATATGGCATACCATATGATTAATGGATATATGTGATAGCGACGAGAATAGCAAAAAAAGGGCCTAACATAGAAATGCGCAACTCGGCATTGCAAAGCTTTTGGAGCACGCAACCCTAGATTTCTATGACATACCTTTTTTTCGCTATTCCAAGTTATAAGAAGGATGTGTAGCAAGAAATAGAAAAAATTTCATATACAATAAACATATGCTAAACTTTATAAAACGTCCGGAACACTAAGATAATCATGTGCACATAAACTTTCAAAAAATTAGGAAACAAATAGACTCCAAAACACTGAAAAGAACATATGTAATAGGAAAAAAATCATATTAATCATTTGGGATAATACAAAAAGTTCTCTAATCAAGAGAGTTTGCAAGTGTTGAGGGTTATTTCCTCTAATCGTTCTAGCTAGTGTCCTTACGTTGCATTGTCATTGTCTTTGCAAGAATAACAAACAAGTTAGATTCTTCGAACATCCATATTGGGTAAGCTCTACAACCTCTTGGAATGCCTCGATTCCTATTCCTTGAATGCAAATTTGGGCACAATAGCTTTGGACATCTTCCTTGATAACTCTTGCAAATGGCCTTTGTGGAATTAGAAGTTTCACATGGTTTTCATAATCACTAGTCTCCCCAAAGGCTATGGTTTGCTTTTTGCATCTTTGTAGTGCTCATGCATTTGTAGGGATGGTGAGTTTTCGGTTGCGGTCATTTTGGTTTATGACGTGGTTGAAAAGTTCTTCTTTCTTTCTTCGAGCACATTTAGATGTCCCTATCTCTTCAATTACATGCTCTGACCTATTGGCATTTCAACTTTTCTCTCTTTATTCATTTGTTGGCCTTTTCCCTCGACTTGAAGGTAGTGTCTTGCCTCCTTGGGTTATTGGATGGTTCATTAATATATTGGTGTTGTTCAATGGTGTCTTCTTAACACTATCTTTATCTAAGTACCCCCCAAAATTTGATTCTACCTCACATATGCTTTATCTATGCTGTTGCTTAGAGACTAGTGCTTCACAAACCACACATTAATCATGCACAAAGGATGCAAACAAGCACACCTAGAAGAAGGTCCATGAGGAATTTAGGATGTAGAATGAAAGAGAAAGATAAAAACAGGACTTTCTAGATAACACGACTCTCTATAGACATGAAAGCTAGAAACTGCAAATGATCATAACTCCCTCATACAAGCACCAAATTGAGTGATTCAAGTGCCTATTCTATGCCATTTTCGTGTAGATTTCTAATATGGCCTTGGAATTAGGAGATCTAAAGTAAATAAACATGCAAGAGATATTCGTGCTCAGATGACTTCATAAAAGTGATGACATAAAACTAAAAGAGGAGACATTACTCCTCAAAGGCTTCATAAACAAGTAGAACACACATCCACAACTCCATAATCAACCAATTAACACAAAAAACGTCAATAGAACTGTAAGTCGCCGGATTGGCAATTGTAAAGCTTTTTCTTTTCATATTCCGCACGAACCGAAAGGTCGTTGCGTAGAGTTGTATCCATTTATAAATCAATGAAAGGACACTTCGGTAACAACCAAAAGAATCGCTAGACTGTCTCTCTGGGCGATACGTTCTGTGGAGTTCCGTTGTGTTATGTTGGAGAATTCTGAGTAGTACTGTGTTATTTCACTTTTGTTTGATTATCTTCAATTGGGTTAACGCTGTTCCAGTAAGTAAGAATTATGAGCCTGTTTTACGGTAATGAATAGTTCTGGTACTGTGTGTTGAGAACGTATCAACCAGAGCATAATCAGTAAGGTTGTGGAAGAACTAGCAATAGTCTGAGTACAGATAGTAATACGGTGAGAGAACGAACAGGTGTCTGGAGATTAATTCGTATTAACAGAGATTTAAATATTAAGGTACTGTGGTGTGAGTGGTTAATTGGGAAAATCAAGTATAGGGCCTCTGATTATTCAGACCCCTTCCACTCCCAAGAACCCAAAAGAAGCTTAAACGTGTCTCTGACGGCAATGCATGTTTAACACTAGTACGGTCTGTGGGAAAGTGGCACTAGAGTGTTGCAAATTAATTGTAGGAAGGTGGCAACAGAGTGTTGCAAATTGATTGTGGGAAGGTAACCATAGATTGTGAATCGACAGTAAGGTAGAGTAGTACGCACGTGTGGCAAAGGTGATATATGCTGGTTACTCGGTCCGACGAGTCATACCTGAAGTACAGGCAAGACCGACAGCCTTGGGTGGTATCAAATTTGTTAAGGACACCCCCAGGAAGCAGAAGCACAGATCGGTTAAGCCCAATAGTAGAAGAAATGAAGCGTGTTAGCAGTGATTCTGGTAGCATTCCGGTAGAACATACTGCAATTCCGATAGATTTCGCTGTAATTTCGGCACAGTCTGTAGAAGATGACGTAACTTTGGAGTCTACAGGAACACATTGTGCAGTTGATCCGACACCGTCTGGTCAAGATTCAAACCTCTCTGAGGATAGGGGTGTGTTATCCAGAGAGATCATTGAAGGTGAAAGAATACCCTGGATTGGGGAAAGTTCCACTAATTCCGGTGGCAAATCGGTCCAGGTTGCAAAAAATTTATAATTTTCCGGTGACAGTGTTATACTTCGCGGTGTATCTTCATTCCGGACACCACTAACAGCGAGTCATAACAAACGAGAACTATGTCGTAAAAAGAGAACACTCTCGTCAAAAATCAAGCAGATGGCAACTTATGTTTGAGATTCCTTTATACCAGTATACATATATTACAAAAATGAGGTGAAAACATGTGATTTTTGACATTTTTTGTCATTTTCTCATAAAAAAAGAGCTCAAAATGTAGTCAAAATTTCACTATACAAGGCATTGACATGTCCCAAAATGTATATGATAAGACATTGACATGTCCAAAATCTATATGATAGGACATTGACATGTCTAAAATCTATATAAAGAATGTAGAACTGAATAGTTCTTATACAAAAATAACATTTTAGACATATTTTTAATGGGTGGATATCTGATTGTTAGTCAAAATTGCTACAAAACATGGTTTCATTAACCAAACTACTTCGAGGCATTTACAAAAGCACTAAAAATGTCTGAGAGCTTCAATGCATCTCACAACTTTGTCGATCTATGTCTACACCCTCATCATCTGATGCACTTGATTCAGTCTCATACTGTTGAGAGCTCTCTTCTTCTTCTTCTATATCCACAAGAGCTCTGTCTTCATCCACGTACATACCAAATTCTGTAGGATCATGCACAACTCTTCTTGTTTGCCTATGATTTCCTGTACCACATACATCTGGAAGCTTTTGTTTTATCATGTTGATGGTTGCTTTCCTCAAGTGACCTGTTTTGTCAAGGAAAAATCATAAACAAGAATATCTACATCATCCATTTTAAGAGTGGATGTGCTTCGAATATTCTTTTTCTTTTTTGAACCTGTTCGTTTAGTATCACACACCATTTCTAAGTTATATTTACCTCTGAATGCATTACTACTTTTAGTGTAATACCAATGCACCATCAAAGCCTCTATTCTTCTCTGATCAATATCTTTAGTTATCTCTAAAACCTTTGCAATCCAAAATGGTCTGGTAGCCTCATCACCATCAACAAGAACTGCAATAAGTGTTCCAACATTTATCTCTATTAAATTTCCTTGCCATCTTGCTTCTGCCTGTTTTGTCATCCTTGGGCCTACATAAATATTTCTTTCGGGTGGATGTATAAAACTTTGAAGTGCATCTGCATTACATGCTTGGGCCACATTCACGGATCTTTGTGTACAAAAATCCCATGTGAATGGAACATCAACTGGCCAGTGACCTGCAATTGTATACTGTATAATCTCTTCTTGATGATTGAAAAAGTCCTCCCACCAAGATACATCTTGATCTCCAGCATATTTTTTTACACGCTCAATATGTCTCTTCTTTTCAATGAGTGCATGCATCCAACTTTTACTTTGATCAACCACATTTCCACATCTTTCTGTATTGTTTTTATCTTCATATGGTGATTGTTCTGCACCATACACTGTTACAGTAGACAAATTAGGCACCTGCAATAAGAATCTGCATCCGTTTTTAGGCTCCCACCCAAGAGAAGATGAATACTGCTTTGCAAATAAAAGGGTTATTTCATCAACCCTCCTCATCAAGAATACAGGGTTGAAACTAATATTGTGCAATGGAGCCAAAACCTTAGCACTGTTATCAAGGCCCATTGAGCAAAAGTGCTTAAAGTCATAAATCTATGTGAGGTGTTGAACTTCTGGTTTTGGAGTATATGCTTCTGAAATCAGCTCAGATAAAATCGGAAGAGTAAAAGCATTGTTACGTGCCAACTTCTTAGAGAAAGTACTGAACATTTGATCAATGTGATCATGATTGTGGCCAACCAGAAGGAAATTTACCTTAACCTTCTGAAATACTTGTTTTTCAATAAGCATGCTTAAATATCCAAAGACTGTAGAATTTTTATTCTCTCTTGTAGTATTATCTAGTTGCAAATATAGAGTTGGTGGCAAAAGACCCTTCCATGATGCAAAACACGATGAATGACAGTAACTGTAAGGTTTGGATCATTATGCACATTCAGATATGTGAAGAAAACCTTGGACATTACAGTTCCATTGTATACCAAAGCACCAACCAAATGCATTTGCACAAGGACTTCATCTCCAATGTCCTTAGGGATGCGATAAAAATGTGGTAAACAAGTTTTTTTTTGATCCATACCATCGATCAACAAACACATATAACGCTCCGGATTTCTGAGTGCTTTACTTCGATGATGAATTGCTTTCTTTCTCTCTAAAGATTGACTCTCACGATGGTTGTTAAGAAGGTTTTTAAAATTATTCTTTTCCTATGGTGTTGTAGCTCCTTTTGCCATGTTTTTCAAAGTGGCGCAAACTGAACATTCACCCATTCTAACTTTACGAGGAATAGAAACATTGTTAAACTCTTCCTTCCATAATCGAGTAAAGTGACGATACAGCACATACTTCTCATTCTATTTTCCATGTCTTCTCTATATATTTGAAATACCTCTCGACGAGTAAAGTTATCTGACAAGTGCAACCTTCCAGTTGTAGGCATAACCTCACAATGCAAGCTAAAATAGTTCATCATCCAATTCATTTGCATGACGTCCAACAGATCCTTTGGTCCCAACATGGAACGTATCCAAAATGAGATCCCCATTCAAAAGCCCTTGTTGAACCCTATGTATTCTAAAATTTCCCACACCCATTGCAATTTTAAATGCAGCCCTACAACATCGCATCCCTTGACTAAAGAAATATTCAAAACCAACACGTGTTACTGACATGTTATCCTCAATCATTTGCATGCGAGAAACAAAGTATATATCCTGCCTTTCACTATCTAAATGGAGGAATTTTTCTCTTAGGTGCTTTAGTTTCTTCATTCCTAAATTGTACAAACATTTCAAACCACAACAATGCTTCACAATATCCATTGCAATCTGTCTATCTGAAGTAAGAAATTTAAATCTTTTTTGACTTACTTCACGAGGCCTTCTTTTAAATTGTAGATTGAGCTTGCTTTGCTTTTTCGTTCCTCCACATGCACTTGAGTCAGAAGGGAGATCAATGGTTGGATCAGATGGGAGATGAAGAGGTGCATTTGGTTGAGCAGCATTGCACTGTGAATTGGATAACTTAAATGACTCAACAGAAAACATGGAACCATCAGCACGTCCTAAATCATAGGGATCATCACTTCTGTGGAAAGGATCAACTGAGAACAATGAATCCGAAACTGTATCAATATGAGCAGAAGAAGCTGATGCCGAAGCATCCACTGAAAAGATTGAGCTCATCTTCACTGAGTTCACAGAAGACTGAAGATGAATGACCTTTTTAAATAAGTAGAAATCCGAGATCAAGTGAAGATGTCACATCAAATGTCACATCAAGAAGATATGAAATCAAAAGTTTATTAAAGTACATTAAATAACATTAAACATCAAATTACATCAAATAACTTAATTACTCAAATATACACTAATAAGGGAACCAAAGATTTGATTCACTTTTGAAATGAGAAACACAATTGATTTCTAACTAGATATGAGTCATTGAGTCTTAGCATTGTGAGTGAATCAAAATATATCCAAGTTGAGTTCCAACTGGATTATATATTAAATTGTTTGTAGTAGTGCCATTGAAGACTATACAAGAAGAAATTTTACCTTTGGTACTAAATAAGATTTCAAGGATTAGGTTTCATTGTAGTCTTGGCTAGATCTCAAAGAGGTAGATGAAAGTATATTAAAAAAGAATTATGTGTAAAAGAGGTACATGGAATGTTTATTCATACATTGATTTTCCATTTCAGCAATGTGTTACAAGATAAATGTGAATATGAACTAAAGTGAGGAGGATAACACTATAAAGATATCATTAATCTCCCATATTCAACACAACTTAGACTTGAAGTGTAATTTCCATGCAAATGTACATAAATAGTTGCAAGGTTCTTTACTTGAATGTTTATTCATACATTGATTTTCCATTTCAACAATGTGTTACAAGATAAATGTGAATATGAACTAAAGTGAAGAGGATAACACTATAAAGATGTCATTAATCTCCCATATTCAACACAACTTAGACTTGATTTTCTCCCAAGCAAGAAATTCTAAGAAAAAATTTCTACATGAGATTAGACATCCTCATGTACATACCATACTCTTGCCATTGAAGTGTAATTTCCATGCAAATGTATATAAATAGTTGCAAGGTTCTATGAATATTTCATTAAAGTGGCTCTGAAACAGCCTATTTGTGTGAGTGGTATTCTCTGGTTAGATTGGTTGACAGATATAGTTAGGAACTGGACTCATTCAGTTAGATCCAGTTAGTCTCTGGTTCAAGTTACCCAATTGCCTATAAATAGCAGAGGAGGAGATCATTCTCATTTTCAAAATCCACGAGCAACAGAGAGCAACAGAGCACAGACAGCTATGGAGCATAGAGCTCAGCATACAAGCAAGGCAACTCTGATGGAGAAGAAGAATGTTGGCAAGAGTACCAAGAGGTAGACAAAATCATACCATAAAAAAAGATTCCTTAAAGATTCCCTTTGTATGTTTGTGTAAAGAGTCTGCTTTCTAGGTTTTTATTTTTCTTAGCTCTAAAAATATAGATCCAATGAGGGTACAGCTCGATGCCTGGCATCGACTTTTAGGTGTAAGTCGATGCCAGGCATCGACTTGAGGCTGCAAGTCGATGCCAGGCATCGACTTGCACGTGCAAGTCGATGCCAGGCATCGACTTGCACTTGAAAGTCGATGCCAGGCATCGACTTTGTGTGCAAGTTGATGCCAGGCATCGACTTGCAGGTGCAAATCGATGCCAGGCATCGACTTGAAGCCTCAAGTCGATGCCTGGCATCGACTTGCACCTGCAAGTCGATGCCTGGCATCGACTTGCAGCCTCAAGTCGATGCAAGGCATCGACTTGCCTGGCATCGAAGTTGGCCTTAAAGTCGATGCCAGGCATCGACTTTAGGGTGCAAAGTCGATGCCAGGCATCGACTTTAGGGTGCAAAGTCGATGCCAGGCATCGACTTTTGGGTGGAAGTCGATGCTAGGCATCGACTTTTAGGTTCAAGTCGATGCCAGGCATCGACTTTTAAGTGCAAGTCGATGCCGGGCATCGACTGGGCCATATGTAGGAGAGCCGGTCCACATGTTGGATGGCTTATCTGACGATGAAGAAGAAGCACTTCTGAAGAACAATGAAGATATGATTTCCTTAGGTACTGTAGATCTGCAATCTATTGTAGACAACTAGAGTCCGACAGCCTCTAGGGTGGTGCCTGTGACCGAAGAAGTGGAGACAGAAGATATTGGTGCTATGGATGAAGCTGCTCTACAACAACTTTTACAGTCAGCTAACGACCCAGGGAAACCTCGTCAATTCTATGTTCCTGAAGATCAGTTAATCACCTATAATTTGGGAGATGAAATAAATCCGCGACCTGTCAAGATAAAGGAAGGATTGTCTCAGGCATTTCAAGCAGATTTGATCCAGCTTCTTCGTGAGTTCTCTGATCTTTTTGCATGGGATTACCGTGATATGAAAGGTCTGGACCCTCGCATCTGTCAACATCGGGTCGTGCTTAAACCAGAAGCAAAACCAATTAAACAACCTAGCTACCGGATGAATCCCAACTATGCAGCACAGTTCAAAGTAGAACTTGATCGCCTATTAAAGGTAGGATTCATTGTACCCGTTGAGCACGCTGAAAGGATATCCCCGATCGTGATTGTACCAAAGAAAAACAAGCAGCTCCGAATATGTGTGGATTACCGGAAATTGAATGTAGCCACCGTACCTGTTCCATTTCCTCTTCCATTTCTTGACACCATGCTGGACAGAGTGGCTGGGCATGAAATGTATTCATTTCTTGATGGTTATAGTGGTTATAACCAGGTCCGAATGGCTGAGCAAGATATACCGAAAACAATGTTTATTACGAATTGGGGTGTTTTTGCTTGTACAGTCATGTAGTTTGGATTAAGAAATGCTCCTAGCACCTTTCAATGGTGTATGCAGGAAATCTTCTCACCCTTATCTCACTTCTTTTATGCAAGTATATCTAGATGACTTCTCTTTATTCGGTAAGATGGTAGCACACCTATATCATTTACGGTGTTGCTTTGAGAAATGTCGTGAATGCCGACTCTGCCTGAACCCCACCAAATTTGTCTTTGCGGTTTCTTGTGGTAAGCTTCTTGGCCATATTGTATCTGCACAGGGCATACAAGTTGATCCAGACAAAGTTGCAGCCGTGTTAGAAGCACTTGTGCCTACTACACCGAAAGAAGTGATGCGCTTCATGGGTCAAGTCAAGTGGCATGGTCAACATTTACGGTGGCTTGCCCATTTGGAAATACCCCTAAATCGGCTAATAACTAGTACTCCTCGATAGTTTGATTGGACTCCGGAATGTCAAACTACATTTGATCGTCTGAAAGGATTATTAACGCAGGTTCCAATTCTACAACCTCCTGATTGGGAACGCCCATTTCATGTTTTTGTAGATGCATCAGATATAGCCATTGGAAGTGTTTTAATGCAACAAACTGATAAGTGGTTCCGGCCTGTCTATTATGCAAGTCGATAGCTTGCTCCTGCTGAAAATAATTATTCAGTAACTGAAAGAGAATGTCTCGGTTTGGTATATGTTGTAAAGAAATTCCGGCATTATTTGCTAGGCCAAAAATTCATCTTTCATGTAGATCATGATGCGCTGGTGTATCTGGTTAGGCAAAAGCATTTAGGTGTTCATTTGGCACGTTGGATTTTATTGTTACAAGAGTTTGATTATGAAGTGATTCATCAACCCGACACTACACATGCATTAGTAGATTTTCTCTCTCGGTTGGATTCCGGTGAAGCTCCGGTCGGTGTTGATGACACCACACCAGCAATTTATGTTATTGAAACAACTAGTGATGAATCTGTACAACCTCCTGTGACACCGACCTACTATGATCAGTTATTAACCTTTCTTACTGATGGATGTCTTCCCCCTCAAACGTCTCCTGCTATGTGTCGGAAAATTGCAATTTACAGTCGTAGATTCCGGTTGATTGCCGAATAGTTGTATTATATGGATCACACTAGGATATTGCTTCGTTGTATTCCACCACATGAACTAAACTCGGTTATTGCTATGGCACACTCAATACCCTCCAGTGGACATTTTGCAACAGATTTAACGCACCGGAAAATTCTGCAAAGTGGGCTTTGGTGGCCTACTATGTACAAAGATGTGACTCAGTTTGTGCAGCAGTGTGATAACTGTCAGCGATCTGGACAGCCTCTACAACGCCATTTTTTCCCTCTCCAACCTCTATTACCTTTGGAACCTTTTCAGAAATGGGGTCTTGATTTTATTTGACCAATTACACCTCCAGCAATCCTTAGCAACAATCGCTACATTGTGACATGTACAGATTATACTACCAGATGGGCTGAAGCTTGGGCCTTACGGTCCGCCACAGCTGTTTCGGTGGCCAAATGCCTGATGAAGGACGTATTCCCATGTTATGGATTACCTTTGGAACTTGTCATAGATCAAGGGACACACTTTGTCAACAATTTAATGCGAGTGCTAACACACACTTTTCAGATTCTGCATAAATTCAGTTCACCGTATTATCCTCGTGCTAATGGCTTAGCTGAGAGTACAAACAAAACGTTGTTAAGTATGCTTCGTAAATTGCTTATGGAATCACCAGAAAGATGGGATCAGTTACTACCTGCAATATTATGGGCATACCAGACTACCTACAAAGTTGCCACAGGACTGACTCTTTTCAAGCTTGCTTATGGATTGGAAGCAATCACTCCAATGGAAGTTGTATTGCCTAGTTTACGCGTCGCCCTAACTCAGAAGTTGATACCCGAAGATTCTTTGCCATTTCGGTTGGACACACTCAGAAAACTAGAGGGCATCGCTGGGAAAGTTTTCTAACCCTTCAGGAAGTGTAGTTGCGGCTAGCTCGTACTCATGATCGGTATCTTAGAACTCCAGTTTTTACGGTGGGACAACTTGTGCTGTTTTATAATGCTAAATCAAATCGTGCGGCTGGAAAATTCAAATTACGATGGTCTGGTCCTTACCGGATTAGTGAACAAGTGGGCCCATCTACTTTTTGGTTGACTACCTTGATCGGAGTTCCTCTTCCTAAAGTGATAAATGGTTCAAAGTTGCGGCCGTATCATCAAGCACCTGATTCGTACTGAAGTGTTCTGCGGTTGACCACGTAATTTTTTTCTTTTCTTTTCCTTTCCTTTTTTTTAGTTTTGCGTGATATTTGAATAAAAACCATAAATTCCTCGTTTTGCTACATAACCATGAATAATCGCCACCTTTTGTTATTGATTCTGCTCATGCATGCACACCGTAGTTATGAAGGTTATCATCTCAACATCGCCCGATGATTAGCATTTTTGATAGCCTCCCGTTACCAAGTATCTACTTAATATTCTTCTCTTCGCTGTTAATCGCTATTGTGTCTGCGTGTTCTGTGTGCTTTGCGTTTTCTGTAATGACTGTGTATTCGTGCTACTTCACGTGTGCATCATGGAAGCTTTAGCAAACTTTGCTACCTTCCGTGATGGACTCCCTCAGGACATAAGTGAATTCTTGCGGGTCCGAGGTTTGTCCAACTTCGCTGAATTGCCCTAGCATTCAATGGAGTGCCATCCATATTATGCTCAGATTATCACTACTATTGCCGCCACACCTGCTACGGAGCAGAGTTGGCCTATTACGTGTTTCCCCTCTCGTGTTGTAATCACCATGCAGTCATTTTCTGTCGCTCTTCCAAAGGCATATACTTAACTAGAAACACATTGGTAGGTAGGGGTGGTTGCTAGCCTAAGACATGTTGTGGTCCCTTCTGGTTAGATTTCTCTCTTATTGGGTAGTGATTTTGGTACATCCTTCCCCTCCCCATTGGTTGGTGTGCCTGTCCTGCTGTATTATTCCAATGTCTCTCTAGTGGGTAAAATTGGATGACTCTTTTATCCCCCTAAAAATACCTTCTTGGTTTAGTGCAGAGGTTGGTGTGGTGATCCTCTCCATAGTTGCTACATATAGGGTTCTAGTTTCTTTGGATGTTTGACTATTGTATCCCCATGCCTAAGTGTTTGGCTATGGCTTGAGCTAACTCCTCAGTATGAGCTATCTTGGTTGTAGATGTTGTTGATCCTTCTCCTTCCACTAGATCTTCTATCATAGTATCATCAATATCTATGGATTCCCTTATGCACTCATCAAGGGTTGTACACCTTCTACAATAGACTAGAGTTCTCAATTGTGCATTGTACAAGCCCTTGGTAAATAAAGATATTATTTTTTGCATAAAAGGTTTTTCTTGTGGTGTGCACCTATCTATGTATTGTTTGAACCTTCTAACAGCTAACCTTACTAACTTCTTTGGATATTATTTGAATGTGTGTATCAAGGTGGAAATATCATGTTTAATTCCTCCCTTGGAGAATTCTAGAATAAATTCCAAGAATAAGGCTTCAATGTTATTGAAGGCTTCCATGGCAAGTGGTTGAAACCATTTGCTAGCTGAATCCTTCAATGTAAGCCCAAAAGCTTGGTACTGAGTGAAGAAGTCTTCTACTTCTTCTGCTTTGAGCACTTGCTTAAATTCTACCACATGATCATAAGGATCAGTGGAACCATCATATTGATTTCTCATTCTCTTCACCAATTGAGTAGGTCTCAGCCTTCTATATTGTTCTTCATTCCTCTCTCTATTGTTCCTCCCTGTTATATCAAGATTGTGTCTCTAGGGTGTGATATTCCCATGGTCCTAGGCTATAGCACTTGATTCCTGTTCACTATGATAGGTGATATGGGTGAAGGTTCTTGATATCCTCCCCTTGGCATACCCCTTGCCTCATTACTTGTCTCAGCAACTTCTCCAAATCTATGTCCTCTTTGAGAGTCAAAATGATTTGAGTTATGGTGTCCTTTCTCCTCACCACATATCCCTAAATCCCATCCTTATATATGTATGCTCCAAACCTGTAAGTGAACTCAAATCGGAGTATGTTTTTGAAGTCCCCCTCACTCCCTTTCTCTTCCTGCATTCTGTTGGTAGTGGCTTCTTGGTCCCCCTAAGTCTTGGGTCTAGTCCAAATTAGGGTTGGGTTCTTGGATAACTTTTCCCCCTCTCAATCGCATGGAGAAATCTGTACAATTCTTCTTGATTTGATTCTAGTGTTTATTTTTTCCAAGTGTTCTCCCCTAGCTAAACAAGTACTTTCTCCTTCAATGGTAAGTTTAGAGAATCGTGATTCTCTAGCAAAAAATCATGATTTTTTGAACCTCTTAATTCTAGAAATTACAGGTTCTCTTTGTTCCTCTTTTTCCTCTAGTTTCTACAATTCCTTTCTTGTTCTCCTCCCTTCAAGTATACCTTGGAGAGTTCCTTAAGAAATTCCTTCTAACACAAAGGTCAGAGAATCATGATTTTTTGGCAAAGAATCATGATTTCATGCCTTCTTGTTCTAATGACCTTGAATAAAGGTTCTCCAAATTCCCTCTTTATTCTATAAGCTTGAACAATTTATCTTGCAAGAAGTTTTCCTTTGAAAATGTTTGGCTACAAATTATTTTTTTCAAACTTGGAGAGGGGCGGGATTCTCTTGAATGGATTTGTGATTTTGTCATCATGAATTCCGAATATTGTTTTGAGTATCCAAGTAGAAATTTGTGATCTTCTCCAAAAGGATTTATCAAAGTGTTGGGATTTTCTTCTAGAGATCCCCAATTTTTGTTTCTAATTACTTACACAAAGATTCATGAATTTTTGGAAGAAATCTCGTTAGAGATTCGCGATTCCCTCCCCCCACTCTAGGTAGAGATTTGCAATTCTCTTCCTTGACTAAGGTAGAGATTCGTCACTTTCTCAAAAATTGAGAATGTCCACCATTCTCTAGAGTTATATTTTTTTGGTATATATTTTTCCCACAGAAAATCGCGATTTCGTGGAAAGCTTAAGCCTAAGAATTTTGTGATTTTCTTGCCAAATCACCCAAATTCTTTGCAGTTGGTTTTCTCTAGAGATTCATGATTTTCTGATCCAAAACCCGGAATCTCTACACTTGGTGAAGCTCCCTCCAATTTAGTCACTTTTGAGAAAGTCACGACATTCTCAAAAAATTCAAAAGTGAAGTATTTTATTATTTTCCATGCTTAGTCAACAACTTTTCGCATGATTTTCTGCCTAGAAGTCAACTCAAAGAATCATGATTCTCTGAAGATGAGTGATACGAAGATTTTGGCTTTGCAAATCACTTCAAAAGAGGCATCTTATAATACTATTTAAGATATTCAAGCTCAAATAAACACACAAGTATCTTAAGGCCCTCAAAACTTGAAAACAAAAAGTCTTGATTTTCTTAACTTATGAAAAATGCAACTTCTACGTATGCAATGCTTGACAAATAATTACAAAACAATAGAGGGCCATTACTTGAAGCTTTCTCGATGCTCTGAATGCCTGAAAACCTAGCTAGGAAGGTGCACACCAAGTTCTTAGAAATCACACTTTTCTAATGCTCTCTCAATCTCACACTCACTCAAAATGACTAAGTCCTGGAATGCTCTTGGTTTTATAGCTTTGAGAAATTTTTGATTCTTTCCTTTCCACAAATTCGCCATTCCCTCAAAGTTTTCAAACCACAAAGTTGTGATTTTCCCCCAACTTAGTTTACCCAACTCCAGACTATCTAGAGGGTTGCCTTTTTTCCGTCACATCAAGCAAAGAATCGCGATGTTTTGAAGGATCCTCAAAAAATCATGATTTTTTGCCTGATGCCCCTAAAATTTTTTAAGTGCAAAGAGTCATCTTTTTCTTCTCCCAAATCAGAAGAAAGTCGCAATTTTCTCCCCATCCAAGGTCAAAAAGTCACAATTTTCTTTAATTCTTTCCAAAAGTTGTCTAAGTATAGGGAATCACCTTTTTTCTTTCTCCATCAAATCTCAAGGATCATCAAAATCTAAAGAGTGTCACGATTTCCTCCCAATTTCTATAGCAGAGGGTCATGATTTTTTGGCATAAAGTCATGATTTTCTACAATAACTTTAATTCTTCTTCTTTCAAAAAATTAGACCCCTTCTAGTTGCTCTCTTGCACTTTCATTCAAGCCCATTTGACCCTTCCACACTAATAAGCTTATTAGTGGCCATGATTATGAATTTCTTCCTTGATTAGCACGAGTGACAAAACACGATTTTCTGAGTGGCTACTAACACAAAAAGTCATGATTTTTTGAGATTTCACACAATACACAAAAATTCTAAGCTTTCATGGCCTAGCTCAACCCATCTATGTTATCTTTCTCATTCCTCTCTTCTTTGTTGTTTTCTATTTTATGGTATTTTGGTTTTTCCCTAAGTGGTAGAAAGTAGAGAGTCATGATTTTCTGATAGAAAGTCACGATTTTCTGAGCTTTTAAACCAATTGACTTCAAAAAAGAATAAAAGTGTGTGCTTCAAAATGTTGGTTCCCCACAACTCCCTACTCAGTTGTTCCCCTAATTCTATCCTAAAGTTCCTCCTAACATAGGCAAAATGTTAACAAAAAAATGCAAAGATTGAAACCATTGAGAAAAAGTGAGCCATTTTGAGTGTGCAAAAATTCCACATGGCTAACCTTACACCTCCATTGATTGAAAGCTTCACAAGGGCCAGAGACACTTGATCTCCCATGCATCAAATGAAAAGTGCATACCTAGCTTGACCTTCCATCAATCTTGCAACTCCCACAATCTAGCATGTCCAAATGTAAAGAGGAAAGTCATACTTGTACTTTTGACACCTCCAATCTAGGTAACTGGTCCCTAGCAATGGAGCCAAAAAGGAGCTATGTTCACATCCTTACCTTCAACTTCCAACAATTCTCTGTCCCATTGTAGTAGTAGGGACTTCATGACAAAGAAGTGGGAAAGGGAATCCCTTTTTAATTTGTCAATCTAAGAACAAGCTAACCCAATTGGTGCTTAGAGACCAGTGCTTCACAAACCACACATCAATCATGCAAAAAGGACGCAAGCAAGCACACCTGCAAGAAGATCCATGAGGAGTGGAGGATGTAGAATGACAGAGATAGATAAAAACATGACTTTCTTGATAACACGACTCTCTCCTAACATGAAATCTAGAAACTTCAAATGATCATAACTCTCTCATACAAGCACCAAATTGAGTGATCAGATAGAAATAGTAGAGATTACTCATCAAAGACTTCATAAACAAGTAGATCACATATCCATAGCCATATAATCAACCAAATAACACAACAACACTTCCTTAGGATATAGAGAAGACAATGGAAACAAGAGATGAGGCATGTATGACATCCAAAGGAGCTTCTCTTCACATAACTATAGTAGATACAAGAGGAAAATGGCCCAGAATCCTTCAAGTTTGTGCCTTTTATAGCTTTTATTTTAGAGAAACGTGATTCTCTGCCTAGTAGGGAATCGTGATTTCCTGCAAGGCTTTTCCTAATGAAAATTTGAAGGTTCTTTTCATGTTGGCCTGGGGTTGGATGCTCCTTAATCACTGTAGGAAGACTCTTCTCGAGTGTTACAAAATTGGAGCTTCTATTTACAAGAAAATGAGATGAAATACATGGCTTGAAGTGCTTTGTCAACATAGGGTGTCATCAATGGTAAGCATTAAGTACCTTAAACATGGGGATAGATGATGGGATCCTTGCTATCGTGTGTTCCATTCTCTTAGGAACTAAGGTGTTAAAATGAATAAGACATTGTCTATTTAAAGAGTTTCACTTAATTTTTGTTTTGTTCACATTTCAATGAAAAAAAATAGTTTAGAAACATTAAAAAGACATTCAAAAAGAAATTCAAAAAGACATTAAAAATTAACAATAATAATAAAACAAATCAAGCATGATATATTAGAAAGAATTGAAAATTTATCTAATGAGAATGACATTATAAAAAATTTGAAAATCAAATTTGTATCTAAAATGAAGTGGGATTCAACAAACCTTATCCAAGTGGAACCCTCATAAACTCTTTTTCCAAGCCATAAGGCATAACTTAGTGGATTTGATGATGAAACAAACTTCTCACTTGGAATATTACGTTGTGTGTTTCTGTAATGTTTTCTATTTATGACTCATTTTCTCATTCCATTGCATATTTTCTAGAGAATGTCGAATGGAAAAATCAATTGAACAATTCTTCTAAATAGCTCGATTGTAGTAGACCATCCTCGTGATAGGTTTTTTAAAGTAAACACGTCAAGCTCTGATAAGTTACTTCTCCATTCGTCGTGCACTAAAAATTCCCAATGATCCATACCCATTCATAAAAACATGCTCCATGTGCAAAAAGAATATGTTATGGTTGATGTAAACATAATGTTAAAAACGATGTTAAAAATGTAAGCAAGCAAAGCCCTAATGCAAAAAAAATGCATCAAATGTAAGAATTGATCTAAGGACGACCTTATTACTGAGATCACGATGATTGTAATTGTCTGTCGTAATGCATCATAGGTCTTTCGAAAGCTCCCATTTTCCATTATCTTAACTTTTCAAATATTTTTTAAACAAACTTATTTTCTTCTTCCCAATCATTGAAACTTGTAAAATATCTTGTGATTCACAATATTACTTAACAAAAAAAGATACATGACCACAATGGCAACCAATAGTATTAAGATAATTGTTTATTTTTTAAATTTATAGTATAGACCTCTCTAGTGGCTTCATTGCAAATGCATTTTCAACATGGAGCTTCAAAAGCCTATTGAAGATCCTCACAAAGGGATGCAAAGTATAAAAGTGAACATTGATCAATGGAAATGGAATAATTGAGTTCAAATCATTGTGGTTTTCTCACGATTTAGTTCCTTTAACATTGGACACCTCAAAAGAGATATCTCCCATTTCCTACTATTACATGGGTCTGTGTCATCAATCTCTTCAAGGCCATCAACTCATATCCATGCCCGTGAATGTTTATATTATCTCTTAGATGCGTTGTAACCTCATGTACAATATGAGCAAGGATAGATCATAGTTTCACCTTTTTTACAACCTATCATGCATTTTGTACTCTTAAGGTGTCCACCCAAATGGCATTCTACATGGAAATCACTAATATCATACATGGGGAATTTTTGCATATGTATTTGAGAGAAAATACTTATATAATCCATAGAGTCGTGCTGATATCCATGAAATAACCCTATTTGTTTCTTTGGGAACTTTTGTACCACCTAACCACCAGATATGTCCCTCTAATCGGACATTATAAGTCAAAGGGAAAGTGGATTCTAAAATTGAATCAGCCATTGCATGTTCCATAACTTCATTAATTAGTTTTATACTCAACCTTTGGAGTTGCCAACCCTTTATAATTTCATACTCATCAAGCTTTAGTTTGAACCAAATTTCAACATTATAATCAACACAAAAGAGGAAAACATTACCTTAATTTAATTCTTAAATGTAATAGAACTTCAACATCATAAAAAATCTAGTGGGCAAACCTTTGATTGTTGGCTTGTACAAGTGAGCCATTGCTTGTTAAAGCTTTAAGATCCACATAGATAAGCTCTTTAATTGCTTCTTTTCAATGATTCAATGATGAAGAAATCTAGGCATACTATCTTCTATGAATGGCTATTGTCCAATAATATGAGCCCCATCCTCATTAGAAGTGTTTTCCTTGATAGAAACTTTATATGGACATGGAGAAATATTTTGTAAAATACCTTGTTTACATGGATACCTCTTACTATAGGAGCATAAGGACATCCTAGTGTAAGGTTTGTAACAAACATCAACACCATCTTTTCCAATGACTACAATAATAGAAAGAATGAAGTGGAAAACTGGTTCAAAGGAACTCCAAAGCATGCTTTGCAAAGAAAGTGTGTTTTCTTGTATGTGGATGGGTAAAAGTGTGTTTTCCCACTATGTATGCCTACAAATGATGAAATTTGAGAAAAGTCCTTTTTTCTTGGGAAGCATTTGAAGGAATTATGAAAATTCTAAGTTTTATAAGAGAAACTTTAAAAAATGAGTGTAAAAAATCACTTCTAACACATACACACATACACACACACACACATACATACATACATACACACACATGCATATATGTATGTGTGTATATATATATATATATATATATATATATATATATATATATATATATATATATATATATATATATATATATATATATATATATATACATACACACACACATATATATATATGGGTTCTTTTAAGTAAATATACATTGAAAAGAATACTTTATAAAAAAGATCATTTTCTTATTCACATACATGTAGAATTTGATGCTTGTGGAAAGTATATTTTGTTGCCCTCTATCTCTCTCTAGAATAAGAGAGAGGTGCCTAGTAAAGCCTAAAAAAATCCTACTCTATGCTTCTAAAAGGTGCCTTATTAAATGAACTTTTTTCTATGAAACAAGAATAGAATTAGGCTTAGTCCCTAAAAGTTAGGGATCCTCACAAGGCCCATGTAGGGTTCAATTTTCCTCTAAGGTAATGCAACTTTATTTGTCCAAAAGTGCATGAGTAGTTTTGGCTCTTCCACTATGTGATGTAGTGAAAGACACTAACGAATATGGAACTTAAAAAGCGATTTCCAAAACATATGTCAAGGAAATCAACCTAGTAGTATTGGAGAGTTGTATGTGTATGAAATTCAACTAAGCGAATAGTATTGCTCAGTTCATGAATGACCTTAAACAAAAAGTCTACATCAATAACCATGTGCACAAGTGGAGAGCCAAATCAAGTGTCCTTTGTGGACAATGCATAATGACTAATGGCATGTCCAACATAAAAAAGTGCAATGAACAACCGTTTTAATCTAGAAGTTTTGCTAATTTGCATGTTCTCATTGGAATTCGGTATGATTGACAATGTTGAGTTTCTAGAATATAGTGCTTCACTGGAATTTCTCTACAAACATTTTAAGAAATGCAATGTGTAAGGACTATTGTGTCGGAAGGAGCTCTTTGCATGATAGACCAGATTCTTAGCCAAAGCAATGGCACTCAAACTATCACTGAGCAAACGAGGTACATGCTGAGGTAAAACAATATCACAAGCAAGACAAGAAAGCCACAATGTTTCCTTATATGCCTCACTTGGTGCAACATACTCTGCTTGTGTGGTGGAAATAGTTGTATATTCTTGAAGATGAGATCTCTAAGAGATAGCACCTCCAACAAAATGAAAAATGTACCTTGATGTAGACTTACAATTGTCTATGCAAATAACATAGTCAGCATCTATGTAACCAATAATGGATGCTTTCCCTCTACCTAAGCATAAACACTTGTCCTTAGTACCATTCAGATATCTCAAATTCATCTTGATCGATTCCCAATGTTTCTTGCTAGGATTAGACATATATCTACTCACAACTCCCACTCCAAATGCAATATCTTGTCTCGTAACTACCATAGCATACATGAGACTAACAATGGACTGATATGGAATTTTGTTCAAGAAGTCCTTTTCCTCATCTCATTTGGGGCAAACATCCTTTCTCAATTTCACATATGTACTCATTTTGACACAAATATATGCATCTTTTACTCCTATCACGAGTAATGCACATGCTAAGAATATGTTTGGTATCCCCCAAATCCTTCATATTAAATGTGTGACTCAACTTTTTTTTGAGAATTGATAGGTCATTAGAGGACTTTCGAGTAATCAACATATCATCGACATAAAGTATCAAGCAGATCAAGCTGCCATCTCAACATCTCTTTGTGTAGAGACAATGATCCTCATTGCTTCGAGAATAGCCTCGAGATTTTGCATCAAACTTTTGGTACCATTGTTTAGGGGACTGTCTTAGTCCATACAAGCTCTTCTTGAGCTTAGAAACTAGAATTTCTTTGCCAGCAACCACATACCCTTTGGTTGTTCCATATAGATCTCATCTGTAAGATCTCCATGCAAGAAAGCAGTTTTCACATCCATTTGGACTAGCTCTAGGTCTTCCATTGCAACGAATCCAAGCAACATGCATAGGTCAGTCATCTTGACCACTAGAGAGAAGATTTCCTCAAAATCAACACCATGTTGTTGCGTAAAAATCTTTGCAACAAGTCGTGCTTCATACTTTGGAGAAGCACTATGTGATGTGAATTTCAGCTTATATATCCATTTACATGGTAAATATTTCCTGCCATTTGGAAAATGTACTAAATCCCAAGTACCATTCTTGTGAATAGAATCCAACTCATTCGTCATGCCACACTCCCACTTACATGATCCTCTATCTGCATAGCCTCTTTGTAGGAAGAAGGCTCACCGGCATCTATTAGCATAACAAAATCTAAACCTGGAACATATCTATCAAGTGGATGTGATACATATGTAGAGCATCTCAATGGTTGCTGAGCACAAACATGTGCAGACTGATCTGATCGGACATTCTCTTGAACATCCCTATGTGCAACATCTTTATGCATGCTAGCTGGAGGACTAGTATCCTCAAACACCACTCTTCTCACTTCAACCTCCTTAATGGGCTATTTATGCATCTTCGATTCATTGAAAATGACATCCCTACTTTTGATCACTAACCGTGTTTTAGGATCCCATAAGCGACATCCAAATTATCCTTCTCGACCATATCCAAGAAAAATGCATTTCTTTGACTTACGGTCAAACTTTTGTCTAAGATTATTGGGTATATGAACATATGCTTCACACCCAAAAACTCGAAGATGATCATAATATGGTGGCTTCCTTGTCCATAACTCTTGTGCCACTTTCAGAATTTTAGCAGTACTAGGTGAAAAGTTAATCACATGAGCTGTAGTCAATATACTTCTGCCCAAAATCCTTGTGGGAGGTTTGCATGATGCAACATATAAACTTCTCTATCTTGAATAGTTCTATTCATCCTTTCAGCTACACCATTATGTACTGGGGTATAAAGAGCTGGAAACTCTCTACAAATCCCTCTAGACTGACAGAAAAGGCTGAATTCATGTGAGGTATAATCACCCCCATTATCTAAACATAAAGCCTTAAGCTTCATTCCTTTTTGAGTCTCAACTGAAGCAAGTCATTTTCTTAAAGTAGGGAATACATCATCCTGTGGTTTGATAGGATATATCCAAACTTTTATAGTAGCATCATCTATGAAAGTGACAAAATAAAGAGAACCACCTAAGGCCCTAGTGGGCATAGGACCACACACATCTATATGAACGAGATCTAAAGGCTTAATTGAAGAGTCAATGTGCACTCTATGCATATTTCTAGTTTGCTTTCCATATTGACAATGCTCACAAAATGAAAAATCAAAGAAAGATAACACATGTAAGTAGCCAGAACGAAAAAGATTTTCCATTCCACTAAGAGATAAATGGCCCAAATGACCATGCCAAATACAAGCCATAGGTTGTTCAGTAACAACTAATAAGTCTTTTTTCTATGATACAAATAAAGAATAAATCGAGCCAACTTTTCTTCCTTTCATAATAACCATATTGCCCTTTGATATATAAAAGAACTAAGCATCGGAGATCACCTTTTAACTGAGATCATCAAGTTGACCATCTGACAGCAAATTGCATGATAACTGAGGTACATGGCGTACATTGTGCATAGTAAATATTGAACCATCAATGGACTACACAACCACATCTCCAATCCCCAAAACGTCACATTAGTAACAGTCACCAAGTCTCACGGTACCAAGAGACTTTGCCACATAATTAGAGAACCATTCTCCATGTGGTGTCACATGGAAAGCACCAGAATCTAGCAGCCACGTGTGGGAAAGAGAATCAGCCATAAGAGCCTCAGTTGGCATATATCAAGTGTCAACACATCAACATCATTAGACATAGCATTAATTTCTTCAATCTTCATAGTTGAAGTAGATGGCAGAGGTAACTGTTTAACATGCCCATAAACATTTATTCCTTTACCCTTAGAATTCTTTAATGCATAATAGTCTTTATTTATGTGTCCTTTTTTTGACAATAATGGCATTCAATATCCTTCTTCCCTGATTTACTTCTACTCTTATTTTGTTGACTATTCTTTTCCTTGTTCTTACTCCTACCACGTTGTTGATTCTTTCCTTGGTAAGAATCACAAACATTATATGCATCTCCACTCTGAGTGCCAACCATAGAGTTTCTACGAATCTTCTCACTCAAGAGTGCTACACGTATGTGATCGTAGAGGAGTTTATCACCAGGTGCACTATTGCCAATAGCTGTGCAAAATTTATCCCATGATGATGACAAGGTGCATAACAACAATACTACTTTCATTTCATTATCCTATATACATTTTCTCATCAGATACACTTTATTTGATACGGTCAGTTTTTCATATGTATTGCATAACTTCTTCCAAAGCTCCTCTTCACTTTCAGAGTCTAATATTGTAAAGTAAACATTATCTACCAGGTGCAAGGTACGGGTAGACTTGGCCATTTCATCTCACTCATCCCAATCATCTTCATCCTTGTCAGCAGACTTCTTTGAAATTCCATTTAGTGGCTTCCATTGCCTCCTTTGAATCAGCACATCTTTAATCTGATTCTTCCATAGAGCAAAGTTTGTGCCATCAAATTTTTGGATCTCAAAATGTTATTTGCCCTACAAGTTATAGCTCCTCCTCAGAACATTGACACTAGACCCTGGTCTGCCAAATGTGCCAGAGACCTCTGATGTAATGATGGTAGAGAATTCAATAGAATGATAATGGAGCTAGAAGATTCCAAACACCAACGAGTGTGTATTAAGGAGTAAATCGACCACTATATAGTTGAGAAGGCAAAAAATTTGGAAACATTTTGCCAGAGTATCCTTTGCAAAATGAGCATATGACCAACATTAAAATATCATAAATTTGCAAGTACTCACATGTTTACCTACATAGCGAATCACTTATGCCATTGCATATAATGAGTTACCCAATAGAAGCCAAGTAGACTTATCAATCACCTATGAACAACTATCATACATCTCCTTTGCCGAGGTTAGGTAAGTCTTCCACTTGCATCACCGAAGAGACCTCGACATCTGGGTGTCTCCTAGTTAAGAAAATCTCACCATTACCCTCTTTATGAAATGTAAAAGGTTTTATTCAAAAAACGTAATCGCTATATCAATGACCACATGGACGTACATAAACGGTATCCAGAGAAGCATACATGGTGTGGATGTGCTCAATATATCTAGCAAAATTACACTAAAAAGCTGAATGAACAGCCCAAAAACTAGCCAACAACACCTTCAAGTGCCTATCAACTTTGATGTTTTATGCTTAAAAAATGTGCATAAATTTGCAATGGTTGCTCCCACAAAAACTTAAAAACTTTCCAGAAACCTATACTTTTATGAGTGTTGCTGAACGCATAGCCCCAAAGGTTGATATTTATTGTCAGAAGTACAAAGAACACTCTTCTTTATGTTCTTGGACCTGTGTGAAGAGAACTATGTGCGAAAGTACTCCAAAATGGCTCCAAAAGACACCCCAAAAATTCTTCAAAAATAGGCTTTGAAAGCAAGTATGCCAAGGTCTATGCCTTGGTCACCACCTTAGTCATAAGCCTTGGAGAAAACCTTGGGCGGGCACTCACTCGCTCACACAAAAGGAACAAATCTTTTGCGTCGAAACGCTCTGATATCATTGAAGTATTTTCATGGCGATGCACCATAGTGCGTTCTTCTTCTCAAGAGCTCCACGATGATATCTTGGGAGTAGAAAAGGGCTGCACATGATACTCCACACTGAGGTTGCAGAATATGCAAAAAAACAAAGTACACAGGGAGCACAAACACACACTTTTTAGGTGTTAAAAACGCGGTCGAACTTAGAGTCTCTGATTGACCAAGCCACTATATGTTTTATTAAAGAACATATACAAAGAAGTCTTCGATGGCCATTTGGCCTTTCTCATGGACACTAAAAGTAACATATACTAAGGCCTCTATACTCAACAAAGCAATAGTGTGTTTCTTCTTATTGGTCCATGTAATAGTTGCACTTCCAAATGAGAATAGAAAACCTCTAGTAGATCTTCTATCTAGACTACTATCAACCCAATCTGGATTGGTGTATCCATGAACTTGCAATTATGCACGAGCTTCACAAAACAATGCATAATCCAAAGTAGCACTCACATATCATAGAGTGCATCTCAAAGTATCTAAGTGTGGTTTCCTAGGAACCTACATAAATTGACTTCCAAGTCCAACAGTGTAGCCTAGATCAGGCCTTGTAATTATGAGATATATCAAACTTCCCATAATTTTCCTATACATAGTAGCATTTTTCAATGCTTCACTTGATGTAGTATCGAACTTCAAATTATGATCCAATGGCATAGAAATTGGCTTACAATCATCCATACAATACTTTTGCAGCATATTCAAGGCATATCACCTTTATGACATCCATATACCTATTTTTGTGAGTATAAACTAAATGGCCAAGAAATAGCACAGCACAGCAAGATCTTTCATGTCAAATTCTTGCATAAGGAGTTGCTTTAAATCTTCAATGCTTTCTTCATTATCACCAAATACAATCAAGTCAGCAATCCTTGAGCGTCAAGCACGAGGGGCTTGTTTAAGCCCATACAAAGCATTTTGCAACTTACAAACATATTTTGGGTGCTTTGAATCCTCATATCCTTGTGGTTGGTGACATCTTCCTACAATTCACCATGTAAGAAAGCATTCTTCACATCCATATGATGCAAAATCCATCATTTTCATGTAGCTAATGCAACAAGTGCTATGAGTAAAAATTTTCGCTACAGGGTTTAATGTTACTCCATAATCAATGCCATATGTTTGTGCATATCCTTTTGCTACCAATTTTGCTTTACACCTACTTATGCTACCATGAGCATTGTACTTTACCTTGTAAACCCACTTGCAACCTCTAGGTTTCTTTACTTGTGGCAATGGAGCTAGCTTCCATGTTTCATTTCCATAATGTGTAGCCATCTCCTTATCCATAGATTTCTCCTAATGAGCGTTTCCAATTGCATCTTCAAAACAAGAAGGTCTAGCATCTTGTATTACCTTAGTCATGTAGGCACAAGGACGAACCATGTAACTGTCATACATCAATTGTTGCATTGAATTTCGCATCCTCTCGGATCTTTCTGGTCACGGGTCACTTCTCCTTGTATCATCCACATGCGCCTTTCTTAGTCCTAGGGTCTATGTAGAGGGCAATCCAAGTTCCTCATCAAGGCTCTTTTTTGAACAACTTGAATCTCTATCAATTTCTTCAAAACCTATAGATGTTTTATTACCACTAGAAATCTTTTCTTTACCTTTCTTTGATGTATTTGATTAATTTGATGGACTAAAGTTTACACACAATCTTCCACTCCATGGATTTGAGTTGGAACTATTGCTTGCTGATGCATCAAGTCCACTCAAAACTTGAGATTTTGCACTTGAATTTTCAACATTTCCTTTGTTATTTGAGTCAATATTAAGTAATTATTTGACAATTGCATAGAAGCTTGACATTTCATCAAACACATCTCTGCTTACATTCACTTGTCGCATGAGTGGGTTATGACATTTATACCCCTTTTGCTCAAGGCAATGCCTAATGAAGATACATTTTTTTGGATTTGGATCAATGGTCTTGAGATCATCTCAAACATGTACATATGCAATATAGCCAAATACCTTTGTATGTGATAATTTTTTCTTTTTACCTATAAACTTCTCTTCACATGTAACTTTAAGTACAATAGCAATCGGAGTTCTATTCATGATGTATATAGTAGTGCACAACTTCTACCCAAGAACAAGAAGACATATTCTTCTCATCCTTCAAAGCTCTTTCTATTTCTATAATATGTCTATTTTTTCATTTAGCAACACCATTTTCATGCGTTGTGTACCTATATGAAAAGTGGCATCCAATTCCATGAATTTTTATAAAGATACTAAACTCATTTGACATATATTCACCACCTCCATTAGATCTTAATGTCTTAATATACTTTCCTGTCTACTTTTCCATCATAGACTTAAAATTTTAGAAATGAGTGAACAACTCACTCTTCTCTTTCATGAAATATACCCATACTTTTCGTGTATGTTCATCAATAAAAGTAACATAAAACCTACAACTACCCATAGATATGGTTTCCATAAGACCCCAAACATATGTATGTATTATTTCTAGCACATTCTCACAAACATGCTTGTCATGCAAAAATGATGCTCATGACTATTTAACAAATTGACATGCTGCACATACCTTTTACATCTCTCAAAACTTGCAATTTGGTAGTCCATTGACAATCTCTTTTGATTGCATCAATTTTAGCCTCTCTAAATTTGCATGTCCGATTTGTTTGTGCTAGATCTCTATATAAGCAATAACTCCTACACCTTTTTCAAACATCGTTGCATTCATTTCAAGAATTTTCACATTTAACGTGAAGATAGTACCCACTTTGATTCCTTTGGAAATCAATCTTCCATCCTATATATACTCTTCTACATATAACCCATCAACATTGAACCTGACTTATAATCCCTGTCCAACCATTTGTATAATAAAAACGAGATTCTTTTTTATAATCCAAACATGTGGCACATCAACAACATGTTTTACCTTCCTGTCCTCCATAGATAGTGCTATGTTTCCTATATGCTTGATAGGATGTGATGTGTCATCACCTATATCAACATATCTAGGAACTAGTAATTTAGGCAAACTACTAAATCATTATGCATGAATGGTCATGTGATTTGAAGCATCTGAATCAACATACTGGACATTACCATTCGATTTTGAAACATCAATAGACATTGTATTCATCATATGATGGTGGTCTATGAACACCTTGTAAGAATCATCTATACTTATGGATGCATAGTTTTCTTACTGCCTTCTATTATTTTGATTCTTCAACCTCCAATCACATTCAAAGTGATGAGATTAACCACAGTTTCTAACATCCTTTATTGTCATTATCTCAATGATTTCTTTGGAAACTTGTTGGCCTTTTCACTCCCCCTTCCTTGAAACTATCCTCTACCTCATGCATGATTCTCTTGTGACCTTGTTCTTGGTTACTATGGCATCTTCCACTTTCAAAGCCTCTATCTCTTCCTCTTCTAGATTAGAATACCTATTGAGAAATAGGTTTTCCTTGAGAGTTTGAATCCTCACAAAGATTCTTTTTTTTCAATAATCAGCATGGACACGAGATGAGAAAATTTTGGAATATTTTCCCTAGTCTCAATAGAAGTTAGAACTAGTGACTCATATATGCTTTTCATTTTCAAGGTTTTTCACTTACCAAAATGTTCTTTTTCTCTAGTGCATGTAAATCATTCTTGACTTGTGGTTTCCAACCCTTTGTAGTGGTCTCATAAAATGTGACCAAACTTGTTCCAAGCCTCTTTCAAAGTTTTTGCATCATGTATATGCCCAATCATGCTATACTATATGCTAATTGATATGCAATACATTACCTTTCATGCCCCTTGATTCCATTATTCATATGCAATAACTGATCTATAGTCCTACTCCTGTCTCGTAATTGAGTGTTTTCATTCTCTTCCTCGATGTACTTCCAGTAGCCTTCCCCATTAGGAGATTCATCATTTAGAATCTCCAAGCATGGAAGTTATTCTTGTCTACCTTATCTCTCATAAGGTCACCACTTTCATCCACATTTGCAATTTCCATAGCAATTCACAACACTACAAAAACACTAAAAGCGGTACTTCTCATTCAATACTATTGCACTATGACATGACAATTCCATTTTAGAGAAACACAATTTTTGTGCATCAATAGTACATGAAATCGCTTGAAATTTTGGATCTGGAAGTTTGAGTTTTGGGGAAGAGGAGGCAAGTTAGAATTTTGAAAATTGACTTGTTTTTTTCTATTGGTCCCACCTTTGGCACAAAAGAGAGGCGACAATGGCAATGTGAGGTCATTTATGAATTGCACTTTCTCCATGCCTTCTTGCATGCTCTTCACTGTCCACCTTCTCCACGAGCTCTCTACAACCAACCTCGCTTTGATACCATGTCATGAGGAAGGAGATAAGGAAGAGAGCTCACTCACACACTCTCACACTCAAAGAAGAGCACACACATAGATTGAGGCAAGGAAGAATGATCTTCTTCTTTTTCTTCTTCCATTACATAAAAGGAATATACTAGAAATTCCTAAAACAACAATAGAACTAGTGCAATATTTAAAGAATAGTACCTATGCAAATAAGTGAACTAGAAAAAAACAAATGTGCCATCACTTTGTGTAGATAAATCTAGTAAAGCTCAATGAAGTATCACTAACATATATTGGTATGATCACTATACATGTTAGAGAGATGAAAAAGTGATACATGTCATATTGGATCATCACATGTTGAGCTTGATATCTCAACATATTGATGCAACAAGGATACTCTTTATCATGTGCATTGTGGATGTTGAACACTTAGAATCAAGAGAGAGAGAGAGAGAGGGGAATAAGGACCATAACATGGAGGATAGATAAGAAGATAGACAAATAATGCTAAGAAAATGTTCAAATGTGATTGCAATAAGTGTGAGCTCATATTGATCCTAACTAGAAATGCATATCCAATTTGCATGTCCAATTTGTTTGTGCTAGATCGCTATATAAGCAATAACTCCTACACATTTTTCAGACATGGTTGCATCCATTTCAAGAATTTTCACATTTAAGGTGAACATCCTACCCTTTTTGTTTCGTTTGGCAATCAATCTTCCATCCTATATGTACTCTTCTATATATAACCCATCAGCATTGAACCTGACTTGTAATCTCTGTTCAACCATTTGTATAATAAAAACCAGATTCTTTGTTATATTCCAAACATGCAGCACATCAACAACATGTTTTACCTTCCCGTCCTCCATAGATAATGCTATGTTTCCTATATTCTTGATAGGATGTGATGTGTCATCACCTATTTCAACATATCTAGGAACTAGTAATTTAGGCAAACTACTAAATCATTATGCATGAATGGTCATGTGATTTGAAGCATCTCAATCAACATACCAGACATTACCATTTGATTTGGAAACATCAATAGAAATTGTATTCATCATATGATGCTGTTCTATGAACGCCTTCTAAGAATCATCTACACTTATGGATGCATAGTTTTCTAGCTGCCTTCTATTATTTTGATTCTTCAACCTACAATCACATTCAAAGTGATAAGATTAACCACAATTCCTAGCATCCTTTATTATCATTACCGGAATGATTTATTTGGACATTTTGGTGGCCTTTTCACTCCCCCTACCTTCAAACTATCCTCTTCCTCATGCATGATTCTCTTGTTGACCTTATTCTTGGTTATTGCAGCCTCTTCCACTTCCAAAGCCTCTACCTCTTCTGCTTCTAGATTAGAATACCTAGTGAGAACTAGGTTTTCCTTGGGAGCTTGAATCCTCACAAAGATTCTTTTGTTCAAAAATGAGCATGGACACAAGATGAGAAAAATTTGGAATATTTTCCCTAGTCTCAATAGAAGTTATGAACTGCTTATATGTAGCTCCTAAACCAACAAGGCACACTTCCACCTTATCATCATCATCTACACTCACGCCAAAAGATGCAAGTGACTCATATATTCTTTTCGTTTTCAAGGTCTTGTCACTTACCAAAATGTTCCTTTTCTCTAGTGCATGCAAATCATTCTTGAACTGCAGTTTCCAAGCCTTTGCAGTGGTCTCATACAATGTGAACAAACTTGTTCCAAGCCTCTTTCAAAGTTTTCGCGTCTTGTATGTGCCCAATCATGCTATACTATATGCTAATAGATATGCAATACATTACCTTTCATGCCACTTTATTCCATTCTTCATATGATCTTAACTGATCTATAGTCCTATTCCTCTCTCCTAATTGAGTGTTTTCCTTCTCTTCTTTGATGTACTTGTGGTATCCTTTTCCCATCAGGAGATTCATCATTTAGAATCTCCTTGTATGCCTTATCTCTAATAAGCTCATTGTTTTCATCCACATTTGCAATTTCTATAGCAATTCACAACAGTACAAAAACACTACAAGTGGTACTTCTCCTTCAATACTATTGGACTATGATATGACAAGTCCATCTCAAGAAAACACAGTTTTTGTGTATTAACAGTACATGAAATCACTTGAAATTTTGGATTTGGAATATTTGAGTTTTGAGGAAGAGGATGCAAGTTAGAATATGGAGAAATTTGGGGTGAATGTTTGGGAATGTATGCGAGCCCCTAGCATTTCGTGCAAGTTTCTTGTTTATGAGTTTACATGTTGCATATTGACATTCCTTTGAATTAGATAATTAATCATGTCATCATCGTGTATATGTCACAAAAAACTTAGTGTTCGCCCTTATACCTAATCTAGTGATACTTCATTCATATGCGAGGGTATTATCTCCATAGACAAAGCCTGAATCCGAGAAGCCTTGATTTATGATTCAACCTCAAAATACTTCACAAGAACTAGGTTATACTCTTGATTCATCAAATCCTCGTATTCCGTCCATTTTCCATTTTTCTTTGTAGTTCGGGGCATTGCTAGAAAAAGTAATGTGGATTAAAGAGGCAAACAAAAGATTGATAAAGTCTTAGTGGTAGACTTCTCTTTCATGAAAAGTCAAAGTCACTCAATACATAAATTAAGGCACTTAATATAAGAAAAGTTTTCTCTACAAAGAAACTATGGAATGTACGAGACTACAGAAAATCGAGAAGATAGTACCTTTGTTGAAAAGTGCCCAGGGTCATAGCCACCGATGGAAATCCTTTCAGTATGTCTAGTAAATAGTCTTGGCCTCCTTGGAGTCGCCATTCTAGAACTATAATACCTTGTCAATGTTTTCTTTCCAATCTGAACGAAGGTCGCATATCGAAACAATCCTCGTCTATAGACAATGGTTAATTAGGAACACATCAATTGATCTAGTTAGGTGGTATGTCAGCTTGGAGCCTCTCAAAGACAAACCTTCTAGGATCCTTTATAGGTGAAACTGCCTCATTTACCCTTGAGATGATATCACTTTAAATATTAAATTGCTAGACAATATACAAATATAAATCCGTTCTTCAAGCATATCAAAGTTAGCGACTTTGCTAGAGATTGGAAAATGAGGAAAACCAATTAGAGAGATTGCCCAATTAGAACGTGTTAAGTCTCCCTCAACAAAGGTCCCAAAAAAATGAGAAAAATAACGAAGCGTTATTGACATTCGCAAGCTCACCGATTTTCAATGCTTCCCCTGCTACCTTGTGAGCTTCAAAAGCTAAATTTCTTTCTTTTCGTTTGAATTTTATTTATTTTTTTTACAAAAGGAAGTTCGGCCTTGATCTATTCTCCCGGACTTTAATTAAAATAAAGAAGAAAAGTTACACTTGAATGGGACTAGTGCTCATGGGACCCCCCAAATCCCACAAAGTACAGGACAAGTTCGGTAAGCTAGAGGGCATTACAAATGAGGCATACAAAACTATCATCTCCCTCATGCGGGACCCATTTGGGTTTCAGCTTGTTATCTACGAGGAGATAAATGCAGTTGTGCCTAAATGGTGGAGATCTCTTATCTCGAGAGATTCTTTTACCTAGAAGAAACAAGGATTTCTCAATCGACCATTCCTTTGGGGTTTGGCCAAAGTTGACAGCACATCGCTCCTCCGAGATCTTCCAAAGAGTCTCACCTCTGATGGCATTCCACAGCCTTGATGAGCAGCCAACCGCCTCACCCAACAACGCCTATTGCCAATTGATTTGGTTTGAGAGCTGCAAAATCCGTGTCACGTGATGCCAGATAACACAGGACTTGGGGCAATTGAAGAAGAGGTGAACAAGATCTTCGATGCATCGATGGCACCCCTTACACCATGGAGGCACACTAAAAATTTTGTTGGCCCTTGCATTGTACCAGATACCCTTATGCAAGATTTTCCACATGAGAATGGACTTCTTGATCTCAATAAGGGGATGCCAAATAGACATGAACTTAAGTTCCCATCGAAGTTTGGTCCAAGAAAGGCACCACACCTTGTTAAGAGTGTGATGACCATCTAAGTTTACTTTGAAGTTGGGAATTCTAGATAGATTCTTACCATTGCTCCATTTGAGGCCCTCTAGGCAAGGAGGATCTTCTCCGCAGAGAAGGCGGGTAGTTGAGTGGCCCCACGCTAAACACCTATTTTGGAGAAGAGTCCATTCTTCGAGGGAAACTCTATGTCCCGGGTCTAAGTCTTCAAACCTGATCTACTGGCCAATCTCTTGTTTCCAGAGCTGATTCCACTCTTTGAACTCCTTGTTCCATAGCCACTTAGCTATTTGGAGGTTCCAAGACTCCAGCTCCCTTATGCCACTGATCGGGAACTAGATAGAGTCATTTTGTCTTATTCCAACAGCGCACTTCCACTCATCACTGATTCTGATGAATTGTTTGGCTTTGTTCCAACTCTGCCATAAGGAACACATGAGGCTAGAGCCTTTAGGGAACACCGGGTCAAGCGTGAGGATCCCAATGTCCTTCCAACTGGGAAGACCAACTAAGGTAATGTCTTTGAAATTTCTGAAGATCAATTTAGCCCAGGAGGACTCTCTATTGACCAAGCCTTAATAAGCCACCTTGCCACCAGCTTCTTAGCCAACCCAGCGATATCCAAAATACCCAAGCCCCCTGAGTCTTTCGAGCTAATACAAGTTTCCCATTTGATTTTGGGAATCCCTCTCCTATTGGGGTCCCCAGTCCATAGGAAGTTTCTACAGATCCTTTCCACTTTGGCCAATTCTTTCTCCTTAGGTCTCCAACACAAGATATAGTAGATAGTCGTAGAAAGCATAAATGTGTTGACAACCATTGCACGCCGTGCCAAGTTAGCTTGCATACCTTTCCAATGATTTAGTTTGCTATCTAGTTTGGATAGCACCTAGCCTCACCATTGACCACTAGGGATAACTTGACACCCCTGATCAATCAACAGTTGGGGTGGAGGCCCATGGATTGCTCTGAAAGCAGTTTTAGCATGGTTGATTTTTGAACCTGACGCCATACAAAAGGTGTCGAGGCAACTCCAAAACACATCAATGCAATTACTATCGTTAAGAACAAAGGCATTCATGTCATCGACAAAGAGTCTAGCAATCATTTGGCCGTGACCAAGAGGTAGGGAGAGACCCTTGAGATTTGCAGCGTCCAAGTGATGCTTAAATAGGTGACTGAGGCTATCCGAGGTGATCTATCAGACAAGCCTGCCCACTGGCTCGTTTGAATTTTATTAGAGGATTGTGAGTGTTTGAAAGTCAAGGTGACCAGTGACGGTATGATGGAACTTTGAAGAAGTACATGCGGAAGGAAGACAATAATTTGACTCGACGGTTCATCCAACCTCTGCTATCGACTGCGTTACGGGAGAGTACAGACGTCCATCGTCCACAATGCACATCGAGCTGCATGGCCCCATGCTCGGACATCAAAGGCAGAAGACGGAGTCTATGATCTAGCTGTATGCTTTGGGTTCTATTTGCTCTCTCTCTCTCGTGCGTTCATAAATATTGAAGACATTTATTCACACAACTGGTAGTCATCTTTCAAGGCTACAAATCCCTCCTGGGCCTTTGGAGTGGAATGAAGCATTTCTTACGATTCTCTCATAGGTTATGCACTTAGCTATTTTCACATTGTCGGAATTGCCAAACTCTGTCCGTCACATTCCAAACAGAGCCGGTATTTGCATGTGGACATGAAGACCTGATTCAATTAAGCCTTAAAATTAACTTTTATGTCGCTGAACCTTCCCGTGAATACAGCAATTTTCGAATCCCCATTTAATACGGGCGGCTGTGTTGAAGAGAAGATGGCGTTAGGTGACTGCTTCGCAGCGTCTAGGTATGGCGCTCGGTTGGAAAAGCCATGTCCACCAGCAGTACTGGATCCTTCTGCGATTGCATGGATCCTTTTGCATTGATGCAATCAAATTGACATGCTGCACATACTCTTTGCATCTCTATAACCTTGAAATTTGGTAGTCCATTGATGATCTCAATTCACTCCATCAATTTTAACATGTGCAAATTAGCATGTCCAGTTCGTTTGTGCAACATCTCTATATTAACAACAACTCCTGCACCTTTTGTAAACATGGTTGCATTCATTTCACAAATTTTCACATTTAAGGTGAGCATTCTACCCACTTTCTTTCTTTTGGAAATCAATCTTCCATCCTATTTGTACTTTTTTACATTATAACCCATCAGCATTGAACCTCACATGAAATATGTGGTCAACCATTTGTCCAACAAAAACCAAATTCTTTGTTATATTTGAAACATGCAGCACATTAGCAAGATGTTTTATCTTCTAGTCCTCCATAGATAGTGCTATGTTTCTCGTATGCTTGATAGGACGTGATATATCATCACATGTTTCAACATATCAAGGAACTGGCAATTTGTGCAAACTACGAAATCATTCTACATGATTGGTCATGTCATTTGAAGCGCCTGAATGAACATCTGAGACATTACCATTCAATTTTGAGACACCAATAGACATTGGGTTCATCATATGATGTTCGAACATGAATAGCTTACTGTAACCATCTACACTTGTGGATGCATAGTTGTTTTGTTGCCTTCTATTACTTTGATTCGTCAATCTGCAATCATGTTCAAAGTGCCCAAGTTTACCACATTTCCAACAACCTTTATAGTCGGTACTTGAATCATTTCTTTGGATTTTTTTATGGCCCATTTGACTCCCCCTACCTCGAAAATGTCCTCTACCTCTTGCATGATTCTATTGTTGATCTCATACTTTCTTACTATGTCATCTTCCACTTCAGAAGCCTCTTTCTCTGCCTCTTCCTCTAGTAGAGTAGAATACTTGCTCATAACTAGGTTTTCCTTAGGAGTTTGAATCCTCACAAAGATTCTTTTCTTTAATAGTTAGTATCCACTCCAGATTAGAAAAATTCAAAATATTTTCCCTTGTGTTAATAAAAGTTTTGAGCTGCTTATATGCAGGTCCTAAACCATGAAGGCACACTTCCACCTTATCATCATCATCATCATCTACATTCCATTTTTCTCTAGTGTATGCAACCCATTATTGAGTTGCAATTTCCATGCCTTTGCAATGGTCTCATACAATGTGCCCAAAATGTTCCAAGTCTCTTTCGGAGTCTTGACATCATGTATGTGCCCAATCATGCTATCCTATATGCTAACAAATATCCAATATGTTACCTTCCATGCTCCTTGATTCCATTCTTCATATGCTGTTAACTAATCTGCAGTTTGATTCCTCTCTAATAACTATGGAACATTTTTGTTATCTCCTTTTATCTAGTTTTAGTAGCCTTTTCTCATCATAGAATTCATCATTTAAAACCGTCAAGCATGGAAGTTGTTCTTGTCTAGCTTATCTCTCATAAGTTGACTCACTGCATCTGTATTTATCATTTCTAGAACAAATCACAACATTGCAAAAACACTACAAGAAATACTTCCTATTGAACACTATCACACTATGATATGAAAGTTCAATCTCAAAAAACCACAGGTTTCGTGTATTAATAGAAGACAAAACTGCTTGAAATTCTTGATCTCAAATATTTGAGTGTTTCCAAACGAGACGCAAGTTATGGTTTTGCAAAATGAACTTGTTTTCTTATGGGATCCACTTTGCATGATCGAAATGGAGGTGAGGGTGGCAATATGAGTTTAGCTATGGATTGTGCTTTCTCCATGACTTCTCATGTACTCTTCACTATTTTCCTTCTCCATGAGCTCTCTGTAGGCAACCTAGCTCTGATACCATGTCACGACAAAGGAGATAAGGAAGAGAGCTTAGTTACACACTCCCATACTCAAAGAGGAGCACACACATAGATTGAGGCATGGAAGATAGCTCTTCTTCTTCTTCTCTTACATAAAAGGAATGTAAAAGAATGAACTAAAACAACAATACCATTATTGCAATATATAAAGAATAGTACATAAGGAAAAACATAATGTCCACGAACGAGTGAGGTGGCAAGAAACAAATGTGTCATCACCCGTGATATATAAATCTAGTTAAGGTCAATGAAGTATCCATGAAATATATTGGTGTGACCAATATAGATGTTAAACAGATGAAAAAGTGATATGGTTCATCTTGGATCATCACATGTTGAGCTTGATATCTCAACATATTCTTGCAACAAAGATACTCTTAATCATGCTCATTGTAGGATGTTGAGAAATTAAAATCAAGAGAGAGGGGGGGGATTAGGATCATAACATGGAGGATAGATAAAGAGATAGATAAAAAATGCTAAGAAAATGTTCAAATGTGATTGCAATAAGTGTGAACTCGCACTCCTAACTAGCAATTCCTTAAACATATGTTATTTGTGCCACACTACAAAACTATCAAAAAGTCAATAAGCTTACTTAAAAAATGATGAAATTGTTAAAGAAAGCTTGAAAATTATAAGATTTCTTGAAAATGTCTATAAAATTTTTAAAAGATATCTAATCAAATAGTATAAAAAATCCCTATACAATCTTAAAAAATCCCCAAATTCCAGAAATAATTGAGAAATTTTTAAACATAGACAATACCTAAAAGTAAGTAAAAACTAAGAAATGTGCAAACATTTCCCAAAGGAACCTTATGGAGTTACAAGAAAGTAAAAATACTTTAAAATAATATTAAAGGACTGTAGAAAATCCAGAAAACACTAAATATCCTAAATAATCGTAAGAAGTCCTAGAAAATTTGAACAATAGTAGAAAGATCCACATTTTTAAAAACCCTTAGAAATGTGCTTAAAGAAACTATTTAATCAGTTAAAATGAAAATAAGTCATTATAAATCTCCAGTCTTTTCTTTTTGCATTGTACATGGAATTGAATGATCCATTATATTCTTAGAGCCAAGAGTCTAATTACCAAGCATGGAGAAATTTGGGGTGAATGTTTGAGAATGTATGCTAGCCCCTAGCATTTCGCGGAGGTTTCTTGTTTATAATTTTACATGTTGCATATTGTCATCGCTTTGAATTAGATAATTGGTCATGTCATCATCGTGTATATGGCACTCCAAACTGAGTGTTAGCAGTTGGCCCTTAAGGTTCCACCCTGGGGAGACCTTAAACCTAACCTATTGGTACTTCATTCGCATATCACTCATATGCGAGGATATTATCTCCATTGAGAAAGCTTGAATCGGAGAATCCTTGATTTAGGTTATACTCCTCATTCATCAATCACTCGTATTCCGTTCATTTTTCTTTGTAGTTCAGGGCATTGCTAGAGAAAGTCATGTGGATTAAAGAGTCAAACAAAAGATTGATAATATCTTAGTGGTAGACTTCTCTTTCATGAAAAGGCTTCTGAAAGAGGAAGTCACTTATACATAAATGAAGGCACTTGAAATAAGGAAGTTTTTCTCTACAAAAAAAACTATGCAATGTACGAGACTAGAAAAAATCTAGAAGATAGTACCTTTGTTGAAAGGTTCCCAAGGCCAAAGCCACCGATGTAAATCCTTTGTGTATTTCTAGTAAATAGTTTTGGTCTCCTAGGAGTCGCCATTCTCGAACTACAAGCCTTTGTCAAAGTTTTTTTTTTTTTATTTGAAGGACGGTCACATATAGAAACAATCCTAGTCTATAGACAATGGTTAATCAGGAAGACATCAATTGACTTAGTTAGGTGGTATGTCAGCTTGGATCCTCTTAAAGACGACCCTTCTAGGATCCTCTATGGGTGAAACTGCCTACTTTACCCTTGAGATACTATCACTTTAAATACTAAATCGCTAGACAATTAAGGATAGTGTTGTGGAGAAAGAATGGTACAAATATAAATCCTTTGCAAATTAGGAAGAGCAATTAGAGAGTTTGCCCAATTAGAACGTTTTAAGTCTCCCTCAACAAAGGCCCCAAACAAAGAGAAAAACAATGAAGGGTTATGTACATTCCCAAGTTGACCGATTTTCAATGCTTCACTTGCTTCTTTGCGAGCTTCAAAAACTAAATTTCTTTGTTTTCGTTTGAATTTTATTAGACGATTGTGAGTTTGAAAGTCAAGGCTACGGGTATCATAGAACTTTGAAGAAGTACATGCGGAACGAAGACAATAATTTGACTCGACGGTTTATCCAGCCAAGTTCCAACCTCTGCTATGGACTGCGTCACGGGAGAGTACACACGTCCATCATCCACAATGCACATCGAGCTGCATGGCCCCATGTTCCGACATCAGAGGCAGAAGAGGCAATCTACCTGTATGCTTTGGGTTCTCTTAGGTGCTCTCTCTCTCTCTCTTTCTCTCTCTCAAGCGTTCATAAATATTGAAGACATTGACAACTGGCGTTGGGATAGAATGAAGCATTTCTTACCATTCTCTCACAGATTATGCACAGAGCTATCTTCACATCGTCCGAATTGCCAAACTCTGTCCGTCACATTCCAAGCAGAGGCGGTATCTGCATCTGGACACGAGACTCTGATTCGATTAAGCCTTAAAATTAACTTTTATGGCGCTGAACTTTCCCGCGAATAGAGCAATTTCTCAATCCCCATTCAATGCGGGCGGCTGTGTTGAAGAGAAGATGGCGTCAGATCACTGCTCCGAAGCGTCTAAGTATGGCGATCTGTTGGAAAAGGGATGGCCACCAGGCGTACTGGATCCTTTTGCATTGATCTCTTTCAAGGAAACAACCATCGACGATTCGCAGAGCTTCCGATCATCGGTGCAGTCGTTAAGAGCCAAGCTTCCAGTGGTATTGGAAGAGAGCGAGTCTTTCTCCAGTAGAGATGGGTCTTCTGTAGGGAGCGCTTCTTCAACTTCTTTGTTTTCCTTCGCTAGGTCCTCCGCTTCATCCTCTCGCCCATTTGTTCGCAATGACGCCTCCACGAACAAGTCTATTGCAAAGAAAGGGAGCAAGAAACCGCGACAGTATTCTAACGACGACAGTGCGAAGAAACTCTCCGTCATTTCATTGATATTCTGGCCACTGAGAAAACTCAGAGATAAATATGTGAGCTGCATGATGGGCTTGGATGGAAATGGCGATCTCTCAGGCCTTGCTTAAGGATCCAATTTTGGAGCGCCGTCCAGGTACTTCGGAGACCTTCCGGTTTCCAAAGTTCATCCGAAAACTTACGGATAAGACCATCAAACTAAAAGGCCTGCAGCCCTTGTCATCTGTCTCGCACCTAGGGCTCCGTCTATTATGTTACATCCATGGCGCATTGTGGTCCAATCTCAATATGTATTACATAGCCCTTTTGGCGGTGCCTAGCTGAAGCTCCCTAACACACCATGCACATAAGCATTCCAGCTGACACATTCCTCGTCCCTTCGCCGCCATGTTAGAACAGAGTTTGTGTTATCTGTGTGCCCAGCCAAGTGATGAAAGGCCTTATCTGCGTAAGCAGTCCATGGCCGAAAAATGCGAGAGGTTTTTAAGTTTTGATGATTCTCTTGTCCATTTAGAGAAGGCTGCTATTATGTATACGCTTAATTTCTTTCTGTTTAGTGATTAAAAATGCATTCAATTAATTATCCAATTCCACACAGCGTTACTGACATATCTATGAAATAATTGTCTTTTTTAATTGAAGAAAAAAAAAGCTCAGAGGAAGTATAGCCCACGTAACTTAGTGTATTTAAGCTAGTGGTTTATGCCTTGAGTCTTGGGTCAACATGAGATTACGAAGTTGAGTGTGTGAATGTGTTTCCAATTCATTGTACTCTATTAAAAAAAAAACCAGGAAAAAGCATCACGCGAATGCTATGGCATATTCATACATTGCCTGTGTGCGAGCTTGTCTATTTCCATGTTAGTCGGAAGGGCTGCTTACGATAACTACAGAGATCTCACTCTTTTCTTTATGATTGAAATGAAATTCAAAAGTAAAAGTAGTATTTGGGCATATAGGTCACGATTGATGCCATCAGACTCTACGTACATCCCTATGCATGGTCACATCTCGGTATGGCGTTTCTGATAACCTTCCATTCATGTAGTCTCGTGGAAAGGTATAAAGATATTGAGAAATCGAAATCGATCTGATAGGGTGCTCAGCTTTTTCCCATACAGCAAACATCTTATGTACTTGATTTGTAGCTCATCTTTCGTGCATTCAAGTTATTTTTTTCTAGTTCTTGTGATGGATTGTACATGTAAAAGGATAACGATCCCTCATTCTAGAATGAGGCTATGAGGTTAAATAAGACGTTTATTAAACTATCTTCTCGAAAGTGCATGCGGCCGACCAACTTCGTTCTTAACTGTTTAATGTGGTCCATAGTAGGTGGGAGACCATATGAAAATTATTCTTCCTTCATGGTTCCATACCTAATAGGGTATCTAAGTTAAACTTATTCTCTCACCTCAAAGATAAAACCTCTTCTTCAAGGATCAACATAGGTTCTCGCTCTATCTTTAGCATTCCTAAAACGTTTACTTGAAAGTCCAAGCATATTAGTAATATTTATCTAGGGTTCCATGAACTGATAAAGGGGGATGATGGGGATGTTTTTAGAGGACGATGAAGGCATGGTTGACTGGATGTAAGAGCCTGAAGTTGATGGACGATGCCCGTTAGGGATTGTAGATGACCATAGAGGTAGTGTGAACGGTGTTTAAATGCATGTTTGCCTAGTTTTGATGAGCAATTACTTTGGGTGATTGGGCTAGCATGATGGAGGTGTACGTATGATGAGGTTAATGGAAGTGAAAATCCCACAATTGAAGGGGACTTGTGGTGTCTAAGGTGATAGATAGATACGAGGAAATGAAAAATAGGGCAGGATTGAGTCTAAGCAGGTGACATAGGGGAATGATGTTATGCTCCCCTACAATTCTTGAGAGATCATCCGAAAGTACCATCAATGTATGAAGGTGTAGTCGAAGGTGATTTGATGACATGCAAATGGGTGAGAGGAAATAAGAGATCATCGACTATTTTGTGGGGTTATGGATTAATCTCATACTCAATGCAAAGGATATGGATATGGTTTGGCTGATAGAGTGAAAGATAATGTTGATATATCTGCTTCTTTTGGACACAATGGAAACGTATGGATGTGGATAGTGATGACAGGAGAAGGGACCAAGTGCAGGGTTAGTTCAGGTTTGGAGAGAAGACATCGCAAGTGGTACCTTGAGTGTTTTCATGGGACCTTTATTGTGGGTGTTTGACAATCTCAAATAGTTCACAAATCACAGTTTTCGCATAACAGATTTTGGGAAAAGTGATAAGAGATATGGTCGATAGAGGTTAAGAAAAAGTGACGTTTTTGGGAGTGATGGATGAGCTACATAGTTGGTTAAAGGAGGATGCTGTCGAAGGTGACTAAACCTTGGGTTCCCTAGAAGCTATAGAGGGTGTTTATTCCACAAGTGATACAAAATTTACACTACAGGTCAATAGATAGTTACAGCACGTTGGACAAAAGACTTTAGGTGCAAGTCTACTAGGGGGGGCTATGTGAGCGGTGAAGAGGGCAGAGATGAGGGGATTGTAGCCTTACATAGGTATACCCGAAAAAGTATGCAATATATGCAAAACGCATTAGCAAATGCTGAGAAGCAAGGTCACAACAAGTATAAAAACTAGGCACAAAAAGTAGAAAAATATAGATTTTGAATGATGCCTATTAATCAAGAGAACTGAAGGCCACGAAGAAGTTAACACACATATTTTTGCCTATGGAACGCATGAGATATCCCTTGGACTATAAGTCATGCAAGAATATGCATCAAATGATGGACTGCAAGGCTATAGACGCATCAATCGTGCCAAAATATGGCTATTTCTTAAAGAATGGAAGTGATCTGCTGTAAATAGGGAGTGCATTTTTCTGTAAATACTCCATTTTTCTATTAAAGATGAAGGAACCCATGGGCGTTTCGAGCATTAGAATAACCTCTTGAAAATTTTTAGGATTTTTGAGATTTTAAATGAGACCTCAAATGAGGATAGAGGATCATTTTTATGTTTTTAGGACATGTTAATATGAAATGAGTGAACTTATAAGTATACAAGCATACAAACACAATGCCAAGAAATAGTTTATCGAGTTATGTGATGGGGGTTACACTTAAACTGTGACTCCATTGGACCAAATTAAGCGTATGAAGAAATGTCCTTACAAAGGAAAGAATTCCAAAAGAACCAGAACATATGATAGAGCAACACACATTAGAAAAGATAGAGGGTAACAAGCATACAAACACATAAAAAAGACTCTTGTTTTGTAGATATGAGCATGCAACACCTTCATGACATCATGGAGGTTTGAAATGAAAAAAGAGGTGGAAGAAAAGTTCTTAAGAAGATAGATGCATAAGAGATCCAAGAGATCACAATTTAAGTCACTCAACCGTTGTTTAAAACTTAGAGCTATTATCGTTTATAACTAAAACGTTGAGCCTATTCGCATTATCCGAGGAATTTCTAGAACTCTAGGCTATGGTTTAGAGGCCCTAGAACTCCTTCGCCTTTACAAAAGTGGAGCTAATTACAAGCAATGGACTCCTTATTTATAGTATATTAATTCGGATTCTAGAAAAAGAGGCATAATTGGCATGATTGATTCCTCTAGAGCCTTGTACTCCATCCTTTGATGCCTCTTCTTGCTTGAACTAGATTCCAAGAGATATTCCATATACTCCATAGGAAATTTGTGTGGTACCTTTTTTTTGCCTCTACTTTTCTTGATTGCTTAAAATGTCCAAAAATCACACGTGATACATGGAATTTTTTAGTATGTGATACATAAATTTTCTCTTTGATGAAGATATTTGAAATAGGCTATTGGAAAACATAGTGCAAGCTCACAAATACCAATCGGGATCCTATATTTTAGTGTTTCAAGGTTGATGGATGCCAAAATGGGGTAATAGAAAAGTTAATCCTCATACGATGGATATGATGCTCTTGGAGGCTATAGGGTAGTGCCTTTCCTCACATAAAAATGGGCTTGATTCCCTAGGTTTCACAAATTAATATCAAACTTACACGACAAGATCATGCAATGTAGAGGATGAGGGAAACATTCTCCATAGGATCAGGATGGGGTATAGTAGGTATGAGCCTTAGGTGATGGTCAATCAACAACTTCTCCCGAAGAAAGTGATGATGAATGATGCTGGGATAGATGGATGGACACTCCAAGAAATGAGTAGGTACTGCCAAATCTTGCTTTGTACCAACCCCTTGTAGCTTCAGACTTGAGTTGTGGGCCCTCTTAGCTTTCCAATGACACTATACAAGTGCCTATGTACTTTGAAAATGATGTATGAAAAGATTGAATCAAAACAGACTACTTCCAAATAGAAGAATCATTGAAAACCTTCTATTTTTTATCATATACCCTCTGCTTGTTATGCTTAGTGCTACCACTACAGTAGGAATTAGACAAATTCCTTTTAGAGGTATCTGATTAGCTTAGTAAGCTAATGATTCCAAATGGAATCACTTGAAATGATGCACTATACACAGAGCAATCAATTTGACAATTGAATCATTACCCCTGATTTTTTAGGACCTCTGCAGAGTTTGACCAGTGAGTGCTTCGATGCGCTTTTCTCCAAATTGCTTTAAAATTTGTGAGCATATAGATAACTTGAAGCGGATTCCAACAAGCTTTAGATCATTGAAAATGGTGGAGAATTGACTACGATATGAGCAGCACAAGTTGACAGATATAAATGACTATAACAGAGAGACCATAGATGAACAATGTAGATGTATTGTATTAATGAACAATGTTGTACAAGATCATCGGCTTCACAATCATAGCCTAACGATGGAGAACAGTGTAGGATACAATGTAGACTTCAAAATCTTACAAAATGGCAATGGAGAACTCAAGAATGGAGACTTCTTCCCGTGACTTTTCCAAGTCACTTTATATAAGTGTTACATTCAAATTTGAATTTGAATTCGACTTTTGGCTCCCTCTAAAATTAGTCCTGCAATCTAGGAAATATTCCCTCAATGAAGTAGTTACTTTTCTAACTAACAATTCCACGAGTTTTTGGTAGGTGATTACAATTATTCTATCAAGTCAAAAGAAATGACTTTTACAAGTGGTAAAGATGAAAAATCTTCCTAGCAATGTTTTCTGTGGAGCTTCATATGTTTGTGAACTTCAAGCCAAATGTTTGGGCTTGGACTTTGCACCAACAGCTCCCGCTCAAGCCAAATATTTTGGCTTGGTCTTCATCTTCAATCTTTATGAATATCCTGCAATCCAATCATTGACTTAAACCGGCAAAGTTTTGTACCATCCAATGCTTTAGTCAATAAATCTGCACATTGCATATTCGTTGATACATATGCAAACTAAATATCCTTGCTCAATAGTTTGTCTCTCACATAATGATAGTGGACCTTTATATGCTTGGTGCTAGCATGATAAATGGGATTAGCTGCAAGATGTACTGAGTTAGTATTGTCTCCAAACACTACAAGGAATACGGGCGCATAGGGATGGTTAAGACGACACAATTTTGTCGACATAAATGTGCAAAATGCATCGCAATGAGCATCACGCGCGGACCCTCGACTAAACGATGAGCTAAACCAAGTTTTTTTCGATGTGTGGCACGACGGGGTGTGTGACGCTCGCATAGAGCATCGCTAACGCGACGATTTAAAAAAGCATTGCATAAGCGATGCTAAAAAATTTCATTTATGCAATGCCAATTCCAGTGGTTTTTACAACACGTTACCCTCGCTTACACGGAAGTCTGTTGATGGAAAAAAATTAAAACGTTGGATGCTCTTCGATCGGCATTTTCACTCATCTAATCGAGAGCTCTCCAACATTTGCAATTGCGCTGCGCTTATGAGCTAAAACAAGTATATGCTAAATTGTTGTTTTGCCTAAGCTCTATCTTATTGTCTCTCTCTGTCTCTGTTTCTTTCTTTCTACGTCTTTCTCTCTTTGAATTCTCTCTCTCTCTCTCTCTCTTTATTGCAGGGTATTCAAGAAGCTAGCCAAGCAAAAAGTATGGCTAACTATTGTAAGTACAATTTCTATTCTTTGTATATCATTTGAATTGTGTTAGTTTCATTAGATAGCATACTCACACTTATTGATATGCACATATACAGTTATACATGATGAAGATGCACGTTCACACATATACACATGCACATACACACACATATATACACACAGATACATGTGCAAATACACTTAGACATACACATGCATATGCACAAACATTTCTACAACCACATAAAAAGACTTACATGCATGCATTATTGCATATATATATATATATATATATATATATATATATATATATATATATATATATATATATATATATATATATATATATATATATATATATATATATACACACACACACACACATACACACATTAACATATACTTAAATACATGTATATGCACATCCACATGCATGCACATTCACATGCACGCACATGGATGCAAATGGAAATGCATCCACATACACATGCATGTTTCATACATATACACATGCATATACATACATTATACACATATATACACATATATACACATATATATGCACATACGTACACCCACATATACACATGCACATACATACATATAAACATATACATGCACATACTCATATACACATAGAGTTACACATATACCTGCACATACATATACACACATACACATGCACATGCACATACTCATATAGACACATATACACTTACACATGCACATGCACATACATACATATACACACACATCCACATGCATATACATACATATACACACACATACATATACACTTACGTACACACATGAATGAATTAGATAATTAAAGTATTAAAACACATGCTTAATATAAACAATAATAACAATCAATAGAACAAAACTCTTCATTACTTAATACCATACACACAATTCAAAACATAACTGAAATGAAAACTACATAGAGAATATATATATATATATATATATATATATATATATATATATATATATATATATATATATATATATATATATATATATATATATATATATATATATATATAATCAAGAATCCTAATCATCATCATCATCATCAGCAGCATCATGATCCTGATCATCCTCATCCTCATCATCCTCATCCTCATCATCATCATCACCCTGTGACAATCGAGATCGTCCCTCCTGTGTCTGTCTCCACCTCACCCATATCTTCCCCTCCATAATACTCCTGTATTACATATAACAAACATAAATAAGTAAAACAATTAAACCATTCATAAAAATAAAAAAATTATATAAAATTTAATAATACTCACAAAGGCATCCAGTGTGGGAGCGAATGGTGACGACTGGTGGATCAATTTAGTCATCTCGCTAACGGTGCACACAGGGTGACTATGCAGAACAAGTATAAGTTTTCCTAAGGTCCGTAGGGCAAAGCGTTTCTATATCTTTCTACTGTGTCAAAATAGGATGGTAAGATTAATTTTTCACTAACTACTTGATCTTTAATGGTTTCAGTTATGTTTAAATCTTCTTGGGAATTCTCAATGTTTCTAACTATAGATGGTGGAAAAAGATCATCACTATCTTCGATACTAGGTGGAACAGAGGAATTGATGGCAATGATCTAGATAAACTACGATCAAATTCTCTTGTATGCAAAGTTTCTTCTACTATCTTATCTTTAACTACCTCTTTGATTTCTTCAATTGGACTAGGAAATAAAACTTCAAAGGTAGATGTAGGTAAAAAGGAACTACTTGATGAAGCCTCTTTAGACATAAAAGAAGAAAATGAAACTAGATTAATTATAGATTTCCTATACAAAGCTATAAGATTCTGTTCATAAAAAAGGATATCATATACAAGTTAATGAATAGATTTTAGCTCAGTAAATTCTTCACACTTCAAATATTCATTTTGTTTTTAATAGGTGTGCAGATCATCTGAAAAATCACATGCGAAATATTAGTAAGCTTTTAAAAAAGATTAAACACTCATGTAAATCTTAACATATGTAAAACTTAGTTTAATATGAGATAATTAACTAACTTAGTTTTATATAAGATAATTAACTTTTCAAAAACACATAAATATATAAGTACATTCATTTATTTTATCATATACATTGCAATAAAATAATTCATGCATACATTACATCATATAATTCACATAGCTTCATACACTTATACATATTCATACATGTTACAAATGCTAACATACATCACATGCATACTAACATACATACATGACATATCATACACTAATATAAATGAACATGCATACATGAAGATTAACATGCATGCATGACATAACATACACTAACATAAATGACCATGCATACATGCACACTAACATACATGCATGACATAACATACACCAACATAAATGAACATGCATACATGCACACTAACATACATGCATGACATAAATGAACATGCATTCATGCACACTAACATACATATGCATGAACATACACTACAACAGATCGATGGTATACCGAGGTTTTTACCAAGGAAAATGAATGCGGCTTTAATTGCCGCGATGCCGGTGTAAAGGTCGGTGTGCGGTCAGTACCAAAGCGTCGGTATATGTATCGATATAAGCGTAGGTATATGCATCGGTATATGCGTCGATATACGCGTTAGTAATACTGGCGCCCATACCGGCGCCTATATTGAGGCCTCTGCTAGGCATACCGTTGCCTATATCGTCGCCTGCTAGGTGTACCGACGCTTATTCCGATGACATTACTAGGAGTACCATCGCATATACCGACCACCATACCTGCAAAATTTTTTTTGGACAGAGTGTGTTGTCTTTTGCTACAACAAGATTACCATGATGTTGCTTAACAAAAGACAATACACTTTGCCCAAAAAAAATCGAGTACATGTGATGTGTACTCTAATGAGAACCGAAATATGATTTCATGAAACAGAGTATTATTGGACACAAAAGAGATAATCAGAATGAACCATGAACCATGTACAAAAGAAGTTATATATTTCAATAATGAAGCATGTACAGGAGTGTGGCAAACCACTATCATATATGGCGCTTTTACAAAATGTGGCAAAGCAATGCATTGCCATATGAAAATCAAATACAAAATATTGGTGTTCCACTGCCATACACATGCAAAGAACATTCCATATCAATAGTCCTACAACAAAGAACATTAACGGAATGAGATAAATTCACATGAAAATTACAAACAAGAAGTAAAAACCAAGTTTATAAATTAATTACCTCATCGCAAATGCTCCCATGAAACTACCGCACCGCGTCCCTCCAAGTCTTCCAATAGTGATATCAACCCATGACTATATCCGTAAGACTCGTCCGTTTGTGTTGGAGGATGACCCATTGCGAGCTCTTGAAACAAATATACAAAAGATTAGAGAAACATACATGAGAAATTTAACACAAATAAATTCAATAAATGAAATGGTACTTACAAACTCATGATGCAACGTGTCATATCCGCCGCTGCCCAATGTGAGGGTCCAATCATATCTAAACGTGTGTCTACGACATCTCGTTACTGGCAATATCGATCAGGAGTCAGCTGCTGCTCCTCACGAATGGTGTCCTACTCCTCAACATCTAACCATATAGGCTTTGGTAAGCCTGCTCTGAAAGCATCACGAGCCTCGGATCGTCGATGGGACATAACCTCACGTGTGGTGTGCAGAATGCACTCTGAACTGACAAGAGACTAGATGGTAGAGTGTCCAAACTAGATGGAGCAAAGTTGTCGTATGCATGCACGCATTGCTTTGCCAGGCGCATCCATCACCAGAGCTCCATCTCAGATACTATACACCTTGGAGTCATCATGGTCATGAGCACCCAAAGGTGTACGTGGTGTTCCACGTGGTGTACTGTGTGGCATACCTACATGTGAGGTACTCGTCCTAGGAGTAGAAAAGGGCGACACAACGTCCGTCGCACTGCCTCCACAACAGCCACCTCCTCCGCCTCCAGACCTACCTGTAGATCCACTCCTAGAACCTCCTGCTCCAAAGCGTGACCTCAAACTACAAGATGGGCCAAAACCTATATGGCGCTGAGGTGTCAAACGCACATGTCTACTAGTAGACCTAGTAGGAGATGGCTGAAAAGATGGTCGTGGTGGAGTCACAAAGCTAGGAGACATACCTCCTACGGGAGTAGCACCACCCGTAGGAGTGACACCAGCAGGAGTGACACCGGCACGAGTGACACTGGCGGGAGTTACACCGATGGGAGTGAGGCCAGCGGGAGTGAGGCCGGCAGGAGTAAGGCCGCTAGGAGTGAGGCCGGGAGGAAAGCTACCACGAGCGATCCAATACTGTGATGTAGCAGCCATATATGCAGGAGGAACCTGAGAGATGAACTCAAAAAACTGCTCCTCTCTCATGGAATGTGGAGTGACTGGAGGACTGTCTCCCATCGTGCTCTATAATAAAAGAACTCAAATAATTAGCATGCGATAATAAAATTAATATAGAGAATAAATAAAAGAAAAGAAAAAATTAGTACGTACAAGTGTTTTATTCAAAAGTCCTCTAGTCTACCATCCTCTTGAAGATCCGATGCACCGAGAATATCTATCTCTATATTGATGGCTTCTAAATCGCTTGCTATGCTGGTTTCCTCCTGATCATCGTCTATTGCTCGTCTTCTCGAACAATGACCTCTTCTTCAATGACCTCTTCTTCTCCAACAATGATCTCTTCCTCCTCGACTATCGAATGAATCTCTGAGTCCACTAGAGATGGACTTTCTTCTACATCTATCTTTTCAAAAATTTGTCTACTACGTGGAGCGACTTGTAAAACAAATAGCCACTCTAGGTCTTTTGAATCTGGTATAAAAACAACTTGCTCACAGTGTTCCGGAAGTACAATTGTATCCCTTTCATCTCTCCATAATCTTGTGGAGTGGACTTGAAGCAAACCGCTTTTATCCCATCTCACTGTTGCGTTTCTTCTAAAGGTGACTACTTTGAAACAGTTCACATCAAAAAGAAAGTAATCAAACTTTTTGAAAGATAGTTTCAAGATGTCTTGAATCACACCACAATAATCTAGCTCGCCTTCTAGAACATTATCATCTGTTGCACTTGCTCTACTTTTTTGCAAAAAATTCACCATCACTCCACTATCAAAAGTAGACCTATTTTGATGGATTCGTGCGATTCGAAAGTGTCGTCCATGAGACCATAGTGCACCATATTTAGTATACTCCCAATCACATCCTTTTGCGAGTTCTTCTTCTTCTTCAGAGATATCTTCACCTGCTGCCTTTGCTTATGAAACCGCTGTATCTAGCCATCTGCTCGTTGGAAAAGGTGGAAGAGGTCAAAGATTTTCTGGAAGAGGCAAAAATCGAGTGGAATGATTTCTTTGAAACTGAGCTCTTTCCTTTGCGTTAGTTTCCTTGGCAAGTTCATACCTTTCTAACCACTTCTGCATAGGCTCAGAGTTAACTATGCAAAACTTCATTGCCTTCTCTCTGAAAGCTACATCCATTTTTCTTCGCAATCCTTTACCTTGTGGTTCATCGCCTACGAGACAAACATGTTCATCATCGCTCCATAAGCGAGGCATTTTGGGATCCGTGTGAAAGTAGTCTTTAGACACCTCATTCATCCAGTAGGTGTTCGAAACTCTGAAATTGTTTTCTTTACTTGTTGCTCTTCCATCCTACGAAGCACCCAAGGAGCTCTTGGTAATGATACTGTTCCGTTGGGCTTAGTAATTTCCCACACCTCTCGCATACGACCTCGCTCTTCTAAGTCCTCCCTTTGTGCTTTTCTTTCTTTCTTTCCGATCAAAGTTTTCCAAAGAAGTTCTCCCACATTCTTAAAAATATGCATCGGGTCTACCAAATGATTGATCAACAATTCACTCCAATAAGGGAGTTCATGAAAAATGGACAACCGTTTCATGCCAGTAACTGGATTTTCTAAATCCACAGTTGTTTCCAATCACTAGCTTTCATTTGGTGTTGCGCTTTTTGACCAATTTATCCTTCACGTAAAACATGTCCATTAGGTAAATATCTATGATGTCCTTCATAGACACTTTTACGTAGTGCTTTGGAATAGTGTGCTTCGAGTCGTGGTTTGCATAAAGGACAAGCATGGTAACCTAAAATCGATAGACCTGAACATTCACCATAACCAGGACAATCATGCATTGTCCACATAAGCATGCCTTGCACTCACACGTCTCGTCTTCTTATAGGTTGAGACATGTCACGCACCGTAATCCCATCCCATAAAATGCACAATTTTTCCACAAGTGGTGCAAGATATACATCCATGTTCTTTACCTTATACTTACCTGGTACAATAATAGCTAATAATAAATGACCTTTCTTTGTGGCCAACCATGGTGGGATATTATAATTGACCAAACATACACGCCATGTGCTCCATGAAGAGCTGTGTAATCCAAATGGATTCACTCCATCCATAGCTAGGCCTAGACGTATGGACCAAGGCTCACTAGCAAACTCTCGCCACTTACTATCTATGTGCTTCCAAGCATTAGAGTCAGCGGGCACTCGTATTACATTATCTATAGACCTGCTCTTTCTATGCCATGACATTAACTCAGCTATAGATTTGCATCTAAACATGTTCTTAATTCGTGGACTGATAGGAAAGTGGCGAAGAACCTTTGCAAGGATTGCTTTGCCTACAACGTCTTCTCTAAATCTATTTGCTCTACACTTTGGGCATACGTGGAGATGCTCATACTCATTCTGAAAGAGAATGGAATCATTCGGACAAGCATGAATTTTAGTATAATCCATTCCAATGGACTGTAAAAGTTCTTTCGCATCTCCACGTGTTGGAGGCATGTCATTGCCCTCTGGCAAAAATTGATCTTTAAGAAGCCTACAATAAGCAATTAAAATGATATTAGTAAATGAAGTTATTGTGATACAACAATGAAAGCCAATTTGTTCTCCACTTACCTGAACAATTCAGTGACACTACTATCTGACCATCCATAAATGGATTGGAGATTGGGCATCAGAAGTGAAGCACGTAGTACAGATATCTTTGCTCCATTGTAAAGTGGTAAACGAGCTAATCTTCGCATGTTTTCATATTTGTCATCAACTTTTGATTGTGGAATTTCTGTTGTGTCCATGAAACTCTCCACACCTTCTTCACCATCATGATCTTCGTCCATCTCATAAAATGCTTCAAGAATCTCTTCCATATGTTCAATCTGTGTAATATTATTAGTGCTTGCTTGTACGTCTAAGTCCTTTTTGCTCTCTTTTGTCCACGAGAGGTTATCGGTGCAATGTCGTTTGGGTCCATCTGCTCACCTGGGTGACCATGCGAATGATAGCGTAGGTTTTGCAGTCGACTCCTATCAAAGGATCCATACTCTCTAACATGTGCAGTACAAATCCATCGTTTTGTGATAAATTTGATACTTGCACTGTGTGCAACGACATGCCATTCTCTCTTCAGGATCCAAAGAAGCCATCTGCTAGAATATGGACATTTTAGAACATTTGTTTTTTTATTAAACCTAAAAATCTAACTCTAAAGACTTAAATATGAAATACTAAACCTAAATACTTAAATACCTAAAAAAACTTAAAACCCTAATTTTAAAATCCTAATTTTAAAACCCTAATCTATATAACTATCCTATTTTATCTATATATTCAGATTTTTTCTTACTTGATCCTATTATATATATATATATATATATATATATATATATATATATATATATATATATATATATATATATATATATTTATTTATTTATTTATTTATTTATTTATTTATTCATATTTTTTTCCTCTTAATTGAGTTATATGTATGCCTAGATCCTAAAACCCTAATTTTAAAGATCTAGACCTAAATTATGTATATTTCTATACACATGTGTATATACATGTATATATGTATTATATGTGTATGTGTATGTGTGTATATATGTTATGTAGGTGTTAACACCTTAAAACCCTAATCCAAATGACTTAGACCTAAAACATGTATAATTATCCCACTTTATATATATATATTAATTATACCAGTTAATTTTTTTCTTAATTAATCCTATTTTTATATATTTTATTATATTTATTTAATTAATTTATTTAAAACACTAGTCCTTTTCATATTTATTTAAATATATAATTATCTTATTTTAAATATATATTTATTTATATATTCAAATTTTTTCCTTACTTAATCCTATTTTTATATATTTAATTATAAATATTTAATCAAATTTTTAAAACACTAATTCTATATATATTTATTTATCTATATAATTATCCTATTATATATATAAATATATATATTTATATATTCAGATTTTTTTCCTTACATAATCCTATTTTTATATATTTAATTTTATATATTTAATTATATATATGTAATTAAATTATTTAGAACACTACTTCTTTTTATATTTATTTATGTATATAATTATCTTATTTTTTATATTATTTATTTATATATTCAGATTTTTTCCTTATGTAATCCTATTTTTATATATTTAATTATATATATTTTATTAAAATCCTAATCTTGAAATTCTAGATCTAAAATATGTATATTTTTGTATGCATGTGTATCTACATGTATATATGTATTATATGTGTATGTGTATGTGTGTATAACCCTAAAACCTTAATCTGAAACAATTAGAATTAAATATGAAATACTAAAACTTAAATCTTAAACACCTATAAAAATCTAAACCCCTAATTCTAAAACCCTAATCATATTTTATATATATATTTATTTATATATTCAGATTTTTTTTCTCATTTTTCTCTATAATTTTTCTTAATATAAATATAATTGAGTTATATATATGTCTAAACCCTAAAACCCTAATCTTAAAGATCTAGACCTAAAATATGTATATTTTTGTATACATGTGTATTTACATGTATATATGTATTATATGTGCATGTGTATGTATATATGTTATGTAGGTGTTAAAACCCTAAAACCCTAATCTTAAAGATTTAAATATAAAATATGTATATTTTTGTATGCATGTGTATCTACATGTATGTATGTATTATATGTATATGCGTGTTTGTGTATATATGTTATTTACATATTAAAACCCTAAAACCCTTATCAGAAAGAGTTAGAATTAAATCTGAAATACTAAAACCTAAATACTTAAGCACCTATAAAAATCTAAACCCCATAATCCTAATACCCTAATCATATTTTATATATATATGTATTTATTTATATATTCAGATTTTTTTCTTATTTTTCTCTATATTTTTTCTTAATATAAATATAATTGAGTTATATGTATGCCTAAACCCTAAAACCCTAATATTAAATATCTAGACCTAAAATATGTATATTTCTGTATACATGTGTATATACATGTATATATATATTATATGTGTATGTGTATGTATGTGTAAATAGCGTACAAACCCTAATCCTATTTTTATATATTTGATGTAAAAAAAACTTCAAAATAAAAAATTTATATATTTAATTATTTATATTTAATTAAAATACTAGGTCATGTGTGTATGTGTATGTGTGTGTGAATGTATGCATGTGTGTATGTATGTGTGTGTGTGTGTGAATGTATGCATGTGTGTATATGTGTATGTGTGTCTATGTATCTATGTGTGAGTATATGAGTATGTATGTACATATGTGTGTGTATGTATGTATGTGTGTATGTGTATGTGTGTGTATGTATGCATGCATGTGTGTGCATGTGTGTGTATGTGTGTGTATGTATGCATGCATGTGTGTGTATGTGTGTATGTGTGTATGTGTATGCATGTGTATACATGTGTGTGTATGTGTATGTGTGTGTATGTATACATGCATGTGTGTATATGTGTGTATGTATGCATGTGTGTATATATATGTGTATGTATATTGCATGTGTACATGTGTGTGTATATATGCATGTGTATACATGTGTGTGTATGTGTATGTGTGTGTATGTATGCATGCATGTGTATGTATGTGTATGTGTGTATATATTGTATGCATGCATGTGTGTATATATGTGTGTGTATGTATGTGTGTATGCATGTGTGTGTATCTATGCATGTGTGTATATGTGTATATGTGTGTATGCATACATGTGTGTATATGTGTATGTATGTATGCATATGTGTATATATGTGTGTGTGTATGTATGTGTGTATATGTGTGTGTGTATGTGTATGTATGCATATGTGTATATATGTGTGTGTATGTATGTGTGTATGCATGTGTGTGTATGTATGCATGTGTGTAAATTTATATGTGTGTGTATGCATGCATGTGTGTATATGTGTGTGTATGTAAGCATGCATGTGTGTATAGGTGTGTGTATGTAAGCATGCATGTGTGTATAGGTGTGTGTATGTAAGCATGCATGTGTGTACATGTATGTGTGTATGTATGCATGTGTAAATGTGTGTGTGTATGTATGCTCTATTTTCCTATCTCTATCTTCCTTTCTTTCATTATTCTTTATCTCTCACTCTCTCTCTCTTCTCTCTCTCTCTCTCTCTCTCTCTCTCTCTCTCTCTTTCTCTCTCTCTCTCTCTCTCTCTCTCTCTCTCTCTCTCTCTCTTTCTCTCTCTCCTTCTCTCTCTATCAATAGAGAATAAAACAATCACGTACAAGTATGTCCCTCTTTTGAATCGTTGTCATCAAAGCGTAATGTATGTCATCTATCGTCCAATTCCAAATAATCGACGCCAAAGAACTTCTGCAAAATCAAAGAAAAGAGAAATTATAAAAGCTAAAGCATAGAGAAACACAAATGCTAACAGTATGCGCAACACTTACCAAGATGTGAGATCTAAGCCGAGAGAGTGTGTGTAGAGAGAGAGATCTGTGTGTGTGTGTGTGTGCACAAGACAATGCAGGTCGCAATTCGGTTCACGTGTGCAAGTTCAACAGAAGACCAATAGTACTCAAACACACGCAAAAATGTGAAGTTTTGCTCTCCGTTTTGCTCTCGGGTTCGCGGTATGTTTAAAACTTGCCGCTGGTATATGCGTCGGTGTGGGCGTTGGTATATGCGTCAGTAATTCCCAGTAAATTACCGACGCTTATACCGGCTCCCATACCGACGCATATACCGACGCATATACTGATGCTTATACCGGTGCCCATACTGATGCATATACCAATGCATATACCGACGCTTATACCGATGGCTGCGGGCCACACTGACGATCCGTTTTAAATGGTCATACCGACAGTCACTTGACCGTCGGTATCTCTAAGTGATATTTTCCGAAGCCCATATCGATGTTGAGTGTGACAGTCGGTATATACAACGTCAATATGCCCCTCATATGTTGTAGTGATACATACACATGCATACATACATGCACTTAAATACAAACATGATATGCAAACAAAATCATATGCATACATGCACATGCATAAAAGAACATGCAAACATGCACATGCACTAATAACCATGCATAAACATACATGCACATGCATAAATGCACATGCACTAGCAACCACTCATGATATGCAAAACAAAATCATATGCATACATGCAGATGCATTAATGAACATGCATACATGCACATGCACTAACAACCATGCATGAACATGTATGCACTAACATGCAACAAGCAAACATGCATGACATGTATACATTCATGCAAACACTATCATACACGCATAACATAAATCAACATGCATGCATTCATAATAAGCACATAACATCTAATTTGCATACCTTAATTGACATGCATTAACTAAGATGTATAAATTTCCAACATGCATTAGCTAAATATACATTTACTAACACCTAACATGCAATAACATATGCATGCAGTTAACATACATCTAACATTCATAAACATACCTATCATTTACATGCATATCCTAACATCTAACATGCACTACCTTAACTAACATACATTAACATACCTAACTTCTAACATCTAGCATGCATTGCTTAAGATCTAACATGCATTAACATTCCTAACTTCTAACATGCATACACTTCTAACATACATTAACATGAGTACAACATTTACTAAACATCCCTAACATGCACTAACAACTAACATGGGTTCATGCACTAACATGGGTAAAATCAAAACATGCCTATCATGATACATGGGTAAATGCACTTATCTCTAACATCTAACATGGGCACAAACATCACTAAATCTATTGCATTTTCAACTAAGTTATTAACAAACTAAGGGTTGAAGAAGCTTGGGTTAAGGGTAAGAAAAGGAAAGGTTAAGCTAAGAATAGATAGGATAATTATTTGGAAATAGAGAAGTTGGGAAGAAGTAAAGAATTCTTTGGAAGAAATGAAGGCTAAGTGGTTCCTTCTTTTTGCTAACCTGTAAACACACAAAAAACTTTAGAATAAGAGTCATATAATTAATATGAAACCAATCTAATTAATTAAACATACACACATACACATATACTTAAATATATATACTTATATTAAAACAAATACATATATTAACACATAGACATGTATTAAGACATATATAAAACATACATCCACACACATACATAAATAAATACATATATAGTCACACATATATATAAATAAACATAAACATTACTAAATTATATTTATTTCATATATATTTTAATATGTAAGTAATAAATAATATTTATAGTAACTACTAAAATAAAACATATTAAAAACATTAAAAAGAAATAAGATTCGTAATATAAAATAACAAAAACAAAAACTATCTCATTCTCTCTCTCTCTCTCTCTCTCTCTCTCTCTCTTTCTCTCTCTCTCTCTCTCGGAAGATAAGGAGAATAGTTTAAAAAAAGAAAAATCAAGATAAAAATAATAAAATAAAAATAAAATAAAAAATAACTATAGTAAAAAAAAAATTTTACTTCTCTCTCTCTCTCTCTCTCTGTCTCTCTCTCTCTCTCTCTCTGTGTGTGTGTGTGTGCTGCACGCGCAGCTCTGTTGCACTACCGACAGAGAAAGAGAGGGAGAGGGAGAAGGAGAGCATTAAAGAAGAGGGAGAGGAAGGACTATAATGAAGCAGAGAATAAAAAAGAACTAAAGAAAAATATATGGAAAAAGATGAATCTAAATATGCGTCGACCAATTTCCAAGCAAAAAAAATTGCTTTCATTTAATTGAAGGACAAAAGCAAGTGAGATGGCCTTCTCTCTCCTCCTGTCAGAGGACTGTCATGGAAATGTGTGCATAAATGACTATAGTCTAGAGCAAAGGAAAATAGAGTACATGAAAAATCACATGAGCTTGCGAGTACATACTCCCTCTTTATATAGATGAGAGTAGCCCACCATAGCCCACATTTTCCTTTAGATAACTGATCCATACAACCTACATTAACTTCTCTTTAACTCAACAACCCTCCAACAAGATTTTAGGCGTGGAAATGTCCTCTATTTGTTTTCTCAAAAATAGAACCATTCAATTAAATATATACAAGACCATAGACTTTAGATTTAAATACAACCTTTCACTTCTTTTTTATTTATTCAATTACTTTTGAATAAATACAAACCTCTAGAATGAATTAAAGTAAACCCATCAATTATTTTAAATGTATACATAACCTTAGTGTTAAAATATCAATTAATATTTAACATATTTAATTAACCATTTATAATTAAAATATTTGGTAAGGTTCCATTTAATATATTTTATATTAATTATAAACTCATTTAGTGACTAAAACCTTCTTAATTAATCTCTTAGCCATAGGTTTACCCTTCAACTAACTTCAAACCATGTTAATTAACCCCAACTAACCCTTAAACGTATCTTCTAACCTTTCATAACTCTCTAGATTTAATAATTAACCCTTAATTAGCCTTAAAACTAAGCTTGAACCCTATAAAACATGATCAAAACCTACGTCTGACCCTTAATTACCCTTGCATTTACTTTCAAATCATAAACAAACCCTTGACTAACCCTTGATTTTTCATCTATACCTTTAATAATATTTGATCATCAAACTTCTTATCCTGCAAAATTAAAATCAAACATTTAGTCAAAATTATCATAATTTAACCAAACTTATATCAATCAATCAATCTTTTAATTTTAGTAATATTTTAAGAGTAACAAGTTCTTTTCGATATCCGCCCCTACTAAACCTGCACATCGTCCCAATGGGCCAACCTGCAGATTCGAGTGGAACATATAAAATTCTTTTGAAAATAAGTTTTAAATTTTTCAAAGTTTTATTTTATCATGCATTCATACTTTGTGCAATTAAAAAAATTAGTACAAATCATCTAAAAAAAACAAAGTAGATACAAGTCATATAAATATCATGTCATATTTCTGAATGCACATTTAAACAAGCATTTATAAGAATAAATCATAAGTTTCATAGTCCTTCTGTTCATGTCACTTGCTTAGAATAAATAACTTATCCTGCATAACAGCATAGACCAAAACTTTTTTCATCAGTTAATAGAATTATATGCCTACTACTTTTATTTCCTATGTTCTGACTCTCTACTCATTTTCTTTTTTTCATATCATTTTTCTTTTGCTTTATTACTTCATCCCAACTCAGATTTTTATTTATTTTCACAAATGGGCCTATACCGAAATTGGGTGTGACTCCTGGACTTGTCCACCTGGCCAAGTTTATTCCACTTGTTTGCCAACCCGGCATAGCACACGAAAACACTATGTCAGCCCTACATGAAATTGATGTCATCTCGTGGCTTTGATTGTCCGACCAGAGTAACTCCACTCGCCTACCGACCCATGCAAGCGCATGACAACATAAAGGTTAGGCCTATGAGCGTCAGCTCGTGGCCTTGATCACCCGACCAAGGTTGTTCCACCCGCCTACTAGCCCAACATAGCGCACCAACTACAAACACATACATATATGCTAATTGGGTATGAAGTTTTATTTATTTATTTTTTTAGTTCATTTAGAGGTTAGATCTCATAAGGAATAAATAGCAAGATACAAAAAATCCCACTTACTAATGGATAAAATTTTTAGTATATACATGTATTCATAATAAAGCTACATTTTCTTTCACAAGCTTCCAATTCCAAAATTTCATATAAATCCTAGTTTTCATGCTTCAATCATAAATATATTAGATATTTTTACATCTTAAATTCTACTTGATTTTTTTAAATAATTTGAATATATCCTTTTAATCCATGCAGTAATGCAGTGCATATACACAAAAAATCAAAGAATCTTCAATTAGAACTTTTTCACTTGATTTTAACTATATATTTTAATCATCATCTTCATCTTCATTAGCATCAATCTCATCAATCTCATATTCTTCATTATTTCTCTTCTTAAACAATTTAACTCTTTTACTTGCAATCAAATTCTTCAACAAAGAACCATCAAATTCTCTAAGTTTAAATGTACCTTTATCAAATACAGTTACAACTACATATGGACCAAACCACCTTTTAATTAACTTTCTCCTAGCATCATACTCTGTATCAAAAGTACTATCATAAACTAATACCCAATCATCTACTTCTATAGTACGAGGCCTAAGTCTATGTTTTTTATCAAAATAGATTTTATTTTTAACACGCGATTCTCTAACTTTTTGTACAACTTCTTCAATCATTTTATTTCCTAAATTTAACTGCATAATCCTAACAGAAATCAGATCTTCACGAGTCATCTCATTATTCCACGAAAGTGTCATCCATGAAATAATTTGGGTCTGGATAGGAAAAATCGGCTTTTGAGAGTACATTAGTTCTGTAGGCATAAATCATGTAGATCTAGTATACGTCATCCTATCTGTCCATAGTGCGAAAGGAAGGAATCTAGGCCACTGCATTGTATCACCATTGCATGCCTTAGAAATTGCCTTCATAGTAGAGGGATGACCCCGCTCAATCTTACAATTAGACTCCGGATTATAAGCAGTAGTGAGAGATAGACGAATCCCATGCTGGTCAAAGAATTCTCTAGCCTCTCTAGCATCTCAACCCTATCTGCTACTATCTTTTCTACATAGCAAAATCTAGAAATAACTTCTTCTAACAAAAATTTACATACGTTATAAGTAGATTTAGTATGAAGAGCTCTACCCTCTACATGATTAGTGAAGTCTTCCCTAGCTAAGACTATATATCTCATCCTATCTAAACCTTTAGGCATGGTCACTAAATCAACTACCCACTTGTAATGTATACAAGGAGGATAGGTAGGGTGCAAAGGTTCTCTATGACTAACTGACAAATGTACTTGACAAGTAATACAAGAACTTACAAAGTCATGTATATTCACATACATACCCGGCCACCAATAAGCTTCTCTAATTTTATCATAAGTCACATAAAAGCCTTTATGACCTACCCAAAGAGTTTCATGCATATCTATCATAACTCTATGTTGAAGATTTTTATTTCCTAAAACTTGTTGAGGATATCTAATTTTCCCTTTTGGATGACGCCAAATAAAACCATCTTTTAGAAAGAAATTAAATGCACGTTTCCTAATGTCTCTAAATCTATTAGCTGACCAAACAGGTAATTGCTTCAAAGTGCTAAGATAATATCCTATATCATACCAAATTCCCTCATAATCATTTTCATTAAATTTTTCATACACATAAACATCAGAAATATAATTGATCACATTTAATTCAGTTTCAGTTATGTCATCATCTTCAAACTTAGCCCTAGAAAGCATATCTGCAACAGAGTTAGTTTTTTCAGAATTATGATTTAAAACAGAATTAATAAACTTAATATAAGATATCCACCTTAACATTGCTATATCTGGAGAAGAACAATTAGTAATCATTCCTATTAATGGTAAACAATTTGTTTCTATTACTACATTAGCTCCTATAAAATAATCCTTAACCATCTTTAACGCAGTAACTAAACCCCATAATTCACGTTTTATTTGTGGATAATTTTTTTGAGTTTCATGTAAAATTTTAGCCCTAAATCTAATAGCATATCTATTTCCCTCAGTATCATCTTGTCCTATTATCCATCCTATTCCTATGGGACTAGTATCTACAGTTAAAATAATCGATTTTATTATTAGAGTAATTTGCACGTTTTAAAACATGTACATTAGAAAGTAAACTTTTTATTTTCTTCATTGCTTTAACATGAGTTTCAGTTCATTTAAATTTTCCATTTTTTCTAGGTAAATCATACAACGGATTAGCTACATGAGCATAATGTGGAATCCAAATAGCATAAAATACACATGCTCCTAAGAAATGTCTAACCTCACTAATATTCTTACAAGTTTCAGATAATTTATTTATAGCATCTACTTTTTGAGGATAAGGCCTACGACCATAGTAACCACATAAATTTCCTATAATTAAAACTTTATTAACACCAAACACTGATTTTTCTATGGAAAAAGTTCATCCTACTTCTTCAAATCTTTTAAGTATTTTCTCAGAATCTAAAATATGATTAGATACAGACTTCCTACATCCTAAAGAATCTAATGTTTCATCTTTTTCTTTTTCTTCACAGCCTTTAATTGGAATATCATCTATAAACGACATGGTCACATTAGGAATAAAATCATGAAGAACCATATTCATTGCATTCATCATATGTGCTACCGAATTTTTAGCTCCTTGAGGAAGAGTACACATATGAACTAATCCTAAAGGAGTCTTCATCGTAGTAATATCTCTACTCTCAGTATTAAGCTAGAACTGATCATAACCTAAAAATAAAGCACCCATAGAGTAGATAGAATGCCCAGCAAAAGCTTCAACAAATTCTCCTACAATAGGGCCGGTTCCCACATTCCTAATAGTAACTTTATTTACGGGTTGTAAGTCTTGAATAAATCTAACCATTCTTTTTAGGAACAGTAAACCATCTATTTGAATAAGGTGCGGAGGATGGTTCTAAAATTTTTATATGCATCTTCTCCTTAAGCACTTTCATTAGCTTAGGTAAATGAGCCTTTGGAACCGGTATAGGGCGAGGATTCCAAGGTATATGAGCTATGGTAAATATGATCATAGGAGATACTATCCTAGGGTCAACACATCTTATTTCATGTCGATAAAGAGAGAAAGCTTTTCCATGTTTTCTAATCATTTCACAAAACAATTCACGTTCAGTAGGCAATAAAAAAGAAGCTTCATTTCCTTTTTTTTATCAATTTAATAGTTTCATCAATAAATTTATGTCCTATTTTTGAAATATCACGTAAGATGGGATCATTAGCTACTTGTTTTATTTTCTAGTAACTTCCTTCAACTAAAGCTTGAGCTACAGGTTTCACTTTTTTACCTACTGTTTTACACTTTGTCTTAATTTTAGCTTCATGAAAATCAGAAACAAATTTTAAAATTAAATCATATTCATTTAATGAGTTTAAAAGAATAACATGTAATAATTTTTCATCATGTAAGGTTTCATTTATTTCTTCAAATAAAGTAGAAGAAAAAGAAGTTTCAATTATATTTTCAATATTTTCATTTTTAGACATATATCCTTTATCTTTAATGTTGGAGTTAGATGTCTGCAGAAGCACACAAATAGCACAAGGAAGAAGAAGAACCTTGGAGCACAACACACAAGATTGAATGAATTACTAGAGAATGTACAAAGATAAGTAGCCCATTAGGGCAATAGGCGTATATACAAGCCGGGGGAAAAAACCTCCTAAAGAGGGAAAAAGGTGCCCCGGCGGTCCTAGTGTGTTCACACATATCACTACCTAAATATATCAACAAATCCCCCCTGGGAGTGATGTAGTGAACAAGGAGCTGGCACTCATGTATAAGGAAGTGCCAAGCTATGTGCAAATCACTCCACAAAAGGAAGTAAGCCCAAAGCTTTGTGGAAAGCTTCAAAGTTCTCCCTAGGCAGAGCGTTCGTGAAAAGGTTTGCTATGTTCTCCTGCGTGGGCACATATGCCAAGCTGATCTCCCCAGTAGAGAACCTCTCCCTGACATAGTGATAATGCACCTCAATGTGCTTAGTGCGAGCATGGAACACAGGGTTCCTCACAACTACCAATGCGCTCAGACTGTCGCTAAAGATGGTGGTGGCAGAAGACTGGCGAACACCCAAATCAGCCATAAGACGTCTGAGACCCACACACTCAAGAGTCTCTCTGAAAGCTGCCCTATACTCAACCTCACAATTGGAAGTGGCCACAGGAGGCTCCTTCTTGCTCAACCAAGATATACATGACCTACCAAGCATGAAGCAAAAACCACCCGTGGACACATAAGTGTCATAGCAACCAGCCCAATCTGAGTCAGAAAAAGCATGCAAATCTGGCGGTAGTGATCCACCTTGGGATAAAACAACCCAAGTAGCTGAGTACCACTCAAGTAGCAAAAGATGCGCTTAACCGCCTTCCAATGCGTGACTCCTAGGCAATGCATAAACTTGCTCATCTGTGAGACAACAAATTGAACATATGGCCGAGTAATGCATAAATAAATGAAGCATCCAACAGCCTGCTGATGGAGAACAACATCAAATGCATCTCTAGCATCATGAAGACTCAATCGTAAACCTGTCTCCATAGGAGTGGCAATAGGCTTACAGTCTTCAAGGCCAAAACATTGCAATAATGTGTCAATATATTTCATTTGACACAAAGCCATTCCACCATCAACTTGCATAAATTGAATGCCCAAATAGTGATGCAAATGCCCCAAATCAGACATCTCAAATGAGGCATGCAAATCAGCCTTGAAATCAGCAATATGCTTCTCAATAGGACGAATGAGCAGCATGTCGTCAACATAGACAACAATGATCAGAAGCACATCATTAGCACGCTTAACATATAAGGTGCTTTCAGTTGGACTGTTCTCAAAACCATGTGCAACCAGATAGGCATGTATCTTCTCATACCAAGCACGTGGTGCTTGATTTAAACCATATAATGCCTTCTTTAACTTGCACACGTGGTCTTCATGCCCTTTCTACACAAAGCCATGGGGCTGAAAAAGATACACTTCTTCATGAAAGTCACCATTTAGAAATGCTGTTTTAATGTCCAACTGATGTACATTCCAACCATGATGGGCTGCAAGTGCAAAAATGCTCCGAACAGTAGTCATACGGCATGTAGGTGCAAAGGTCTCATCAAAATCAATGCCTCTTCCCTGCGCATAACCCTTTGCAACAAGCCTAGCCTTATACCTGTCCACTGTACCATCAGGTTTACGATTCAACTTGTATACCCACTTAGTGCCAATGGCCTTCTTGCCAGGAGGCAAGTCACATAAAGAACAAGTACCATTCTTCATTATAGCATCATATTCAGATTGCATGGCAGCCATCCAATTTTCTGAATTTTGTGCTTCATCAAACAAAACAGGTTCATTCTCATCAAGAGACTAAATGCAGCCATAGCATAGCAATCTGATGCAAAAGAGGCACTATGAGAGCCTGAACGAGTACGATATGACAGAGGTGCATCTAATTTGCTGTCACGCAAAGTCTGCACCAGCCATTTTGGCATAGTTCTTGCCTGCTTAATATCAACTCTCATCAATAAGTGCATCATGTACATCTCCATCAGAAATAGAATTATCTGCATCAGCACATGAAACCTACAAAGGTTGAGAAGTTGCCTCATTAGGACCAACACTAGACTGTCCACCTGTAAAAAGAGGCATCAAAGTATCATACATGTCTTTGGAGCTAACAGATGTCTCCTTGGTACATGAAAGCAATGGCTGAATAGCATCTTCCACAAAAACAACATCACGGCTAACTAGAATGCGTTTAGTTTTTGGATGATACAGACGATAGCCTTTACTTTAAGAATTGTACCCAACAAAAATACATTTTACTGCCTTATCATCCAATTTTCTGCGATGTTGTTCAAGCACTATTGCATATGCCAAACAACCAAAAACATGCAGATGAGCAACATGCTAAGCCTCATATGGAGTGATAGACTACATCGCTTTAGTGGGACACCTATTAAGTACATATGCTGCACACATGACAATCTCAAGCCAGAAACTATGTGGTAAAGCCTGACTCTTGACCATACACGTCTCCATCTCCATGAGTGACTTGTTCTTCCGTTCAGCAACTCCATTCTGTTGAGGTGTATACAGCACTGTACACTGGTGTTTTATCCAACGTTCAGCCAGAAATGCATTAAAATCAGAAGATATATATTCCCCCCCCCCTCGATCAGAATGGGGGGTGCCCATTTTACATGCTGACAGATTTTCAGCCAAAACCAAAAACTGTTTGAAGCACAAAAACACTTCGGACCTTGCCTTCAATGGATATACCCATGCATGCATGGAAAAATCATCATTGAAAGTCACGAAGTAAAGATAGTTTCCAAAAGAAGGTGTCTCCATAGGACCACAGACATCACTATGTACAAGCTGCAATTTCTGCGTAGCCCGAACTGAACCATCTTTTGGAAAGGAGGAACGCTGCATTTTTTCCAAAATATAACCTTCATATACATGTTTCCCAGGTGCCTCAAGCTTGGGCAAAGAAGACACCATATCAAATTTCTGCAGGTGTAGCAAACTAGCAAAATTCAGATGGCCAAAGCGTGCATGCCAAAGCTTTGCATCTGACATAGCCTGAGAATCATGAACTGCACATGTCGAATCATTCACACATCTTTCATAGTCTATGAGCTTACATAGCCCACGACATAAAATGCCAGAAGCAATAATAACATCGCCATTTGACAAATCATGAACTGTACATCTGTCATCAACAAATTTCACAACCAAGCCAATCTTGGCTAATGCAGAAACTGATAACAGATTCTTCTTGATCCCTGGCACAAATAAAGCATCTAACAAGGTGAAAGAACTACCATCAGCAGTAGTCACGGACAAGAGGAGTTGTTGGTGCATGTGATAGTATTCCTTGTAGGGGAAGGCTCGAGTGAAGAGAAGAAACTACACTACAAGGTAATATGTTTGGTCGCCCCACTTTCAAAGTACCAAACATCTGAGTCCACTGCAGACAACTGCTCATGAGAAGATGGGTCAAAACTGCAAACAGTAGTAAATGCCCATTCTTCTTCCTCACAAGATTAGGAGACTCTGTTTTTGGTGTAGAGGCTTCTTCAACAACCATTCCAACCTCCTTTTTCTTTGCCTCTTTTGCAGCCAATTTTGGACAGTTCTTTATGATATGATCATTCCCTTTACAGTACTTGCAAAACAATTTCTACTTTTCTGATTTCTTCTCATCTTTATCCTGGTTCTTCGAATGTGCAGCATTTGCAGATTTCTACTTACTAGTAGAAGAGCTCCATTTTCCTTTGCCCTTCTGACTAGCGAGGAAAGCTTGATCTGCAACATGCATAATGGACATGTTCTGCCTGGAGTGATCTTCCTGCAACAGAACAGAGACTAACTCCTCAAATGATAAAGCATTCGGATCGCCTTTCATCATCCACCGAAGAGTAGAAGCAAAACTCTGATATGAATCAGGAAGACCATTCAGAACGGTTTGCACAAGTGAGCTATCTGGTATAACCTCATCAACAAAAATCAATTGTTTCTTCAAATCTTTGATCTTTGTTAGGAAATTGTCCATAGAATCACCTTCATTCATGTGCTCACTCTTCAACTGTTTTGAGAGGTAAGCAACACGAGCCTTAATCCTAGCTTGATACAATGTGGTAAGTGTATCCCAAGCATCCCTAGCTGTTCTGCAAGAGCGAATATGAGGAATAATGGCATGTTTGACAGACAAAGCTATCAATGCATGTGCCTCGGCATCTCTGCCATCCCAATGAATCTGCTCTGCAGTAGGTGTAGCAGAAACAGCAGCACGAACAGGAATCTGCACAATATCATCTTCGACACCATCTTCATCAGCTCCAACACCTGTATTCGGAGTACCTGTTGTTATAGGTGTAACAGGACGTCTTTCAACACCCTGCATAATGTTCCATAATCCTTTTGCAACCAATATGTGCATCATATAAGCCCATAATGGGTAGTTGGTACCATCCAACTTATCCTCAATAGCCAACATATGGAATACATCACTGCTTTAAGCCATGGCCGGTGACTAAAATACCTTGATGCAAAAAGATGATTATATCTCAAAAAGTTGAACAGAACTGCCCAAACGAGTTCTGCTAAACCTGTAGCAGACTTCGCGACACTTATACTGGCGAACAGAAAGAGGTATATACCTTTGGCACAAAAAGATGAAATAGCCTGCACAAGCACTATGATAGTGTGTTCGGAGGCCGAAACGAGCTTAGATCATGATTTCGGCACCATAGAGCAAAGCATTTCTGATCTCTAAAACACCCTGAGTATGCTCACCAAATTTCATGCGAAAGTGAGACTGCAAACAGAGGAGTGTTGATGGTGCGCTGGATGAAGCGACAACCTGCTCTGATACCAATTGTTGGATTTAGATGTCTGTGGAAGCACATGAAAAACACAAGGAAGAAGAAGAAGCTTGGAGCACAACACACAAGATTGAATGAATTACAAGAGAATGTACAAAGTTAAGTAGCCCATTAGGGCAATCGGCGTATATACAAGCCGGGGGAAAAAAACCTCCTAGAGAGGGAAAAAAGTGCCTCGGCGGTCCTAGTGTGTTCACATACATCACTACCTAAATATATGACCATTTATAATATTTTTCATGTTTTTTCATTATTTTTCTAGGAATAACTTTACTATTTAAAATTTGTAATTTTTAAGATGCAAAATAAACAAAAAAATTACCTATTTTATGTACATACTTATGCGAGATATCAAACCAGTTACCACTGTTGTCCTGCTCAACAATAGTGTCTAGTAAAAATTTTGATCAAAGTATGTTCCAGAATCACTAAGAGGTAGATGACTCTCGTGCATCTTCTCTTTTGAACTGATAGGTGTTTTCCTAATTTTTTCTCTATTTCTAATATGGTTTGGGTTAACACTCATTACTTGTAAGGATTGTAAGTCATCTTTTGATCTAAATCTTGCATAAGCAGAGCCATCTTCCATTATTTTTGTTTCCATTCTAGTTTCACAGATAAAGGGTTGCCCTAAGATGATTTCATAAGAACAGTTATCTTGTATAAAAAAAGTGAAATGTTTCACTTATCCCACCTATTGAAATTGGAATGTTGGCACATGCTCCTAAAAGTGCACCACATCCGTTGTCTGTTGTTCTCATAATCCACCCATGCTGTTTATTTATAGGCCATCTGAATTTATCATATAATTCTTTTGATATTACGTTTATTTCTGAACGTGAATCTAGTAAAGCTAAAGCTATACAAGAATTTCTCCTATCTCTTAAATTTACTTTGATCTCTGGCATTCCCCTAGCCCAAAAAATCATTTTGTCATTGCTTTCAGATTTTTCCTGTATATTATTTAGAAGTATAGGTCCTAAAAAAATTTTATTAACATATCCTTCACTTTCTTCCTCATCATTAGAATCAAAAGAAAAAGAATCTTTAGAAATATAAGTTACATCTACATTGCCATGCATTTCAGTATCAGAATTTAAGGGAATTCTTTTTCTTTTAATCATCTTTATAAAGTTATCCTTAAATTCTAATTTAACTATAGTAAATAATTGTTCAACTGACATAGTCAACTTTTTAAAAGAATATCATACAATATTTCTTTTGTGTCTTTTTTTTATTCAAGTTCTGATGAGCTTTTGGAATTCTTTTGGGTTTCTTGGGTTTTCCCTCATTTTTATCTGTTTCTTCATTAGTCTTTGAATCTAATTCACTAGGTTTGTTTGATGTCTCACGTTGTTTGCCCTCCCGTATATCTTTTCTTTTTTGCTCATCTAAATTTTTGTTTTCATTAAATTTTACATTTTTAGGTTCTTTTCTTAATTGTTTTCTAGTTACTCTTTGATTTGTTTCATCTAAATCTTGAGTTTCATCTCTTTTTCTCTTTTCTTCCACATTGGCTATATGTGAAAAAATAGAGAAATTATCTATAGGTGAATTCCATGTTGTTTATCTATAGGCCATCTAAATTTATCATATAATTCTTTTGATATTACGTTTATTTCTGAACTTGAATCTAGTAAAGCTAAAGCTGTACAAGATTTTTTCCTATCTCCTAAATTTACTTTAATCTCAGGTGTTCCCCTAGCCCAAAAACTCTTTTTGTAATTGCTTTAAAATTTTTCTTGTATATTATCTGGAATTATAGGTCCTCAAAAAATGTTTATTAACGTATCCTTCACTTTCTTCCTCATCATCAGAATCAGAAGAAAAAGAATCTTTAGAAATATGAGTTACATCTACATTGTCATGCATTTTAGTATCAATATTTAATGGAAATATTTTTCTTTTAATCATTTTAATAAAGTTATCTGTGAATTCTAATTTAGCTATGGTAAATAATTTTTCAAGTGACATAGTAACTTGACTTTTTAAAAGAATATCATACAGTATTTCTTTTGGATCATTTTTTTGTTCAAGTTCTGATGTTAAAATAGATTTCGGAATTCTTTTGGGTTTCTTGGTTTTCCCCTCATTTTTATTTGTTTCTTCATTAGTCTCTGAATCTAATTCACTAGGTTTGTTTGATGTCTCAAGTTGTTTGCCCTCCCTTATATCTTTTCTTTTCTCCTCATCTAAATTTGTGTTTTCATTAAATTGTACATTTTTAGATTCTTTTCTCAATTGTTTTCAAGTTACTCTTTGATTAGTTTCATCTAAATCTTGAGTTTCATCCCTTTTTCTCTTTTCTTCCACATTTGCAATATGTGAGAAGATAGAGAAATTATCTATAGGTGAGTTCCATGCTGTTTTGTTCATTATATCATCTCTAGCTTTTATCAACGCTTCTATTGAATAATTTTTGGTCTCATTTGATGTTTCATCATCTAGATCACTTTCATCACATTCTAATCTAACCTCTGATGAGCTTCTTTGTGCCTCATATATATTTTCATATAGTTTTTGCATTCCACCTTTTCCCCAATTTAGAGCTAGTGGGAGGTGGGTGTGGTAGTCACATAGTTTTTTATCAATATTAATTACTAGTTTTCTTTCTTTTGCCTCTTTTAAAGATTCACAGGCATAAGACATATGTTCAGTGGAGTCACACCAAACACATCGTCGGGTGGGTGTGCCTCTTCGTTCATTATTCTGAGCTACAGGTAGATTCACTAAAGGTGCTATAGATATATGATTTATTTGTGGGGCATGAGTAAATTGAGGACCTAAAATTGTTCTATCTTGACTAGTTAAAGAATGAATTGTTTTTGAAGTGTTGCCACTTCCTTAGTTATATTCGTATGCATCTCCATCATATTATCTATTTTATTAAATAGTATTTCAAACTGTAACTCACTAGGGATTTTAGAAGTTGATGCCTATTCAGTTGAACAAGACTTTATATTAATTTTAGGATTTTGAGTAGATGGATCTACTGTTGGAAAGCTTGAATTGATATCATATAGTAATGACTGTCTCTGTTTCATTTGTGCTACTACTTCTACTACTTGTTTTAGTATCGCCCAGTCTTCCGTTAAACCACATCTTTTCCCTGGTTCCTCTAGTCCTCTTTCTACTTCACTTCTAATGTCTGTAGGTAAAACTTTTAGGAAATAAAGTACTATATCTGGTGTAAGAGCAGTCCTATCTTGCTCAGGCATTGTGAAAATCTCTTCATAAATTCTCCATGTAATTGTGTAAGAGATATTTGGGTTTTTGAAGTGGTAAGCCACTTCATAAATCCTTCCCTACTCTGATGACTATAATCTTCTAAGTAAAATTCTTTATGCATTTGTTTTTTAAATTATTCCCATGCAAGTGCTTTATGAGGTTCTATAACACTAATGGCTGAACCTATTGCAAGTCTTACTAAAAATGTTACACATTTATCTACTGGCAAACCATGTAGTTTTGCTAGGTCTTCAAAAATGTCTAAATAATTAGTTGCCTTAACTCTAGCGAATTTCTCTTTTTCTTTTAGCATAGCTTCAACTACTTTTTGTCCTTGGGTTTCTAACATCATATTTTTGAATAACTCATCCATTTTGTTATGTATGTTAGAACTAGACCTAAGTTTTTTAATATAATCCTTAATTTCTTCCTAAACTTTAGATTTTTGTTCCCTTACCAAAGTAACTAAGTTGTTTGACTGCAGATTTACTTAATTTTTAAAACCTTTAAACAAGTGTTGAAAATAGATTCTAACTTTCAAATGAAAACTCTTGTTGAATTTTCAAACTAAAGTTATGCTAATCTAACAATCCTTAATAATTTAATGAAAACTAGATACTAACTTTTCAAATAAAATGGAACCTTACCAAATATTTTAATTATAAATGGTTAATTAAATATGTTAAATATTAATTGATATTTTAACACTAAGGTTATGTATACATTTAAAAGAATTGATGGATTTAATTTAATTTATTCTAGAGGTTTGTATTTATTCAAAAGTAATTAAATAAATAAAAAAGAAGTGAAAGGTTGTATTTGAATCTAAAGTCTATGGTCCTGTATATATTTAATTGAATGGTTGTATTTTTGGGAAAACAAATAGAGGAAATTTCCATGCCTAAAATCTTGTTGGAGTGTTGTTGAGTTAAAGAGAAGTTAATGTAGGCTACATGGATCAGTTATCTAAAGGAAAATGTGGGCTATGGTGGACTACTCTCATCTATATAAAGAGGGAGTACGTACTCACATGCTCATGTGATTTTTTAGGTACTCTATTTTCCTTCTCTCTAGACTATAGTCATTTATGCACGCATTTCCATGACAGTCCTCTGACAGGAGGAGAGAGAAGGCCATCTCTCTTGCTTTTGTCCTTCAATTAAATGAAAGCAATTTTTTTTGCGTGGAAATTGGTCGACAGAGATTTAGATTCATCTTTTTTCATATATTTTGCTTTAATTCTTTTTTATTCTCTGCTTCATTATAGTCCTTCTTCTCCCTCTTCTTTAATGCTCTCCTTCTCCCTCTCCCTCTCTTTCTCTACCGGTGGTGCAGCACAGACACACACACAGAGAGAGAGAGAGAGAGAGAGAGAGAGAGAGAGAGAGAGAGAGAGAGAGAAAGTTTTGTCTATAGTTATTTTTTATTTTATTTTTATTTTATTATTTTTATCTTGATTTTTTTTAACTGTTCTCCTTGTCTTCCTCTATCCGTGCCGCGAGCGGACGCAACCGACGGTGCATATATATATATATATATATATATATATATATATATATATATATATATATATATATATATATATATATATATATATATATATATATATATATATATATATATATATATATATATATATATAGAGAGAGAGAGAGAGAGAGAGAGAGAGAGAGAGAGAGAGAGAGAAAGAGAGAGAGATTGGGATAAAGATTTTTTATTTTATTTTTTCCTCTTTATTTTATTCTTTTAATTTTCCTCCTTTTCCCTTCTCTTTTTCTTGCAGCGGGGCCGTTCGTCAGAAGAGAGAGAGAGAGAGAGAGAGAGAGAGAGAGAGAGAGAGAGAGAGAGAGAGAGAGAGAGAGAGAGAGAGAGAGAGAGAGATAGAGAGAGAGAGAGAGACTGAGATAATTTTTATTCTTGTTATTTTATATTATGAATCTTATTTCTTTTTAATATTTTTAATATGTTTTATTTTAGTAGTTACTATAAATATTTTTTATTACTTGCATATTAAAATAGATATGAAATAAATAAAATTTAGTAATGTTTATGTTTATTTATATATATGTGACTGTATATGTATTTATTTATTTATGTCTGTGGATGTATGTTTTATATATGTCTTAATATATGTCAATGTGTTAATATATGTATTTGTTTTAATATAAGTATATATATTTAAGTATTTATGTATGTGTGTATGTTTAATTAATTAGATTGGTTTCATATTAGTTATATGATTGTTATTCTAAAGTTTTTTGTGTGTTCACAGGTTAGCAAAAAGAAGGAACCACTTAGCCTTGATTTCTTCCAAAGAATTCTTTACTTCTTCCCAACTTCTCTATTTCCAAATAATTATCCTATCTATTCTTAGCTTAACCTTTCCTTTTCTTACCCTTAACCCAAGCTTCTTCAACCCTTAGTTTGTTAATAACTTAGTTGAAAATGCATTAGATTTAGTGATGTTTGTGCCAATGTTAGATGTTGTTAGAGATAAGTGCATTTACCTATGTATCATGATAGACATGTTTTGATTGTACCCATGTTAGTGCATGAACCCATGTTAGTTGTTAGTGCATGTTACGCATGTTTAGTAAATGTTGTACCCATGTTAATGTATGTTAGAAGTGTATGCATGTTAGAAGTTAGGAATGTCAATGCATGTTAGTTAAGGTAATGCATGTTAGATCTTAAGCAATGCATGCTAGATGTTAGAAGTTAGGTATGTTTATGTATGATAGTTAAGGTAGTGCATGTTAGATGTTAGGATATGCATGTAAATGATAGGTATGTTTATGAATGTTAGATGTATGTTAAGTGCATGCATATGTTATTGCATGTTAGGTGTTAGTAAATGTATATTTAGCTAATGCATGTTAGTTAATGCATGTCAATTATTGTATGCAAATTAGATGTTATGTGCTTATCATGAATGCATGCATGTTGATGTATGTTATGCATGTGTGATAGTGTTTGCATGAATGTATACATGTCATGCATGTTTGCTTGTTGCATGTTAGTGCATATATGTTCATGCATGGTTGTTAGTGCATGTGCATGTATGCATGTTCATTAATGCATGTGCATGTATGCATATGATTTTGTTTTGCATATCATGAGTGGTTGCTAGTGCATGTGCATTTATGCATGTGCATGTATGTTTATGCATGGTTATTAGTGCATGTGCATGTTTGCATGTTCTTTTATGCACATTAGGGGAAAAAGTGAACCCTGCATGGGCCTTGTAAGGATCCCTAATTTTTAGGGATTAAAATTAATCATGTTTAGGATTCATGAAGAAAATAAAACCACTAGTGGTTTCTAATATAGAATTATTATTTTTGAAGAGCTACAGGCGACTGATCAATCGGGATGGATTCGTGGCTATTGAGAGCCCTTGGATCTTTTTCACCAATGGATGGGATTAACAAGATATGACTGTCAAAAAACGACAAAATAGATGTCTCAGTCTTGGCTAATGACAACCGTTAGATTCTCTCCACGAATGGACACGATTGAATCGCTTATGTCTGGCAAAAGAAGACAAAAGGGAACAGGCCATCATTGTACTTGTAGGTGATGAGAGAGAGTATGAGCTCGTGGGCGATGATTCCTGCTCACGGACGGCGCTGATTTTGGTCAGGGACGACGAGGATTCATGCTCTCATCTCTGGCAGAAAAAGACAAAGCTTGAGTCACATCACTTATGGGGGATGGGAAAAAGCAAGAGAGAGAGTATTGAAAATGGGACCGAAAGGAATAACGTCCGTCAGATTGGTTCAAATCTTATGGCTAAAATTGAACCACGCGGTCGCGTAGCTGGGACTTAATACAAGCACTTGGATCTTGTGTTGATCCAAGGGTGGAAGATCAATGGCGCCTTTTTCGATTTGTTTGAACATGAACCATTGGATCTCTTCTACATCGAATGGCCCAAATCGAATTCGAATGGAACAACTTGACTTTTGTGGTCTATGAAACCACTAAGGGAGGAAATACCATGTTTATCACCTTATTTTGGTTGTTTTGACTAGCCAAAACCAAGGGAAACCTAGGCCTAGCCTACTTGATTGAGGCTCTAGACTGTGGCCACCACCCTCCTCTCATTGGTCCATCACTAATCACCTCTTAATCTAAAAGGCCCATGCAGGGTTCATTTTTTCCCCTAATGCATGTGCATGTATGCATATGATTTTGTTTGCATATCATGTTTGTATTTAAGTGCATGGTTGTATGCATGTGTATGTATGTTCATGCATATGTATGTTAGTGTGCATGAATGCAAATATATGTCATGCATGTATGTTAGTGTGCATGTATGCATGTTCATTTATGTTAGTGTATGTTATGTCATGCATGTATGTTAGTGTGGATGTATGCATGTTCATTTATGTTAGTGTATGTTATGTCATGCATGTATGTTAGTGTGCATGTATGCATGTTCATTTATGTTTTTGTATGATATTTCATGTATGTATGTTAGTATTCATGTGATGTATGTTAGCATATGTAACATGCTGAATATGTATAAGTGTATGAATCTATGTGAATTATATGATGTAATGTATTCATGAATTATTTCTTTGCAATGTATATGATAAAATAAATGAATGTACTAATATATTTATGTGTTTTTGAAAAGTTAATTATCTTATATTAAACTAAGTTAGTTAATTATCTTATATTAAACTAAGTTGTACATATGTTAATATTTAAATGAGTGTTTAATCTTTTATAAAAGCTTACTAATATTTTTCATGTGATTTTTTAGACGATCTGCAGACCTCTTGAAGACAAACTAAAGATTTGAAGTGTGAAGAATTTACTTAGCTAAAATCTATTGATTAACTTGTATAGGATATCCTTTTTTATGAACATAATCTTATAGCTTTGTATAGGAAATCTATCATTAATCTAGTTTCATTTTCTTCTTTTATGTCTAAAGAGGCTTCATCAAGTAGTTCCTTTTTACCTACATCTACCTTTGAAATTTTATTTCCTAGTCCAAATGAAGAAATTAAAGAGGTTGTTAAAGATAAGATAGTAGAAGAAACTTTGCATACAAGAGAATTTGATCGTAGTTTATCTAGATCATTGCCATTAATTTCCTTTGTTCCACCTAGTACCGAAGATAGTGATGATCTTTTTCCACCATCTGTAGTTAGAAACATTGATAATTCCCAAGAAGATTTAAACATAACTGAAACCATTAAAGATCAAGTAGTTAGTGAAAAATTAATCTTACCATCCTATTTTGACGCAGTAGAAAGATATAGAAACACTTTGCCCTACGGACCTTAGGAAAACTTATACTTGTTCTACATAGTCACCCTGTGTGCACTGTTAACGAGACGACTGAATTGATCCGCCAGTCGTCACCATTCGCTCCCACATTTGAACCCGACGTGAAACAAGGGCACAGCAGGACATGTATAAAAATTTTTCCTTTTCTTGCATATGCATTAGCTTGGTTTAGGCTACGTGGTTGCAGCAGCTTGAGGTGATCGTCTTGTAGAGGCAGAAATTACAAACCTTGTAACTCCCTAGTTGTTGAGGGCTGAGCTTATGCTCTAAGCGCCTCCACGGGAATAGGCAAGTATTAAACCTCATCTCTACACCCTTACCATCAATTATTTGAAGAAAAACGTTTGCACACACAACACTTAGATTCTTTGTATTAGGCATTTATTGCTCAACAAATATAACTTGAAAATGTCATATGCACTCTAGATTCTGCTCCAACTGTCAGGTATATTTTCTAAACTTGCATCTATTTGTGACTATTTAAGTAGGGCTTTAGGAGAACTTAAGGTAATAATAATTTCTAGATAAAATATTCATAATTATTTGAAAGTTAGAATTTATTTTTCATTAAAATATTAGGAATTGCTAGATTTAAAATTAAAAAAGAATTCTTATTTAGAAGTTAGTATTTATTTAAGATTGTTTGATTAGTACGATTTTAATTAAAACAATTATTTTATCCTAATTATAAACTCATTTAGTGACTAAAACCTTCTTAATTAATGTATTAGCCATAGGTTTACCCTTCAACTAACTTCAAACCATGTTAATTAACCCCAACTAACCCTTAAACTTATCTTCTAACCTTTCATAACCCTCTAGATTTAATAATTAATCCTTAATTAACCTTAAAACTAAGCTTGAACCCTATAAAACATGATCAAAACCTACATTTGACCCTTAATTACCCTTACATTTACTTTCAAATCATAAACAAACCCTTGACTAACCCTTTATTTTTCATCTATACCTTTAATAATGTTAAAAAAACACTTAGATAAATACTTCCCATCTTGATATTGATCATCAAACTTCTTATCCTACAAAATTAAAATCAAACATTTAGTCAAAAGTATCATAATTTAACCAAACTTATATCAATCAATCTTTTACTTTTAGTAATATTTTAAGAGTAACAAATTCTTTCCGACACCGGATGATCTCGCATATACTCGCTCAAACGCTGATATCCAAAATGTGTAGCATACTCGATCTCATGTTTCCTAGGATATCGGCCATAATCCTTTAGCTGCATTGCAACAAATGAAAAAGATTAGTTTCTTGCATTTTAACTAAAATAGAAAATATACTTACAAGAACACATATACTTACAAATGTAGCTACAAAACCATGATGGCCTATTTGGCCTAGGTGCGATGTGTGCCCGACTCCACTCTCTTCTTTGTAGCACCCTCTTTATGTAAGAAAAAAGAAATACATAAATTAAATGTAAAACTTACTAAAATATATGAAAATTTTAGATATAAACTATTAATTTGTATACCTTCTCCTGAGGAAATGACTCCTCAAGATGTAGATATCTACGAAAACACTTCCACATTTCAGGTGGTATTAGGTCGCCTCTTATTTTTTTCCACCATACAATATCTTCTGTTAATTTAATCTCAAACAGAAAAAGAAATCAGAATACATACACATATATACACACACATACACATACACATACCCACATACCTATATACATGCAAACATATACGCATACATTTATGCATACATATACACATATACATGCATATAACATAAACACACATATACATATCCACATATATACATACACACACATGCATGCATATACACTCATTCATACAAAATACATGCATTTATCCAGCAATAATGTGTATTTGTGTATATGTGAATATTTGTGTATGTGTAAATGTGTATATGTGAATATGTGTGTATGTGTAAATATGTATATGTGAATTTTTTGTGTATGTAAATAATCACATTATTAATATCAAAGCATATTAATGAGATGTGTATGTGTATTAATATGTGGGCTTTTGGACAGCATATTAGAATCAAAGCCATTGATTCTTGACATAAAATAGAGGATTCTAGTATTGTTGTTTCTTTCAAGCAACTATCACGTGCTAGCACAGAAGACTCGAACCTTATAGATGGTGAACTTGCTTACGTAAGAACTATTGGTGGTATCTACAAAATTTCAGTTCGTACATTCAAACAGGTAGAAAAAAGTTTATATTTTTTATGATAGAGTTAGTTATTTTTTTAAGCACCTAATAATGGGTTTTTGTTTTTATATATTTTGATAGGTCATTTTGAAGGTTGACTGTTTTTGAGCCGAGTATAAAGGTAGTAATTCCACATTAAGAAAGGAATTATTTCGGTTTTAGGCAATTGATTCTTCCAAGGTAATGCGATCTACTAAAGAACCATATATTCTTCCTAGGCATATTGAACAAGCATTTTATATAAAAACCCAGATGCTCACCCTTGGTGGCAAGTCCTTCATGTTCAACCTAGAGGTAGGTCATTGTGTGTGTGTGTGTCTGTGTGTATCTGTGTGTATATACGTGTGTATGTGTCTGTGTAAGTGTGTATGTGTCTATGTGTGTATGTGTGTGTCTATGTCTGTATATATGTGTGTGTGTATATATATATATATATATATATATATATATATATATATATATATATATATATATATATATATATATATATATATATATATATATATATATATATATATATATATATATATATATGTATGTATGTATGTATGTATATATATGCATGTGTATGTGTCTGTGTAAATGTGTGTGGATGTGTATGTGTGTGTGTCTATGTGTGTGTGTAAAACTATGTGTATATATGTGTGTATGTGTATATGTGTGTATGTGTCCATGTGTGTGTATGTGTCTATGTGTGTATGTGTATGCATGTAAGCATATATCTATGCATATGCATGTGCATTATGTATGCATATGTATGCATGTGTGTGTATGTGTGTGTATATGTTTGTATGTCTACGTATGCATGTAAGTATGTATGTATGCATATGTGTGTGTGTATATGTGTGTATGTCTATGTATGCATATGCATATGTATGCATGTATGTGTATGTGTGTGGATGTCTCTTTACGTGCGTGTGTGTGTGTGTCTCTCCTTACGTGTTGTGTGTGTGTGTGTGTCTATGTGTGTATATGTATCTGTGTGTATGTGTGTATGCATGTTATAAGCATGTATGTATGCATATGCATATGCATTATGTATGCATATGTATGCATGTGTGTGTATGTGTGTGTATGTCTCTCTATGTGTATATGTGTGTATGCATATGTATGCATGTGTGTGCATGTGTGTGTATGCATATGTATGCATGTGTGTGTATGTGTGTGTATGCATGTAATTATGCATGTATGCATATGCATATGCATTATGTGTGTATGTGTCTATGTGTGTATGTGTGTGTGTGTCTATGTGTATGTGTGTGTATGCATGTGTATGTGTGTGTAAATCTGTGTGTATATGTGTGTGTATGTGTCTATGTGTATGTATGTGTCTATGTGTATGTATGTGTCTATGTGTGTATGTGTATGCATGTGCATTATGTATGCATATGTGTGTGTATGTGTTTGTATGTGTCTATGTGTGCATATGTGTATGCATGTATCTATGCATATGCATGTGCATTATGTATGCAATGTATGCAATGTATGCATATGTGTGTGTGTATGCATGTAAGTATGTTTGTATGCACATGTATATGCATTATGTATGCATATGTATGCATGTATGTGTATGTGTGTATGTCTCTCTATGTGTGTGTACGCATATATGTG
>CM035421.1:133348704-133386204 GCA_020310875.1 Ceratopteris richardii | reverse complement strand
CTCTCTCTCTCTCTCTCTCTCTCTCCCTCTCTCTCTCTCTCTCGCTCTCTCTCTCTCTCTCTCTCTCTCTCTCTCTCTCTCTCTCTCTCTCTCTCTCTCCTCGTTCTCTTGCATCCAAATCTCCGCACAAATGTGCCGGGAGAAATCAAAATTTTTTTTAACATTCCAGAGCGTCGCTTATGCGCCGCTCTGGAGCAGAGGACTTCACTTATGCGACGCTAAAACATCACAGCTAGTTTGCCAACATCACAAATAACATCGCTAGTTAGCAACGCTTTTGGCGATGCACACTTTTAGCATCGCATAAGCGATGCTACCATCGCTTATGCAATGACCGCTCGTAAAAAGAAAAACCCAAAAAGAGGACCGTCGCGTATGCGACACTAGCATCGTATAAGCGACAAATCCCATTTTTTTTTTCAATTCAGGGTTGTCACTACGTCCCCCTATTTCTTGTAGTGAAAGATCATTGGAGATGTAGTATGCAAACCCAAATTTGTGTGTAACAACCTGATCCATATGGCCTCTTGAGTAGCATTGGCCAATCCTCTATACTTTGCCTCTATAGAAGATAAAGCAACAGTAGGTTGCTTCTTTGAAGACCATGATATAGGTTTATCACCTACAAAGGGTAGGTATCCTGAGGTACTCCTTCTATCATCTTTGCATCCTGCCCGATCTACATCTAAATATATCTTAATGTCCAAGTCTGATGTATAAGGGAAATACAATCCATGATTCTGAGTGCCCTTAAGGTACTTCAAAATCCTTTTGGCAGCCTCCAAGTGAGGTGCCCTAGGCTTGTGCATAAACAGACTTAGAACACTTACTTCATAAGAAATATCAATCCTTGTTAATGTAGCATAATTCAAGCTTCCCACTATGCTTTGGTAACCTGCAATGTTCTCAAGTGCATCACCTTCATTGTTGACGCAGCAAGAGCTTGTACTTAAGCTCTTCCTTTAGTGAATGAACTTTATCTGAAGTTTGAAGAAAAACTTCACCAATTCTGGTTGTCTTTCCGGTCAGACACTATGCCTTATGTATGTGTCCCATTTCACAAAACTCTTTTGATCACTTTGTAGCTAATACTAGTGACTTCAAGATGAGCTATGTCTCATGAAAATCTTTACACTGTACTTCGAGATCTAACTTACAGAAGTACCGTAAAATGTTCAATGAGAAAACTGTAACTGTTAACTAACTTTCACAGTAACATGAAATCACTCAGATTTCTTCACACAAAAGAATGTGCTCAATCTTTCCACATGAACATGTGTTTTCTATTAGAGAAGATGTGTACAAAATAGCTTGGCCTCACTTTGCTCATAGCTATGGAAAACTCTCCTATGCTCAATAGTTTCTCCTTACCATCTCTCTGAGATGAATACCCGACATTTCAAGTTCTGTTATTCATTTCTACATACACGCATTTTCTAAGCCTCTCTCCGGCTATCTAAGGCTCTCTTCCGGCCTCTTCTTAAATTCTCTATTTGCTCACCTTGGCTCTTATCAGCTACACTTATTATGATCTTCTAACTCATTTATATACATCTTTGATCCGAGATTCAAAACTTGTAATTTTGGAAGTTTCTATGAACTATATTACAGTAGTAAATTTGTCCCTTCACTAAGGGTTTATTTTTTGACTACTTTGATTCTGCTCCTCTTTGTCTTCATGTTCAATTAGTTAGTGATTCTTCAACAGATCCCCCTCAATCACTAATTTGCATCTTTCGGTCTTTCATATGTCAGAATATCTGCAATCTGATATTTTGTCGAAATGTATACTATTTCAATCTCCTTCTCCATTACCTTTTCCCTTAGGAAATGATATTAAATCTCTATGTGTTTTTTTCTTGCATGAAATACTGGATTTGCTGCAAGATACAACGAGCTCATATTGTCTCTGTGTATGATAGGTCTACCTTGATCAATACCCAAACTTTTGAACAAGGTCTGCATGCATATCACTTCTTTTGCTGCTTCCACAAGTCCTTTATACTCAGCTTCAGTTGACGATAAAGCCACTGTATGCTGCTTCTTTGAACACCAGCTGACAAGCTTATCTCCTAGGTATATCATATACCCATGTGTTGACCTTCTGTCATCTTGACTTCCTGCCCAGTCTGAGTCACTATATGCTCTCAACTTTATATATGATGTAAAAGGATAATATAATCCTTCTTTTATAGTTTTTTTGATATATCTAAGAACTCTTTGTCCTCCAACCCAATGTTGATCCTTCGGATAATGCATAAATTGTGAGAGAACTCCTATTGCATAACTATCTGGTCTTGTTAGCGTAGCATAAATCAAGTTTTCCACTAAAGATTGATACTTTCTCATATCTTTAAACTCTGCACCATCACATTTGCTGAGTTTATGATTTACTTCAAGCGGTGTTGAAGCTTCTTTGCAATTCTCCATGTTAAACTTCTTCATTAAGTTTAGGATACCTTTATTGCGAAACATATACACCATGATCTGTATATGTAACGTCCATTCCAAGAAAGTACGATAACTTTCCTAGATCACTGATCTTGAACTCTTTTTCAAGCAATCTCTTTATCTCCTTGATTCCTTCATCTGAGGTACCTGTGATAATAATGTTATCTACATAAATACAAATGTAGATCATACCTTCATCTATTCTCTTGATGAGTAGACTTGCATCTGCCTTCGAGCTTTGGTATCCACGGTCATTGAGATACTTAACAAGTCTCTAATTCCAAGCTCTTGGAGCTTACTTTAATGCATAGAGTGCTCTTCTTAATCTGCAAACATGATTTGGGTAATTGAAACTTACAAACCCTTTAGGTTGTTCCATGTAGACTTCATCTGATATATATCTATTTAGAAATGCATTCTTTATATCCAACTGACTTAGCTTCCATCCTTTTGATGTTGCTATAGCAATCAATGTCCTTATGGTTGACATCTTTGCCACCGGACTAAATGTCTCATCATAATCTATACCATGCGTCTGAGCATAACCTTTGACTACCAGTCTAGCTTTGTATCTGGTTATCCTTCCATCTGCATGCTTCTTAACTTTGTAAACCCATTTATTTCCAATAACTTTCTTAACATTTGGTTTTGGAACAAGTTCCCAAGTCTTGTTCTCTTCCAGCACATTAAACTCCTCCTTCATTGCTTCTTCCCATTGTTTCTTACCTTTTGCTTCACTGTAATTGTGCGGTTCTTCATCTTCCTTTACTAAGTAAGCATAGATTTTTTGAGTCAAATAAGAAGTATCATAGGAATACCTTGTTGGTTGTTTCCTTACTCTGTTTGACCTTCTTGGTTCATACTCTTCATGTGTATCTGAATACACATCTTCATCAAATCTCGGTCCATTCTCGTTTCTCATACCTGATCCGATCCTGGACGTACTTGCCTGCATTTGATCTTCATCTCCATTCACCTACATATTGGATTTACCTTTTTCAATTCTTCTTATCTCTTCTTCAATTGTTTCATCATTATGCCCTTTATCTGCATACCAATCCATGACCTATAACCCATCTGCTTTTCATCATATCCAATGAACACATATTTTTTAGCTTTTGGTTCAAGCTTATGTCTGAATTGTGATGGTACAAGCATAAGGTACTGATCCAAACACTTTGCAATGATCAAGTGTTGGTTTGTTACCCCACCAAGCTTCATAAGGCGTCATTCCATTTAAAGCTGCACATGGTAATCTATTTACAAGATATGTAGCTGTATTTAAAGCCTCAGCCCAAAGATAGTTTGGACAATTCTTCTCCTTTAGCATTGCTCTTGCAAACTCAATTAGAGTTCGGTTTCTCCTTTCTGTTACTCCATTTTGTTGCGGTGTATACCTGCAAGTTATTTCTTTTTTGATACCTGCATTCCACAGATAATTATTGAATTCTCGAGGAAAATATTCTCCTCCTCCATCAGAACTTAATCATTTAAGTTTTTGTCCTGTAAGTCTTTCAGCATATGCATGAAAATGTTTGAAAGCTCCAAACACTTCTAACTTCTCTTTCAAAACATAAAGTGTTATCCATCTTGTTGCATCATCAATAAAAAGAACATAATACCTTGCGCCACTGATAGAACCTTCTTTTGTCTGTCCCCATACATCTGTATGTATGAGTTCTAGCAAACCATCGTGTTTGTAACCATTTTTCTGAAATGGTAACCTATGGGCTTTTTCCATCTGACAGGCTTCGCACTTGTGAATCATATGTTGATTCTTCATATTTGGTAATCCTCTCATGGATTATTTCTCCACCATATTTTTGATTCCTTTTTCATTAAAGTGTCCTAACCCCTTATGCTAGAGGTCCAATTCTGTAAACACTTATTATTATTATGATTCTGCCTTGATCCTTGAGAATTATGCCAGCAATCATGAGCCAAATGATTACTTAATCCACAAATCCAACAAGTCTTCTTGTTATAATTCTGGTTACCTCTTCCTTTTGTATTACCTCTACTTTTACTTCTAGCATTCCCTCTTCCTCTTGCATAATTTGCTTGAGTAGTCATCTCTTCTTCATCTTTTTCTTTTCCTTTGTCACCTTTCGTCTTACTCTTTGCGTACATAGCAGAACTATGTTCTTTATCTCCATCTATCTTCAAATCTTGCTCAAATGTTAGCATTAGTCCAAGAAACTGATTTAAATTTGGTACAAAATGTTTTAATGAAAGTTCAGTTGAGAGTACGAAAGGTTTCCACCTTTCATCTCCTCTCAATCCTGCAAGCACTTGTGCTATTAACCTGTGATCTTCGATATCCTCATCAATAGATCCAAGAGTATCTGCCAAGTCCTTCATCTTAGTGACATAATCACTAATGCTTTGACTTTGCTTTCTCTTGAACGTTGTGAACTCCGACCATAAGCTAGCCTTCCTAGCTTTAGTAGTGTTTTGGAAAGGATCTTCCAGTGCACTCCATATGTCTTCCACTTTCTCTAGACCTCTAATGTGTGGTAGTAGATGATCTTTAATGGTATTGTAGATGTAAGCTCCTACCGTTGCATCTTTCTTCTGCCACAACTTCAAGGCTTCTAACTCTTCTTTCTTCGGTTGACTGTCGTCTTCAAAAATAGGCTTCTTTTCTTCTCCTCTCATATATATCATTAAGTCTTTACTCAAAAGTAAAGCTTCCATTTGCATTACCCATGCGGGATAATTGTCTCTGTCCAATTTTTCAACAGAAATATGATTTGCCATAATCTTCTTGTTTTTGTTACTGTCGGTGAATATAACGTTAAAGGATTTTACCTTTTGTAAACCTTTACCCTTGAGAATGACTTCATAATGCCTTTCTGATGCCGTTTGGTATTGGTCACCTCAGCCTTCATCTTTCTTTATAAGAATTCTTCAAATTCTCTTGTGTCTTCACTTCCGTTTACTCTTGAGGACCTTTCTGCTTCGATAAGGACCTTCCTGCTCTGATAAGGACCTTTCTGCTCTGATACCACTTGTTGATGCAAAAAGAGCTTGTACTTAAGCTGTGGAATTTGCCATGCCAAAAGAACTAAGCTAAAGCGATATTAGAACACCTCTATAATCATCAGTAGCTTAGCAAACCTTTTGTAACTGAAAACTTTATAACTGTGTTTAGTGAAAACTGAAATTTCACTTTACATGAAACTTTGGCTTTCTTCCAGGCTTCAAGTGTGATCTGATTTACTTAAGACTTTACAATGCTTTATTAGCTTACTGCTAGATATTCTTTCCGATACTTAAATGTGTCAAAATTGTGTTTTGAACTCACCAGAATATCACCGGTACTTCACCGGACTGTCACCATAATTGCACCAGAATGTTACCGGAATCAACTGCAATTCTGTTTGTAGTTGCTTCAAATGTTTGTAATTGAAGTAAGGAAGTAATACCTGAGCTTCCTTCAGTGAATGAACTTTATCTAAAGTTTGAACAAAAACTTCACCAGTTCTAGATGTCTTTGCGGTCAGACACTATGCCTTATGTATGTATCCCATTTCACAAAACTCTTTTGATCACTTTGTAGTTAATACTACTGACTTCAAGATGAGCTATGTCTCATGAAAATCTTTACATTGTACTTCGAGATCTACCTTACAAAAGTACCGTAAAATGTTTACTGAGAAAACTGTAACTGTTAACTAACTTTCACAGTAACATGAAATCACTCAGATTTCTTCACACAAAAGAATGCACTCAATCTTTCCACATGAACATGTGTTTTCTATTCGGAAGATGTGTACAAAATAGCTTGGCCTCACTTTGCTCATAGCTATGGAAAACTCTCCTATGTTGAGTAGTTTCTCCTTACCATCTCTCTCAGATGAATACCCGACATTTCAGGTTCTGTTATTCATTTCTACATACACACATTTTCTAAGCCTCTCTTCGGCTATCTAAGGCTCTCTTCCGGCCTCTTCTTAAATATTCGCTCACCTTGGCTCTTATCAGATACACTTATTATGATCTTCTAACTCATTTATATACATCTTTGATCGGAGATTCAAAACTTGTAATTCTACAAGTTTTTATGAACTATATTAGAGTAGTAAATTTGTCCCTTCACTAAGGCTTTATTTTTTGACTGCTTTGATTCTGCTTCTCTTTGTCTTCATGTCTAATTAGTGAGTGATTCTTCAACATTCATGAGCACTTAGCCTTAGGTTCACCTCCATTGGAGTACTAGCAACTTTTGCATCCTGCAAATCAAACTTCTTTAACATATCCTGTATATACTTTCTCTGAGCAATATAAATTCCAGAGTTATTATAGACTAACTCAAGTCCAAGAAAATATTTTAGTGATCCAAGGTCACTAATTTTGAACTCCTTCATCATCTGATTCTTGATTTGCTTGATGCCATTAGCATCATTACCTATAAGTATGATATCATCAACATATACACATAGGTATATTACCTTTGAAATACTTCTCTTTATGAACAAAGAAGTATCTGCTTTACTCATGACAAAACCTTGATCTTGAAGGTATGTAGTCAACCTATGGTTCCATGCCCTAGGTGCCTACTTCAATCCATAAAGAGCTTTGTTCAATTTACATGCATATGTTACCTTGTTTGGGTCCTCATAGCCACGAGGTTGGGACATGTACACCTCCTCTGAAATCTAGCCATTTACAAATGCATTTTTTACATCCAACTGATACATGTTCCAATTCATTGATGCAGCCACACTTACCAATAACCTGATGGTTGGCATTTTGGCCATAGGTGAGAAGGTTTCTTCATAAACAATTCCTTGGGTTTGTGCAAAACCATAAGCCACAAGTCTAGCTTTGTACCTGCTTATTGATCCATCAGAATTCCTTTTGATCTTATAGATCCATCTAGAACCAACTACCTTCATAGACTCCTTCTTTGGTACTAGTTCCCAAGTATCACTCTCCTTGAGTGCTTCAATTTCCTCACCGTTGCTTCCTTCCATTCTACCTTGGTCTTTGTTTCTTCCTATGATGATGGCTCTTCAAATGAAAAGTCTTTTGCAATATAAACGGAATGCTCAGTAACTAGGGAAGGTTCATACCCATATCTCATAGGCTTCTTGCTCTCCCTTTGTGATCTTCTGATTGCTTGGTTGGATGATTCAGGTATATCCTCCCACTTCATCATCTTGACTTTGCCTTTGGACTTCCATGCCTTGAAGTCTTCTAGGTTGATGATGTCCTCATTATCTGAGTTGATGTCACCATTTTGAGTAGACTCCTCCTTAGTGAGGCTTGGAAACTCCTCTTCCAAGTCATAAGGTAGTTTTACTTTCCTGCATTCACTATCAAACCAAGAGTCATTCTCATCAAAGACAACATCTCTACTGACCATGAATCCCTTTTTTGAAGGGTTGTAGAACCTATATCCTTTCTGATTCAAGTCATACCGTATGAAGATGCACTTCTCTACCTTAGGGTCTAGCTTACCTCTTATCTAAGAAGGGATATGCACATAAGCTACACATCCAAATATCCTGCAATGATCAAATGAAGTTCATCTACCATGCCATGCTTCATATGGGGTCATCCCATCAAGATATTTGGATGGCAGCCTATTTACAAGAGAAGTGGCAGTAGATACACTCTCTGCCCACAAGTAGTTAGGTAATTTTCTTTTCATTCAGCATTGACCTAGTTGTTTCAACAATTAATCTATTTCCCCTTTCTGCCACGCCATTTTGCTCAAGGGTATACCTTGTTGTAATTTCTCTCTTGATTACTCTATCCTGCAAGAATATATCAAACTCATTTGAGAAGTACTCACCTCCTCCATAGGACTTTAGTCTCTTTAGGTATCTCCCTATTTGGTTTTCAACAAGTGCAAGATGCTTTTTAAAGGAACAAAATTCTTCATCTTTCTCCTTCATAAAGTACAATACAGTCGATCTATTGTAATCATCAATGAAAGATACATAATAGCCTGATCCAAATATTGAGGGATCCTTACTAGGTCCCCATACAACTGTATGGATAAGCTCTAGGTAGTCCTCATGCATGTAGCCTTTCCTTGAGAAGGGTAACTTGTGAGATTTTCCAAACAGACAAGCACCACATTTATAAATCATGTGTTGCTTGGATACATTAGGTATCCAAAGCATAGATTGGTCTCTACATATTTGTTTCAAGGTTCTTTCACCAACATGCCCTAATCTCTTATGCCAAATTTCAAGCTCTTAAATTTTTTTATCTTTATAACTATAGAGTGCAATGATCCTTGTATCTTCAAGTTAAAAAGTGAGCAATCTACCTCTCTTTTCTCCTTTGGCTATCCTTTTGAACCCATGTTGGGGATCCTCCACAAATGCTCCATATTGGTTGAATCTAACCTGCAAACCCTTTTCCACAATCTGTCGAGCACTCATCAAATTCTAGGTAATTGTCGGTACATATAGAACCCTACTCAAGAGATTCTTGTTTCCATTAGAGGTCTTAACATTTCCTACTCTAATCACTGAATGCTTGGTGTCATCACTTATTTGTACCTAATGCTTACCCTTAGGTTCCTCAAGGTCAGAGAGAAGAGCTACATTGCCTGCCAGATGATTTGAGCATCCTGAATCAATGTAGAAGAGATAGTCATCATTTATACTTGGCAGTTGTGAAGCTTTCCCATTTGTCATCAGTTTTAATGCCATTGATTACATGTCTTACAATTTGATCTTCTTCAATTTCTTCACCTATGCTTGTTAATTGATCTGCTACATCTTTGACTTTGGTCACATACTCTGAGATGCCTTGCTTAGGTTTCTTTCTTTAAGTGGTAAACTCAATCCACAATTGGTTCTTCCTAGCCCTTGTGTTGGAAAAGAAAGAAGAAGAAAATGTTTCCCATGTCTCTTAAGATGTCTTACAATTCCTAATATGTGGAAGAAGAAAATAAGAGATTGAGTTAAGTAAGTAGGACCTTGATAATACATCCTTGGCACACCATGTGTTGCGTCTCTCATGCTCCTCTCTTGTAGGTTTTCCTTTGCTTTTGAATATGGGCATCTCCTCATCTCTTGAGATGTATCCATAGAGTCTCCTTCCTTGGAAGTATGTCTTCATCCTTAGGGACCATGCTTGATAGTTGTTCTTGTCCCATTTATCAATGAAAGAAAGAAAACCATCTCCCATTTTTACCTTATCTTTGCTCTGATACCACTATTGGGATAGATGCATGGACACTTCAAGAGATGAGTAGGTACTACCAAATCTTGCTTTGTACCAGCCCCTTGTAGCTTCAGAGTTGAGTTGTGGGCCCTCTTAGCTTTCCCATGACACTATACAAGTGCCTGTATAATTTGGAAATGATGTATGAAAAGATTGAATCAAAATAGACTACTTCCAAATAGAAGGATTAATGAAAACCTTTTATTTTTTATCATACACCTTCTGCTTGTTATGCTCAATGCTACCACTACAGTAGGAATTAGAAAAATTTCTTTTAGAAGTATCTAATTAACTTAGGAAGCTAATGAATCCAAGTGGAATCACTTGAAATGATGCACTATACAGAGAGCAATCAATTTAACAATTGAATCGTTACTCTCGATTTTTTAAGACCTCTGCAGAGTTTGAGTAGTGAATGCTTTGATGCACTTTCTTCCAAATTGGCTGAATGAATTTTCTTCAAAATTTGTGATCCTGCAGATAACGTGGAGCATAATTCTAACAAGCTTTAGATAATTGAAAATGGTGGAGAATTGACTGAGACATGAGCAGCACAAGTTGACAGATATAAATGACTATAAGAGAGAGACCATAGATGAACAATGTAGATGTATTGTATTATTGAACAATGTTGTACAAGATCATAGGCTTGACAATCATAGCCTAATGATGGAGAGTAGTGTAGGCTACAATGTAGACCTCACACTCTTACAAAATGCCAATGGAGAACTCAAGAATAGAGACTTCTGCCCGCGACTTTTCCAAGTCACTTTACATAAGTGTTACATTCAAATTTGAATTTGAATTCAACTTTTGGCTCCTCTAAAACTACTCCTTCAATCTAGGAAATATTCCCTCTATGAAGTAGTTACTTTTCTAACTAACAAGTCCACAAGTTCTTGGTAGGTGAGTACAATTATTCTTTCAAGTCTAAAGAAATGACTTTTACAAATGGTAAAGATGAAAAATCTTCCTAGCAATGGTTTCCATGCAGCTTCATATGTTTATGAACTTCAAGACAAATGTATGGGCTTTGAATTTGCACCAACAAATGATGCCTCAACCAGAAGGAAAGAGCTATACACCTTCGTTTGGAAAAGCAATAATAGAGGAGCCTATTGAGTCCAAGTACAACACAATGTTGTTGAACTTGACTATTACAATTAGATGAGGTCAAGGGTTGATCGATGATGGTAGAAGAATACTATGAGAATCTAATGCCAACAAAGTTTGAGATAGAATATTGTGATGTACATCTTGAGGTATGTTGAACAAGTGGAAATGATATTATCGTAAATACTTTGAGGATGAAAGTTTTGAAGAATTGTGGTGCAACTTCAACAATGTCTCCATTGATTATTGAATTTTGACTTTGGAAATTTTGATGGGTCATTATTCCTCCTTTAAGATCAGTCTAGGAAGGTTAAATCTATATTTTCATGCACCATTTTGACCTACACCCACATTTACGTCACTATGACTTGGGATTTGTATTTCTTGATAAAGAGAAGGGAACTTAGCATCACCTATGCTTTGATTCATGTCAAATTATTATATCAATTGATCCTACAAATTAGCTCATTCACTATGAGGGAACCATCAATGGATTAGTCATTTTGACGTGTCAAGAATGTAATCATACTAAGTTATGATTTGGGTACATGTGGATATCATCCATAAAAGGGGATGAGGAAGGTAGAGTTTTATACTATCAAAGAGTTAGTCGTGTATAGTCCTCAATGGACTCTAGAACTTGGATAGTATTGCGGTTATGTAATTCTTTGTGTTACCGTCTAACCTATTGTTGTTGGAATGCATGGTAAAACAACTGTTTACTATAATCTATTATTTCATCATGAGAATATTTTTTCTATTTCATTATCAACTCCCTCCCATTTATTCTTTTACTTGAATGTGTGTTCTTGCAGAGTTCAACTGGCCCATTTATCCTCCTATATGAGAAACGCTTACATGGTATGAGTGTATTTAGCCTTCTATGTGAGAAATTCTTGCATGGTATTAGTGTATCAAGAGATCTAAGATCTAACCCAAGAATTATGAATGAAGGATAGGTAAAATTAATGTCACTCTAGCACAATGGAAATTACCAACGTGAGGAGCTTCACCTCGCAATGGAGATTAATGGAAGGTAAGAAAAGAACTTATAATCACATTCATCATCATCTAGTTACAATAGCTCTTCTAGTTCTAGCTCATAGGTTCAATCATAAACTAACAACAACCTCAAAATGAGCTCTCTAGCTCTATTTATAGTTTTCACCTAGTTTTGACCAGTTTCACATCTAGTGATTGGCATAGTTAAAAAATAGGGTCTACCTTTAATTTGAACTATCTAACCGCTTCCAAAAATAAAAAAAAATGGTGTGAGCTTTCTACCTAGACTCTTCAAGCTTGAGGACTCCTTGGCTTGGATAAAATGGAGTCACATTCATGATAATTGGGTGTATGCACATATATTACATTGTTTTAGCAATAAAAGTCACTATTGCCAAGATGCAATCTTCTAAGTAGTTTTAAGTCCTTCCTCTTCTTCTATGACGAGAACTAGTACTCAAAACTTTGCCTTGAACACTCCCCTTCTTGTTTTTCTTATGGCTAAGAAAACCTGATTTAGCGTGAGTAATGTACTTAGTGAGCAGGTCCGTTGCTAAGGTGTGTTTTGTAATGCAAATTCCACTAATAAGATCACGTTCAAGTTTCTCCAAATGAATGGGTTGGGGTTCATTTAGAGGTGAGCACATATAATGTTCTGAATACATGATTCGTTCACAAGAAAACAGGTGAAGCAAATGTGTTGGATGACTGATAAACGCTTCTTAGTGATATTCCCAGAAGCTAGTGGTGAACATTTCTTCAAATTTCTACTTGTAGAAGGCACCCATATACTTCAATCTGTAGTGCCAAGCATAGCATACCTCGAGAGAAGGTGTCATGCTCATGTCGTACACTAAGTCCAAATTCCCATATTCAAGGGCTGGTGTATTTATAGTGGGAGCCTTGACATGGAGAAAGGCCTTGAATACAATCTGCAACATATCAAAAATCTTTACAATCATTTGAGCCACAATATCCATCATTGGGTGTACACGTGGTAAACAATGGGGAATAGTGGCCATCATATAGCTGATTGTCAGAGTGTTATTCGTGGGAGGCACGAGATAGGGATAGTTGAGTCAATCCCTACATTGACGATTATTCTAAACCTTAATAGCGAATGCCTTCCAAGTATGCTTGCACATACTCAATCTATAACACGAGGTGTACTTCAAGTGTGTCAGTGCACGCATTCATGTATGCATCATTTCGGGTTACTTTTGTAGTAAGTGAGCACGCCACATGGGTTGATATATGTGGCCTCACTCTACCTTTGGTGGAACATCTTTGGGCTCAAATTGCATGGTGTGCGTGGGGCACTTCTAAGTCTCGCTCTCAACTTGAAAATTATATTCCTCTAGAAAAAGGAAATATGGATTATACAGTAATTTACTCGACATTATATGTGTGCGGGGGGCGATAGCAGCAAAATAAGGCGACTTCAAAATAACTTCTTCGATATTTGCCATCCCGTGGAGTTGCGCATCTACACAAGGAGAGTGTGTCTTACCCAGTTCTTTGATGATCTTTAACCAAGTTGGCGGAGGTAATTGGTAGGTCACTTGTCCTTTAGGGGATGAGCGGCCGCCAACAACCAGTAAAGGTACATATTCTTCTTCGAATGTTTCCTTGACAGGGATATGTATCATCTCCTCTAGTTCCAGTAGATCAGGTGGTGACTCTAGTGGAGGGGGTTTCGTCATATTAGATACTTGAGTCTGTAACTCTTGTACTTTCATACGTAGTCTGATCAATTCTTCCAAGAGAGCTGGTGGTGCCACTTCTTGTACAATAGTGGGTCCCAAAGAATCTTTAAGAAACAAAGTTTTATTGGTGTCCTTGAGGGTTCGACATTCTTCCTCTAAACAGTCATAGTCCTCAAGCACACATGCATGGTCTTCAAATAGGATCTGCATCGATTCCGGGGGGACGGCTTGAAAGCGAGATGAACTAAGAGGTGTATCCAGATTGGCCAATGTAGCTTCAAAATTCTCGCAATTCTGCTTTTGCAAACATTGATTCTCCTCCTTTGCAGCATTGAGTGTTGGCGAAGACGCGCCATATTGTATGACGGTTGGGCATTTTGCATCAAGTAAACATCTAATTGTGATTCAACCTCCTTGACCCATTCCCGTACCTGAGTTTCAAGAGTTTGCTGCTGCCTCTAATGTTCAGTTTCCAAGTTTCGATATTTTTGGTTAGGATCCTCATTTTGTAGGGTGAGTGCATCCAATAGTACCTGTAATTCCTGTGTAGTGTGTTGTAGGGCGGAATGCTGTTTCCCGAGCGATGAATATTCTACATTAATTTGTTGTAGGTACTGTATCATTTGCTGGATAGCAGCATCAAAAGTGGATGATGAAGATGATGCAAGGGTGGGAATGCGACATGCGGGGTGGTTTGTAATGCAATGGGAGTGGGAGTACGGGTAGGGATAGTGGATGCATGTTGTAGGTGTATGTTATAATGTTTATGTTGTGTGGGTTTATTACACGGTTGCATATGAATATGAGGTTCCCTTATGGGATTGCATTTTTTTTTGGATATTGTTCCTCACTTTGTTTGTGTGTTTTATCCTAGTGTAGTAAAAGGCATCCTACAATGGCATTACTTTGGGTGTAGCTTAATACAAAGCAACAATCTTTTTTGAATGTGAAATTTTGTGGCTAACACAAATCCTTTGGTGCTTAGGTGGGTGATGCAATTAAATAACTAAGATAAAGCACCACAATCATATTTGTGTGGCTATAAAAGAGAATCGCATGTTCCATGTATGCAAGTAGAATATCAAGATTGAATTTGAGTACTTGCAAGGGATCTTGGAAGATGAAGTAGTGGATACAATTTATTGTCCATCATGGAAAAACATGGTTGAAATCTTCATGAAGGCATTGCCCGGGGACCATGTCCATGCTCATGTGGACCATGTTACAATGATCATATTCTTAAGATTCAACTTTGGTAGAAATTTGATCTAGATTCAATGCCACATCTAGTAATGACTCCATATGAACTCTGGTACTTTAGATGAGTCACTATTCCTTTTTTTAAATCAATCTAGGAAGACTAAATCTAGTTGTTTGTCCACCATGGTACTCTACAGCTGCGTTTATCCCAATGTGACCTAGGCTCTATATATATATATGTGTGTGTGTATTTTTGTCTTTATATGTATGTATGCATGTTCATATGTATGCATGTATGTATGTATGCATGCATGTATGTATGTATGTATGTATAAATATATATATATATATGTATATGTATATATATATATATATATATATATATATATATATATACATATATATATATATGTATATATATATATATATATATATATATATATATATGTAAGTATGTATGTATGTATGTATCTAGTTAGGATTTTATGTATGTATGATTGTATGTATGTATGTATGTATGTATGTGTTGATGGAGACATTTTTGAACACCCAAATGCAACAATGGAAGATGGTTGCCCTTCACTAGCCCCACATAAATGATATATGCTCACTATTCTGATCTCTTCTCTCAAAGTATGGATAGAATTGAGAAGAAATGTATCCTTATATAGGAGTTTTTATTTTCCTGTGATCTAGCTAAGCATCCACCAATCCATCTAGGTGCAAGTTTTTGTTGAGTATTAGAAACATTTTGAGCATGATTGATTTTGATGGAGCTCCTTACTTGTTACCCTGACTTTTGATCCTCCTTTTTTCTTAATCTAGTTCTAAATCTCATGGATGCATCATTTTCTCTATTTGATATTAGATTTTCAACAATCCCTCTCAAGTCTTGATGTGTGGATGCTCCATTCTTATGCACACCTTGAAGTGTTGTAGCACTTGATCTAAGCTTTTCTCTGCACTTGTATATAGACTTACAATGAATCTTTGCAGACTTATGAGAGAACATAAGAGCTACTCAACAAGCTTTAAAGTATCCCAAATGCATATTCCATATGGGAGAACTACCCCATGCAAAACAAGCTATGTGTTTGCAACATTGTCCTATGTGTAGAGCTATACCTTCGCAAAGTTGGTTCTCGTAACTCACTAAATCAAAGAACTTGAAACTTTGGCAAACATCATGGCACTATATGAAAGAAAAAATCAAGCTTGAAATCAAGCAAAATGAGTACAATGTGAGAGCAAACAATGATATGCAATTTGGTACAATAACGCTTTTTAGAAGTCTAACTAAACCCTTAGATAGAGATGAGAAGATGTTGTCAGGATCTTGCTCACGCGCATACAGAGATTTACGGATGCAGAAAAACACACAGAAAATAGAGGCAACAAGAGACGAGACCGAACGCAAGATTGGGTGCAATCTCCCCCCATGCACTCTGTTTCGACAGTCCACAGAGTGCATGTATTTATAGGAATTTTGATTACGTCGAAAAGAGTGGTTACAAGAGGGCGGCTTTGAAAAGCAAGCGTGAAACTAAAAGTTGATAACTCTTACAGAAAGCCATTGCTTTCAATAACAGAAACTACGGTCTACAATGATCCTTATGCTAATCATTACTTTTTCAACAATAGAACCTTCTACGTAGGTTTATTTACAAGCTAAATAATAATTATTCGAATTATTGATGTCCGCCCTTTCACGTCTTGCACGCTCCTCACGAACCTTCAGCTGCTATATCAGTAATAATACAACACTTTAGCAATGCATTGTTCAATAATATACAACATGCCTCCCAGTTGACAAGCAACTGACCTCAGTTGATAAAATAATTCAACACGCTAACAATTATCATGCAGTGTTCAACTTATTCCATGTTACAATCCAACAATGCATTGGCTATTCTATATTTCAATCCAACAATGCATTTGGCTATTTTATATTTCAATCCAACAATGCATTGGCTATTTTATATTTCAATCCAATAATTTTATGGCTATTTTATATTTCAATCCAACAATGCATTTGGCTATTTTATATTTCAGTCCAACAATGCATTGTTCAACATATTCCATAAGGTATAACATGCCCCGTAGTTGAACAAGCAACTGACCTCAGGTGATAAAAGAATAAACATAGATGGCCAGTCACATGTTTCATCACTGAATAAAAATAGGCATGTGCCATGTAAAAAAATACATGCATGGAAATGTTCATGGAGCTGTTACATTAATGTGTTTGTGTATGATATGCAGAAATTAAGTGGTCATAATGAGGTGTTAATTGTGTTTTATGTATCCATTGACATTCTTCAATAGAGTGATTTTTGTACTTAACCAAATATCGATGATATTGAGTACCTGTGCGTGTAGTAGTGACATCATAATCAATGATTTCCTCAGGAACCAAGATTTCAGATTGTTCTTCAATTAAAGGAGGGTCATCAAGAAGTGGAGCAAGTGGTAAAGTTCCTTTAAATGGTTTAAGTAAACTAATATGAAAAGAATTATGAATGGTCCAATGGGATGGAATATCTAATCGAAATGAATTATCATTAATTTTTTCTATAATGTGAAACGGTCCATAATAGCGTGGTGCAAGTTTAATTTTAGGATGCTGCAAAATATTTTTGAGATGTCTTTTAATTATTCGCAACCATACAAAATCATTTTCCTTGAATTCGTTGGCTAATCGTTTAGTATTGATAATACGTGTATATCGCTCTTGACTTTTCCTAATGTGCTCGTGAACATCATGAAGTATAAAAACGTGATCTTGAGCAATAGAATCAGCCATCGGAATGTCGGTTTGGGTGAGGGACATGGGAGTGGGAATCTTTTTACCAAAAACTATTTCAAAAGGTGCACGACCAGTAGTGGTGTGTGAAGTGTTATTGTAAGCAAATAGAAGCAATGGCAACTTTTCATCCCAGTTATTAGGATTATCTAATGAATAACAACGCAATAAATCAAGAATAGTACTATTTGTAGCCTCACTCTGTCCATTACTTTCAGGATGAAATGCAGAGCTAAAATCTATTTTAGAACCAAAATGTTGAAATAAGGCAACCCAAAAATGATTACAAAACCTAACATCACGATCAGATAACATTACTTTAGGAAATCCATGATGTGGAAAAATGCATTTAACGAATAATTTTGCAGCTTGAGGTGCAGTCAAAGTTTTTCTACATGGAATGAAATATGCATATTTACTAAACCTATCAACGATTGTCCAAATCATATTATTCTGTGATGAAGTGATAGGAAGACCTGTGATAAAATCCATAGAGATTTGTTCCCATGGTTCATTTGGAATAGGAAGTGGCATTAATAATCCAAATGGTTTACCATGATGACATTTGACACGCTGACATACAATGCATTGAGAAACATAATGTGCAATGTCTTTTTCCATGTGTGGCCAAAAGAAGAAATCTTTGCAAGCAGAAATGGTGCTTTGTATGCCTCTAGGACCCATGTAAGATGGTTCATGCATTTCTTTAATGACAAAATCTTTAAAAGCTTGGGTTATGCACAATCTATGTTGAAAATAGAGAAAACCATTATGAAATGTATAATGTTCATCAGATAAAGATGCAGCATTGTTGAATTCATGCCATGCACGTGAAAAATACAAATCAGATGCATAAGTGGAAACCATTTCTTGAAAAGAATGAATTTGGATGGCAGAAATATTATTCAAAACAACAGAATGCAAAGGAAAACGGCTAAGAGCATCTGCTACAACATTAGCTTTACCAGGCTGATATTGTATCATGGGTTGGAAATCTTGAATGAATGATGCCCATTTAAGATGCCTATCAGAGATTAAGGGCTGATTTAATAAATGTTTAATAGCCTGTTGATCGGTTTTGATTAAGACCTCAGAGCCCATAAGATAGTGTTTCCAAATTCGCAAAGCATGCACAACTGCGAACAATTCTTTATCATACGTACTATAATTATGCTATGAGGATTTAAGCTTTCTACTCTCAAATGCAATGGGATGGTCATTTTGCATCAAAACAACACCTATTCCTGAACCACTAGCATCAGTAACAACATGAAAGGGTTGTGAAAAATCAGGTAATTGTAAAACAGGTGCATGTGAAAGTGCATGTTTAAGTTTGTCAAAGGCTTGTTGTTGGGTAATTCCCCATGCAAATTTTATTTTCTTTTTCAACAACAAGGTAAGAGGCAATGCTAAATAAGAAAAATTTCGAATAAACTTCCTATAGAAACTAGCCAACCCAAGAAAAGAACGAACATCATTGACTGATTGTGGTGTAGGCCATTCTATGATAACTCTAATCTTTTTCGGATCCACATGCACACCTTCACTTGAAATAAAATGTCCTAAATATTCTAGCTTACGCTGAAAGAAATAACTCTTTTCAGGATTAGCATAAAATGTATTCTCTCGTAACAAATGAAAAACTATTTCAAGATGCTTTTCATGTTCACTATCATTCTTACTGTAAATAAGTATGTCATCAAAGAATACAAGAACAAAAGCTTGGTAATCAAGAAAAATATTGTTCATCATTCGCGCAAATGTAGCAGGGGCATTAGTAAGTCCAAAGGGCATTACCATAAATTCATAATGGCCATTTTGAGTTCTAAATGCAGTCTTAAAAATATCACTTTGTGTCATACGAATCTGATGGTAACCCGATTTGAGATCAATTTTACTAAAGACACGAGCTCCTCGTAACTTATCTAAGAGATCATCTATTCGAGGAATAGGGTATCTATTCTTGATCGTGATCTTGTTAAGGGCTCTATAATCAATGCACATTCGATAAGTTTTATTCTTCTTCTCTACTAAGAGAACTGGTGCTCCAAATGGGGAAGAACTAGGCCTTATAAGTCCTTTTTGTAGTAGGTCTTTTACTTGATTTTCTATTTCCTTTTGATGTAGTGGGCCATGTCTATAAGGTGCTTTATGAGGAGGAGAACTACCAGGGACTAAGTCTATGCTATGGTCAAAGTATCCTCGAACTGGTGGTAGTTCAGAGGGATATTGAGACATAAAACAATCCTTATAAGTACTCATGAAAGGTTTATATGCATCTGGAAGTGTATGAGTATAATCATTGATGACATTGACAAAAACAATGCATGAGTTGAATCCTTTCCTAAATGCACGTTTTACTTGAGTGTGACTAATCAATGGAAATGGCTGGAAATCATGCCGTGCAGACAAAGTAATGATTTGACCTTTGAAAGCAAACTTAAAGGTATGAGTATGGTAGTCAATACGTGGGTTATAATGGTGACGAAAAGGCATACTTAGTATAACATCATAAGATTGCATAGGTGCAATTAAAAATGTTCGTGAATCAACATAAGGGCCTATGCTAATCGTAACATCTTGCACTTCTCGTGTTACATTATAACGACTACCTTGAAATGCAGCTTTCACTTTATACAAAGAAGGAAACGTTTGTAATTTAAGTTCTTGTACTAATAAATGTGAAATGAAGTCATGTGAACTACCATCGTCATGTAGAATTTTAACTAATTTGTTATTTATTGTACCCTGCATGCAAAGAAGAGAGTGTAGAGAGATATCGTTACCCAAGGTACTTAAATCCTTCTCCAGTGATTCCTCTGTCCAAACAAGAGGAATTTCTTCATTATAGACCTCCATGTTATGCAATCGAGCTGTAGTCGGTTTCATATGAAGAGGTTGCAATCTGCACCTTATTTTTGTATGTCCAGGTTTACCACAATTCCAGCAAGTGATTCATGGTAGCTTCTGTTGGGCATTCACTGCTGAAGTTTGAAGGGTAGGTGGTTTGGTTGGTTGGAGAGATGAAGCAACGGGTGGAGTTGAATAATTGGATTGTGGAGGACGAGGAAAACTAGGGTAAGATGGGGCATTAAAATTACGCTTCATAGGAAATGAAGGTTTAACAGGAAATGGTCGTGGACGTGGTTGTTGTAGACGGAGTGACTTGGTTATGGACTCGAATTCTTTTTCTGCATCATAAGCAAAAGATATAGCCTCGTTGAGGGTTGTAGGTCGTAGGGTGTGAAGCTTAGCTTGGATTCCCACCTCCAAACCATCTTCCTATTTCTGCTGCAAGATATCTAGTTGTTGTTCAAGTGTTGCCGCGGGAAGAGGTGAATTACTGTAATCCTCCATGGTGCTCTTGGACCCTTGCTCTCAACCTTGGTGTATTGAACCTTCTTGTTTGCAACCTTGGTATCTCGATCCCGTGTTCTCAACCTTGCTTGGTATCTTGAACACTCAATCAAGTTCCACCCAAGGATTTTGAAGGAATTCACACTTCCAAGCTAGCTCATTGGAAATTTCGTTCCGAGAACTTTCCAACGGTATATTACACGCCTCAATCCGACCTACGGATTGAGAGATACACTTGATTCTTTCTTGGGTCCAATCTTGAAATCGACGCGCGCGCCTTCCACAAGTAATAAAGAGAGAGAACTTGAGTACAACTCCAAGAGATGGTGGAGTGGTCAAAGTACTTCCCTTGAAAGTAGGAGGTTGTGGGTTCAAATCCTCCTACCTTAGGGACTCTAAAGCTCTCTATTACCACTCAAAAATTAAAATTGCCTCGCGCGTAGCCAACGGCTGCCAACGGTCGCCAAGGGAGCCTTGGGTGCCAATGTTGCCCATGTATTGCCTAAGTTATTTGCCTTAGTCGACGCCTTGGACCCTCTGTATTGAAGGGTGCAGAGCTCTGATACCGTTGTTGTCAGGATCTTGCTCACCCGCATACAGAGATTTACGGACGCAGAAAAACACACAGAAAATAGAGGCAACAAGAGACGAGACCGAACACAAGATTGGGTGCAATCTCCCCCCAAGCACTCTCTTTTAACAGTCCACGGAGTGCATGTATTTATAGGAATTTTGATTACGTCGAAAAGAGTGGTTACAAGAGGGCGGCTTTGAAAAGCAAGCGTGAAACTAAAAGTTGATAACTCTTACAGAAAGCCATTGCTTTCAATAACAGAAACTACGATCTACAATGATCCTTATGCTAATCATTACTTTTTTAACAATAAAACCTTCTATGCAGGTTTATTTACAAGCTAAATAATAATTATTTGGATTATTGATGTCCGCCCTTTCACGCCTTGCACGCTCCTCACGAACCTTCAGCTGCTATATCAGTAATAATACAACACTTTAGCAATGCATTGTTCAATAATATACAACACAAGAAGCATGAGAAATTAAGGTAAGCAAGCAAAGGGTGCATACACACAATTCTTATGCATACAAAGAATGCATATGCATACACACATACATGCATATGCATACACACATACATGCATATGCATACACACATGCACATGCATACACACATGCACATGCATACACACATGCATATGCATACACACATACACAATACATATGCATACACACAATGCATATGCATACACACATGCATATGCATACACACATACACAATGCATACACACATACACAATGCATACACACATACACAATGCATACACATATACATGCGTATGCATACACATATGCATGCATATGCATACACACATGCATGCATATGCATACACACATGCATGCATATGCATACACACATGCATATGCATACACACATACATGCATATGCATACACACATGCATATGCATACACACATGCATATGCATACACACATGCATATGCATACACACATGCATATGCATACACACATACACAATGCATATGCATACACACAATGCATATGCATACACACATGCATATGCAAACACACATACACAATGCATACACACATGCAGAATGCATACACACATACACAATGCATACACACATACACAATGCATATGCATACACACATGCATCTACATACATGCATGCATATACATACACACATACACAATGCATATGCATACACACATGCATATGCACACACACATACACAATGCATACAAACATGCACAATGCATACACACATACACAATGCATACACACATACACAATTCATACACACATGCATATGCATAGGCACATACACAATGCATAGACACATACACAATACATACACACATGCATATGCATACACACATACACAATGCATACATACATACACAATGCATACACACATACACAATGCATACACACATACACAATGCATACACACATGCATATGCATACACACATACACAATGCACATGCATACACACATACACAATGCATATGCATACACACATGTATATGCATATACACATACACAATGTATATGCAGACACACATGCATATGCATACACACAATGCATATGCATACACACATGCATATGCATACACACATACACAATGCATATGCATACACACATGCATATGCATACACACATGCATATGCATACACACATACACAATGCAGATGCATACACACATACACAATGCATATGCATACACACATACACAATGCATACACACATGCACAATTCATACACACATAGACAATGCATACACACATACACAATGCATACACACATGCATATGCATACACACATGCATATGCATACACACACACATGCATATGCATACACACATACATGCATATGCATACACACATGCATATGCATACACACATACACAATGCACATGCATACACACATACACAATGCATATGGATACACACATGCATATGCATATACACATACATGCATATGCATACAAACAATTCATACGCATACACACAATGTATACACACATACACAATGCATACACACATACACAATGCATATGCATACACACATACACAATGCATATGCATATACACATACACAATGCATACACACATACACAATGCATATGCATACACACATGCATATGTATACAAACATGCATATGCATACACACAATGCAATGCATATGCATACACACCATGCGATGCATAAGCATACACACAATGCATATGCATACACACAATGCAATGCATATGCGTACACACATACACAATGCATATGCATACACACATGTATATGCATATACACATACACAATGTATATGCATACACACAATGCAATGCATATGCATACACACATGCATATGCATACACACATACACAATGCATATGCATACACACATACAAAATGCATATGCATACACACATGCATATACATACAGACATGCATATGCATAGACACATACATATGCATACACACATGCATATGCATACACACATACACAATGCATATGCATACACACATGGATATGCATACACACATGCATATGCATACACACATACACAATGCATATGCATACACACATGCATATGCATATACACATACACAATGCATATGTATTCACACATGCATATGCATACACACATGCATATGCATATACACATACACAATGTATATGCATATACACATACACAATGCATATGCATACACATTATGCATATGCACACAGAAACATGCATATGCATACACACAATGCATATGCATACACACATACACAATGCATATGCATACACACATGCATATGCATACATACATGCATATGCATACACACATACACAATGCATATACATACACACATGCATATGCATATACACATACACAATGTATATGCATACACACACACCTATGTATAGACACATGCATATGTATACACACAATGCAATGCATATGCATACACACAAACATGCATATGCATACACACAATGCATATGTATACACACATACACATGCATATGCATACAAACATGCATATGCATACACACATGCATATGCATATGCATACACATGCATATGCATACACATGCATATGCATATGCATACACATGCATATGCATATGCATACACACATACATATGCATACAAACATGCATATGCATTCAAACATGCATATGCATACAAACATGCATATGCATACACAATGCATATGCATACAAACATGCATTCACATTGGATTAGATGGGATCTCCACGTACACCTTGGGGAGCGCATGACCATGACGACTCCAAAATATATCACATACGTAATGGAGCTCCAATCATGGATGCAACCGAGAAGTCAATGCATCAACGCATTCGACAACTTTGCTCCATAGAGTTTGGACATTCTGTAATGCTAAAATGGAGCGAACATGATAGGAATTCCAAAAACTATATCACACAATTGATATATGAAGAGTACCAGCCAACACCTGGGAATCCTATTGTGAGTTCGGAATGAATTCAGCATACGGCATGCGAGGTGATGTCTCATCGACGGTCGGAAGCTGGCAATGCTTTTAGAGCAGGCTTACTAAAGCTTGTGTGGTTAGATGTTGAAGAGTGGGAATCGATTCAGGATGAGCAGCAATATACTCCTGATTGATATCGTCAACTGAGAGATGTGGCGGCCATACATTTGGATACGGTTGGAACGTTGCATTTAGGTAGTGGCGAATACGACAATATGCGCTACCAATTTGTAAGTATCATGTTAATTATTGAATTTTTTTGTGTTCAGCAAATCATGTATGTTCATCTAACATTTTACATATTTATTATAGGAGTTGGCAGTGGGTCATCCTCGGACGCGAACCGAAGAATCTTACGAATATCGTCATGGATTGGCTGCACTGTTTCAAGACTTAGAGGGACGTGGTGCAATCGTTTTATGGGAGAATATTCTATGATTATGTAAACTTATAGCTTGGTTTCGTATTTTTAGTTGTTGTTTATAAATGTGATGTCAATTTGTCTCATTTTACACATGCTTTGTTGCAGGATTGTAGGTGTAAATGTTTTGATCCCCTTACGTATATGCTTTGCCAAAACTTTGTATTACACTCCTATGTGGAAATGATGTACCATAATTTTGTATTCGATTCCTATATGGAAGTGCTTTGTCACATTGCCACAATTTTGTATTACACTCCTATGTGGCAATGATGTACCATAATTTTGTATTCGATTCCTATATGGAAGTGCTTTGTCACACTCTTGTACATCCTTTATTTATGGAAGATACAACATTTTGTACATGATTCATGCTTCATTTTTACTCATATAAAATCATGTTTTGGTTGCCATTAGAGTACATAACACATATACTCCGTTTCGAGTTGGGTAGAGTGTATTGTCTTTTGCTAAACAACATCATGTTGTGGCAAAACACAACACACTCTGCCCAAAAACATTTTTGCAGATATGGTTGTCGATATGGCATCGGTACGCCCAGTAGAGTCATTGGTATGGGTGTCGGTACACCCAGTAGAGGTCAATTGAACTAGACTAAGCCATGTATGAGGATTACATGGTGGTGGCTGCCCACATTCTTGCACCCATGTAAAGCCATCTATGGAAGGCCACCTCTTCATTGACCTAAATATACATGACTTCTAAACTAACCAATATATTAAATTGAATCTCTATCCAGTGTGTAAATCATCATTTAAGCTCTTCCTTGAGTGTGAATGGGTGAACAACCCCATCATCTTTGTACTTGATATTAGAAGCAAAATTTTGAAATTTACTATATTTTTTATTTTCTCTGCTATTGGTCTCGTGTTCTTGTGCATACATACTTTCTTACATGGTATCAGAGTTGTTTAGTATCTATGATTGGAGGGGAGTGCTTTCTAAAATTCCAAGTATATTTGATCTATTATCACCGTATTGCATGAGTGATGGATTCATATTCTAGTTTTGATGCATTTGCTAATGTTATTGAAACACTATTTCACATTTGGTCACCTGCATTCATTGAAGGAAAGCTTGATGGATAAAATCACACACTCTAGAAGTTTGAGAAATTTTCAACTTTGGTCTCTTATGAGTTGTTGGATAATATCATGGGGCTAACATGGCCTGATCTAGAACCAATGCCAATTGAAGATCCAAAAAATCCTCAAGTGACAATTCAAGCTGATTATGATCTTCTTGGAGCTTGGAAGAGGAGGAATAGAGATGTGTTATGTGCCATTGTTACAAGTGTAAGTGTTTTTGTGCTTACTCTTGTCCAATATACAAAATCACATGAAGCTTAGGAAATATTGGTTCACCACTATGAGTCATAAGAACCATGCTGAGAATCAAAACCTTACAAATTAGCTGATGTAGGTATTGTTATGCACAAGGAAACCATCATAAATCTTAGATTCCATGTGAATTTCTATATCTCGTTTTTGGTTTAGAATTTGGGAAAAAAAATTCTTCTATTGCATCCAAAATGTGCCAAAACCCTAAGATCGACTCTTTACTTGCTAGATTTTGACATATAGAGGTCTTCTTTGAATAATTGACATCATCAATGACATAATCAGACTATAAGTGCTTTTGAACTGCCTTTAATAACCACCCTTGAACACCTATATAAGGAGGGATTTTCCACGTACATCCTCAATCTTGTCAATGTCCATCTTTGGAGCTCAAGGAATCACGACCTCCAAGTAAGTACTTTCCAAGGTCTTGTTCGAGTTTAGTCTTGTGCCTTGTTTGAGTATTGTCTAGTCTAGTATATTGGACATACTATTGTGTCCTATTGTAATCTCATAGTACGAGATCTTGTCGAGTTATTTCTTGTATCTAGCTCATCTCCTTGAATGGAGTTCTTGTAATCTAGATATCTTGCTCCATACCTATGATCCTAAGTTGTGGGATCTCATTTATCATCTCTAGTAAAGTTATCCATACCTTTCAGTCCCAAGTTCTGGGACTTCTTGTATCGGCTCCATATTCTTGTATTATTTCCCCTACATTGTTGATCTTGTAATCGAAACTATAATCTTGAAATCTTTTCCAATCTATTTAGACAACACAATCTAGTGCTCCCTTGACATTTCCGAAAGAATAACTTCTATCAAAGACCAGGCATCATAAAAAACACATTCAAACAAATTGCGACATCGCTTCAAAGTCTCCAGTGACACATTGAGGACCTAACCCATTGATGGATACCAGTTGAGATCAGACATCCACTATATTTAGCTACACTCATTGAGGAACTATAAGAAGGATTCGGGAACCTTCAAGCAAATCAAGGAAGCATTCAAGTGAACCAATGTCCTACTTCATCCTTCAGGAAAGGACACAAGATTTGCATGCCGAAAAAGTTTAATGTTGATCCCATAAAGTTATGGGGGTTCTTGCAACAAGTCAAATTGTACATCTATATGCAACCTGGTAGATACCCTAATGATGCATCTAAGGTTGGTTTTATTTGAACTTTGATCTATGATCAAGAATTATCATGGTTTGCCCCAATCTTAAAGAAGGATATGGGAGTAACTTATGACTATGCGAGGCTTCTTTGAGAGCTCAGCACCACGTTTGGAGATGGAGATAGGAGTCGAGTGGCAAAAACAAAACTTCGGAAGCTATGTCAAGGTAGCCAACTTGCCTCTACCTATGCATCAGAATTGAGGCAATTGATATGCGATCTCACGACATGAAAATTGTTTCATAAGCCAATTTAGATGGGGTTTAAGGTATGATGTGAAGGACCTTTTACTCATGATTACCAAGGTTAAGACATCGAATGAATACATCACCCAAAACTTTCAATGTGTTAACCACCTTTTTGAAAGGAACCAAGAAAAATAAGTAGAAGGAAGACTTCACGAATAGAAACCCTTCCAACTCACTCCTAGAGAAGAGCCTATGCGGGTATACGTAGCTAGGTTCCGACCTCTAACCCCAAAAAAGAAACAGAGAAGCTAAGATAACAAGTTATGCCTCTATTGTGGAAACCCATGCCATATTGTAGTTAATTCTCCAAACAAGAGAAAAAACTCTAGAGTTGTAGTCACGCTCGTCGAGAAGGGAAATGAGGAAGTTTAGTTGTAAAGGAGGCTGTATAGCCAAACCACGATATAAGAAAGGGTTTCATAATTCTAGCAACACCCATAGAAACATGTCTTGCCCCTACCAGGTTAATCATGCCTAAGAAGACCCTTTCCCTTGCCGCCCTAGTAGATTTAGGAGCCTCCTCATCTTTCATCAAGGATTGGTTAAGAAACAAAAGATTCTAGTACATCAGAAGAAGAAAGCAGTGGTAGCTAAAGTAGTAGATGGACGACCTTTAGCATCTAGGAATATTACCATGGAAACCAAACCATTAAGAACATACCTTACTAACCATGATTCCCACATATGTTTCAATGTAATATCAAGTCCAAAAAATCTCCTTATCCTTGGAATGCCTTGGTTAAAGAAACATAATCCAGACATCAATTGGGAGAAGAAAAAATCACTCGTGAGGATATCCATAAGAACCCAACATATGTAGGAGCCAAAACCTTCATGCATGCAGTATGAAAGGAACTGACATATATGGTATATGCCATAATAGATCAATAATCCAAGAAAGATGATATACTGTAGCCTCCCAATCACTACCAAGGCTTTGAAGATGTTTTTCAAAAGAAGAATGCAGATATCCTCCCAAAGCATAGACCTTATGATCATGCCATACAACTTCAAGAGGAAGCACAACCATCCTTAGGATGAATCTACAAACTATCCCCAAAGGAGCTTACCCAATTACACAAGAACATTGATGAGAATCTAGCAAAGGCATTTATTAGACACTCAAAGTATCCTGCAGGAGCTCGTATTTTATTTGTAAAGAAGGATGGACTCTCCAAATGTGTGTAGACTATCGTGGTTGAAGTCAATTTAAAGAACACATACCCTCTACCACTCATCTCATAGCTTTTGGAATGCCTTGGAAAAGCAAAGTTCTTCATGAAGATTGACCTTCGAGGAGCTTAAAATCTTGTTAGGATAAGAGAAGAAGACGAATGGAAGACAACATTTTGAACAAGGTAGGGGCATTTTGAATATGTAGTTATGCCATTCGATCTCACAAATGCTCCAGCTATCCTCTAGCATATGATGAATGATAACTTTTGAGAGGATTTAGATGATTCTGTGGTAATCTGGGCAAGCAACAAAGGAAGGTAGTTCCAAAAAAGAGCAAGAATCAAGCTCAAGCTCCTCTAGATTTGGTACATGTTGATGTCTGTGGTAAAATGTCTACTCCTCATTTGGGAGAATCTCTCTACTCTTTGCTGATAGTCCAAGATTATTGTAGAAAGATGTGAGTGTATTTTATATGGGAGAACACAATTGCACTCGAAAAATTTTAATATGGCACAACATTGTCAAAAATGAAATAGGTAGGAAACTAAAGAAGTTGCGTACTCATAAACGAGGATAATTTTTATCAATAGAATTCAAGAACTACTGCAATGCTCATAGAACCAAGAGCCAGCTTATCAAAACCCACATGCCTCAACAAAATCATGTTCTTGAGAGATGAAATAGGACATATGACCTATTGCATGCTCAAGGCTCAAGATATGCCTGATTTATTTTGGTTAGAAATAGTTAATATGGATGTGTAGGTTTTTAATAGATGGTATGCAAAGACACTACATGGCATTAGTCCTCAAGAAGCATGTTATTGTAAGAAACCTTGAGTTATGCATTTTAATGTTTGGGATGTTTTTGTTATGTACATATTTTTAAATCAACAAGAAATAAGTTAGGATAAAAAACTATAAATGTGTCTTCTTAGGATATAGTGAAGATTAAAGCATAGAGTCTTTGGGATTGATAGGGAAAGGAGATCATTGTCAACTATGGTGTGGTATTTGATGAGTGACCTGGTCACCTAATGGATAGAAAAGGTAAACCCACTATCTCATCAACTAAAGAAACAACGTATCTTGTGCCTTCCCCCAAAAAATTCAAGATCAATGAGGATGAGAGATCGGATAATTAAATTTCTCCATAAAAAGGACAACTAGTTGTTTCCACACAACATAGGCCACTACCTAAGTGGGCACAACATCTCGTTGATGATCATTACCCTCAAGTTAATGTTTGAGAATCTTTGTTACATGGCAACTAGCCTTTCAAAGAACTAGTTTTGATTCAAATTTATTTCTTATTAAAAAAGATAACCAGTTAGTGATTGTCATCTTGTATGTAGATGATTTGGTCACTACAGGAGATCATGTAGATTTCATCAACAAAACTTAGTGCTACCTTGAGCAAGGAGTTTGATATGATAGATCTCTAGCTATCCATTATTGCCTTGCCATTGATGTATGACAAAAGGATGAGGGGTTTTCATATCACAACAGAAATATGCTATGGAAATCGTTTAACTTTTTTGATGATGGACTGCAAATTCACTAGCACACCTATGGAGGGAGATCTTAGAATTTCAACTAAGGATGAAACACAAAAAGTAGATACTAAGAAGTATGGAAAGTTAGTTCAGTGTCTTATTGTTTTGTGCAACACTAGACTAGATATCTCTTATGTGGCATTGATTAGATTATCTATCAAATTGAAAGAGAGCCATTGGAATGCCGACATGAAAATTCTAAGGTACATTGCAAGAACCTTGGCTTCTCCTATTCCTTATACCATGGTTCATATGCTTCAAGAGTATTTTGATTTGGGTTAGGCTAGAAATTGTGATTCTAGAAAATCAAATTCTATATATTGTTTCTCACTTGGTTTAGGAATATTTTCTTGGGTAAGTGGGAAACAACCAACTCTAACAATCTCCTCCACTGAACTAAAGTACAAAGAAACTTTCTTTGCCTCTTATGAAGCATTCTAGATTATGATGATCCATATAGATTTGGGCATTCTATTGAATGTGATAATCAAAGTTGTATGGCCATTGCAAAAAACCTAGTAATTCATGCTGACACTAAGCATATACATGTAAAGTACTATTATGTTTATAATTTGATTGAAGATGAAATTATGAAGCTAGAATACTATCCAAGAGAGGTTAATTTTGCTAATATATTCACGAAAGCACTTGGCAAACAGTAGCTCAACAGACATCTTCAACAAATGGGCATAGGACCCAAACATAATTGATCTACCATTGGGTAAACATTGAGGGGGTGCTACTATATGACCAATGTCTACCCCTCATGATTTTATGTATTAATGCACATTTTATAATGTCCCCATTATGACGAGAAGCCAAATGTGCATTACCCAATTGATGGGAACTGCAACTTGCATGTTGGATGAAGGCCGAATTGTACCATCCAAATTATTATAGGGAAAAGGAGTTACTAGGTTCTTGATGTGGGGTCCAAGGTAGCATAGAGCATCCTTGAATAGGATGGTGAAGGGAATATCCCTTGTTGAAGTCAAAAATCATTCATATTTCCTATGTTAACTGAATTGACCTAAGCCACATATAGCAATTACATGAACAATGACCCTCCACATTCTAGCAAGGTCACATCTCTCCATTATGCTATATATGCATGACTTCTGCACTACCCTAGATATCAAATTGAGCCAGCATACCTCTACCTTGTAACTCTTTGTCTAGAGTATTCTAGATTGCCATTTATGCTCTGCCTTGAGAAAGCATGGGTGGACAATGCCATCATCTTTGTACTTGCTATTAGAAGCAAATTTTTGAAATTCTACTATACTTGTTATCCTCTCTACTATTGAAACTATGTTCACGTGCATAAGTACTTATTTACAGATACATGATCTGAAAACTTCTCACCTTCAAAGCATTTGGGCTACTCCATGAATATTACCTCTTCAAGCTCTTTATATAGAAAAGCATTGTTCACATCCAACTAATACATCTTCCCTCCTTTTGATGCTTAGATAGAAGTGAAAATCCTTATGATAGCCATCATAGATACTCGATTGAATGTTAACAAAAAGTCTATGCTTTAAGTTTGAGCAATACCTTTGGCAACAAATGTGACTTTAAACCTATAGTTGTTCCCATCTACATGTCTCTTTACCTTGTACACCCATTTGTTATCAATGAATTTCATGTCCTTTGTTTCTAGCCTTAATGTCCAAGTCCCATTGTTTTCGTGCTTTGGCTTCATCTTTCATGGCTTCATTCACTTCTTTTTCCGTGTTTTTTACTTCAAAATAGTTAGGCTCTTCACAAACTATATCTTGTCTCATGTAGGAATAATCTCTTGTAATGAATGAGTCATAAATTATCCTTTAATCACGCTATTTTGATCTATATGCATGACCTTACCTTAGTTCTAGGTGATAGCAATCCATCCTTCTTCTTTTGGATGCTTTAACTCTTAGACATTCTAATTTCTCCACTTGTTCATCACTTGTAGAGTCCATATCTAGCAATGGATGAGTTTCATTATTTCACTTTTCTTTCTTCTTGCTACTTCTTTCAATCGAATTATCTTTTTTACATGTCCTTTCTTGCTAAGATGATGTAGTAATTAATGTTTCTGTATTGGTATGACCACACATCTCCATGCTGTGTTGTTGCTATTTGGAATTAATCTCTACTTCATATGCATTCTTAACTACAACACACCTTTTCTACCATAACAAGGTAGAAATGCATCAAATGTAACATCCCTAAACATCGTAAGATCCTTGGTGTGAGGTTTAAAACATCTAAGTATTTTTTTCTCTAAATATTATACAACAAAAATACATGTACCACTGTCGTAGAGATTCTCATCTCTACTCTCGCTTCTACTTGCTTCAAATTAAAATATAGTTCGGAGCAAACACCGAGGCAATTATGGAGGTTTGTGGTTCAAAGAAAGAGTGATCACACGCTGCAAGCAGATGAATTGTACAAGCAAATTTCAGAATGTGATAAGCATTGGACGACACTTATGGGAGGTGGCAAGGCAGGGCTGCAACTTGTTATAGATGTCTGCAAGGAGGATGATGATGGGCAAAATAGCGATAGTAGGATAGATTGCAGAGGGACACTTTCTCAGATGAATTATTCAGGACCAGAGACTATGAAGCAAGTTGACAAAAGCAAGGGATGCTTTAGGATGCTGAAAAACTCCATACAAGAATTAAATGAAGTATGTGGTAAGAATGGATGGGCAATGCCAAGTTTCGGGATTCTGGTGCAGAAGAACAATAAAGGAAACAATCAGTATAGGTGTAAGGTTAGAATTCGTAACAACGACTTTGAACTCTCAGAAAGTGGAGAGGCAAGTGATTCATCACCAACAGCGTGCTGTTGAAAAGGAGAGGGAAAGAGAGAAAATGTAATGAAAAGGATGGATGGAGTAAAGTATGGAAAAAGAAAAGAGTGGCAGATTGAATCTGGAAAAAGGAGCACGCACAGAGGGCAGAGGACGGATAATAATAGGTGGCACATATTCGGGAGGATCTGGACAATAGAAAAGGGAGATCGCAAAGAACAGGACTTCTTCTTCTTCGATTTTGAAGTTGGACAGGCGGGATCATCAAGAAGTCATTGTGAAGCTACCAGGACCTGCGAAGATAAGAAAGGATATGGATTCTTTCCGAGGAGTTGCCGCGATGCCATAACCTGAATAGAATAGTATGATGGCTATAGTTCAATGGTCGTGAGATTCGGTAAGGGGAGATAATGCTTCGGAGACTTCTTCTATGTAGTTCTACATGCAGAGCGCAGGCAGAGGGAAAAGTTATTCTGAAGCAAAGAAAAGAGGAGACGCTGAATTGTAAGACAGGAGGAACTGCCGTGAGAGAAAGTGAAGGTCAAGGCTATCTGTAACTCCAATATCGGTCATGATCCTCAATAGCTTCCATTAGAATCTGCCACCAAAGCAGCGCAAGGATCAACATTATTCATTATGATCTGATGATGGGTGAGATTCAATGCGCATTATACTTTGTACTCTCTTATGAAGCTGAGATTAACCAAAAGTGGATTATGAATCAAAAACACAAAGAATAATTTTCGGGCGGTGTTTTCATCTGAGGAGTTTATGAGCAAGAAGGATTACTTACTACAGTATGCAGAGAGTGCAGTGCAAGGTTTAAAATTGAACGCAGATTTGAAAAGATTAGAAGTAGAGACCGCAGCTCTTACACATTTGATTAGGGAAAAACAGTCAACTGGATGGTCTGAGGAAGATGGTTTGATTAGGACAAGGGAAATACTTCAGCTGCATGCCGAATTGAGAGATAGAAACGTAGAGAGAGAGAGACCAATTTTACGTGAATTTATGTGTGCTCTTCTCTATGATTAGTTTTGGATCTGTCTATGCCTTGAACTGCTCCATTTATTCCTTTCCCTTGGTTATGGATTTACATACGTATTAATCATCATGTCAGAACTCTCTGTTGAAACCTGATAACTTTTGAAGCCTGAGAAATTGTTGCGCTTGACTGATGTGTGATTCTTGAAGGCTGACAATGCTGTTTGGCAGACGGTTAGAGAAATCTCATGCTCACCTTGAAGCTAGACGACCCTCATCGGGAAAAAAATAGCGAGTGGGCGACAAAGCAATAAGCAATAGACCATCTGAATACGTATAAGTTAACATAGATGACAGAACGTTTTATTATCTCCTATGCTATGACTGTTCTATAGGAATGTACGGATGGGTCTAGAGATACGTTTGACTTCATTAATGGTCTAAAACTTCCTTAATATACTCAGTGCGCCCATTGCTGTTAACTATATGTGATCAAAAAGTAATCGATGCTTTTCTGATTTACAAACAGTATCATACCATGTCAATACCTTTGGTTACTATAATGACTACGTCTTTGTCAGTGCGCCCATTGCTGTTAACTATATGTGATAAAAAATTAATCGATGCTTTTCTGATTTACAAACAGTATCATACCATGTCAATACCTTTGGTTAGTATAATGACTACGTCTTTGTTGTGAGGTTTCTTGACTTCTTTGTGCCACTGTCTCTTCTGTTCATGGCAGCATACGTGAAGACACAACTAATTTATAGTATATTCTGGATATTCCAATAACGGGAAGAACTCATTAACTTTGGCACTTAAGCTCGATTTCATTGAATAATTAGAGTTCCGAAAAACTCCGTACATTGAGTTCATTCCAAGCTAAATCATCAAAAATGCAATATGTCATAGAGACTTTATGTCTAGCTTTGATGAGAATTCATGTTTATATTACTTCCACTTGATGTGCATTACATGCTTAACTTGATGTTTGATATATTTTGAGTTCACATATATAAGAATAAAGGCCTACTCTCTTTAAAGGTTACTTGAATGATATATAAATTTTAATTGCCAATGCTTATTGATAAATCTTTGATTTTATACCGATAGTTTCTTTTTGTGAGTATAACTCGTTTCTTTGATTTTCCAAGTTACCTGAGCTTGCTCCAAGCACCCTGCGTGCGCCGTTATTTTTTGGCGGTCGCCTTGATCCACTGACCGTCGCTTTCACGCTGACACCGCCCTTAGTTAGGTTTAACTTGTGTCTCAGATCTTGAGGTATGTGAACATAGCACACACAACCATATAGCTTAAGATATGAAAGGGTAGATTTCTTACCACAAAAAGTTTCATAAGGTGTGAATCCATGTACTTTTGAGATTGGACACCCCTTCTTAAGTGAATGGATTGATTTGCTGCATCAACCCAATACAAATTAGGAACATTCATTTGATTTAACGTAGCTCTAGCCACCCCTCTATATATCGATACTTTGTCTGTGCTATTGAATGTTTTTTGGGGTACCTATGAGTAAAGTGCCTTTGAATGCCATGATCATGTATAAAATTAGAAAATTCATTTGAAAATTATTCTCATTTTACATTTTATCTAAGTTCCTTTATATTCTTCTTTATCTCCCTCTGCATTAGGTTTTTTAACCTCTTGAAGTAGTGAAACACCTCTAACTTTTCTCATATCAAAAGATCCAAAAGACCTTGAATTATTGTTTATAAATGTGTATATATATCCACTACCTCCAATAGATGGCCCCCTTATAGGTCCCCATAGAACTATGTATATGTGATTCAACACATCATCGCTCACATGTGCTCCATTTATAGATGGAAATCTTCTTTGTTTCCACAATTGATAAGCATGACGCAAAATCTAGATCTTATGAAATGTAAAATCAGTACAACACTCACCAAGGCCTTCCTTCGCATGTGCTTCCCAAAATTCTATCTTTATAGTAAGCTTATTTCCAATTCACAACTAGAAGGTGTGAGAGCTTGATCGATTCACCTCCATGCTAAAAATTCTCCCTCACTTGTCTCCTTTTAATCGTACCTTTTAGTTCTCATTTGGGTCTTCAACAAAACATCCTGGCTTAGTGAACCTAACCACTTTCAACCATTTAACCTAGTGAGGCCAAGTTCTTGGTGATAGTTGGCACATGCAACACATCAATCAACACCTTGCAGCTTGGAGATCCATTGAATGTAGTATCACCCACATGTGTAATCCTATGGTTAGTGTCATTCCCTATGTCTATGTGTTCTTGAGTGGTGAGTGATTGGAAATTAAAGAAAACTTCTTTATTAGATCATATGTTTTCATTATAACCACTATGTATGTGCCATGTAAAATCTGAATTCACTCTTTTACTTGAACTATACATCAACAGAACTTCTCATTTTGTCAATTTGGTCAAGTAATAGAATAGTTAACTTGATTCAATTTTTATCCTTGTTTTCCTCCTCCTTTTGACCAAAAAAAGCTTGCATAATGTCCTACTTTTCCACAATTGAAGAATTCTCTATTGGGTTCTTCTATTCGTTGTGATCTTCCTCTACTCCTTGATTTTCCTTTTGTTCAATAGCTTTGTGTTGGAGCCTTTTGGTTGCTTTTTTTTTTAATTTTGATCTCTCTCGCTTGTCCTTGGGATTTTTGTCTAATTCTTTTGCTTTTGCCTCTACCGACATATAAAGCTAGTGCTTGGTTATCCTTTTATTGTGAACCTCGTTATTTCACCTTCTTAGTCACCATCAATGTGAACAAGTGAGCAAAGTTTGGTATGAAATCTAGCACATACACCAATGTGGTAAATTTTTTCCACTTTTTATACTCTCTTAAACCATTGCGAATGTGAGGAAGAAGATGATCAACTTGAA
>CM035421.1:133058704-133346204 GCA_020310875.1 Ceratopteris richardii | reverse complement strand
TAGCTATTGTAAGAAACTTTAAGGAAAATTAAGTTCAAAGATCAAGTATATACATTAAAGAAAAAGATAAATAATTTAATCAAACGTAAAAATGAAAACTTCTACTCGCATATCTGATTCATGTCGTTCCTTATGATTGGATAATAAGACAAGAACCAAGTAATTACATTTAAGGAAGGTGAAGTGATTAGGGATTAACGAAATCATATCTCATTCATGTCATCTCTTTTGATTGTATAATAAGACAATAACCAAGTACTTACATTTAAGGAAGGAGAAGTGCTTTGGGATTAAAGAAATCGAGATGCATTCAAGAAACATAAGTATTGTTTGTAGATAATTCATGAACTTTCATTCAAGCAAGTATCATGGCAATATGAATAGAAAAATCTTAGGTTCTTCTAAGGCAAGTGTCAATCGCACTACCAAATCTTGGTCCAAGAAAATAGGTAATCATCCCTCTAGAATAAGTTTAGAAAGAAACAAATTGGATAGTTCATAAAGCATGGAGATACCCACAACTATTTTGAGACTAGTGTACTTAGAAACACTAGAAGCACCATGCAAGACAATTTGAATATATCCAAACCAATGATTAGGTGCTCCCATCTATGAGGGTGATTTGTGAAGATCAGTGGCTTACACTCAAAAAGCTTGAAAGAACTTGTCGGGTTGATTAACCTATGGTCAAGTTTGAGGAAGGATTATACATAGATAAGCAAGGAACCATGTATGTGCTTACTAATTTTCTACATAGCAGGAATTATTTTGGAATACTCCTTGAGTCTCAGAAGTGTGAAGATGTGACGTACATAGCTGTAGAGATGAGATTGTGTTGGTGAAATCGTGCTTCACACGAGTCTTTGTAACTTCAGAGAAACTTAATACACTCACTTGTATTCCAAAATATGCACTTATAATACCATAAGTCTTTGGAAAATCAATGTCAAAATTGTATATCAAAACAGATGAGTTGTGAGTTAAAAATTCCTCACAAACTTTCTTTGTTTTGGAAGAGAACATGTTAGGAAATTGGTCAGTGCTCATAGCCTAGTAGCAATTGTCAAGAGAGATTTTACATACCTTCAATTGAAGTTTTAAGCTAACTAAAGTAGGTTATTTCATGAATTTAGGGTCACCATACAATGAGCAATGAAACTAAGAAGTATGGGGGGTTCACCCAACATTTTAGGAATTGGAAGGTTCATATAAATATATACAAGCACTCATATCTTGAGTTCTATGATTCCAATGATGATGAAACTTTGTATTTATGCTCAGAACGATGATACTTAAGTGATCCAAGTGATGGATTGGACACCTACATTTTGAGAAATAACTCTAAGGAGATGATAGAATTGCACTAGGTACTATAACAATAGTGATTGATTGATAAATCAATAGAAATAAAGCATGACTTTGCTACTGCACATATGATACAAAGTATGTAAGGAGGACTTCTCTCACTTTGAGATAGTACAAAGTATAGTCAATAGGAGTGCAATGATCAGCTGATTCATAGTGTATATGCTCTCTTCAATCGTGACTAAGGAGTGTGGTGTATACACAAAGGTATATGAATTCAAATTGATTCCTCTTAATGAAGATTGAAGGATGTTTTTTCCTCACCATGAGTCCTTTCTCTTGGAAATAGGTGGCGAGCCTATGATTCCAAGCCATTAGGCTTGCTATAGACCATATATGGCCTTCCTTAACCTGCATACATGTTTAGGGAATAATGACTCTTGAAAACTAAGAGGTTGAGCCATATATACCTCTTCAGATATCGAAACATTTAGAAATGCATTCTTTACATGCATTTGGTAGATCCTTTGATTCTTGGAAGTTCCAATGCTCATAAGCACTCCAATAGTTTCCATCGTTTCCACAAGTGAAAAAGTTCCTTCATAGTGAATTCCTTATGTTTCTGCATACCCTTTGCCCAAATGTCTTTGTTTATACCTATTGATACTTCCATCAGAGTTTTTATCTACCTTGTATATTCTCCTTGATCCAATTATATTCATAGATGAGGTCTTGGGTAAAAACTCCCAAGTATGGTTTTCTTGCAAGGCTTAAGTCTCTTTCTCCATGGCATTCATCCATTAAGGTTTCTTCTTTACTTCCTCATAAGATGAGTGCTCCTTAGAGTTTGAATCATATCCTAAATATATAGAGTTTTTAGTGACCAATGATGTATCATAGCCATATCTCTCTAGCTTCCTCTTATCTCTTGTTGACCTTGTGATGGTTTGTTTGTTGGTGCAAATAGCAAGCCTAAAAGCTTCACATTTGATCGATGGAATAGTTTCATGAAGTTATCTCATATAGCATTGGTCATGAGAATACATACTTGTGAAATTTCCAAGAGTAATCCTTGTATTTAATCTATTCATTTATAATAGATAAAATCTAATAAGAAATCTTCCACTTTTAGGTGGAAGATTTACCGAGTTCAAATTCGAATTCATGTATAAATACACATGATTCTTAAATGCAAGATATCAGGCCTTTTCCTTGAGATATTGAGCTTCATTTATTATTATAACTTGTGTTCATATTATGAATGAATAGTCCTCTACACTTCCTATGTGTCATATGTTTAACATCATACACATTCTTGATCATGTTGATATATTTAGGTAGTGATGTGTGTGAACACACTAGGACCGCCGAGGCACTTTTTCCCTCTTTAGGAGGTTTTTTTCCCCCCAGCTTGTATATATGCCTATAGCCCTAATGGGCTACTTATCTTTGTACATTGTCTAGTAATACATTCAGTATTGTGTGTTGTGCTCCAAGCCTCTTCTTCTTCCTTGTGCTGTTCATGTGCTTCCTCAGACATCTAACTCCAACAATTGGTATCAGAACAGGTTCTCGCTTCATCTAGGGTGCCGTCGACACTCCTCCGTTTGTAGTCTCAGAATCACATGAATTTTAGTGAGCATACTCTAAGCTCGTTTCGGTCTCCGAATACACTATTGCAGTGCTTTTGCAAGCTATTTCATCTTTTTGTGCCAAAGATATATACCAGTTTCTATTCGCCAGTATAAGCGTCTCAAATTCTGCTACAGGTCTAGTGGAATCCTTCTAGGCAGTTCTGTTCAACTTTTTGAGATACAATCAATTTTCTGCATCAAGGTATTTTAGTCACCAGCCATGGCTGAAAGTAGTGATGTATTTCGTATGTTGGCTGTTGAGGATAAGTTGGATGGTACCAACTACCCGTTATGGGCTTATATGATGCGACATGAGCATTAGGGGAAAAAGTGAACCCTGCATGGGCCTTGTAAGGATTCCTAGTTTTCAGGAATTAAAATGGCTAATCAAGTGGATTAAGGGGTTGGAAAAAACCACTACTGGTATTGTAGATTAATATAAAGAATAAAAAAAAGGATGATCAAGGAGGGAATTCGTGTGTGTTTCTAACCCTTCGAGTTGTTCATTGGATGGCCACGATCATTTGAAAAACATGGGCAAAAAAAGACAAAAGGAGAGCACATACTCTAGCAGTAAATGACAAAATAGCAACAGTCAAGAATAGGAGAGAGAAGAAAATATCGACTTACATGGAATTCAAGCCATCCGATTGATTTTCTATTGTATGGTCAAGATTAAACCCAACCCACTGGCACTATAGGACAAAATAGGAGCACAGACTGTCACAAAAAGACAAAAACCTGAAAATGCGTCCAACGAAAGCGACAGCGAGTTCGGATCCGTGTAGTCTCTTGTCCATTCGATGTGTGGGAGAATAAAAGGTGGAGATTGAATGGTTAATAATCCATATAAAGATCAAATCGCATCCTTTGATTTCCTTCAGGATCCAATGGTCCACATTTAAGACGCCTCTTGTTCTTTGGGGATGAACCACATCCATTTGATGCAAGCAACATATAAGGGCTAAAATTTAAAGTGAACCATTTCTCAAGAAATGATCTTAGCCATTGAATCTTGAAGGGCATCCTGTTGGAGGATAAACACTCCTATGTGCACAACAAAAGCAAATGAACCCTCCTAGGATCCTGAAATTTTTCAGACATAGGTTCTATATTTTCTGAGTTTCTCTGAGTATATGCAGAGAATGAAAATTTCATTTTGCAGGCATAAACTAGACTTTAAGAGCTTTCAAATGAGAGTAAAATCACTCCATTTGGATACTGGATGATGCGTCAACCAGCTGCAACAAAACAGATAACTTGATCTCTTCACAGATTATGAGCTAACTAGACAGACACTGTTCTGGACATTTCTCTGCACATGTGCAGGCAATCAACTTGAGACTTATGCCAGACAAAGTAGAACTTATAAGCTTTCCAACAAGACAAAAATCATTGCAAATGAATTCCGGATGAAGGAGAAACAACAATTACAAGACCGGGGAGTCTGCCAAAAACATCTAGATAGATAGAGTGTGTAAAAGTGAAATTTTTGCAAAATATACAGAGAACAGCTAGTAGGGGGTGTGCTTAAGCAAGGGGGCAGCTTGGGCACGTATTTCCACGACTCTAAGTCATAATACACCTCATTAGAGGTTTTAAAGACCACATACTAACCTCTTTAACCAATCAAAAGCATATACATGTCAAAAGTGAGGTCCAATCACATCAAGAGGTGAGCTAAATCTCTCTTATCAACTTCTTTCCATTATGGGCATAATTGGATGCCTCCAACGCATGGAAATCAGCCTCCTTTGATTGTGGATGATGTGGAAGGTTCAATTTGGGGCATGTTCCCACACTCTTGAGCTTGAAAAACTTTCAACACTCCCCCTCAAGATCAAGTCTTTTGCTTTCGTTGCTTCAGCCTATGTCTCTTATGTTGATAGCTTCCTTGAATCCTCCAAGCTTTGTACCTTCAAGAAACTTTGTCATCATGTCTGCAACCTGCATTTTAGTGTTCACATATCTTATATCTAGCTCTTTTGCCATCACCTTTTCTCTAACGAAGTGGTAATGAACCTCTATGTGCTTGCTCCTTGCATGAAACATGGGATTGTTAGCTAGATAGATGCTTGAAATGTTGTCTCCATAAAGAGGAAACTCCTCCACTTCTACTTCCAAGTCCTTAAGTAGCTTCTTAAGCCATAATAGCTCACATGTAGCCAATGCTAAACCTCTGTACTCAGCCTCTGTGGATGAAAGAGCAACAGTGGGTTGCTTCTTAGAGCTCCAAGAGATCACTTTTGTACCTATCATGAAAACATAACCCGATGTACTCCTTCGATCATCCTTGCTACCTGCCCAATCAGCATCATTATATCCTTTGACACTTAGATCAGCATCATATGAGTAAAATAGACCTTGGTTGATGGTGTGCTTGATGTAATGAAGCACCTTTCTAGCCGCCATAAGATGATCATGAATAGGTGCATGCAAAAATTGAGAGAGAACACCTACTACATATGCAAGATCAAGTCTAGTGAATGTAGCATAAATTAATGAACCAATTATGCTTCTATATAGTGTAATATCTTGTATAGCCTCTCCTTGATCTGCAACCAACTTTGTATTGGGCTCCATGGGCTAAGAAAGTGGCTTACAACCACTCATACCAAACTTGTATAGCACATCCAACAAGTATTTTCTTTGAATCAAGAAGATGCCATTGTGTGCATAGATTACCTCTATTCCCAAGAAGTACTTTAGTGTTCCAAGATCAGATATCTTGAACTCCTTCCCTAGCTTTGATTTCATATCTTTAATACCTACAATATCACTTCCTGTGATGATCAAATCGTCCACATAGATGCATATGTATACCGTCTTGTCTCCTTGCTTCTTCATGTAAAGTGATGGATCTGGAACACTTTCTTTGTATCCACAACTTGATAAATAATTCACTAACCTCTGATTCCAGGCCCTTGGGGCTTGCTTTAGTCCATATAGTGCTTTCCTTAGCTTGCAAACATGATTTGGGTACCTCATACTAGCAAATCCTTGAGGTTGGCTCATGTAGACTACTTCTTCAAGCTCTCCATTGAGGAAGGCATTCTTCACATCCAACTGAAATAAGCTCCATTTCCTTGATGTGGCCACTGCAATCAAAGTCCTAATTGTTGGCATCTTGGCTACGGGGCTGAAAGTTTCATCATAATCTATCCCGTAGATTTGGGAGAAGCCTTTCGCCACCAACCTTGCTTTGTACCTAGCAATGGAACCATCTGAATTTCTTTTAATTTTGTAAACCCACTTATTACCTATCACCTTCATGCCTTCTTGAGCTGGTACCAAGCTCCAAGTATGGTTCTCATCAAGTGCTTTGAGCTCTTCGTTCATTGCCTCTTGCCATTCCTTGCAATCCTTAGCTTCTTCATAACTAGTTGGTTCTTTGTCCTTGATTACCTGAGTCATGTATGCATAATGCTTTGCAATGAAATTTAAAAATGTTAACCTTTGTACTGGATATCTTACTCTTGAAGACCTTCTTTCACTTCCTTTTGGTGTGGTTGCCATCTTCTTTCTTTGTTTTTCCACTCTTGGAGTTTGAATTTCTTCTATCTCTTCATCTTCCAACATGCTCTCGTCCACATAGCTTCCTTCTTCAACTAAAATCTTCTCTTTGCCTTTGACTTTGCTTTCTTCAGAGCTGGTCTCTCTTTCACTAAGCCTTCCACTCCATGGTGAGGGTGTCCTTGTGTTGCATGAGTTGCTTGGACCACTTAAATCCATGCTTTCTTGAACTCTATCATCATTCTTCAAATTTGTCTCACCTATGTCTTCAACCTGCAATGGACTCGTGCATGCATACCAAGGCTTCAACTCGTCAAAGACAACATCCTTACTTACCTTCAGCTCCTTGGTGATGGGGTTATACCATTTATACCCCTTTTGTTCCATAGAATATCCCAAAAAAATACATCTTTCAGATTTGGCATCTAACTTTGACCTCAACTCTTGAGGTACATGTACATAGCATATACAACCAAAGACTCTAAGATGTGAAATGCAAGGTTTTCTTCCACTCCATGCTTCCTTAGGGGTTACATGATGTATACCTGATGTAGGACATCTATTCATGGTGTATGTGGCTGTATATGTAGCCTCTCCCCAATAACAATGGGGCATATTCATTTCGTTGAGCATACACCTTGCTACCTCTGCTATGTGTCTGTTCTTTCTCTCTGCTACCCCATTTTTTTGAGGGGTATACCTGCATGTAAATTGTCTTTTGATGCCATTGACCTGCAAAAATTCAGAAAATTCATGGGAGAAGTACTCTCCCCCTCCATCGGATCTCAAAGTTTTGATAAACTTGCCAGATTCCTTCTCCACCTGTGCTTTGAATTTCTTGAAGTAGTGGAACATATCTGATTTGTTTCTAATGCAATACAACCACACTTTTCTTGAGAAGTCATCAATGAAGGTTACAAAATACCTATTTCCAGCAAGGGATGCTTCTCTTGTTGGACCCCAAACATCCGTGTGAATGAGTTCTAAAAGATTTGCACTTAAATAGGTACTCTTCTTAAAGGGTAGCCTTGATTGTTTTCCTTGTTGGCAAGCTACACAAATTTCATGCAACATTTTAGATGTAAAATTTGGTAGGCCTCTTACAAGCTCCTCCTTTGCATGTCCTTGAGCTTTTTTAGGTTGATGTGACCTATTCGTTTATGCCATAGATCCAAATCTGCTATCCTCTTGTCTCCATATGTGACATACATTGAATGGTGTGGCTGATTTATGTCCATTGTGAACATTCTCCCTTGCTTTTTTCCTTTTGCTATGAGCTTGAAACCTGCCCTTGGATCCTCAACAAAACATCCTCTTTCATTGAACCTAACTTGATAGCCTTTTTCTACCATTTGGCCTACCGAAATCAAGTTTTTGGGAATAATAGGGACATGTAATACCTCTGATAAGCACTTTGCTCTTTGATTTCCTTCCAAACTGATATCTCCCACATGTTGAATGATATGCTCTGAGTTATCACCTATTTCCACATGCCCTTGATGCTTTGGGACCTGCAAATCACTAAAAAAATCCTTTCGACATGACATATGATTGCTACATCCTCTATCTACATACCATACATCTTCACTAGATTGAGTTGTATCTTCACCATACCTCATGGCAAGTAAATAATCACTCCCTTGGCTGGATGATGTGTTTGCATAATTACCTTGCCCTCTATAATTGTTGTTGTTGCTTTGATTCCCTTGTCTTTGAGCTCTCTGATAGCATTCATTTGCAAAATGACCGGGCTTACCGCATACAAAGCATCCATTTGAAGTGGCTTGTCCTCTTCCACCAAATCTCCCACCTCTTCCTCTATATGTGGCTCTTCCACCTCTTTGACCTGCATTTTCTTGTTGTCCTTGACCTCCTTGGTTGCTTTGATATCTTCCTCTTCCTCTTGAAGCACCTCGGTTGTGTCTTCCTCTTCCTCTACCTGCACACAACAATTGCCCTTGGCTATCCTTGGCGTTATGACCACCAAGGTTCATCTCCTCTATCACCATGAGAGTGATTAGTTGATCAAAATCAGGAAGAGAGTGCCTTACATACACTGAAGTTGTGAAAGACCTCCATTTTTCATAATCCCTAAGTCCATTTAGGGTGTGGGCGACAAGATTGTCATCATCTAGGGCACAACCGATTGACTCTAGTGCATCTGCAAGCTCTTTAACCTTTAATATGTAATAATTAGCACCTTGAGAGGGGCTTTTCCTAAGATTATTTAGCTCACTCTTGAGTTGAATTTTTCTAGCTTTTGTGGAGGTTGAATACAATCTCTCCAAGAACTCCCACACCTTCTTCGATGTATCCAAATCTTGAATATGCCCTACCATAGAGTTGCTAATATGCTGAGATAAAATGAAAATGACCCTTTTGTCCCTTTCATCCCACTCTCTTACTACTCTTCTCTCGTCATTGGTTGGATTTACCTCATCTATGTAGGGTTTTGGCTCTCCACCACTCACAAGTCCCCACAAACCTTTCCCCATCAAAAAATTGCTTATTCTAAATCGCCACGGTTGGTGGTTTCCTTTTTCGAGCTTCTCAATCTGAGCATTGAGATCAGCCATGGTGCCTCCTAACTCTTTTGAACCTCCCCCTTGATGCAATGAAGTTGAAAAGGATGTCTTTTACCTCAAAAAATAGAGTACTCCTCTTAATGAAGCTTCGTCTTTGATTTGATGATGTATTTACTTCCCCTTGTTGTTGATGTGTCCGTTCTTTGCTTCCTTCCTTCAAACTTTGATGAAGTCTTTACTTCACTTCAGTAGCTCCTTCTTCTCTCTTTGATACTCCACTTATAGCTCTAATACCAGTGTTGGAGGATAAACACTCCTATGTGTACAACAAAAGCAAATGAACCCTCCTAGGATCCTGAAATTTTTCAGACATAGGTTCTATATTTTCTGAGTTTCTCTGAGTATATGCAAAGACTGAAAATTACGTTTTGCAAGCATAAACTAGACTTTAAGATCTTTCAAATGCGAGTAAAATCACTCCATTTGGATACTGGATGATGCCTCAACCAGCTGCAACAAAACAGATAACTTGATCTCTTCACAGAGTATGAGCTAACTAGATAGACACTGTTCTGGACATTCTCTGCACATGTTCAGGCACTGAACCTTAGACTTATACCAGACAAAGTAGAGCTTATAAGCTTTCCAACAAGACAAAAATCATTGCAAATGGATTCCGGATGAAGGAGAAACAACAATTACAAGACCGGGGGGTCTGCCAAAAACATCTAGATAGATAGAGTGTGTAAAAGTGAAATTTCTGCAAAATATGCAAAGAACAGCTAGTTGGGGGTGTGCTTAAGCAAGGGGGCAGCTTGGGCACGTATTTCCACGACTCTAAATCATAATACAACTCATTAGAGGTTTTAAAGACCACATACTAACCTCTTTAACCAATCAATATACATGTCAAAAGTGAGGTCCAATCACATCAAGAGGTGAGCTAAATCTTCTCTAATCAACTTCTTTCCATTATGGGCATAATTGGATGCCTCCAACTCGTGGAAATCAGCCTCCTTTGATTGTGGATGATGTGGAAGGTTCAATTTAGGGCATGTTCCCACACTCTTGAGCTTGAAAAACTTTCAACACATCCAAGGGTTGTGTTTGAATCCCATGTCTTTCAAAAACTACTGGAGGAACAAAACCACAAACTTTAGCATGTTTATGTGGTTTTGATTGGCCCATACCAAGGGAAGCCTATACCTAGCCTATTTGATTACGGGACTAGATTGTGGCCACCACCCTCCTCTGATTGGTCCATCACTAATCACTCTCTAATCTAAAAGGCCCATGCAAGGTTCATTTTTTCCCCTAATGATGGCAGATATGCACAGGCACATGCATTGATAGCTTTGTCTGTCAAAGGTGCCATTATTCCTCAAATTTGCTCTTGTAGAACATCTAAGGATGCTTGGGATACACTTACCACATTGTACCAAGATCGAAATGAGGCTCGTGTTGCTTACCTCCGAAAACAATTGGATAGTGAGCACATGAATGAAGGTGATTCTATGGACAGTTTCCTAACGAAGATCAAAGACTTGAAGGAACAATTGATTTCTATTGATGAGGTTATACCAGATAGCTCACTTGTGCAGACCGTTCTAAATGGTCTTCTTGATTCATATGAGAGTTTTGCTTTTACTCTTCAGTTGATGATGAAAGGCAATCCAAATGCCTTATCATTTGAGGAGTTAGTCTCTGTTCTGTTGCAGGAAGATCAATCTAGGCAGAACAGGTCCATTATGCGAGTTGCAGATCAAGCTTTCCTGGCTAGTCAAAAGGGCAAAGGAAAGTGCAGCTCTTCAACTAGTAAGCAAAAATCTGCTAATTTTGCACATTCGAAGAAGGAAGATAAAAATGAGAATAAATAAGAAAAACAAAAATTGTTTTGTAAGTACTATAAAGGGAACAATCATATCATAAAGAACTGTCCAAAACTGGCTACTAAAGAGGAAAAGAAGAGAGAGGTTGGAATGGTTGTTGCAGAGGCCTCTACACCAAAAACAGAGTCTGCTAATCTTGTGCAAGAAGAAGAATGGGCATTTATTACTGTCTTCAGTTTTGACCCATCTTCTCATGAGTAGTGCATGTCTGTAGTAGACTCAGATGTTTGGTATTTTGATAGTGGGGCGACCAAACATATTACCTCATAGTGTAGTTTCTCCTCTTCACTCGAGCCTGCCCCTATAGGGAATACTATTACATGTGCCAACAACTCCTCTTATTCTGTTATGGAAGTTGGGAAGATCATTTGGCTACTACTGATGGTAGTTCTTTCACTTTCTCAGATGCTTTATTTGTGCCAGGGATCAAGAGAACCTGTTATCAGTTTTTGCATTAGCCAAGATTGGCTTGGTTGTGAGATTTGTTGACGACAGATGTACATGTCATGATCTGTTAAATGGCAATGTGATTATTGCTTCTAACATTTCAGATGCAAAGCTTTGGCATGCATGCTTTGGTGATCTGAATTTTGCTAGTTTGCTACTCGTGCAGAAATCTGAAATGGTGTCCTCTTTGCCCAAACTTGAGGCACCTGGAAAACATGTTTGTGAAGGCTATATTTTGGGCAAAATGCAGCATTCCTCCTTTCCAAAAGATGGTTCAGTTCGAGCTACTCAGAAACTGCAGCTTGTACATAGTGATGTCTCTGGTCCTATGCAAACACGTTCTTTTGGGAATTATCTTTACTTCGTGACTTTCATCGATGATTTTTCCAGGCATGCATGACTTTATCCATTGAAGGCGAAGTTGGAAGTGTTCATCTGCTTCAAACGGTTTTTGGTTTTGGCTGAAAATTTGTCAGCATGTAAAATGGGAACCCTCCGTTCTGATCAAGGGGGGGAATATATTTCTTCTGATTTTAATGCAGTTCTCACTGAACATGTGATAAAACACCAGTGCACAGTGCTGTATACACCTCAACGGAATGGATTTGCTGAAGGAAAGAACACGTCACTCATGGAGATGGCGAGGTGTATGGTCAAGAGTCAGGCTTTACCACATAGTTTCTGGTTTGAGGCTATCATGTGTGCAGCATATGTACTGAACAGGTGTCCCACTAAAGCATTGCATTCTATCACTCCATATGAGGCTTGGCATGATCGCAAGCCATCTATTGCTCATCTGTATGTTTTTTGTTGTTTGGCATATGCATTAGTGCCTGAACAACATCACAGAAAATTGGATGATAAACTAGTAAAATGTATTTTTGTTGGATAGAGTTCTGAAAGTAAACGTTATCATCTATATCATCCATAGAATAAAAGCATTCTGGTTAGCTATGATGTTGTTTTTGTGGAAGATACTATTCAGCCATTGCTTTCATGTACTAAGGAGACATTTGTTAGCTCCAAAGACATGTATGATACTTTGCTGCCTCTTTTTATAGGTGGACAGTCTAGGGCTGGTCCCAATGAGGGAACTTCTCAGCCTTTGCAGGTTTCATGTGATGATGCAGATCATTCCATTTCGGATGCAGATTTACATGATGCAATAGTTGATGAGAGAACTGATATTGAGTAGGCAAAAACTATGCCAAAACGGCTCGTGTAGACTTTGTGTGACACCGAGTTAGATGCACCACTGTCATATCATACTCGTTCAAGCTCTCATAGTGCCTTTTTTGCATCAGATTGCTATAATGAAGAATGATACTTGGTCTTTATGTGACTTACCTCAAGGCAAGAAGGCCATTGGCACTAAGTGGGTATACAAGCTGAAGCGTAAACCAGATGGTACAGTTGACAGGTATAAGGTTAGGCTTGTTCAAAGGGTTATGCATAGGAAAGAGGCATTCATTTTGATGAGACCTTTGCACCAACATGTCGTATGACTACTGTTCGGAGCATCTGTGCACTTGGAGCTCATCATGGTTGGAATGTACATCAATTGGAGATTAAAAAAACATTTCTGAATGGTGAATTGCATGAAGAAGTGTATGTTTTTCAGCCTCGTGGCTTTATGCAGAAAGGGGATGAAAACCAGGGGTGCAGGTTAAAGAAGGCAGTATATGGCTTAAAGCAAGCACCACATGTTTGGTATGAGAAGATACATGGCTATCTGATTGCACATGGTTTTGAGAACAGTCCAACTAAAAGCACCTTATATGTTAAGCGTGCTAATGAGGTGCTTCTGATCATTGTTGTCTATGTTAACGACATGCTGCTCATTGGTCCTATTGAGAAGTATATTGCTGATTTTAAGGCTGATTTACATGCCTCATTTCAGATGTGTAATTTGGAGCATTGCATCACTATTTGGGCATTGAGTTTATGCAAGTTGATGGTGGAATCGATTTGTGTCAAACGAAATATATTGACACATTATTGTAGCATTTTGGCCTTGAAGACTGTAAGCCTATTGCCACTCCTATGGAGACACGTTTACGATTGAGTCTTCATGATGTTGGAGATGCATTTGATGCTATTCTCTATCAGCAGGTTGTTGGATGCTTGATTTACTTATGCATTACTCGACCAGATATTCAATTCGCTATCTCACAGATGAGCAGGTTTATGCATTGCCTAGGATTCAAGCATTGGCAGGAAATTAAGAGCATCTTTTGCTATTTGAGTGGTACTCGGCTACTTGGGTTGTTTTATCCCAAGGAGGGATCACTACCACGAGATTTTCATGCTTTTTCTGATTCTCATTAGGTTGGTTGCTATGACACTCGTGTGTCCACTAGTGGCTTTTGCTTCATGTTTGGTAGCTAATGTATATCTTGGTTGAGCAAGAAGCAGCCTACTATGGCCACTTCCAGTTGTGAGGCTGAGTATAGGGTAGCTTTCATAGTGACTGTTGAGTGTGTGTGGCTCAGATGCCTTATGGTTTATTTGGGTGTTGGTCACACTTCTACCACCACCATCTTCACTAACAGTCAGAGCGCATGGGCAGTTGCAAGGAACCCTGTGTTCCATGCTCACACTAAGCACATTGAGGCGCAGTATCACTATGTCAGGGAGAGGTTCTCTGCTGGGGAGATCATCTTGGCATATGTGCCCACGCAAGAGAACATTGCAGACCTTTTCACGAAGGCTCTACCCACAGAGAAGTTTGAAGCTTTCCGCAAAGCTTCGGGCTTACTTCCTTTTGTGGAGTTATTTCCACATAGCTTGGCACTTCCTTATACATGAGTGCCAGCTCCTTGTTCACTACATCATGCCGAGGGGGGATTTATTGATATATTTACGTAGTGATGTGTGTGAACACACTAGGACTACCGAGGCACTTTTTTTGCTCTTTAGAAGGGTTTTTCCCCCCAGCTTCTATATACGCCTATAGCCCTAATGGGCTAATTATCTTTGTACATTATCTAGTAATACATTCAGTATTGTGTGTCATGCTCCAAGCTTCTTCTTCTTCCTTTTGCAATTCGTGTGCTTCCTCAGACATCTAACTCCAACAGATCATTTCTTTGAGTAACTTCCTCTCTATATGTCATTGTAGTACATTCATGCATATAGTGCAATTGTGTTGTTGATTTCTCTGTATATGAGCATCCATTTCCTATAATTTGACTTCGGTTAGTTACATTTTTTTTCACGTGCAAGTACCTACATGTAAATTCTCATTATTATTTGTTTAGTAGATCTTGAGATATGAATCTCATAATGGGCTCTTTTTGCACATCTCCTTGTTCCTTAAAAGTGAGGGTGACCCGCATGTTTGTTAAATTCACTTATCCTTTTATGATACAATTCGATTCATCAAATAACTTGCTTTGGTTAGCTATACATTTCAATTAGATGTGTGTATATGTTCTCTACTCCATTTATACCACATTATGAGTTCTAATAATATTTTTGTGACCTCATGCAAAATTAGAAGCTTCTTCACAATTCTTGCAAATAGAAGTTATCTATTTTATGAAAACTTTTGATAATGATGTCAGAAAGGACTTAATGGGTCCTTATGCATCTTTGGGAAGCTACAAGAGTCTAATAAGCATCCTTCGAGTGATATTCAATGATATAAGCCTCAATCGGATGCTTTTTAGGTTCATGTCTTAACGGCATGAATACCTAATGGCACTAGTGGATGCTCTTGAATCAATCTTGCCCCCGATAGTTTTGATTGAAGTTTCCTATCCTACCTCTATTGAAATGAGTGGTCATCTTTCCATTATGCTAGGAGAGGTATTCCTCTTTTTTTTTTTGCACATTTTCATGTGATATCTTGGGGCATCTCACATGGAATTTATATTTATGAGGTTGAGCTCTTCAGGGTTGACATTTCTAGGATAACTTAATCCCTATCAGCTTACCTTCATGAATTTTAGGGATTCAACTTGAGCTTCTTTTTGAGTTCTAAGTTCTCTTCTTGTTTATGCCTCTTAGGCACATTGAGTCATTTAAGCATCCCTTCCATCAGTGGCTCTTGATAAACCTTGAATCTACATACACTAATGTAATTTGGCATTACATTTCCTTCTAAAGTGGCTAATTGCACCACACCACTAGTCAAAAGTCTTGATAATCACTGATAAACAAGTTTTTCTAAATTAGGAGCATGTTGTTTCAAAGTGTACACCAATACTTTATCAACAATTTTTAAGCTTTTGTATTTCATGTGTGAATCAAAATAAGATTTTTTTCCTTTTCTTTGCGGCATATATGCCTATTGCTACTCTCAATCTAGTCTCACCTAGACACTCTAGATCCATTATTCTCGAAGATAGCTCATGGCTCATCTAGTGGTGCTATTGTGCTACACTTAGTGTTAGTACTAAGAAATCTAATGTTTTCACAACATTATGGCCAAATACCATATGAAAGGGAGTTACATTGACTTTGATTTTATTGCCCATTCTAGAACCCCAAACAACATGATGTAGTTGTTTGTCCCAATCAAAGCATTTATTATCTACAAGCTTAGTCATTGCTTGTCTGTTTGCTTGCAGGTGATATGCTATTGATTTTGTGTGAATCACCATGAAGTCCGGTAATAGATACTCAATCGCTTCATTCAAAAAATGAGTTCCCCTATTACTCATCATTTCTATGGGAAGTCCATATCTTGTGAATACATTATGTAATAAGAAAACCATCATTTTTGCATTCTTCTTTCTAGTGGCTCTCACTTTTACCCATTTAGTAAGATATCCTGTAGCGAAATTGATGTATTTTGCATGGGGGATTTGGTTGGGGGATTGATGGGACCTATTGATTGTAGGGTGCTTGGGTCCAAAAATCAAGATTGACACTAATTGCTTAGTCCAATTTGGAACTTCTTCAAAGTTGAATAAATATGCATTAGGAAGGTCATATCTCACAACTTCTGGGGATTCTCTTAAAGTTATCCATGGAAGGTGATCTGACCTAAGGTGGGTCTTACGTTTCCTAACCACAACCTGAAAATCATTTTCCATTAGTAAGAGATACTATCTTACTAACCTGCCAATATTGTAAGGTTTTTTCATCAAGTATAGTACGGATCAATTGCCGGTAAAAACAATTTCAAATTATTTGCAAGCATAAACCATGCATATAAACACTTTTTAACTACATAAACCATGCCTAATCCTTCTCTTTTAGTGGTCATGTAATTTCTCTTAGAGGCATTCAACTATCTACTTGCATATGCTATGGGTAGTTCTATGTTTTCTTCACCTATAGGTTGTGCTGCAACACATATAATAGAAAAATTGGAGGCACCCACATGGGCATGGGATGGTTTATTCAGATCTAGCATTGCAAAAATAGGGGCTAAGCAGAAATGTCATATTAGCTCAAATGATTTCTCACATTCATCATTCCACTGAAAATTTGTTGAAAGGTTGTACAAGGGTTAGCCATAATCACATACATGTGGATAAAATGTCGATAATATCCAGAATGAACCATAAATGCTTTCACTTCCTTATTATTCTTCTTCTAGGTAATTTTGTAGGTTGTTTTGAGGATTATTTACATTGTTTGACTTGATTTTGAACCTCCATGTTATGTTGTTTGAACCTTAGTTGTATTTGTAATTACAATTGCTTTAATGTCTTGCACTTGATTCCCTTAAGTATTCTTGGACTTGAGTATTCCTAATGTCACAAATAGACCAAATTTAAGTTGAAAAATCAGAGCCCTTATTTCCGTGTGTCAGTTGTCTATCCTAATAGACTGGTCTGTTGCAATAACCGAACTTGTCATGATACATGGGGTCTGTTGCATCATGGAGCACTCTATCACCATGGAGCACTTTGTTGCATGGGCTATCTATTGTAATAGAGAGTCAGTGTGTTATGATAGGCGAGTCTATTGTGGGTAATTTCTATCATGAAGGATAGGCCTATCATAATAGATGGTCACTCTATCATGTTAAATGGGTATCTATTGCCTCTTTTGTTTATTGTGGGGTTGATCTATCATGATAGATAGGGGTCTATTGCTATAGAGGGTCTCTATCACACATCTTGATTCATCACGATAGAGAGGTGTCTATCTTGATGGGTTGGTATATCATGACAAACAACTGATCTATCATCATGAATTAGGTCCAATTGGGCCCTATTTATCAATCTATCACGAGGGACAATGTTTCACAATAAATGAGGTCTATCATGATAGACATGTCGCATGTTGCAAGATTTGGTCTGTGGTGATAGAGACAAAAATGCATCAACTTTGAAACGTTTCTATTGTGCGGAGATTGTGCTGGGGAGGCCTATGTCTTCCTGCACACACAATTTTTGTCTCTTGTGATAGAGCAAATCTATTGGTATGAAATTTGAAAAAATGTAGATCTACTTGTGCATAGACTTAAACACGAAAATAGAGTCCAATCTTGCAGCAAAATTGCAAAAAAGCAAACAACAACGCAAGAACACTTGGTCTCTCTCTCATGCAAATGAAAGAAGTGAAGGGGAATGGGTGGTTATGGTCTTCTGTGAAATATGAGGTGGGAGTCCCATCATATCTTAAAAAGGATGTACGGAGATGTGGCACACAGTCAATTAGTATGTGCATGAGAGAGAGAGATATTTGAGTAATTATTATTGCATGGCTAGGAGAAGAACCATAAACAACCTCTCACACTTGTCATCTCTTGCGCTTTTTTTTTAGAGTAACGAATGTTGTTCTGAGAAGTAAAAGAACTAAGATTCAACGGGAGCGAAGATAAATCATTTTATTGAAGCCACGGGCAGTAGACGCCATGCAAAGATACACAAACTAGACCAACAATCAACATGCATGACCGATGAAGAACACTGCCCATAGAGCCGCCCACAAAGATGCATTAAGGAAGAGGAGGATCTCGCCTTCCCTTGATGTTGTTTCCCGCCTCCTTGGATATAACAGACAGACAACAAGTTCCTGATACATAGGCACTCGAAGACCTTAAATACACCCATATATGGGATAATGTTTCCTGCACATAGCAGTTCTATGCGCGGGGGGGGGGGGGGGTAAACAGAAACATCCATTAAAGCTTGAGAAGTGAGGTGAAAACAATTGTTTTTTTTGTAATCTTGCAAGAGTATTTGGAAGCATTTTTCCTCCACAAGGGTGAAGGAAATTATTCATATGTGCTATTTGGAGTATGTTTTTTCAACTTCCACATCAAAATTAGATTACGCATCATATTATCCTTTCTTTAGAAAGCTTCAAAGTGACCCCCATTGGCAAGATTAGAACTCACATCTCCTACTCCACCCTACATCTACATGCCAAATTTGATAAGGCGTTACTTGCTGCTTAGATATCAGATTTTCACAATTTTTGTTGGACGTTGAAGCTTCTCTTAGAAGCTTTCTCAGCAAGACAACATATATTTGGAAACGTTTTTCTTAGGTCGAAGATTCTCTAAAACTTCTCTGTAGGTTTTATGACCACCTCGTAGATCCTTGTTTTGGCAATCTAAAAGTCCAAATCTAGTTTTTTCACTTAGATATGCATCATCAAGTCAAATTCTAGGTGTTGAACATCTTCAATTCACTAATGAAGACTAATAGGGAATTGAATTTGTTAAATTTTGGATTGTTTTGGTGATTTTGGAAACTTTTTGGTGTTTTGTATGCTTTTCAAAGCTTCTTTTAGACAACTGGACATTTCAAAGTCATTTTTGTGATTGTTGATGATTAAGAATAGAGGTTAAAAGCTTGGATGATCCTTTCAAACTTGTTGGCAAAGCTTTGGAGAGCATTAGGGGAGTTTATTTGGGTTATTTCTTTTCCTTTGAGTACTTGATTTGCTTCCTTCTATTTTATTTTAAATTAGTATTGTTTAAGTATGGAAACACAAGAAAAAAAACACAATCCACTATTAGAGACCCCTCACGATATTGAAAAACAAAAAAAATTGAAAAACAAGAAAGAACCAAGATGTTGAAGAAGAAGTTGATTTGTATGATGAGTTCATCGCTCCCTCTCAACACTATGCTTTAATTGATAGGACAAGCAAGTGAGATTCCATCGTATCAAGCATGACATTAACTTTTGAACAACTGAAAACCAGATTTATCACTACTATTATTACTTTTCTAGTTAGTAAACAAGAGCTTAAACATGATGTTTCACATAGAACTTCTATCATGGTTAGGAGAGAACATACACCACTACACCTCTTACCATCCTTAAAGATAAACATCTTAGGGATACACCTTTTCTTAAAGACTTGAAGCCACCTACATGATGGGAGATCATAGAGATACGAATAAAGATGTAGTTAGACTTTTTATAAAAGTGGACCAACTTGCATCAATTAAAAGGGAGCCCATATGAGTATCAAGTGCCTGAAGCGAGTTTTTCACTTGGACCACATGCATACAAATGGTGGAATAGTCTTCAAGAAGCCAAAGCTCTTCTAATGTATTGGGCTCAGTTTGGAGCTCTTTTTCTAAAAGCACTTTTACTTGAGAATGAGGAAGAGCATAATTGAGATGAATGGGATAACGTGATGTAAAGAGGAGGATATTTGTCTATTTATTTCTCAAATTATGGAGAAGTTGTTCTCAAATTAAAAGGTCTAGATGATTTTGAAAAATCAAGAAGGTTTGTGATAGGACTTTACAAAGCCATTAAAATTAAGATTCAATTGAATGCTCCTAAGATATAAGAAGAAGCTTTGAAGTATGCGCAAATGTATAAAGACCATAGTCGTACAACAATGGATATAGATCAAACATTTAGACCCACACAAGTCATTAATTCTAAGAAAAAGGTAATTCTAGTTAAAAAATCCTAGTACAAAACCTAAGAGGGCGAAGATTCAATACAAATTTTGAGAATGCTTGAAAGGAAAACGTATGCTTTAGGTGCTAATTTCCTATCTAGTCTTAGTGGAATTGCCCACTACATAAGGGGAAGATAAGCGGAAAGGACCAGAGAATACTATGGTAGCTCTAGCTGCAAGGATGTGGAAGTGATGCATGAGGATATAGAACATACTTGTTGTTTAGCACAATCATTGTGAACAAAGCAATTTGGACCACACGACTTAGTTAAGCTTCATGCTCACGTGTATGGAACTGTAGTGATAGTTATGATCGATGAATCTGCTAAACATCACTTTATCAATTATCCTTTGGTCAATAAATTTAACATTCCCCAACAACGAACTGCACATAAATACATGGTACCTATGATGCAAGGGGAAGATACAAAAATATGGTATACTATGATATCCAATTTTTTTAATGAAGATACAGGGATTACAATACAATTAGATTTCTAGATCATGAATATGGATAGAACAAATATACATTTGCGCAAAGAATAGCTTTGGGTGTTAGGGGGTACAGTTGAAGGAAGTTATCAAAAAACTACTATTGAATGTGTTAAGAATGGAAGTACTTTTTGTATTCAAGGTGAAAGAAATGTACCTAGTACACCTCTTATACGTGCATTTAATATTTCTAATTCACATGATCGACATGAGGTCTATGGAGTAGTTGCTTTTAGATGCTCTCCAAACTTTTCATGATTATGATATTTCACATGTATTTAATTTTAATCATAATTTAAATAAGCACAATACTTTCTATTACTCTTTTTGCAAGAATGTGTGGTTAAAAGTATTTAACAATTAATGTCTGAATATAAAGATGTATTTCCACTTGATTTACGAAAAGGATTACCACATTCTAAAAGAGACATAGACTATTTCATTGACTTAGTTCCTAATAGTAAACCTATTTGTAAACATCCTTATAGACTTATTTTAGCTCAACATAAGGAAGTAGAGAACCAAGTTTAGGATTATTTAGCTAAAGGACTTATTAGGCCTAGTAGTTCTCCATGGGCATCACCAATGCTCCTAATTAAAAACAAGGATGGCTCTATGAAATTTGTATAAATTATAGGGCATTGATTAAGGTAATTCTTAAGAATAGATGTCCAATACCTAGACTCAATTATCTATTTGATGAGTTGAATCAAGCTCATTATTTTACTAAGCTTGATTTAAGATCTAGATATCATCAAATTAGAATAAAATTAGAGGATGTACTTAAGACTACATTTAGTACTAGGTATGGACATTATGAGCTCTTAGTGTTTCCCTTCACTCACTAATGCTCTATCCACATCCATGACACTCATGAAGAGTGTTTTGGGGCCCTACCTAGGAAAGTTTGTAGTAGACTTTCTTGATGATATCTTATCTATAGTAGGTCAAAAGAGGAACATTTGGAACAATTATATATAGTCTTCCAAGTCTTAAGAGAAGATTCACTCTTTGCAAGAGTAATAGTGTGAAATTTTTAAACTTGAGGTTTGATATCTTGGATATATCATCTCCAAAGATGGAATTCAGATGGATCTTGAAAAGGTGCAAGCTATTATGGAGTGGTCGCATCCTTGAAACTTGGAAGAACTATAGATCTTCCTTGGTTTGTCCAGATTCTATCGAAGATTCATCTGGAACTATGCCAAGATTATTGTTTTGATGACAAAACAACTTAAAGGGAAAGAGAAAGGTTTTTGTTGGGGAGATGAAAAAAAACAAAGTATGGAAAAGTAAAAAATAGCAATAATTATGACTCCACTATTACAGATAGTGGATCCTAATCATAAATTTATGGTTGAGAGTAATGTAACAGATTTTGTGATAGGAGTGGTTTTAATTGAGGATGGTCGACCAATGGCTTTTGAGAGAAAAAAGCTAGAACCTTCGCAAAAAAACTATTATGTCCATGAGGAGGAGTTGTATGCAATGTCCATGATTTCAAGAAGTTTCATTATTTGTATGGTTCCAAAGATACGATAGAAATTGTTCATCAACAGAGCTGTAAATGGCTCTCTAATCAAATAGAACTTAAAGGTCATAAGGCCCACTAGGTAGAGACTGTTTAACAGTTCGACTACGAGCTTGGGTATAGGAAAGGAAAGTTTAATGTGATGGAGGATTTAGTTAGGTGCATGTCTATGCTCAATGGACTAAGTTTTACTGAGATCACTAGTGAATTTGTTGAATACATTCAAGAAAAATATTAGCATTCATCCTACACATGCCAAGAGTTGGGAAATCATTGAGAAAGGGGATCTTCAACATAGTTTTCCAATGAGGATGGAGTATCGATTGGTACTCAAGAAGGATTTAAGAGGAAGAATAACAATATCCATGAAGGGTATCTGTTGTATAAAGGTAAGATGTGTATCCTTAGAGACTTTGAGATGATACTCGGCCATTTTTATAACTATCATGACACACCTAGTGTAGGAAAATCAAGCAATAAAAAGACTTATGATCCTGTTAAGAGGTAGTTTTACTACCGTAGACTTCATAAGGATGTCCTAGAGTATGCACAAAAGTGTACTAAATCTTAGGTTAATAAAGCGAAGCGATTGAGCATTCTAGGATTATTGCACTCATTGGACATTACCAATGGGAATTTGAAAGTATTTCCATGGATTTTAAAGTAGGATTATCCCAGAGACAGAGAGGGCACGACCTAGTCTAGGTAATGCTCGATAGGTTAACCAAAATGGCTAGGTTTATTTAGACACAAATACAGTGAAGAAAACTGAGTTAGCTGGGTCATTTGTTGGAAATCTATACTACTTATATGGTATTCCTTTAGACATTAATTTAGCTAGGAAGTTCACTAGACATTTATGGAGGAAAGTGTTCAAGAGGTTGGATACTAAACTTAGTATGCATATGTCCGATCATGCACACTTGGATGGGAAAATAGAGAGGGTTATCAAAACACTAGAGGATATTCTTTGAGCATATGTGAATGAAAGGAAAACTACTTGGGAAGAGTACTTACCTATTGTACAGTTTGCATATAATAGCTTGCACTAGTCTTCCATTGGGCATAGTCCATTTATGTTTATGTATGGGTTTTAACCAAGACCTCCTCATGCAGTAGGATTGCACCACAAGAAATTCCAAGGTAAAGAGGATTTCTTGGAAGAGATGAACTATATGCTTAATCTTGCTAAGGATAGCATTAGGAAATCTCAAATAGAGATAGAGCCTATGCTGACCTTCAAAGGATAGATATCAACTTTGAGGTAAGAACAAAAGTCTATCTTAGAGTTCTCTCTAGGCCAGAAAATGAAGATGAGACCATGTCCAAAACTATCCCCTAGGTATTTTTTACCATTCCTAATACTTAGGAGGATATACAAGATGTCTTAACAGCTCCAATTCGTAGAGAATACCCGAATTCATCAAGTATTTTATATTAGTCAGCTAAAGAAAAGGTAGGGTGAATTTTACAACCTCAATCTAGATAGTGAGGTAGTGGAATATATTTTTGTTCACTGTGTTCGATGTGAGTCTAAGAGCATCCTATGTACTTGAGAAACATGGATAAAGAGGCATTTATAAATAGAGTTCCTAGTAAAGTGGAAAGATAGTTTGGAAGATAGTGCTACATGGGAGTGGTTTACTGCCCTTCAAATACAATTTATCACCTTTATGAAGATTTCACAAGGTTCTTGTTAAGGGGAGGGATACATGGAAACACTATGGAGAGATGGCCATGTACACTAGGTACATGGGATTTAGTGGAACATTACTACCTCCTTTATCTTTCTCATTTACGCCTTCCATAATCATGTTTGCAGACAAATGTAGACTTAAGGGAAAGGAAATGTTATGCAAAATATGATTTGACAATTCCCTCATATGTAAAGTGTGTCAAAGATATCTTGCATGTTCTTAAAATCAAGAACAATTTAGTATCAATTTGTTAGGTCCTTGAAAGAAGTTATGTAGTTGATTTCAACAACAAAGGATGCTTTGTGGAAGTTATAGGGCAAGACTACAAACTTATGGCTAAATACAAGAAGGAAGGAAGGCTATTTACCATGGAGGTAATAGCACCCTATGATTGGTGACATAAAACTTCCAAACATGAAGGATATGCAAAGGAGAGGTATGGTAAGTGGTCTTTCAATTTTCCACTCTCGCCATGCAACATTTGTATCAAGCATGCAAATTCACAAAGCAGGCAATGCTTTCCTTCAAGAAGACTACACGAAGGAGAAAATGTCCATTGCACCTCAGTAGAATCGATGTATTGAGACCAACCAAGGAGCCCTAATTTGAATGGAGTAAAAGAATGAAATGGTTATATTCTATGAGATCAAAGTCCAAAGTGTTTGTTATTTTCACTTTTTCAAAGCACTTTTAAAAAAGGATGTGCATATGTACATAGGAGTTCTTACATCAGATGGAGGGTGATAGTACTTCACCAAGCATTTATCTAAGTTGTAATGGAGTCAGAAGGAAATATACATGTATCTATACATCCCAACAAAATGGGGTTGCAGAAAGGAAAATTAATCACACAGCTAAAGTGGCACGATTTATAGTCAATGTGATGAATTTGACCAATTTCTATTGGAAAAATGTAACAATTACGACCATTAAGATCATGAATAGGTGCCCCGCTTCACGTGTACATGCTTTGAGACCATATGAAGCATGGTATGGTAGGAAATTAGATCTATCTCATCTCAAGTTTTTTGGTTGTGTATGTGATGTGCATGTGCCTTATGAAATGAGGCATAAACTTGAAGAAAAATTTTAAAGGTGAATATCTATTGGTTATTCAAGTGAGGAAAAGGGTTTTAGATGCTAGAGCATAAAACCAAGATCTGAAGGTTTCTAAAGGTGTTATCTTTGATGAATTGCTTCCTTGGTATGGTGTGAAATATACATTTCAAGTTGAAGACATACATGATGCCAAGAAAAGACATATAGAAGATCGAGAAAGAGTGGAGATTTTTGGTCATTCAAATTTCAAGAATACATGAGTAGTGGAAACCACACATATCCATGAAAAGGGATATAGAGAAGAATTCCTACTTCAAGTGAGGAAATTTCTACAAGAAGCACAGCCAAAGATAAGAAGATGATCAAGACAATCCATTGGCATAGATAGATATCAATAGTTACAAAGAGTTTGAAATGGTAGAGAAAATTGGTGTAAAGACATCAAAAGAAAGGAGGAAAAGATTCCCTCTAGCCCCTAAAGATAAAAGACGCTCAACAAAAGAAATATATCCAATTCAATAGTTGATTTATAAATTTTTCATTGCCAAACATTATGCATACATGAATCAATTAGTTGCATATGATCTGATTGTTTTGAGGATGCAAACAAGCATGAAGAATGGAAGCACGCCATGCAAAAATAAGGGGAAAGGGTTCAAAGAGAACCAAAATTTTTCACTAGTGCCTAGGAACAAGAGGTGATAGGAAACAAGTGGGATAAAGAGGAACTCATATGGGAGCATATCTACGTATAAGACCAAGATAGTTGCCATGGCTTCAAGACAAAGCTATGGAATTGTATTTGAGAAGACCTTCAACCCTCTTGCATGAATGAATAAAATAAGCAATCTCACTACCACTACAACCTCAAAGATTTCGAAGCTCCAACAAGTAGATGTAAATAATGGTTTCTTGGATAGTGATCTAGGAGGGATTGATTTTTTGAAGGACGTAAGTCTTTGAAGATCAGAGGTATCTTCATGTGTGCATGTTCAATAAGGGTCTTTATGGTCTTAATCAAGCCCCATGAGGTTGGAAACAAAGGCTAGTGGAATACTTAATCAAATTTGGGTACAAGTAAAGTTATGAGAACTTGTCATTGTACATGGAAAAGGGAGGTGATCTTATTTTCTACATTTTCATTTTCATTTATGTTGATGATCTTAGTCTTAAAAGAAATGATGGATAAAAGATTAGAGAGATCAACAAAAAGCTTCGAGAACATTTCAAGATCAGAGATCTTGGAGAATTGAAGTACTTATAAAGCATAGAAGTAACCTACAAGGAGGAATGTATATACCTCATGCAAGGAAAGTACATTCTTGATGTACTAGCAAAGTTGTTGAGATATCAAGCTCAACATGTGATGATCCAAGATGACACGTACGTACCAGTTTTTTGTTTCTCTGACATGTATAGTGGTCACACCGGTATATGTTAGGGATAATTCATTGAGCCTTATTAGATTTATCTATCGAGAGTGATGGCACATTTGTTTCTTGCCAGCTCACTCACTCGCAGACATTAGGTTTTTCCTTATGTACTGATCTTTATATATTGCACTTGTTCTATTCTTGTTTTAGGTCATTCTTGTATATTCCTTTTATGTAATAGAAGAAGAAGAAAAAAAAGAAGATCATTCTTCCTTGCCTCAATCTGTGTGTGTGCTTCTCCTTGAGAGTGAGAGTGTGTGTGTGAGATCTCTTCCTTATCTCCTTCCTCGTGACATGGTATCAGAGCCAGCATGGCTATAGAGAGCTCATGGAGAAGGCGACGGTGAAGACTATGTGGCAAGGCGTGGAGAAAACGCGATTTCACAAACGGCCTCCATTTGCTCCGAAAATCGACGTGAAGATAGAAGACCTCAAAATATTTTTGCGAGTTATCCCTTTAGGGTCACTCATTTTTGTCAGATCAAAGTTTCGGTGCCATCTCGACCTCCATTTCGATCCCGCAAGGTGGAACCCACAAGAAAACCAGGTTAGTTTCAGAACTGTAACTTGCGTTGTGTTTGGCAACACTCATATATTTCAAATCCAGAATTTCAAGCGATTCCGTATACTATTGATACACGAAAACTGTGTTTCTCTGAGATCGAATTGTCACGTCATAGTGGGACAATGTTCAAGCAGAAGTGCTGCTTGTAGTGTTTTGCAGTGTTGTGAATTGTTGCAGAATTGGCAAACGCAGATGGAATGAGTTAGCTTATGAGCAATAAGCTGGACAAGAACAACTTCCATGCTTGGAGATTCAGAATGATGAATTTCCTGATGGGAAAAGGCTACTAGAAGTACATCAAAGGAGAGAATGAAAATGCTCCGCAGTTACCAGAAAGGAATTTGACTGCAGACGAGTTAAGAGCATAGGAGGAATGGAATCAAGGAGCACGAAAGGTAATGTATTGGCTATTTGTTAGCATACAAGATAGCATGATTGGACACATATAGGATGCCAAGACTCCAAAAGAGGCTTAGAACAGTTTGATCACTTTGTATGAGACTAATACAAAGGCACGGAAATTGCAACTCAAGAACGAGTTGCATACATTGGAAAAGAAGAGCATGTCTATAAGTGACTACACTCTAAAAATCAAAAGCATATGTGAGTCACTTGCATCTATTGGCGTGAATGTAGATGATGATGATGATAAGGTGGAAGTGTGCCTTCGTGGTTTAGGAGCTGCATATAAGCAGTTCAGAACTTCTATACAGACAAGGGAAAATATTCTGAATTTTGCTGGTCTAGTATCTATGCTGATTATTGAAGAAAAGAATCTTGGTGAGGATTCAAACTCCCAGGGAAAGCCTAGTTCTAAGCAGGTATTCTACTCTGGCAGAGGAAGAGGTAGAGGTTCTGGAAGTGGAAGAGGAAACAATAACGAAGACCAAGGCCAACAACAAAATCATGCAGGAGGAAGAGGACAGTTTTGAGGTAGGGGGAGCAAAGAAGTCGCAGAAATTTCCAAAGAAATGATTCAGGTAATGATAGTAAAGGATGCTGGAATTGTGGTAAACCTGGACACTTTGAACGTGATTGCACATTGAAGAATAAAAATAACAGAAGGCAATAAAACAACTATGCATCCACAAGTGCAGATGATTTTGAGAAGCTGTTTATGGTTCAACATCACATGATGAATACGATGTCTGCTGGTGTTTCAAAATTGAATGATAATGTCTGGTATGTTGATTCAGGTTCTTCAAATCACATGACCAGTCATGCAGAATGGTTAAGTAGTTTGCAAAAAATGCCAGTTCCTAGATATGTTGAAAGAGGTGATGTTACATCGCATCCTATTGAGCATACAGGTAACATAGCATTGTCTATGGAGGACGGGAAGGAAAAATATCTTACTGATGTGTTGCATGTTTCAAATATAACAAAGAATCTGGTTTCTGTTGGACAAATGGTTGACCAGGGATTACAAGTCAGGTTGAATGCTGATGGATTATATGTAGAAGAGTACAAGCATGATGGACGATTGGTTGCCAAAGGAAACAAAGTGGGTAGGATGTTCACCTTGAATGTGAAGATTCCTGAAATGAATGCAGCCATGTTTACAAAAGGTGCACGAGTTATTGCAGATATAGAGATGTGGCACAAACAGATTGGACATGTAAACTTGCAATGGCTGAAATTGATGCAGTCAAAGGAGATTGTCCATGGACTACCAAATTTCAAAGTTGCAGAAATGCAAAAGGTATGTGCAACATGTCAATTTGGTAAATAGTCAAGAGCATCATTTCCACATGACAAGCATGTTAGTGAGAATGTACTAGAAGTAGTACATACAGATGTTTGCGGTCCAGCAAAGACCACATCTATGGGTGGTTGCAGGTTTTATGTTACTTTCCTTGATGACCATACACGCAAAGTATGGGTATATTTCATGAAAGAGAAGAGCAAGGTGTTCACTCACTTCCAGAATTTTAAAGCTATGGTGGAAAAGCAGATAGGGAAGTTCATTCAAACATTTAGATCTAATGGAGGAGGTGAATACATATCAAATGAATTCACCAGTTTTCTAAAAAATCATGGAATTTGGCGTCAGTTTTCATGCAGGTACACACCACAACAGAATGGCGTTGCTGAAAAAATAGACATAATGTAGAAATAGCAAGAGCCTTGATGGCTGAGAAGAATATGCCTCATTGTTATTGGGCAGAAGCTGTGCATATTGTTGTATACATCATGAACAGAACTTCGACTGCTGCTATACATTAAGTTACACCTTAAGAGAAGTTTACAGGTAAAAACCCAAACTTATCACATCTTAAAGTTTTTGGCTGTATTGCATATGTACATGTTCCAGATGAGTTGAGGACAAAGCTTGATCCAAAAGCAGAAAAATGTGTCCCTTGAGCAAAAGGCATACAAATGTTATAACCCACTCACATGATTGGTGAAGGTGAGCAAAGATGCGGTTTTTGACGAAATATCAAGCTTCTATGCAGATAGCATAGAAGGACTGAATCTTGAACCAAATGACAAAGAAAATGCTGAAAAATCAAGTGTAGAATCTCAAGTTTTGAGTGGACCAGATGCATCACCAAGCAATAGTTCCAACTCAAATCCATGGAGTAGAAGATTGCGTGGAAATTTCAGTCCCAAAAATTCATTAAATACATCCAAGAAAGGTAAAGAAAAGCTTTCTGTTGGTAGTAAAATATGTGCTGGTTTTGAAGATGTTGATGGAGATTCAAGTGGTTCAGAAAAGAGTCTTGATGAAGAACTTGGATTGCCCTCTATGAAGACTCCACGAGTAAGAAGGGCACATGCAGATGATACAAGGAGAAGTGATCTAGGACCAAGAAGATCTGGGAGGATGCGTAATTCAGTGCAACGATTGACATATGATAGTCACATGGCTTTCCATTGTGCTTACATGACAAAGGTAATACAAGATGCTCAACCTTCTTGTTTTGAAGATGCAATTGGTAATGCAGATTGGGAAAAAGCTATGGATGAGGAGATGGCTGCACTTTATGGAAATGATACATGGAAGCTAGTTCCATTGCCACAAGGAAAGAAAACCATAGGTTGCAAATGGGTTTACCAGGTAAAGCATAATGCTGATGGTAGTATAAGCAAGTATAAAGCACGATTGGTAGCTAAAGGCTATGCAAAGACATCTGTCATTGATTATGAGGAAACATTCAGCCCTGTAGCTAAAATGTCTATTGTGAGAACACTTATTGCATTAGCTACAACAAAAAGATGGACTTTGCATCAGATGGATGTGAACAATACTTTCCTACATGGTGAGTTACAGGAAGAAGTATATATGGACCAGCCAAAAGGATATGAAGATTCACAGCATCCAGAATATGTTTACAGGTTGCAAAAGACTTTGTATGGGTTGAAGCAAGCCCCTCGTGCATGGCATGCAAGGATTGTTGGTTACTTAACCAGCATTGGGTTCTCTATGTGTGATGCAGATCACTCACTCTATGCAAGGAACGCTGATGATGGCACCACTATTGTGGCTATTTATGTTGATGACCTGATTCTAGGTGGTGATAATGAAGAAAGCATCAAAGAGGTAAAGAAACTTCTTATGCAGGAATTCGACATGAAAGATCTTGGTGTGCTGCGCTATTTCTTGGGCATTGAGTTTATACATACAGAAAGACGTATATGGATATCACAAATGCAATATGCCTTGAATATGCTGCAAAAGTATGGTATGACTGATTGTAAGCCAATTTCTATTCCATTAGATCATAATTTGAAATTGGACACTACATCAGGTGAAGCATTGGAAAATGCTACTATGTATAGGAAAATTATGGGAAGTCTTATATATCTCACAATTACAAGGCCTGATCTAAGTTATACTGTTGGACTTGAAAGTCTGTTTATGTAGGTTCCCAAGAAGCCACATTTGGATGCTCTGAGGTGCACTCTATGTTATGTGAGTGCTACTTTAGATATGCATTGTTTTATGAAGGTGATGTAGATTTGTAGGTTCATGGATACACCGATGCAGATTGGGCTAGTAGTACTCTAGATAGAAGATCTACTAGTGGCTTTCTTTTCTCACTTGGAGGTGCAGCTATTACATGGAGCAATAAGAAGCAACCCACTATTGCTTTGTCGAGTACAGAGGCTGAGTATAGAGGTGCTGCAATGGCAACATGTGAGGCATCATGGCTGGAGATGTTACTTGCAGATTTAGATGTGCAAGTGCAAAAACCTATCACTATCTATTGTGATAATCTTAGCAGCATACAATTAGCACGGAACCCTGTTTTCCATGCTAGAACAAAGAATATCGAGGTACATTATCACTTCATCAAAGAGAAGGTATTAGCAGGTGATATTGATCTTGTTTATGTGAGAACAGATGAGCACGTTGCTGATATTTTCACCAAAGCACAGCTCAACATGTGATGATCTAGGATGACGCGTACCATTTTTTTGTTTCTTTGGCATGTATAGTGGTCACGTCAGTATATATCAGGGATACTTCATTGAGCCTTATTAGATTTATGTACCGAGAGTGATGGCACATTTGTTTCTTGCCATCTCACTCATTCACGGACATTAGGTTTTTCCTTATGTACTAATCTTTATATATTGCACTTGTTGTATTCTTGTTTTAGGCCATTCTTGTACATTCCTTTTATGTAATAGAAGAAGAAGAAGAAGAAGATCATTCCTCCTTGCCTCAAACTGTGTGTGTGCTTCTCCTTGAGAGTGAGAGTGTGTGTGTGAGCTCTCTTCCTTATCTCCTTCCTCGTGACAAAAGTATGGCATGAGGGAATTGATATTGAAGATGTTACTTTGTATACATCCATTGTAGGATCTTTGAGTTATCAAACTCTTACTAAGTCGTACATCAAGCATGTAGTATGAGTTCTCTTATAGTTTATGCAAACCTCCAAAACACAACACTTAATGGCAACCAATAGGCTTCCTAGATACCTCAAGGGCACTATAAATCAAGGTTTATTATATTCATATTATGAGGATTTTTAAGAAAAAGATTATTGTGATGTAGATTCTACAAGTTCAAATGATGATGGAAGGAGTACAAGTGGCTATGTAATAATGATTGGAAGCAGGATTTCTCTTAGATCTCCAAAATGCAGCCAATAGTAGCCCTATCATCAACTTTAATTGAATATAGATATTTATGAATTTTCACTTTTGAACTTATATGGTTGAAGAAGATCTTGAAAGGTTTGAACTTGCAGGTGAAAAAAGTTTGTGTCATGTGTGACAACGTCCTTAGTGTACACCTAGCCTCAAATTCCGTTTTCTATGCTAGGTAGAATTAGCACATTAAGGTACATTATCACTTCATTAGAGAGAAGGTGATTGCAAAGGAGTTCAATTTCAACATGCAAGCACCAAGGATAAACCTTTAGAAATTTCCACCAAAGGATTATATAGAGCAAAGCTACTAAAACTCAAGAAAAACATTGTTATGATACATTGAAGTTCAAGGCTTGAGGTTGAGTGTTAAAATCAAGCTTTAAGTCTTAGAGCAAGGCTCAAGACCATGGATGGAATGTGGAACTATCATTTGAAAGCTTTTTACCATGAGTTTAAGGTACCAAGAAGTTTCAAATACTTTCTTAATTCATAGTTGAGTAAAAAGATAAGTGATTATTGATAGATTCCTCATGAATTGAAGAAGCACTTTTGATAGCCTATATACGTATAGTTGTGAGAAATTTCCAAGACCTCTACTCTCTTAATAAAGTGTTTTAGAGTGCAAAGGGGAGCCTTGTTGTATAAATTAGCCATTTACTTAGCGTAAATGTCTTGTAGTTAACCGTTGCTCACTACCTCTATATGTAGTGAGCTAGTTAACAACACAATTTTGTTTTTAGTCGTAACTACTTCTTCTGTTATTAGATTGAGGTTATTCTACGTGTGTGTAGCTCCTCAAATATTCTTCTAAAGTTGATATAAGTTTTTTGATTGTTCTCATAGTGGAATTTTAGTGAGGTTCCAAACAATGAAGGTATATCTCTATACATAGGTAGAGAGTAGCAAGCACAGCTAGTCAATTTTGCAGAGGTTGATTCTCCATGTTTGACTACGCAAATCAAGTGTCCATGAGGAAATCCAATTCATCTAGAAACGTAAATTTCACACCATCAATGAATATAAATGAAAGGACAAACAAAATGTGCATAGAATCCTAACCACATAAAGCTAATATGCGTTATGGAATCTCAGATACAATGAACAAATGGTTAAAATTAAATATTGACGCCTAACAAGACTTTACGAGCCCCAAATCATAAGAAATCTTCCACATTTACGGCCATGCATCACAACTATCTAAGGCTCATTAAGAAAAAATAAATAGCTAAGTCATAGAGTTTATTTGAAGAGGCCGCTACATACTTTTGGATCCCTAAATTTTAGTGACCTAGATCAACGAAGCCCAAGGTTACCAAGGTCCACCCACAATCATGCAAAGTGACTTCAAGCCAGAAACAAACTCTAAAGTGGGATTTGAGCTCAATACAGCCTTCAATCAATCACATGCTCAATCATAAGTTGTGACTTAATAGGTATGGGTTTATAAGCCACAATCATTTATCTAAATGGTCCCATATCAACAGGATGTTGTATCTCTTATGGGGAAGTGCCAATATAGCAATAGAAACCTCACATTGCAATCTATTACAAACATTTTTTGATTATTTGAGCTTCAAGTATGCACCTAATTATGGGTTTCCTCAATGGCCTTGCACGAGTAATAGTTTTGATATCCAATGCATGAGATTGATAATTCTAATGTGTAGTCATCAATCATATGTATACTTTTCTTTGGTTTGCTAATGTTTCTTTGCTAGTAATGAGTAATTGTTGCAGTAGGGAGACTTCTATGTGATTCTAGTGGCATGAGAAAAGTGTCAATGGAAAGAATTGTATTCATAGTTATGGCACATGAATCGTCTCCACAATGCAAGCCTAATACAAATCTACCATGGAAAAAATCTTAGTGAGTGGTATAAACCTACTACTACTACTAGTATTTCACATGTCCATTTTTCAGATCATAAAGTTAGAACACAATTCATTGTTGTTATCAGAGAATAGCAAGATGCACAAACAATGTGAAAAAATTGTAGCTATGTCAGCGAATCTTTCGGGACTCGTGGCCTCCACATATATTTCTACACATTTTATCAACCATCATCAATGAGTCAAGGTCAACGCAATATCCTAAGGTGAAATCCTTCAAGCCTATAGACTAGGATGCCTCATCAACAACAATCCTTGGGCACCCCACTCAAGTTCTATTATTCTTTTGTTACACTATTTGTTTTATTTTGCATTGTACAATATGCATGTTTAGGGCAATCCTACAAGCCATACATAAACACTCTCTCTTCATTTTTTTCCATGTGGTACAATAAGTAGTATGCTCATACTATGGTTAAAAGAAAAAATGAAATAGCACACAATGTATGTCAAATCTTGTTCTAAAGGTAAAAAAAGTATAATGCCTTCAATTCCCATAATTCCCTAAGCCCAAGAAACATGTTGATCATCTATTGAGGATGATAGACCCTAAGAGATAGAAACTCAAAGCTATTTCTGAAGATCAATGAGGGACAAGATGGCTCATGTTGTGTCAAAGAGAAGGAAAGGAGCAAGTTTCATATGTTAAAGCAAAGGAAGAGCCAAGTTTGATTTATAATATTCCCAAAATTACCTTCAATTTGGCCAAATATGCATAAAAACCCCCCTTTATAGCCTTTTCTTGTTATCCAATCTATATTTGCATAAGCTAATGAGTCCACAAGCTTTAGAAGTGATTCCTAAACTCTACAAGATTTTATGAGATCTTTTTTGCACTCAAGTTGGACCTCAAATGGGGGTTCATAACCTAATTTGCACTACGGTCACTTTTAAAAACCTACCTATAAAAGTGAAGCAAACCCTCATTTATAGCTCTTCTTGTTATTCTTGTTTGTTCTTTGTTCTAATCGAGTTTGAGTTTCTTGGGTGCTCTTGTGTGTGTTCCATGGGAGAGGCTTGGTTGGTTGTGTGTGCATGTATGCATGTGCACATACATGAGCGTCCTTGTGAGTGTTTTCATAACTCCTAGCACAATGACAATCATCATATCACCCAATTTTCTCTCAGATTCACATTCTGTTTGCAAGTTTCCAGTGCACGACATTCTTTGTACATGTGCCGTGAGAGAGGGACTATGTCAAACAAAACTCTAGAAAATGTAAGAATAAAATAAATGAGCTTTTTAAACACTTATATCAAGAGGAGAACATGGATCCCATGCTTCGTCAATCTCTTATAAACCAAGGGAAAATATTCATATCGATGAAATATAACAAGGATGATCTATCAAGGGAAGAAACAAGTTAACACAGAATATTGGTTCTAGTAGATCCTACTTCTAAAGACTTACAGAATGATTTTGAAATATTGTTAGAAATAATTGGGAACATGTTTCACCACACTATTAAGAAAACATTTGTCCCATTTTAGTAAAAGTGAGTTGATTGAACTACTAAGGAAAAGGAAAATTCATCAAATTGTCAATCCAAAGATGAATGAATCCCATTTTTTCTTAAATACTAATGCAATAAATAAAAAATCAATCATTCACAAAAGATATAAGTGAAACATGACATGAGATCATCAAACATTTGATCAAATATAATATTAGTTTAAAACACAATTTTTTGAAAAACACGACTTTCTGAGTTTTGATGGTTAGAAACTTTGAATGCTCATAAGTCCATGAATATAACACCAAATTGAGTGCTTAAAGTTCCTAATCTATGCGATCTTTCATAAGAAATTAAAATATGATAAAAAAAATTACTTATTTTGAGTCAAACCAATGGTGAGTCTTGTTTGAATAGACGTCTTTCTGTAATACAAGAAAAGGTATTCAAACCAACATAAAAAACATCAATGATCTCACATTCAAGTCACAACTCAATATACAAATGCATAATCAACCAAACAACTCACCACAAGTCACACAAGCATCACATAAAAGTATCACTATGAAGAAGGAGATGATAGCCAAAGGAGAAGCTCTCTATTCTCAATAAAGAAAGTATACAAATGGCATTGTGTCCCTCAATTTCTCTTTACATTGAGTTAGATACTAATTCCACAATTAACTACTTTCTCCACTTCTAGACTCCTAAACTACTATCTATGGTCATCTGATAACTTCTCCACTTTGTACGTAGCTCTATCACATCTCAAGGAAGAAGCTTTCTCGATTTTATAAAATTTACAGTTTTCTAACTCTACTTTTTCATCTATTTGCAAAGAAAAAGTGTCAATATACAAGTTTTGTGAAATATCATCCTTCAAGATCCTCCCCCTTCTAATGATTTTGATGTCCTCATCAAAATCATGTTCAAGCTTTGGTTGTCCTTTCTGTATTCATGTCATCCGTTGGACAATAGTTGAAGCTTTATCATGTTTCTTTTGTTCTTCTGAAATGATGTCATTGATGAGATCTACCATATCTTTCCTTTAGTTTATTGATGGTTCTGAGCCGTCACCATATTTCTACTATGATATTCTCAAAAGATGTTTTCATAGGCTACCATTATCCCCTTAGGACCTAAAGAGATTTTGCCAAAAATCTCTCACTCTTGTTCAAAAATCTTATCATGAAAGCATCCTCAAGCTCTTGAAGGTGGATACTTTGCATAAGTATGACACAATTAAAGTAATCTTCCTCAATTCGGATTTACTTTATGAAAAAATTACTCTATTAGTGAAAATTGAATATACGAATACTCCAAAAATGGATGAGGGTTTTTGTTGAGTATGCTAATCTAATATTCCTTGGTATATTCACACAGATAAGGCAAGGAAACATCAAGGATGGCGAAATTAGATAGTCTCGAGATAGGGCTTTGTGTCTTATGTACTAGGCTTTGTGTCTTATGTACCAAAGATATAATTAATTTGGCTTCATATCTATGATATAATTCCTTGAGATATTTGATCCTATGATGTCTATCTATTGTTATTTTGAAAATAGGTATGTCCTGAGTTTGATCTTCATCATTAGACTGAAAATTAATTTCTCTTTCTTTAGCTCTAATTATTGAATCTTTTTATTGGATAGATTCTTTGTTCCTAATAATCATGTGTTTCTTTGTGAACCTCTTCTTTGATTTGTTGCATTAGGTTTTTAACCTTAGCTTCAAGCTTGTTATGTTCCCCTAGCAATTTTGCATGGTATGCTACTTATATCATTTTTATACATTTCCATGTCTTTTTTGATGTCTTTATGTAACTTCTGATATTGTTATGAAGTCTTTTCAATCTACGACATCATTCTCTTTTTCTTGGATCTTAAATTTCTTTGAGTTACACTTTCTCTTTCAACTTCCTTTCCCCTCTTAGGTTTTGCAACTCTCTTTCCATATTCTTTACTCTTTCTACTGCTTCAATGCTTTGTGTAGTTGCATTACTATCTCGCTCTACCATTGATAGTAATTCTTGATTATGCTCATTGACCTTCTTAAACGAGGAGTATAAAACTTGATACTTCTTCTTTTCATTTTCCAATTCTCTTAGTTTTTGAGTCACTTCTGTTGGAGATAGACGTCTGCGGAAGCACGCGAACAGCACAAGGAAGAAGAAGAAGAAGCTTGGAGCACAACACACAAGATTGAATGTATTACTGGAGAATGTACAAAGATAAGTAGCCCATTAGGGCAATAGGCATATATACAAGCCGGGGGAAAAAAACCTCCTAAAGAGGGAAAAAAGTGCCCCGGTGGTCCTAGAGTGTTCACACACATCACTACCTAAATATATCAACAAATCCCCCCTGGGAGTGATGCGGTGAACAAGGAGCTGGCACTCATGTATAAGGAAGTGCCAAGCTATGTGGAAATCACTCCACAAAAGGAAGTAAGCCCAAAGCTTTGCGGAAAGCTTCAAACTTCTCCCTAGGCAGAGCCTTCGTGAAAAGGTCTGCAATGTTCTCCTGCGTGGGCACATATGCCAAGCTGATCTCCCCAGCAGAGAACCTCTCCCTGACATAGTGATAATGCACCTCAATGTGCTTAGTGCGAGCATGGAACACAGGGTTCCTCGCAACTGCCAATGCGCTCTGACTGTCAGTGAAGATGGTGGTGGCAGAAGACTGGCCAACACCCAAATCAACCATAAGGCGTCTGAGCCACACACACTCAACAGTCGCTGTGAAAGCTGCCCTATACTCAGCCTCACAACTGGAAATGGCCACAATAGGCTGCTTCTTGCTCAACCAAGATATACATGAGCTACCAAGCATGAAGCAAAAACCACTGGTGGACACACGAGTGTCATAGCAACCAGCCCAATCTGAGTCAGAAAAAGAATGCAAATCTGGCGGTAGTGATCCCCCCTTGAGATAAAACAACCCAAGTAGCCGAGTACCACTCAAGTAGCGAAAGATGCGCTTAACCGCTTTCCAATGCGCGACTCCTGGGCAATGCATAAACCTGCTCATCTGTGAGACAGCAAACTGAATATCTGGCGGAGTAATGCATAAGTAAATCAAGCATCCAACAGCCTGCTGATAGAGAACAGCATCAAATGCATCTCCAGCATCATGAAGACTCAATCGTAAACCTGTCTCCATAGGAGTGGCAATAGGCTTACAGTCTTCAAGGCCAAAACACTGCAATAATGTGTCAATATATTTCGTTTGACACAAAGCCATTCCACCATCAACGTGCATAAACTGAATGCCCAAATAGTGATGCAAATGCCCCAAATCAGACATCTCAAATGAGGCATGCAAATCAGTCTTAAAATCAGCAATATGTGTCTCAATAGGACCAGTGAGCAGCATGTCATCAACATAGACAACAATGATCAGAAGCACATCATTAGCACGCTTAACATATAAGGTGCTTTCAGTTGGACTATTCTCAAAACCATGTGCAATCAGATAGGCATGTATCTTCTCATACCAAGCACGTGGTGCTTGCTTTAAACCATATAATGCCTTCTTTAACCTGCAAACCTGGTTTTCATGCCCTTTCTGCACAAAGCCACGGGGCTGAAAAACATACACTTCTTCATGCAAGTCACGATTCAGAAATGTTGTTTTAATGTCCAACTGATGTACATTCCAACCATGATGGGCTGCAAGTGCACAAATGCTGCGAACAGTAGTCATACGGCATGTAGGTGCAAAGGTCTCATCAAAATCAATGCCTCTTTCCTGTGCATAGCCCTTTGCAACAAGCCTAGCCTTATACCTATCAACTGTACCATCAGGTTTACGCTTCAGCTTGTATACCCACTTAGTGCCAATGGCCTTCTTGCCAGGAGGCAAGTCACATAAAGACCATGTACCATTCTTCATTATAGCATCATATTCAGATTGCATAGCAGCCATCCAATTTTCTGAATTTTGTGCTTCATCAAAAGAAACAGGCTCATTCTCATCACAGAGACTAGATGCAGCCATAGCATAGCAATCTGATTCAAAGGAGGCACTATGAGAGCCTGAACGAGTACGATATGACAAAGGTGCATCTAATTTGTTGTCACGCAAAGTCTGCACCAGCCATTTTGGCATAGTTTTTGCCTGCTCAATATCAGCTCTCTCATCAACAAGTGCATCATGTAAATCTGCATCAGAAATGGAACGATCTGCATCATCATATGAAACCTGCAAAGGCTGAGAAGTTGCCTCATTAGGACCAGCACTAGCCTGTCCACCTGTAAAAAGAGGCATCAAAGTATCATACATGTCTTTGGAGCTAACATATGTCTCCTTAGTACATGAAAGCAATGGCTGAATAGCATCTTCCACAAAGACAACATCACGGCTAACCAGAATGCGTTTAGTCTGTGGATGATACAGACGATAGCCTTTACTTTCAGAACTATACCCAACAAAAATACATTTTACTGCCTTATCATCCAATTTTCTGCGATGTTGTTCAGGCACTCATGCATATGCCAAACAACCAAAAACACGCAGATGAGCAATAGATGGCTTGCGGTCATGCCAAGCCTCATATGGAGTGATAGACTGCAACGCTTTAGTGGGACACCTGTTCAGTACATATGCTGCACACATGACAGCCTCAAGCCAGAAACTATGTGGTAAAGCCTGACTTTTGACCATGCACCTTTCCATCTCCATGAGTGACCTGTTCTTTCGTTCAACAACTCCATTCTGTTGAGGTGTATACGGCACTGTACACTGGTGTTTTATCCCACGTTCAGCCAGAAATGCATTAAAATCTGAAGACATATATTCCCCCCCTCGATCAGAACGGAGGGTGCCCATTTTACATGCTGACAGATTTTCAGCCAAAACCAAAAACTGTTTGAAGCACATGAACACTTTGGACTTTGCTTTGAGTGGATATACCCATGCATGCCTGGAAAAATCATCAATGAAAGTCACGAAGTAAAGGTAATTTCCAAAAGAGGGTGTCTGCATAGGACCACAGACATCACTATGTACAAGCTGCAATTTCTGCGTAGCCCGAACTGAACCATCTTTTGGAAAGGAAGAACGCTGCATTTTGCCCAAAATACAGCCTTCACAAACATGTTTTCCAGGTGCCTCAAGTTTGGGCAAAGAGGAAATCATTTCAGATTTCTGCAGGCGTAACAAACTAGCAAAATTCAGATGACCAAAGCGTGCATGCCAAAGCTTTGCATCTGACATAGCCTGAGAATCATGAACTGCACATGCCGAATCATTCACAGATCTTTCATAGTCTATGAGCTTATACAGCCCACGACATAAAATGCCAGAAGCAATAATCACATCGCCATTTGAGAGATCATGGACTGTACACCTGTCATCAACGAATTTCACAACCAAGCCAATCTTGGCTAATGCAAAAACTGATAACATGTTCTTTTTGATCCCTGGCACAAATAAAGCATCTGACAAAGTGAAAGAACTACCATCAGCAGTAGTCAGAATGATCTTACCAACTCCCATAACAAGATAAGAGGAGTTATTGGCACATGTGATAGTATTCGCTGTAGGGGCAGGCTCGAGTGAAGAGAAGAAACTACGCTGCGAGGTAATATGTTTGGTCGCCCCACTGTCAAAGTACCAAACATCTGAGTCTACTGCAGACATGCATTGATCATGAGAAGATGGGTCAAAACTGCAGACAGTAGTAAATGCCCATTCTTCTTCCTGCACAAGATTTGCAGACTCTGTTTTTGATGTAGAGGCCTCTGCAACAACCATTCCAGCCTCATTCTTCTTTGCCTCTTTAGCAGCCAGTTTTGGACAATTCTTTATAATATGATCATTTCCTTTACACTACTTGTAGAACAATTTCTGCTTTTCTGATTTCTTTTCATCTTTATCCTGGTTCTTCGATTGTGCAGCATTCGCAGATTTCTGCTTACTAGTAGAAGAGCTCCATTTTCCTTTGCCCTTCTAACTAGCTAGGAAAGCTTGATCTGCAACACGCATAATGGACCTGTTCTGCCTGGACTGATCTTCCTGCAACAGAACAGAGACTAATTCCTCAAATGACAAGGCATTCGGACTACCTTTCATCATCAACCGAAGAGTAGAGGCAAAACTCTGATATGAATCAGGAAGACCATTCAGAACGGTCTACACAAGTGAGCTATCTGGTATAACCTCATCAGCAGAAATCAATTGTTCCTTCAGGTCTTTGATCTTTGTAAGAAAACTGTCCATAGAATCACCTTCATTCATGTGCTCACTCTCCAACTGTTTTCGGAGGTAAGCAACACGAGCCTCATTCCTAGCCTGGTACAAAGTGGTAAGTGTATCCCAAGCATCCTTTGCTGTTCTGCAAGAGCGAATGTGAGGAATAATGGCACGTTTGACAGACAAGGCTATCAATGCATGTGCCTGGGCATCTCTTCCATCCCAACGAATCTGCTCTGCAGTAGGTGCAACAGAAACAGCAGCACGAACAGGAATCTACGAAATATCATCTTCGACACCATCTTCATCAGCTCCAATACCTGTATTTGCAGTACCTGTCGTTACAGGTGTAATAGGACGTCTTTCAACACCCTGCACAATGTTCCACAATCCTTTTGCAACCAGTACATGTCGCATCATATAAGCCCATAATGGGTAGTTGGTACCATCCAACTTATCCTCAACAGCCAACATACGGAATACATCACTGCTTTCAGCCATGGCCGGTGACTAAAATACCTTGATGCAGAAAATTCACTGTATCTCAAAAAGTTGAACATAACTGCCCAGACGAGTTTTGCTAGACCTGTAGCAGACTTCGAGACGCTTAAACTGGCGAACAAAAACTGGTATATACCTTTGGCACAAAAGGACGAAATAGCCTGCATAAGCGCTGTGATAGTGCGTTCGAAGGCCGAAACGAGCTCAGATCGCAATTTCGGCACCACAAAGCGAAGCAGTTTTGATCTTGGAAACACTTAACTATTTTGCAAGAGCGAATGTGAGGAATAATAGCACGTTTGACAAACAAAGCTATCAATGCATGTGCTTGAGCATCTCTGCCATCTCAACGAATCTACTCTGTAGTAGGTGCAACAAAAACCGTAGCACGAATAGGAATATGAATAATATCATCTTCTTCGACACCTTCTCCATCAGCTTCAATACCTGCAATTGTAATACTTGCATGTGTGATAGGATTTTTTTCAACACCCTGCACAATGTTCCACAGTCCTTTTGCAATGAATACATGTCACATCATAGAATCCCACAATGGGTAGTTGGTACCATCCAACTTATCCTCAACATCCAACATATGAAATACATCACTACTTTCAGTCATGGTCGGTGACCAAAATACCTTGATGCAGAAAATTGATTGTATCTCAAAGAGTTGAATGAAACTGCCCAGACAAGTTCTGCTAAACTTGTAGCAGACTTTGAGATGCTTATACTAGAAAATAGAAATAGGTATATACCTTTGGCACAAAAAGACAAAATAGCCTGCATAAGCACTGTGATAGTGTGTTTGGAGACCAAAATGAGCTCAGATCACGATTTTGGCACTAGAAAGCGAAGCTATTTTGATCTCTAAAACACCTTGAGTTTGCTCACCAAATTTTGTCCGAATCTGAGACTACAACCGGAGAGGTGTAGACGATGCCCTAGATGAAGCAGTGATCTGCTCTGATATCAATTGTTGGAGTTAGACGTCTATGGAAGCATGCGAACAACACAAGGAAGAAGAAGAAGATTGCAGCACAACAGACAATATTGAATCTATTACTAGAGAATGTACAAAGGTAAGTAGCCCATCAGGGCAATAGGCATATATACAAGCGGGGAAAAAACCTCGTTAAGAGGGAAAAAAGTGCCCAGGCGGTCCTAGAGTGTTCACACACATCACTACCTAAATATATCAACAACCATGAAGTTTGAAATACTTATAATCAACATACATTGGTATATAGCTAGGATCCTCAACTCCCCTATTCAATGTACATTCTTGTTTTGGCAACTTGTACATTCCCCCATTTTGTCATTTACATAACCAAATCTGAGCTAAATCATCATATTCCAAATCTCCAATTATGCTTGTTACTATAGAAGTGATATTTTTATGAGCTCTTTTCCAATTCCTTGGTGATATATCATCATGTGTATTTTTAGTCATATTTACCTTAGTGATTTTATCTTCATGTTGAAGTTATAAGTAATCAGTCCTTCAATCTTGAACCACTTTAAGTTGTCTTACAAATGGTCTTCCAAGTTTAATGTCATATGTGTTGAACTCTGAGAATTCCACTACTGCTAATCAAACATCCCTAATGGATATTCCATATGTCCATCTCGTAGCTGAAGCTTTTACTCCACTAGTTTCACTTTGAGTTTTGCCCATTCGTCCCAATCTTCTCTAGTGATCATAGCTACTCCACCTCCATTATCCAAAATAGCTTGCACTTTATGTCCTTGGAATTCCAAAATTAGATTTGTATTGCCATCTTTGCTTTCATAATATCCTCCTATTTTTTAAATCCATTGGAACTTGCATCTGCATTGTTGTTTCTTTCCTTGAGTCATGTTCTTCCTACATTCTAGATGAGTCAATACCCTCAACTTAGGGTTTTGTCTTAGTAATTATTGCCAAGAAAATTTAAATGTAATTTCAATGTCTTGTAATGCTTCTAACGCATCATCCTTACGAATTTGATCATATATTTTGATCTTTCTATAACTCATAGTATTATCTTGCTCTACTTCATGATTTAGGGCTATTCCCCCAACTCCTATTATTGGTGATTTTTGTGAATTATATTCTTTAGCTTTTTGCTCTCTAAATTCTTTCCACACTACTTCATCCATGCATTTCTTAATTTTGCCATCTTAGATTCTTCTTTCTCTCAATAGTTAATCCTTTTCCATGATTGCTTGTGTAGTTTCAATCAATTCTTTGCACACTAAGAATCTTCTCTTTTCTTCTTTTTGTATGGGATACTATTTCCCTTTTTTCTTTGCCCATTGTAGGTCATTATTTCAGTATCTTGATATTTTTCTAATATTCTTTTCGGTTGTTTAGTCAATAGTTATGCAAATATATATCCTTCTTTCCTTTCTTTCTCTATCTTTTCTATCTAATCATTTTTTTGTTGTTATTGAATCAATTTTTTAATTAAAGCATTTGCTTTCTCTTTTCTTTTCGTCCAAGAGTTACTCTTCTTTTCTTTCTTGAGTTTCCTCTTTGGTAGACCCCTCATCACTTTCTTTTCTTTATTTTTCAATGCTTGAGCTCTTGTGATTACCTTAACTTTTATATCTCCCTCTCATTTTTTACTAGTGTTCACTCACAAGTTGACTACTTGATTCCCCTATTCTCACTGCTTTCAAAGGAGATGCAAAAGTGATATGTTTACTACGATTGTTTGGGAAACTTTTATTAGATGTTCTTTTCAGCACACTTTGCAATACACGTCCACCTTCAATATAGAGGTTGAGGACAATATCTTATAAAATGATATCACCCATGCCTATAGCAAGTCCACCTCTAAAACTTTCCAGGGTTGTAGCCTCTAATGTTTCTTTTTGTTGGTAAGAATTTATTAGTGACAAACATGAATGTTGCGAGATCCATTTCATAGTTCGCATTGTTGTTTTGGTAAGCCATATATTTGTCTTCTTTGTTATGACCCTATGAATCATCTACAAATTTCGCATTGTAAGGTATTGAGCGTCTTTCTTCTAAGACATCCAAATACATTGATGTAGATGGAGTATTGGCTCTTTCCAAGTTTTCTTCTAAAGGTATGTATTTCATAGTCGCAACATTTTTATGCAAAGGAGGTTTTTGTCCTAAAGTTGAGCAGCATCATGGTTCTATTTTTCTTTGATCTGATGGGTTTTTTGTTGCGTTATGCTTTCTCTTAATATTGAGTTTTTGAATGGTGCACCATGAAATTTCTAGGTTTTTTATATAGAAATGTTTAGGATGATCTCCCCCAAATTGAAGCATATTTTGTTCTTAGGTCTTTGAGGATTAATTTGTTGTAATCCTAGTCCTAAATCTTATGCAATGGCTTTAGCTAATTCCTCACTATGGGATAGCTTTTTATCTATTATTTTGGTTAAATAATAGCTAATTCCTCCCTCTAATGTGAATGATGTCTATGGCTTTTTTTATGCACTCATTCAAATCTTCACATCTCTTGCATGGATAATTGTATTCTTTTTTGCATGGATGCTCTGTGTTGGGAAGCACATCTATCTATGTATTTGCTAGTCCCTTTGTGAATAAATATATTCTTTTCTATACGGATGCTCTCTCTTGGGCAGGACATCTATCTATGTATTGCTTAAATCGCCTTATTACTAGTTTCACTAATTCATTAGGGCTAGCAAAAATATCCATTGTGAGTGGTTGAACCACATAAGGGCTGACTCTCTTAATGTTAAGCCAAACGCCTCATACTAAGCAAAGTAATCTTTCACTTCTTCAACTCTTAGGACTTTCTTACATTCTACCACATGACCATTGGATTAGTGGATGATTCATTTTGGTTCCTCATGATTTTCACTACTTAAGTTGGTCTTAGTCTTCTATAATATCGATCCTTGACACCTTTCCATATTATTCCTTCCTCGAATGTTGAGGTTTTCTGCATTTTTTCTAGTAACAAAGCTTCCTTTTTCCCTAGGGTGTGCCATGGAGAGCCATATATGGGATGATGAAATACTTTTGAGTATCTTACAAAGGTCCTCCCCATCAGTTTTGATCTCTTGAAGATAGATGAAGTCCGGATTGAGGCATTTATTGTGGATCCATTGACTAATGGTTGTCGCTCTTGAGGGCTCCGACAGCCCCCTAACATTGAGGGATAGAAATATCATTATCCAAGGATGGGTTCTTTCGAGAGAGGGGCCTTATACCTCTTTTTCTTGTTTTTCTCTTCAACTTTTTTCTTCGAGGTAGAGGGGTCCTTGCATGGGAGTTTTCCCTTAAGGGGTTTGTTCTAGGGAATCTCAATGTGATGTTTTCTTTGTGAGAAATCTTCTTTGAAAATGAGTCTGTTGTCCTTTAAGGGATTTTGGTACCAATTATCGAGCTTCCACTATCTTGGTTATCATCATTGTTTGCGGTGCACCCAACCTCTTTGCTAGTGATGTCCTCTTCTTGGTTGCTTCCTTGCATGTGGATTCCTTGAGGGTTTCCACACCAATGCAATAATCTTTGTGACTTAATCAGCCTAGGTTATCCGTGTCATCGACCTTGTTTTCCAGGTTGCAAAGGATGTTGGTTTTTGGAGCCATAGTAGAGGGGATCTTCTGAATACTTCCGTTAGAGTTTCCTCTTCTTCTTTAGCTTACTTTCGTGAAGCCATTAGCGTCCACTTCCAAGACTTTTGTTTCCTTCTCCTTTTTAGAATTCAATGGATGATCTCCTAAAATTCTCTATCCCCTAACAGAATTTGTGTCCTGTTACATTAGCTTTTTCCACATTTTGCTTGTTCTTATTGGAATTTTTCTTAAAGGACATTGTTTTATTATATCGCCCTGCATTATGCAATGTCAGCAAGCACTTGGAAAGTTCTTTATTTACTCTCGTGATCAATGATTTCCTATTCTTTGATGTCTATGTAAATTTTAGAGATAAGATCTTTGTTTAGATCTACTTCGAAAAAAAGTTGTGGGTACCATCTAGCATTGAAAGAGTATTTTGCCCCTTCAGATATAAGGCCCCCAACATCTTCTCTTGCGGCCAAGGGCTGACTGATGGGTGAAACAATTTCCCTTATGAAACCATAAATGAAAAAGGGCAAGATTGGGAGTTCAATCTAGAGTGGATAGCGTAGTGGTTTAGACCCATTTGGGACAAAATCAGGAAACCATTTAAATAGGCACATGATAGTTCTCCATACTTGCCATGTGCCTATCTATAAAGCTTGAAATGGCATTTCCTCATTTTGAAACAGCAATAGCATTTGATTTCTTGGCAACAATTGCAACTTGCTCTCAATCAAGTTGGATGGGAGCCCTTCCTTATGGAACCACTCACAAAAGGACTCAAACTAGGGCTTATGACCAAACAAATGATCGATGAGGCAGGTTATTTTTAGTTCTTCTTGCTTCACCATAATATCTTCCCTTCGAAGGGAGATGACTTGAGGCTTGACACCAAAAAGCTCTCAAGATGCATCAGAACTCTTGTCCTCCCCCGACAGACCCACATTACTTACCACTAACGAGGGGTAATCCCTGCCATGAAGCACACAAAGAAGACTGAAAAATTTTACACCCCAACAACACTTGCCATACCTCAAAAGAAACCTTCCCAAATGGGCAAGCAGCCAACTCCTAAAAAATCTTCTTGTTTTTCTCTCCTCTTTTATTTTATTATATTTTTCTCATTTTTTGACTTCTTTAGCTCTTCTCTCTCTCTCTGTTTTCAGCTTTAAAACAGAGTGATTTTTATTGCTTGACGAAAGGAAAGGAAGTCAGTAGTGAAGACCCTTCTCGTAGACTCAGAAAAGGAAGCTTTTTCTTGAAAACTCAAAAAAACACTACTCTGGCCTTCACCATCGCCAATGGGCCGAGATTCCATTTAGTGCACCTTTCAACTACTAACGGTGTCCTTTTTGACTATCCCGACGGTGTTCTTCAAGTTCACGATGCAAAGGTGGAGAGACAATCGCGATGGTGAACCAAAGACCTGCGTAGTGGTGAGCAGCTTGAGCACTTTCACGCAGATGACAATGGTGCACAAAAATCCCAAGCTCCTGTTCTTATATGCTCCTTGTTTGTTATTTTTCACTATGAATACTCCTCACTGTACATCTTTGCATGGAATTTATTGTACGGATTTGAATGCTTTGCAAATGGTGCTGTGAGGATACAGTCCAATCTATTGAACATATAATTGAATCACGCGAGACCCCAGGTAGTCGTGACGGCGTGGGCCCATCGCCACTACTTGTGTATTGCCTGTTCGATCTCATCACTTACTATTCCTGTGCGATTATTAATATTTTATACCAGAAACTACAGCGATTGAAGGGGACGTCTCACCTTCTCAATGGGAATACTCTGTAACTGACATAATCGATTACTGTGTATTTAACATATAAGGATATGAGATTCAAGTTTATAAATGTACATTATGTCAGTATTTATAAATTAATTATTTTTCTATGGAGGAAAATATTTCTTTGGCAGTATTTTAAGGACTTTGAATGTATTATCTTTCATGTCATTCAAAAGGTTTTTGGAACATGTCATTCGAAATTAAGTACATGCGCATCATAAAGAAGAAGAAGAACAAGTCCCCACAAGAACCTAATGCTAACTCGGGATCCGATCCGAGCGAAAAAGAAAGATGAATCCAAGAAAAGAAAGGACAAAGCTCCCTCCCGCAAAGAGGGCTCACTACGACAATGATCATCATCTCGTTAAATGCTAGAGGGCTAACCGACCCCTCAAGAGCGATCATCATTGGTCAATGGCTTCGCGACATTAGCCTAAACCCAGATTTTATATGTATTCAAGAGATTAAAATTGGCGGAGAAGACCTCCAGAAACGGCTTAGACATGTCTCCTCGACCCATGTTTGGATTTCAACGGCGCATCAGCGGGGGTCCGGTGGAACGGTAATCGGTATTAATCAACTCTGGTTTGAAAAGCTTGAGAACTCCATTGAAGATGAATGCCATCGATGGATTGCTGTTTCTTTCGGTGCTCCCTTTTGTTTTACTTTAGTTTCTTTGTATGCCCCTAATGGGGAGTTAGAGAGACTTAACACTTGGGCCTCCTTGGACTCGCTCCCCCACAACGTGCTTATTTGTGGTGACTTCAACATGGTTGAGGACCCTATGGACAGATGGATGGGCAAGGGTAGGGTCATCGATAGTCGGGAGAAAGAAACGTGGGACAAAACTAAACTACACTTGGATTTGGTCGAATTCAAAGACTCGAAGGGCTTTTCTTGGTCAAATCTCCAAGCAGGCGAGGACCTGAGGAAAGCTAGACTTGATAGATGCTACATTTCTCAGAGTTTTACTCATCAGCGGGGCCACCCTTCCCTCTTGCAACGCACCGACCTCACCATCTCTGATCACTACCCGATGGTCATCACTTTTCAACCCCCCACCAAGATCCGTAAGGCTCCGTGGTTCCATGCCAGTGTGCCCTCCTTCTCTCTCCCCTCCGTCCATCAAGAAATTTCTGATGTGTGGAAGGAGGCATTCGCCTCTGGCTTGTCCCCAGCCAAGTGTTGGAGAAGTGCGGTCGATAAGTCACGACAGATCATGATTAGATCCAAGAAGATGCTAGAGACTGTGCGGCGGGCTCGTAGAGAAGCTCTATATCATAGACTCTGGCGGCTCGAGGAGGAAGTGAACAAAGGAAAATCTCAAGCCCAGAAAGGACTTCGAAAAATCAGAGCGCTGCTGAGATACGAGGAAGAGATACAAAGGAAAAATTTGCAAATTTTCTTCAAGAAGTGGTGGGCTGGCAAAGCCGACAGACCCACCAAAGAGATGTGCCGTATCCTCAAAAGGAAACACAACAGAGAATCGATCCCCTTATTGCTAGACGCAAATGGCAATGTATGCAATACGGAAGAAGATAATTTTGGGATCATTGAAGGGCACTTCACGAGACTCCTGGGGACCTCAAACCCCCTCTCCCACCATAGAAGGGACTGTATGGCAGCCATATCTAGGGTTTCCCCCCACAGGATACCACCCAACCTTCACTCTCTGCTTCATTCCTCTATCTCTGAAGCCGAAATCATTGAGGTCATTGATGCCCTCCCCTCAGGTAATGAGTTCTTTAAATCCTTCAAGTTGGTGGTTGCCACCCCTCTTCGTTTGGTTTGGCAAGAGGCACTCAAGTTTGGCGCGCTTCCTTCTTGTCTCAACAATGGCATTATCAAGTTAGTACACAAAAAAGGGGAAAAGAACAGAATAGAGAACTGGCGTCCCATTACAATGCTCCAAACAGGATACAAGATCATCGCCAAAGTCATTGCCAACAGAATCTCTTGCCACTTGAGAGCGTGGTTAAGCGAGGACCAAAAAGGTTTCATCAAAGGCAGGTCAATTTTGGAAACCATTATAGATATCTGGGAAGGTCTTGAATTTGCAAATGAGTCTAAACAAGAAGTGGTTTTCCTCAAGATCGACTTTGATAAAGCCTACGACAGGCTAGAATGGGACTATATTCTACAGTCGCTACAAGATCTTGGATGTAGTCAGAAATTCACCAAGATGATCGCGACCCTTCTTGGAAACGCATCGACCCAAATTAACATTAATGGAAATCTTTCAAAGGTGATCAAACTTAGAAGATCTATCAGACAAGGGTGCCCATTGGCTCCCCTTCTCTTTGCCATCGCCACGGAAGGGCTTAGCAGGCTGGTGGAGCATCAGGTGGAAGCTGGTAACATTAAAGGCCTTCGTTTGCCGCATGACCACAGTCAGATCACCATGAGACTTTTTGCCGATGATATGAACGCTTTTGTGCACAATGATACTACCAGCCTTGAGACGTTCTGGAAGTGTCTTGCTACTTTTTGTGAAGCCTCTGGATCCATAATCAACCACTCTAAGACCGCCTTTAGAGCTATTGGTGGGTCACAGCCTGACCTTCTCATTGATCATGGTTGTCGAATCATTCCGCAGGGCCAAATTTTTCGGCTTCTTGGGATTCCCTTGGGGTTTGGCGTCTCTATGGAACATCGGTGGAACTGGGTGCTTGCCAAACTCGAAAACAAGCTTAACTATTGGAGAGGTATGCAAATCAATCTTGCTGGTCGTGCTATGGTTATCAACACGTTCCTCTTATCATCTACCATTTATTTCCTTTCTTGTTGGAGACCGAAAGAGCATGATCTGTCCAAACTGGATAGTATTTGTAGAAACTTCCTTTGGACGGGCGACCACAATAGGAGGGGGGTGCCTAAAATCAAATGGTCCATCTGCACCAGCCATAGAGATAGTGGGGGACTTGGTATCTTGGACATTGGGTGCATGGCTAACAAACTGTCGGCCAAATGGATGATTAAGGCTTGGTGCAACAGGGAGGCCTCGTGGGCCAAGCTGATCTTCAGAAACAAGAATGAGTTGGCGCTCATGGGTTTCCCAAATTGGAAGAATCTTGACATCTTGACCTTGCTGTTTTCCCCGATCCCCGTCTTCCCGAAAGGCTCTAATCTGGTGTGCTCCCTTTGGAAGAGTTGGAATAAATTCAAAAGCTTCACAAGTAAGTGAAGACTGGAAGTGGGCTGCTGGTATCAGACAAAACGACTCTATCTGGTTTCCGATCCATGGCATCCGGAGTGTGGAATCTTGGAACATTCAAAATGCCAAGAAGCCATGGAACAAAGGCTTCAAAAAATGGAAACATCTCTGGAAACAAGACACCAACCGCTGGATCAACTTTGAGGATATTGACCCTAGCATCAACATTTCGCATGAAGAATGGAACACTTTGCAAAGCAGATGTCTCGCGTGGGACCGACACAAATTTCGCCTTCTCATGGGACACGACATGTCGAGCTCGCTTGGTCTCAAATGGCACAATGGGAATGGCCTATCAAAAATCCCGAAGATCAAAGAAACGATCGACTATTAGGTTAACCTCAACAAAAAGTGGTGCCTGTCTTGGACGCGGCTTCGGTGGGACATGAAGTTCATGGCTATCTGGCACCCCCTCATAGAAATCAAAAAGTCTGTCCTCTTATGGCAAATTCTTCATCATGGAATCTGGACCAACCTTAAGGCTAGCAAAATTTGTGGGACCCCTCCCTGGTGCAAACGCTGCCACCGGTCTATCGAAGATGTTTCACACATCTTCTTTACCTACCCCAACTCCAACAGACTCTGGCAGGTGGTTGGAAAGAGAATTAGACTTCAAAAACGACTCAGTTGGCAGCAAGCCCTGCTGGGAGAAGCGATCGACTGCTCCGCGACTCTCTGGAACGCCATCAGAGGGGAGGTCCTATGGAAAATCTGGCGGGAAAGATGTGCTTTCAACTTCGGTGACTCCCCCAAGGAGTGGTCAATTGAGAAATCGCTGTTCCTCCTTGGCAAAAGGATTGTCAACTGTAAAAAATCCCCCCCCTTTAGGCATCATCAAGTACTCCTTTTGATCGATAACAAGCTTAAACCCAAGTGGGCCCCACATGAGGGTGATGAGAGGGTCCCGTGGGCACTAGTCCCCTTCTCTTGTACTTTTCTTTATTTAATTCAAGTCCGGGAGAGTAGGCTATTGCCGAACTTCCTTTATATTAAAAAAAGAAGAACAAGTCCGCTTTACATAGTCTACTACTACTAGAAGCACAACATTTTCAATACACTATTATCCTACCTCAGTACATTCTCAAAAAGTCCACTTCTTATCTTTCTTGCAATTTTTTCTAGTCTTGATTCAGGATAACGGCCTTCACAGAAAAAATTCTTTTTTTTTTAATATAAAGGAAGTTCGGCAATAGCCTACTCTCCCGGACTTGAATTAAATTAAGAAACAAAGGTACAATAGAAGGGGACTAGTGCCCACGGGACCCCCCAAATCCCACAAAGCAGGGGAAGCTTGATTGAATCCTAGATTGCATTACAAAGAAGGTTGATCACCCTCTCGTCACCCTCATGCGGGGCCCACTTGGGTTTGAGCTTGTTGTTGATCAAAAGGAGGACTTGATGGTGCCTGAAGGGGGGGGATTTCTTACTGTTGACAATCCGCTTGCCAAGGAGGAGTAGTGATTTCTCGATCGACCACTCCCTGGGGGGATCGCCGAAGTTGAGAGCACACCTCTCCCGCCAGATTTTCCACAGGACTTCCCCTCTGATTGCGTTCCAGAGTGCCGCAGAGCAGCCCATCGCTTCTCCCAAAAGGACTTGTTTCCAACTAAGCTGTTTCTGAAGTCTGATTTTCATTCCAACCGTCTGCCAGATTCTGTAGGAGTTGGGGCAAGTAAGGAAGATGTGTGGGACATCTTCGATTGCACGGTGGCAGCGTTTGCACCAAGGAGGGATCCCACAAAGTTTGCTTGCCTTATGGTTGGTCCAAATTCCTCGATGAAGAATTTGCCATAAGAGGACAGACTTCTTAATCTCTATAAGTGGGTGCCAGATACCCATGAATTTCATGTCCCACCGAAGCCGCGTCCAGGACAGGCACCACTTCTTGTTGAGGCTGATCTGGAGGTCAACCGTTTCTTTGATGTTCGGGATTTTGAGTAGGCTATTTCCATTGTGCCATTTGAGACCACGCACGTTCGGTGTGTCGTGTCCCATGAGAAGGCGAGTCTTGTGACGATCCCAAGCGAGGCATCTGCTTTGCAAAGTGTTCCATTCTTCGTAGGAGATGTTTATGCGAGGGTCAATATCCTCGAAGTTGATCCAGCTCTTGGTGTCATGTTTCCAGAGGTGTTTCCATTTTTTGAATCCTTTGTTCCATAATCTCTTGGCATATTGAATGTTCCACGACTCCACACTCCGGATGCCATGTATCGGGAACCAGATAGAGTCGTTTTGTCTGATTCCGGCCGCCCACTTCCAGTCCTCGCTAATTCTTGTGAAGCTTTTGACTTTATTCCAGCCCTTCCAAAGGGAGCACACGAGATTGGAGCCTTTCGGGAAGACAGGGATCGGGGAGAATAGCAGGGTCATGATGTCGAGCTTCTTCCAGTTTGGGAGCCCCATGAGAGCCAACTCGTTCTTGTTTCTGAAGATCAGCTTGGCCCACGAGGCCTCCCTATTGCACCAAGCCTTAATCATCCATTTGGCTGCTAGTTTGTTAGCCATACACCCAATGTCCAGGATACCAAGCCCCCCGCAATCTCTGGGGCTAGTGCAGATGGCCCATTTGATTTTGGGCACCCCCCTTCTGTTGTGATCGCCCGTCCAAAGAAAGTTTCTACAAATACTATTCAATTTGGACAGGCCTTGCTCATTTGGTCTCCAGCAAGAAAGGAAATAGATGGTAGAGGAGAGGAGGAACGTGTTGATAACCATCGCACACCCAGCAAGATTGATTTGCATACCTTTCCAATAGTTAAGCTTGTTTTCGAATTTGGCCAACACCCAGTTCCATCGCTGCTCCAAAGAGACGCCAAACCCCAATGGGATTCCAAGAAGACGAAAGATTTGGCCCTGCGGAATGATTTGACAGCCATGATCAATGAGAAGGCCAGGATGATGTCCCACAATGGCCCTAAAGGCGGTCTTAGAGTGGTTGATTTTGGATCCAGAGGCCACACAAAAGGTAGCAAGACACCTCCAGAAAGTCTCCAGGCTGGTATTATCATTGTGAACGAACGCGTTCATATCATCGGCAAATAGTCTCATGATGATTTGACTGTGGTCGTGGGGCAGCCGGAGGCCTTTGATATTGCCAGCCTCCACATGATGCGCTACAAGTCTGCTCAGCCCCTCAGTGGCGATGGCAAAAAGAAGGGGGGCCAGAGGGCACCCTTGTCTAATAGATCTTCTAAGATGGATCGCCTTCGAAAGTTTGCCGTTCACGTTAATTTGGGTCGTTGCGTTTCCAAGGAGGGTCGCGATCATCTTGGTGAATTTCTGACTACATCCGAGATCTTGAAGCGACTGCAGAATATAGTCCCATTCTAGTCTGTCGTAGGCTTTGTCGAAGTCGATCTTGAGGAGCACCACATCTTGATTGGACTCATTTGCAAATTGAATACCTTCCCAAATATCCATAATAGTTTCCAGGATAGACCTGCCTTTGATGAAGCCTTTTTGGTCCTCGCAAAGCCAAGATCTCAGATGGCACGAGATTCTGTTGGCAAGGACCTTGGCGAAGATCTTGTATCCTGTTTGGAGCATCGTAATAGGCCGCCAGTTCTCGATTCTGTTCTTTTCCCCCTTCTTGTGTACCAACTTGATAATTCCATTATTTAGACAAGAAGGAAGAGCACCAAACTTTAGTGCTTCTTGCCAAACCATCCGAAGAGGGGTGGCAACCACCAGCTTGAAGGACTTAAAGAACTCGTTGGTGAGTCCGTCGGGTCCCGGGCTTTTACCGAGAGGGAGGGCATCAATGACCTCAATGATTTCTGATTCAGAGATCGGGGCATGAAGCAGGGAATGGAGGTTGGGTGGTATCCTCCGAGGGGAAACCCTAGAAATTGCGGCCATACAGTCCCTTCTATGGTGTGAGAGGGGGTTCGAGGTTCCCAGGAGTCTCGTGAAGTGCCCTTCGATGATGCCAAAATTATCTTCTTCCAAATTGCATACATTTCCGTGTGGATCTAGCAGTAGGGGGATCGAATCTCGGTTGTGTTTCCTTTTAAGGATACGGCACATCTCTTTGGTGGGTTTGTCGGCTTTGCCAGCCCACCACTCCTTGAAGAAAATTTGCAAGTTTTTCCTTTGTATTTCTTCCTCGTATCTCAACACCGCTCTGATTTTTCGGAGACCTTTTTGGGCTTGGTGTTTTCCTTTGTTCACTTCCGCCTCGAGCCGCCAGAGTCTTTGGTAAAGAGCCTCCCTACGAGCCCGCCGCACACTCTCGAGCATCTTCTTAGTTTTGATCATGATTTTACGAGACTTGTCGACCGCACTTCTCCAGCACTTGGCTGGGGCCAAGCCAGAGGCGAACGCCACCTTCCACACATCGGCAATTTCTTGATGGACAGAGGGGAGAGAGAAGGTGGTTGCGTTGGCATGGAACCATGGGGCTTTGCGGATCTTGTTGGAAGGTTGAAAGGTGATAACGATCGGGTAGTGATCAGAGAGAGTGAGGTCAGTGCGTTGCGTGATGGTAGGGTGGCCCCACTGATGAGTAAAACTCTGAGAGATGTAGCATCTGTCAAGTCTGGCTTTCCTCAGGTCCTCGCCCGCTTGGAGATTCGACCAAGAAAAGCCATTCAAGTCTTTGAATTCAACCAAATCCAAGTGAAGTTTGGTCATGTCCCACGTTTCTTTCTCCCGACTGTCGATGACCCTGCCCTTGCCCATCCATCTGTCCGTAGGGTCCTCCACCATGTTGAAGTCTCCACATATAATCACGTTGTGGGGAAGCGAGTCTAAGGAGGCCCAAGTGTTCAGTCTCTCCAAATCCCCATTAGGGGCGTATAGAGAAACCATAGTAACACAAAGAGGAGCACCAAAAGAAACAGCAATCCACCGGTGACTTACATCTTCAATGGAGTTCTCCAGCTTTTCGAACCAGCATTGTTTAATACCGATAACCGTTCCTCCAGACCCCCGTTGGCGCTTCGTTGGGATCCACACATGGGCCGAGGAGACTTGTCTGAGCCGTTTCTGGAGGTCTTCTCCGTCAATTTTAATCTCTTGAATACATATAAAGTCTGGGTTTAGGCTAATGTCGCGCAGCCATTGACCAATGACGGTCGCTCTTGAGGGGTCGGTTAGCCCTCTAGCATTTAGCGAGATGACAATCATTTTTGTATTGATCCCTCTTTGCGGGAGGGAGCTTTGTCCTTTCTTCTCTTGGCTTCATCTTTCTTTTTCGCTCGGATCGGATCCCGAGTTAGCAATAGGTTCTTGTGGGGGCTTTTCCACGGTACCTCCATAGGTTGTTTTCCTTTGCGGGATGCCTCCTGCTGGGCAGAGCAGGGCACCGTTTTCAGCTCCGTTTCCGGAATAGTCGATCCGATGATGGAGCTTTCACTATCCATGTTATCTTCGTTGCTGGTAGTAAAGCCGTCTTCTTTGCTTGTAGTGTAACCCTCCTGCAGGGTTTCCTTACTGTCAGGGATCTCCAGGCCTTTGACCTCGGTGTCCATCTCGAGTTGGTTCCCACCTGGGTAGTCAAACTCATTGATTTCCTTTTCCAGATTGCAATACAAGTTGCTGGAGGGGGAAACAGACTTGTTGTTTCGCTCAGAGGTTGCCCTAGGGCTTCTTTTCCTTCTTCTTCTGACTTCGATGAACCCGTCTGCATCAGCTTCTGGATTACGGAGACCCTTGAAGTCCTCTACTTTCTTCGAGTGATTCAGTGCTTCATTGTTGTCTTGAACATTTTTGGGGGCTTCTTGATTTGGCTTGCTTTTTCGTCTCAGCGGGCAGTCTTTGATCCTGTGACCTTGTTGGCCACAGCGAAAGCACGCGTTGGGAAGGTTTTTGTAGCTGATGTCTTGCTCCCATATTTCCCCTTCGCCCAAGTCTAGTTTGATCTTCGATGGGAGTGGCATACTGAGGTCAGCCTCTACACAGATTTGGGGGTGCCACCGGGCGTTGAACGAGTGTCTTGCTCCTTCATAAATGAGACCACCAATGTCCTCTCGTGAGGCCAACGGCTTGCCGATAGGAGAAACGATGTCCCAAACGAAGTTGTACAAGAAGTATGGCAGGTTAGGGAGCTCAACCCAGAGGGGGTACCGAAGCGATTTCGTTTTGTCGGGAGTAAAATCAGGGGACCATCTGAATAGGCACAGGGTCGCCCGGCCGAGTTGCCAAGTTCCGACACTAAGGGCTCGAAACGCCATATCTTCATTTTCAAAGACAAGCAGCAAGTGGCTTGCCGGTAAGAACTGACACTTACAAACAACTAGCCCACGGGGGAACCACTCGTTTCGAAGCCACTGTCGCACCGTTTCGAGCGGGGGCTTAGGGCCGAACATTTGGCCGACAAGGCAAACCTTCTTTAGCTCCTCCTGAGTTGACAGAATTGCAGATCTATTAAGGGAGACCAGGGGGGGTTCAGCACTTTCAAGGTCCCCTTGGGCGGCACAAGAGCCCCCCTCCAACAAAGAGGCCAGGTTAACGGTCTCCCCGGGAGGAGGGGCCAGATTGCTTCTCACAAGAGAGGGGGTCGCCAAATCCATGAAAGGAGAGGGACACCCCGAGAGAGAAGATCTTTTCTATAACTCTGAGGAGAGAAGCATCCAAAATCCCACAAAAGGGTAGCTCTCTGCAAAAATTTTTTTCGAATGATTTCTCTTTTTTCTTTTTTCTTCTTTTTCTTCTTCTTTTTTTCTTCTTTTTTTTTTTCTTTCTCTTTTTTTTTTTTTTTTTCTTCTTCTCTCACTTTTTTTTCCTTTTCTTAGGATTACCTAATCAGAACCCAAAAATGTGGGCTGCTCGACATGACACGGTTAGAGTGGGAGTCCATCGCGGGCCCAAGGCTAAGTCGATTGGGGGGAGATAATTGAACTTGTTCAGTTTTGAGGATAAAAATCCAAATAGATGGGGCCGAGAGGTATTTCGAAGAGAAAAGGATCCCTCTTAAAGAGGGCGCCGCGTGGAGCGCACTGAGGCGGCGACTCCTTCGAACTCCGAAGACCCTCTTAAAGAGGGCGCCACGTGGTGAGCACTGAGGCGGCGGCTCCTTCCCAAGGACTCCTGACGCGGCGCTCGCAGGGCAACGGCCGGGAAAGCGGGCGCGAACTTCGGGAAGACGCCGTGACACGCGCGAGAAGCCACCCCGCGATAGACGGGCTTCCCCGCGATAGACCGAGATTCCCGCCGGCGATAGACACGCGATAGAGCCCCGCGAACGAACGCGATAGACACGCACCGCGATAGACGATTAAGGCGCCGCGATAGACGGATTGAAGAAAGCCGCGATAGACGGTTTTGGAGTGAGCCGCGATAGACGGTGAATCATTCAGCGACAGACGGATTTGCTTCTGTGCGCAACTTCGACAGACGGATTTGCTTCTGTGCGAACAACATTTTCGATAGCAGCCGCAGCAACATCGTCACAACCTCTCATGTGGGATTCTGTCCCGCAAGTGTTGTCCTTTGCAAGGCGGCAGAATACGCTGCTTGGAAGCATCCACACTAATCATTCTGTTCCAGGCACTCACAGAATCGCGCAGATCAGATCGACACCTCTTCTGTTCCAGGCACTCACAGAATCGCCGCCATCTTCATCTTCAGATCGACAATCTTTAGTTTTGTTCTTGTTTTTACATGTTTGTCCACAGAAAAAATTCTTATTTCTATCACGATATAAGTTAATAATCACACAAAATCAATGATTAAGTCGATTGACTAGCTCGTTCCTCGATTGAGTGCAATGCGGAAGCCTAATCCGACATTAAGAACTTGTGTACAATATTGGAATCATATACATGAAGGCTTAGTGATTCATATCCGTAGCAAAATCTTCATTTTCAGAATGCGTTTACCTGTAACAATACGTTATTCAATTGTCTAGACCTTATTTATGGTCTTTCTTTATACGAGTTTTAAGGCCACGGATAACTATCAATAAAACAGTCTTGTAAATGGATCCATCATAAGTTGAATGAATCCTTAAGGTTGATTCTGAATGCGAGGTCCTAATAACCGTCAATGCATCCATCGCTATTTGCAAAGGAACATCAATTCAGGCTGCCCGTATCTCTATTTTCTAACCGTCCGAAACCTCCTCCTAGACATACACATGACCATTATCTGGCCCTCGATATGGCTATTCATACGAGCATTAGTATGGCCATCCCTCTGCCTCTTACTCATTGTTTTTCAAAAGCAAAAAAGAAACCAAAGAAAATTTCCGCCTGCACATGCACATTCGATGAAACGCATACATACGTACATACACACATGTAGAATAATAAATCAATAAATATATATATATATATATATATATATATATATATATATATATATATATATATATATATATATATATATATATATATATATATATATATATATATATATATATATATATGTCAATCCACACATATATACTAGATACTACGTACATTCATAAACACATACATACATAAGTATAGAAATAGATACATAAATACAATCACGAACGTATGCACCAATGCATGAATGCAGAAAAATAAATAATTAATGGTACACACGCATAGATATGTGTCTCTATATAGGTAGAAATATAAATATCTATAGGTACATATGCATGGATATCTCTCTCTCTTATATATATATATATATATATATATATATATATATATATATATATATATATATATATATATATATATATATATATGTGTGTGTGTGTGTGTGTATGTGTCTATGTGTCAAAGCGAACTTTGTTCAACACTCACGTCAGAGCTAATTAGCTCCTTGAGATACAAAATAGAGTGAGCTTTGGCTACTCAAAGCATAGAGAAAATGCTCAAGCAACCAAGGACATATTAGATTATTCAAAATTCTAAAGTGATAACACATGTGGAATCTCATAAATTCAATGTACATGATATTATTATATGCTATGCCACTTTCTTAGCAAAGGACGTACTAGATCATTCAAAGTCCTAAACTGAGAACACATGGAATCTTATGAATACATAATACATGATATGTTTATATGAAGTACATGATATGTTTATATGACTTGGTAAAGATTACCTAAATGATATGATGCAAACAAGGTTCATCACACCTAAGTGTGATAGATAATTGATTGTAAGTAATGAGGGGGATTCAAATTCAAATTTGGATGTATGAATACTCATGCTTGGCTCCTTTCTTCATAATGCTCAAGTGTCAACAATCGAGAATGCTCATATATTCCTAAGGTTGGAACTTGATTTTCAACAAGTGGGTCCCACATGAAAGAGATGATAAAATCAGTCATCAGCTTTGTACTTCCCTTAAGCCCTCTTGTATTGCTTCTCTTTTATTTAAATTAAACCTTTATTTGCGGATGAAGAAACGTAAACGTTACAGCAGAAATGTAAATGACTCTTAAAAAACACATAAAATAAAGCAATAAAAAATAAAACAATTTGCATTTTTCAGGACCATAATATTTCCTAAAAACATTGTATAAATCAATATCTCGGATGTGTGAACCACTTCTTCATGTTCCAAAAACTTAAATATCTATAAATTCAAGGTTAAGCAACCTCCATCTTTGAACATATCCATTTGACCAGGTACAACAACACACACTTCCACAAACATACATACCAACAATACCAAGACTCTATAATTTTGAATGATTCTTAAAATTTTGGAGGACAAAATCTCTTTAAAGAGTGGAAGAAACTACCAAAACATATCAAAATTGGTACAATTAATTATGTGAAGTATAAAATCACCAAGGAAGATGATGAATAGAAGAACTTCTTTTATGATATAAGATTTTTTGGGAAAGAAGATTACACCAAGATTAAAAAAATAAATAAATAAATTCAAAAGTTTGTTTGAAACCACGACAATGAATAGAGAAGTGCAAAACCTTAAACATACTTAAAGAGAAGTTAAAGATATGATATAAATTTTTACTCCAAGTATGTAGTCTGCAACCATGAACAATATTATTTGAGTCTATGGAAGGTGAAACTTACATTCACATATCCTTCAAAGGATTTTGAGAGAAATCCAAAGAATTAGAAAATGCTTGGGGATAAGGATAAGAGAGATTCCTAAAAAAGACCTAGCATAACTTTTTAAATCTTTTTTTGTAAACGAATCTAAAAGACAAGAATAAATGGTTGTCACTACAAGTAAGTCAAATAAGAACTAACTAAGTCTTTAATATAGTTCAAGATACTTGGAATTACACACAAATCATAAGATCATAAAATGGTCTTGTGTTGAAATAACTTTAAATCTAAGAAATATGAAGAGCATAGAGGTAGTTCCATGACATCAAATTCTTGGAAAAATAATTTGAGTAGAAGGCACTTGATAGTTGGATAAGGATTTTCGACTAAACGATAAACATCATCCACAGATTAGTGTTGGATATAATGTACACTGGTATTGGACACTATATTTCATATGACATTAATGTATCAATGATGATATGGATCATCAGACCTTGAGACTCCATTTTAGTCTTGGGCTGATGACTTGATTTAAGATTAAATCTTAATGGGAACTAAAACATCAAAGATGAAGTGTGTGATGGTCAATATTATGAATTGAAAACACTTCAGGTATCAATTAACTCGAAAGTGTGAAGATCATGAAGTTGAAAATACTTTAACAAGGTTTTAATTAAGACTAGTACAATCTCATTTGAGTTATAAGACTCCCTTGTAAGGATTTTGTAGTTATTTATATGAAATGCTATGAGGATTTATAAAGAGGAAGAACTTGGAAAGATCCTTTTAAGCAAGGTAATTTGAACTAAGTAAATCTAGGACAATGAAATTAGATGGAAATAAAACTAAATTAGTCACTACCTTGACTCAAATTTATTCATATTAGTATAAAGGAGTTCTAAGAGGCTATAAAGAAGATTGATTTAGTAATCAACATCAATGAAATTAGACTAAGTTATTCCAAAGCACCTTGTTGATAGTAAAAATAGGTGAGTCAAATACATTGAAATAAAGATACACACTAGATTGGTAGTTTAGCATAAATAGTTTGCAATTACATATGAGTTATTAATTTAGTTATCAAGATAGTTGATGCAAAATTGTTTGAGAGTACAAGTAAACATCATCAACACTTGGTGGCTCAAGATAGTGATGTTTGATGCTACATCACACTTTTCTAGATGGATGTTGCTTCAACCTTACTCAAAGATATTTTTTGATAATTTGTTTTGATCTCATTAAGAGAGAAACAATGTTTCCAACCCTTGATTAGAGTAAATTTGTAAAGTTTTGTGTCTCATCTCGTCTAACTCATGTAACTTCTAGTGTCTTAGAGGCTTGATTTTTTGTGCACGGTTTAAAATTTCCCCTCCCACTTTCTAGAACCATGGACTTCACTCTCAAGGAATATCTCACTCATTTCCAGATCAAATTCAGCTCGATGGAATAGAAAACTCAATTAAATAGAAAACATGGATCTATTGACTATGGCTTCAAGATCAATGAACCTAAAGTTCTCTCAACAAGTGTGTATGTTTTGGTCAAAGTGAAGTTGAGGATAATTATCAAAGTCTTAAACCCTCAAGAAATGTACCCTATGTGGATGTACCCTGATGTGCTCTGCTAGGATATATCCTAATGTACCGTTCCTCGATGTACCTTGACAAGCGTACCCTAACAGGATGTACCCTAAGACGTGCCGCATCGCGTCACACCATGCGGCCTTGCCCAAGCCTTGAAAAAGTAAGAAAGAGCTGCAAGTTATGTTAAATATAAGAGGAGCAAAGTTAAGGGACAACTCCAAGAGATATTGTAGTGGTAAAGCACTTCCCTTGTGTGGATGAGATTGTGGGTTCAAATCCTCCCACCTTGGTGACTCTAAAAGTACTTATTGCCACTCATACATTAAAATTGGCTCACACGTAGCCAACGGTCGCCAAGGGAGCCTTGGGTTCTAAAGATGCGAAAGTAATGCCTTAGTTATGCCTTAGTTATGCCTTAAGTTATGCCTAAGTTCTATGCCTTAGTTGGCACCCTAGAGTAAACCGAAGGAGTAAACATAGGTTATCATTCTCGAACTAGAACTAGAACCGAAAGAGAAACAGGAAGAGGAACCATAACCGAAAACGTAAATAGGAATAGGAATCAGAAACGGAACTGGAAATGGAAACAAGCCCGAATCAAAATTGGAATCGGATCGTGAATAGCGAATAGTGAAACAAAGATGAATTTGCCAAAACAAACAGAAACATATCCCTCTGTAGTGACGGGTGCAAGGCTCTATTACCACTGTTGTCACAATCTTGCTCACACACAGAGAGGTTATGGATGCTGAAATCACACAGAAAAATAGACACACCGAGAGATGAGACAGAATGCAATATTGGGTGTAACCTCCCCCCATGCACTCTGTTTGGACACTCCACAGAGTGCATGTATTTATAGGAATCTAATCTACAACGACTCTTATTTTAACCGTTACTTTTCTAATTGTTTCTAAGAATAAAACCTTCTACACGGGTTTATTTACAAGCTAAATAAACTTTTATTTGGATTATTGATGTCCGCCCTTTCATGCCTTTACTTCTCATGAACCTTCAGTTGCTATATCGAAAACTCCAAAACACATTAGTACATTAATAAATAACACTCCCACATTTGCTTGTTCAACACATTCCATAATTCCTAACACCAACCTTATGATTGTTGCCATCCTATGCACTTAATTTAGTGTTTCATCTAAAAAGCTAGGTAATATTAAAATGACTTCAGCAAGGATTAAGCCACTTATAGATTCTCGTCTTTTCAAATCTAGTATTGGACAAAATTCTCTTCTAATAAAGCGGTGAATAAGAGAGAGGAAGACCATGATCAACAAGAATAAGCTTCGGGCATATGGGAATACTCCCCATGCTATATGTACAGGAATTTTTTAGGACAAACAATTTAAAGGGGGGAGATGTTTTTATAACTATGGGTCCAAGTGGCAAAAGACATCGGCTTTGAGGCTCAAATGTCACTCAGAGAAATCTTGGAGGGTATGCTTATTAGCACAATTAGATTGTTAATTAGCACTAGTTCCATGTTAATAAGCAGAGTCCCTATGCTAGTTATCACAATCCATAATCTCATAAGCATAGTATTGCATGCTAAATATCATAGTTAGTATGTTGCATAGCATAGGTATTATGTTAATTAGCATAGTAATTATGTTAATTAACACAATAAATATGCTAACGAACATTTTTCACATGATAAATAAAAAAGTAATATTCTAATTAGCAAAGTTAGTATGCTAAATAGCACATTCATTGTGCTAATTATCATCTTCTTATGCTTATTCACATAGTAGATTTTTAAAGAAGAATCATATACTAATTAGCATATTTATTATGATAATTTTCATGGTAGCTTGTTAATTAGCATAGTCCATATGATAATTAGCATAGTCATTATGCTATTTACCAAACTTAATATGTTGATTATGTTGCGAACATTTATTTAATGTAGGGTACAAGTTTCAAATTATGTAAATACCTTTGGAAAGTCTTCAAATACTTCAAGAAGGCTCATATTATTCATTAAATATAGCAAAAATACCACGTGAGTTCTAGAACATGATGAGTCAAATTAGTGAGTCACAAGGGAGCTGCAGTGGTGTCCTAGTGAAAGGTTGATGTGGCTAGTTCTCAAAGTCCATCAATACTTTGCTTATTTGAGCACTTGAGTCATGTAATACCTCCACCCAAGTGTCTACCATGAATTTAGATGTATTAGGAAGGTTTTAGATTAGTTCCCCATGCTATAAAAAGAGGAGAGAAGTCGTGATCTTGTGGGAAGTCCAAGAGAGTCATAAGTGTATCTCTATGCTGCTGTAGTTTTGTATGGAGAGATTGCAGAGCTTGTATCTCCCTCATTATATATCCAAATTACATATTTGATATCTCATTGGAAATCTCTTACTGTCTAATTTTATACTATAAATTTTCATAATCAATGGAATTGTGATGTGAGAGCAGTACTCTCTGCAAGTAGTGTGTGTTCTCGGGTTTCACCCCTTCTGAAGGTCTTCATTAAACCTCAAACTTGCAGAGGCCATATCTCCTTGTGTACTTATTTGAATTGCGTGTTCTTTGGCTCATTGGAAAGCCCTTGGTCTCTAGTATATCTGGTCAAAACAATTTTAAAAAATTCTAAGCAAATAGAGAACAGCAAGCTCTGCAAGTATGCATAGTTTTATGTGATGAAGTTTGTGAGAAGGTCAACTTATTCCTAGTGGGTTCCACCTACTTCTAGCTATATTTTGGAGGTCAATAAACTCCAACATTGGTATCAGAGCAAGGAATTGAAACTTGGAGAAGGTTATAATACCTTGATGAAGAATTTGAAGCTATTGGAGCAGCGGTTCATCATCGACACTACACAAAGGTAGAAGGAGATAGCAAGGAAGCATCTCAAGCAACATCCAAGCAAAGAAAGGTGCATAATCTTTATTACAAAGGTAAATCTCATAATTCTTCTTATCACATATATCCAAAAGGAGGGTTAAAGGAGGAAGTTTAGTATTTTGCACAATGGGCGATCAACATGCACAAATAGAGAAGCTTGATAAGAACAACTATCAAGCATGACGATTTAGAATCACAGCATACTTGCAAGGTAGAGGGTTGTATGGTTTGATTGATGGAACGGATATCAAACCTATATTACCAGAGGATCCAAATCAGCAACAATTGAGGGATTTGAGACTTTGGAATGAAAGAGACAAAAGGGTTATATTCATTTTATCACAAAATATTCAAGATTCCATGGTAGGACACATACAAGATCTAGCCATAAGTAGAGATGTTTGGCTTGCATTGGAAAGGTTGTATGCTACAGGTACAAGAGCAAGGAAGATTCAACTCAAAAATGAGTTGAATAACATAAAGAAATATACAAGGACATCGTTCAATGACTACTTATTGAAGGTTAAAGAGCTTGCAGATCCACTAGGATCAATTCAAGCTCATGTGGAGGACGACGACTTGGTTGCACATACTCTCAACGGACTCAAGGATGATGAGAGATGGAAACCATTCATTACTTCAGTTTATGTTAGAGGAGAATTACCAGACTTTGATCAGCTTGTTGCTCTTATGGTCATAGAGGAGATGAATCTAAATGGCTCTACTTCAAATAAAAAAGGATCTCAAGGACAAGCTCTTTATGCAGGATCATCAAGAGGTGGAAACAGAGGTAGAAGAGGTTCAAATAGAGGTCGAGGAAGAAGGAGCGATGATCAAGGGACTTCAAGTGGCTTCTTCAACACAAGATGAAGAGGAAGATCAAGCGCTAGAGGTACGAGAGGCAACTACAACTACAATCAAAGACAAAGGAGTGAAGATAACAACAATTGCTATATATGTGGAAGGTATGGACACTATGCCAAAGATTGTTATCAAAATGAAAATAATCAAGGTGGTAATCGAAGAGGAGGCTATTCAAGAAGAGGTAAACAACAAGGAAATTATGCAGTTGAAGGTAAAAGTGATGATTATGATTCTCTTCTTATGATGAATGTAGAAACTAAGATGAATTGCAATAGTGATGTATGGTATGTAGATAGTGGTTGCTCTAACCATATGTCACATGATGCTTCATGGTTTTCTAATATGCATAATCCTTCATGTAAAGGTCATGTTGAAATAGGAGATGATACAACACATAAGATTATGCACGTTGGAGATGTTGTTATGCAGGATAAGAGCAAGACAAATTGCTTAAAGGATGTACTTTATGTGCCAACGATCACTAAGAATTTGATGCCAGTTGGTCAAATGGTAGAAAAAGGTTTGCAAATAAGATTTAATCATGCAGGTTGCTTCATTAAGGATCCAAAGCAAAGGAGGTTAATTGCTAGAGGTCAAAAACAAGGTAGATTGTTTACATTCAAGGTAAACCCAAATCATACAAACTATTTCTTTTATGGTATGCATCGAATAGCAGAGCTTGATCTATGGCACAAAAGGATTGGACACATGAATGTACACAGGTTAAAGGAGCTATCAAAGAAGAGGATTGTTGAAGGATTACCTTATCTTACTAAGAAACATATGGTGCATCTTTGTGAAGCACGTCAAATGGGTAAGCAGAGTAGACAACCTTTCAAGCATTCAAGCTATGTAAGCAATGGATTGCTAGACCTTATACACATGGACGTATGGGGTCCTACTAAAAAGGCATCAAGCAGAGTAGACAGCCTTTCAAGCATTCAAGCTATGTAAGCAGTGGATTGCTAGACCTCATACACATGGACGTATGGGGTCCTTATACACATAGTAGAATGACATTAGTGTATTTCATTAAACATAAGAGTGAAGTCTTTGATTGTTTCAAAAATTTTAAGTCATTTGTCGAGAAGCAAACAAGAAGATATGTTAAGAAGCTAAGATCTGATGGAGGGGGAGAGTATTTCTCTCAAGCTCTTACTCATTTTTTGTATGATGAAGGTATCAAAAGAGAAGTTACATGCAGGTATACTCCACAACAAAATGGAGTCGCAGAAAGAAGAAATAGAATGATAACAGAAGCATTTAGAAGCATGCTAAATGATATGTGTTTGCCTAATTCTTTTTGGGCTGAAGCTGTTAGCACAAGTGTGTACATTATAAATAGAGTACATACTGCTGGAGTTCATCATTTGACACATATGAGGTATGGCATGGAAGGAAACCAAGTGTAAGTCATTTGAAAGTATTTGGTTGTGTATGTTATGTACATGTACCTAGTGAAGTGAGATCAAAACTTGATGTGAAATCAGAAAAGTGTATATTTATTGGTTATGCAGATACTCAAAGAGGATATAGATGTTATAATCCTCATACCAATAAGGTGGTTGTTTCAAGAGATGTAAATTTTGATGAATCACTTTCATGGTATGTAGATAAGAAAAGTTTGTAGGTCATAAATGGAGATGAAGAAGATAGAGGTGAAGGAGATGAGTGCTTACCTCAGCCCACAAGAAGTTTAAGTGATGCGAAAAGTGGTTTGGATGAAGAAAGAGAGCTGTCTTTCAATGGAAGATGAAGGCAAGAGTCACATCCAAGTATTAAAAGTAAAGGTAAACTCAAACTTGTTGAAGTTAATGATGAAGGAGAGGAAATTAGTGATGTATGTGAGTATTGATAATCATCAAAGGTTCCTAATAAGAAAGGAAGAGCATCTACATTAGAGGTAAGAAGAACTTCAAGAGTGAGTAAGCAACTTCAAAGGTATACTTATGAATCTTTCATGAATACTAATTACGCTTTTATGACAAAAATTGAGCACGAAAATGAACCCACATGTTATGATGAGGCAAAAAGAGATGAAAAGTGGGAGAAAGCAATGAGAGAAGAAATGGACCCACTACAGGATAACAAGACTTGGAATTGAGTTCCAAAGACACCAAACCAAAAGGTAATTGGTTGCAAGTGAGTTTTTAAGATTAAAAGAAATAGTGATGGTATTGTGTCAAGATATAAGGCTAGACTTGTAGCAAAAGGATATAATCAAACTCAAGGATTGGACTATGAGGAAACATTTAGTCCAGTAGCAAACATGGCAACGGTGAGAACTTTGTTGGCTTTAGCTGCAAGTAAAAGGTGGAATATATATCAACTCGATATAAAGAATGCCTTTCTTAATGGTGAGTTAAATGAAGAAGTGTATATGTCACAACCAAATGGTTATATGGATGCAACATGCCCTAATCATGTATGCAGGTTAAAGAAGGCATTGTATGGTCTTAAACAGGCACCAACGGCATGGAATGCAAGGTTGATAAAGTATCTTATGCTGCAAGGATACACAACGAGTCATGCTGATCCTTCACTTTATGTAAAACATGTAGATGACATGTGTTTCTATGTATGCATTTATGTGGATGACTTGTTGATTACAGGGAATGATGCAAAAGCAATTGAAGAGATAAAAGGTTATTTGGGAAAGAAAATTTAAAATTTCAGATCTTGGTTTGCTTGGATAGTTTCTTGGGATTGAAATTGTGTATGGCGATGAGGGTATGTGGTTGATACAGAGAAAGTATATATGTGATATGATCAAAAGGTTTGGTATGCAGGAATGTAAATTTGTTTCTACTCCAATGGAATGTAATGTAAAGTTGAGTGCAAAGGAAGGTGATGAGTTGCATGATATGAATGCATATAGATCCATGGTAGGATCTTTGATTTATGCAACAAAAACTAGACCTGATATATGCTATGCAGTGGGAGTATTGCCACAGTTTATTCATGAACCTAGAGTACCTCATATGCATGCAGCAAAAAGAGTGCTTAGGTATTTGAAAGGTACCATGAACGAAGGAGTATTCTATAGTCATGATGCTGATCTAACTCTTAAAGTCTTTAGTGATGCAGATTGGGCTGGAAACAAAGATGACACAAGATCCACAAGTGGATATGTGGTAATTGCAGGAAACAAGACATTAACATGGAGTTCAAAGAAAGAGCCTACAGTTGCTTTATCTTCTACAGAGGCTAAGTATAGAGGTTTAGCATTGGCTACTACTGAGGTTATGTGGTTTAGGAAGTTGTTTCATGACTTGAATGTGCAGGTTGATGTACCACTGATATATGGGGATAACTTGAGCAGCATTCATATGACATCAAATCCTATTTTTCATGCTAGAACAAAGCATATAGAAGTACACTATCATTATGTTCGAGAGAAGGCCATAAACAATGAAGTACAAGTTTCTTTTGTGGGAACAAAGGATCAAGTTGGAGATATCTTCACCAAATCCTTGGATGGACCAAAGCTTCAAAGATTCAACTATATTCTTGGCATGAAGGAAATACCCTTTGAAACTTGAGGGGGAGAATGTTGCGAACATGTGTTTTATGTAGGGTACAAGTTTCAAGTTATGTACATACCTTTGGGAATTCTTCAAATACTTCAAGAAGGCTCATATTATTCATTAAATATAGCAAAAATACCACGTGAGTTCTAGAACATGATGAGTCAAATTAGTGATCACAATGGAGCTGCAGTGGTGTCATAGTGGAAGGTTGATGTGGCTAGTTCTCAAAGTCCATAATACTTTGCTTATTTGAGCACTTGAGTCTGTCTACCACGAATTTATATGTATTAGGAAGGTTTAAGATTAGTTCCCAATGCTATAAAAAGAGGAGAGAAGTCGTGATCTTGTGGGAAGTCCAAGAGAGTCATAAGTGTATCTCTATGATGCTGTAGTTTTGTATGCAGAGATTGCAAAGCTTTTATCTCTGTCATTATATATCCAAATTACATGTTTGATAGCTCATTGGAAAGCGCTTACTGCCTACGTTTATACTCTAAATTTTCATAATCATTGGATTTGTGAGCTGAGAGAAGTACTCTCTTCAAGTAGTGTGTGTTCTCGGGTTTCACCCTTGCTAAAGGTCTCCATTAAACCTCAAACTTGCAGAGGTCATATCTCCTTGTGTACTTATCCAAATTGAGTGTTCTTTGGCTCATTGCAAAGCTCTTGGTCTCTAATATCTGTGATTAAAACAATTTTAAAAAGTTCTAAGCCAGTAGAGAAGAGTAAGCTCTGCAAGTATGAGTAGTTTTCTGTGATGAAGTTTGTGAGAAGGTCAACTTATTCCTAGGGGGTTCCACCTACTTCCAGCTATATTTGGGAGGTCAATAAACTCCAACAGATTAGCACATTATATATGATAATTAGTAATATGATAATTAGCATTTCTGTTATGCTAACTAGCATAGTCATTATGATAATTTGCATTATCATCATGCTAATTAACATAGTCATTATGCTGAATGTCAATGTTTATTAGAATAATAATTTGTTAGTAAAGACACTCTTTATGATAATTAACTTCTATAATATTGAAATTTGTGTGAGAATTAGCACACGCTATATGCTAATTAGTACATTGTGTATGATAATTATCACTATCATTATGATATGTAGAGGATCAGTATGCTAATAAGCATAGTTGGTAATGCTCATTAGCATAGTTACTATAGTAAATAGCACACTCAATATGATCATTGGCATAGTATTTATGTTGATTATGTTAAGTGTTATGTGTGGGACAAAACGGCCAATGTTAAGGCCAGTGTTGAATTAATGCGTTGTTCTAACTGTCAGCACGTATCAAACGAATTGTGGGTTCTTGGGAGTGGTAGGGGTCTATTAGACAGAGGCCCTGTACTAAGTTCCCAAAATAACTGATTCAGTTACAGCAATAAACTGCTATTGACAGTTCTATCTGAATCTACTGTCCTTAGACAGTGTCGACACAGTCTTAGCTCAGCTACCAGTAGCAACTAGACTGTACCAGATTGATCTGTACCTTGGTACCGAATTACTTCAGACTAATATGCTACTGCAACAGTACAGTAGTCCAACCTTCATCAAGATAGCGCTCACAGTCAAGCAACCCGATCACAGAAGGTACCTACGGTTTCAACTTACAGTTATGAAGACTAACACACACTGGAATTACCCTTAACTATAGGTAATTCTCACCGTACAAGTGCAGATCGAAAACAACACTACTTCTACACAATGTTATTAGGGAAAGATTACTACAGTCAGATAGACTTATCAGTACTTAGCATTTCAACAAGGAGGACAACATTACGTCATACATCTTAACAGAACAGTTCGTCACAACAATCCACAGTAACTATCTCAGAGAACTATCCAACGACTTACTGAATGGAACTAGATTCACAGTGTAACCGAGATTGCCAAATAACAACACAGAGTACAACAGAGTACGCAGAACTTAGACAAGACACACTACAGCAACACTCAGACAGACAACCAGACGAACAATCTGGGGATAACACGAAAATGGGCCAAAATCCCCGCGCTCTCGAGCACTTCTTTTCATTGCTTTATATAAGGTTTACAAATATGCGCGTAACAATCTTTCGCACGTGTTTTACAAAGATTTCCGTTACACCTGTCCCAATCCGGCGGCCGATTAACACTTAGCACATTTTATATGATAACTAGCACAATTAATGTAATAATTAGAACAATATCACTATACTAAATCAGAAACATTAGCATGCTAACTATCATAGTACATATGCTAACTAGCATATCCATTTGTTAGCCAACATAGTTACTATGGTACTTGGCATAGTTGGTATGGTAATTAGCACATCATATGATAATAAAAAAATCACTATTCTAACTAGCACCGATCAAATGCGAATGATCCTAAACACTATCTTAAGTTTCATTAATTAAAGATACATATACTTGTTATTGTGAGTAGCATGTACAAATGTACTTTCTAAAGGATCGCCTGAATGCACTCTAATCTAGTGTTTATGTAGATGATTGCCAATGCAAACATGATACGTATGAATCTTGTGCTGATAATGTGACCATAGATTCAGTCATAGAAACACACTTTCAAAAGTGCTAGCCACCTTTGTGAGTCAACTTCTCGTGTCCAATGCAACACATATCAATTTTCACAATAGATCATGATTTATGGGAGAATGTAATGATTATGGAGTTGAAAACATGCAAACATGCACTAAGAAGACTACAATGTAAGGTATTTATGTATTCATCGAACTATTTGTACATGATAATGAATAAACAAACATGAGAGAATCTAAAATAGACACGTTTTATTGCAAAAGGATATTTTCTCTAGGTTGCTCTTGTAGTTATTAGAGACCCGAATGAAAAATTTTCTTAGCCATAACTATGATGCTGGATGTAAAGTAGAAGAATTTAAAGTCTGTGTCTAGATATATCCAAATGATGTAATGGGTTCAATTATCAATTTTGATAGAAACTGTAAATTCAAGGAGCAAAATGAAATTTATAGTATGAGTTGAATAACAAGTGAAGTAACCATTCTTCTACATTTCACATACTAGTCGAAAGTTGGGATCACTATGCAAACCATCCATTTCTTTATATCTGATAAGAAGATCCATGATCCATTGTTTATTTAGGATTGCCTAATGGTGCATTGGAATTGGCAACTCTTCAACACTATCTCGTGCTATACACAAAAATGAACTATTATACATCTATCTAAATTATTCAAAATACAATAGGTCATCTATGGGTTTTTGGCTCGAGGGAGCTTGAGAAAAATAGGTCAACGTTTCCCAAAATAGTCTTTTTTCATCAAATTACTATACTATTTTGACAACACTATTCAATCAAAATAGGTCATCAAATTACTATACTATTTTGACAACACTATTCAATCAAATATTGTACTAATAGGTTCAGTTAGTCATCATACTTATCCATTGCCTTTTCAAACACTCAAACCATTACAGTAAATACTTTCTTGTGGTCAAATCTCTCTAAGTGTACCAATTTGAAAAGATGAAGACTTCAATATACATATTAATTATGCACGCTCTTCAATGGATAGATAGAATTGATGAAATTACTTAGAGAACACTCTATTTCATGCCGAACTTGATGTTTCCATGCCCAAAGGGCCACTAGCAAAAAGTCTATGTATTTTGCATATTGGCCAATGCATCATATGAATTCGTGAGAAGATAGAGCACTTAAAGGGGTAGCATCCCTTCATAAATCTAGTACTATTGATATATGTAAATAATTACAAAGGTATTGCTACATAAACGTGGCACACACAATGGATTTGAACCCAAGAATACTATGTCGAACATTGTATAACATTTTTTGGTGAAATAATGTGGTGATTTGGTACATCCAAATTTTAGAATGCATCATATAAGGTTGTCCAAAAATCATCCTTTGCTTCTATAAGTGTTCTCTGTATCGTTTCCTTGACCACGTAGAGCATTGTAGAAAGGATGGCATGGTCCATCGAAATAGCAAGTTTAGATTGGAGACCCGTAGTAAAAGCTGAAAGAACTTGGAGAAGCTTGTAGGAGGTAGAAACGTGAGTTTCCAAGTGACAAAGTTTGGTCCAGCCAACTAGCAAAGGACCATCCCTTGAGCTTATGAACACTCAAATGGACCTTATAGGCATATGGTAAGTGCAATAAAATTCACTATGTACTTTGAAGCATCAAGGACAAAAAAGTCAATACAAAACTAACAAGTTTGCACATTGTCTAGTTAAAAACTTGAATCTTTGGATGAAACAATCTACTTCAAATGCTCATAGAAGCTAGCATGATTACAATTGGAAAACATCCTTTCGGAGGAATGATACACATAGGGTTAAGTGTATAAAATGTACAATAGTACAAGTAATAAGGAAAATATGCTTTGAAATGAAATTGACACTCAACAGTGGTACCTCCTATTTTTTAGGGCTACATAGAGATAGACCCCAAGACAGAAAAACTAGGCTTTCTCCAGATATACCGAACTAAATGCTTTGAAAATTTGTAAAAATTAACTATTCATCCAAGAGTGTTTAGATGAATGCTCCAAAATCAAATTTGGAGCTCTCTAGAGAGACATGGAGCCTCTACAAGTGCATTGTTGTCGAAGACAATGATGTATAGAAATAAGGGAGTAAGACAATGATGTATAGAGCCACCTCAAGCATAGTGTAAGCTTGATCTTCCAATAGCTCCCCCTCAAGCTAAAGTGTGCTTGATTCATTATTCTCTATAAGGTTGAATACCTATCATAGATTTAAATATGCAAAGGTTTATTCCATCAAGTGCCTTCATCATCATATCTGTTACTTGCTTTTTAGTCAAAAGAAAAGAAAAAATAATCTTTTTTTTCCATGAGCTTCTCCCTGATGAAGCGGTAATGAAGCTTTATGTGTTTGGTCCTGTGATGGAAAATAGGGTCTGCTACTAGATTCATGGATCTTATATTATCTCCCAATATGTGAGGTTAGGCACTCACACGTTCCAAATATGTATACAATGATTTTATCCATATTGCCTCTTGAGCTTCTATGGTAAAACATCTATAATCTACTTCGATTGAGGATAAATAAACTGTTGGTTGCTTCTTGGAACTCCATGGCACTAGCTTTGAACCTGCCAATGTTGTAACTAGAGGTACTTGTTCTATCATCATTAGCTCCTGCCCAATCTACATCCATATAAATTTTGATATCCAAATCTGAAGAGTAGGGATAGAATATACCTTCATTTATTATACCTTTGAGGTACTTAAGTACTCTCTTACCTGCATCGATGTGTGGTCTTCTTGGAGAGTACATAAATTGGCTTAGCATTCCTACACTATATGAGATGTCTACCTTGTTATGAGTAGCATATATCAAGATACCTAGCAAGCTTTGATACTCTTTAATGTCTTCAATTTCTTCACCTTCATAAACACTAAGTGTATGATTCATCTCCAAAGGTGTAAGTGCAGGTTTAATGTTCTCCATTTTGAGATTGAATATATCTCCTCTAAATCAAATACATTACTTCGTATATGTATATGAACTCCATACTAAGGAAGAAAGTGAGCTCACCTAAATCATTGATTTGGAGCTCATCTTGCATGTGTCTCTTGATCATTTGAATGCCATTCAGATCATCAACAATCACAATATGTCATCTACATATACACATAGATAGATACCCTCATTAGGATTCCTTTTCATGAATAGAGAAGGATCTCAATTGCTAGCTTTGAACCCTTGATCTTGAAGGTATGTAACCAAGTTGTAGGAGCTTCTTTCAATCCACATAGTGTTTTCTTAAGTCTCCAAACATAAGATGCATGATTAGATTTCTCAAAACTTCTGTTTGTCTTCATCATATCAATACTTGTGTTCTTGAAGCACAACATCCCTACTTGTAGTGAGTTGTTTCGTTGAAGGATTATAGAACCTATAACCCATACGAGTTTAGTCAAACCCAATAAGCACTAGATTTCTTGCTTGATCATATTGCTTGGCTCTTATTTGTGATGGTACATGAACATATGCTAAACAACCAAACACCTTGCAATTTCCAAGACTAGATTTTCTTCCATGCCATGCTTCATAAGGAGTCATACCTTGAGTGATTTGGATGGTAGTCTATTGAGGAGGTATACAATAGTTGGAATAGCCTCTACACATAGATAATGGGGGCATCTCTTCTCTTCAAGCATTGTTTTGGATGATCCAATCGATGTCTTATTTCTCCTCTCTGCAATTCCCTTAAGTTGAGGAAAATACTGGGTAGTCACTTCCCTTTTGATACCTTTATCTTGAAAGAACTCCTCAAAATCTTTGGGGAAGCATTCTCTACATCCATTGGATCTGAGATTCTTGAGTGACCTACCTATATGACTCTCCATATGTGCTAGATACCATTTGAAGCAATCACACACTACTTTCTTAATTTTGATAAAGTACAAAATAGTCCATCTAATATGGTCCTTAATAAATGAGACATAATACCTTGATCCTACCAATGAAGATTCTTGGCTTGGCCCCCATACATCTATATGCGCTAAGTCCCATTAGTTGTTGTGGATGTAGGCTTTGTGTTTAAATGGTTTTCTTATTGCCTTCCCAATCTAACATACATGACATTTGTTGATCATGTGTTGCTTTGATATGTTTGGCAGCCCTAGAACACTTTGATCCCTACATATATCCTTCAAGGTTCTTTCATTCACATGAGTAAGTCTCTCATGTCACACTTGAAGCTCACTTAGGGTTTGAGAACCAAAAGGGAATAGAGTTATGTTCCTAGCTTTCTCCTACTTCAAAAGTAAAGAGCCTACCATGCATCTCACCTCTCGCTATCTTCTTGAACCATTGACATGGATCTTCCAAAAAATATCCATGTTGAGTGAACCTTACTTGCATGCCTTTTTCAACTACTTGGCATACACTTAGTAGGTTCCTAGTGATAGTAGGTACATAGAGAACCTTAGTTAGAATGTTTTTCCTGCCATTTCCAACTTTGGGGTTACTAATCTTCTCTAAACTATACTTAGTATCATCCCATATTTGTACTTCATATCTATGCTTTGGATTTTCCAAGATAGAAAGAAGAGAAATATTGCCTACACAATGATTTGAACATCCTAAATGTATGTAGACAAATGATAATCTTTTTTACATTCCTTGTTGCTTAGATTCATCAAAAGCAATGAGTCTTCATGTTGTTGATCTTCATAATAATTTTTGTGGTTCCTTCTACTTTGGCCTCTATTTTTATTGTTGAATTTATGTTAACCTCTACCTCTATTGTTGCCGTATCCACCTCTTCCATTCCCTTTTTGGGTCTTCCCATTGAACTAGCAATTCTTATTGGTGTGGTTGGTATTATCACGGATGGCACAAGGCTGAACATTCTAACCTTTGGTTTTGTCATGCTTTGGTCATTTCTTCTTCCCTTTCTACTTGCTCTTGCCTAAAAAGTTGGTTTGGGAAGTCTCTTCTTCATCTTTTTCCTTCTTCTTGCCTTTGAACTTCTTTTCCTTCTTATATGCATATAGAGCACTAGTTGAATTACCATGATAAGAGTTACCCTCCATTATGCTATTGTTGGCCTCTTCATTGAAGAGTTTGCGAAGAAAGATGTTGAAGTATCAATTTTACACATCCATGATGAGATCATAAGCTATGGTGAAAGATTGTCATTGCTTGTCACCTCTAATCACATTGAGAATTTGCCTGATGATAGGCTCGTGTTGCTAACCTCCGAAAATAGTTGAAGAACGAGCACATGAATGAAGGTGATTCCATGGACAATTGTCTAACAAAGATCGAAGATTTGAAGGAACAATTGATTTCTGCTGATGAAGTCTTACCTCACAGTTCACTTGTGCACACTCTTTTGAACGGTCTTCCCAATTCATATCAGAGTTTTTCTTCTGCTCTTCATTTGATGATGAAAGGAAATCCAAATGTCTTAACATGTGAGGAGTTAGTCTTTGTTCTATTGTAAGAAGATCAATCTAGGTAGAACAGGTCCATTATGCATGTTACAGATGAAGCTTTCCTGGCTAGTCACAAGGGCAAAGGTAAATGGAGCTTTTCTACTAGTAAGAAAAAATCTGCTAATTTTCATAATCAATGAAGGATGACGGAGACGAGAAGAAAACAAAGAAGGAGAAATTGGTTTGCAAATAATATAAATTAAATGACCATGTCATAAAGAGCTATTGAAAACTCGGTGCTAAAGAGCCAAGGAAAAAAGAGGCTGGAATGGTTGTTGCAAATGCCTCTACACCAAAAACAAATCCGCTCATCTTCTGCAGAATGAAGAACGGGCGTTTACCATTGTTTGGAGTTATGGCCCATCTTCTCATCAACATTGTATCTTTGCACTAGAATAATATGTTTGGTACTTCCATAGTAGGACAACAAAACATATTACCTTGCAGTGCAATTTCTTCACTTCACTCGAGCTTGCCCCTATAGGGAATACTATCACATGCAGCAACAACTCCTCTTATCCTGTCATGGGACTTTGTAAGATCATTTTGACTACCACTGATAGTAGTTCCTTTACACTATCAGATGCTCTATTTGTGCCAAGGATCATGAAGAGTCTATTATTAGATTCAATTTTAGCCAACATTGGCTTGGTTGTGAAACTTATTGATGATAGATGTACAATTCATGATCTTTCAAATGGCGATTTCATTATTGCTTCTAGAAATTTATGTCATGGGTTGTATAATCTCATAGACTATGAAAAATATGTGAATCATTCAGCATGTGCAGTAGATGATTCTCAGGCTATGTCATATGCAAAGTTTTGGCATGCATACTTTGGTCATCTAAACTTTGCTAGTTTGCTATGCCTTTAGAAATATGAAATGGTGTCCTCTCTACCCAAACATGAGGCACCTGTTTAACATGTTTGTGAAGGTTGTATTTGGGGAAAAAAGCAATGTTCCTCATTCCCAAAACATGTTTTAGTTTGAGCTGATTAGAAATTGCAGCTTGTTCCTAGTGATGTATGTGGTCCTATACAAACACCGTCCTTTGGAAACTATCTTTAATTCATGACTTTCATTGATGATTTTTCCAGGCATGCATGGGTATATCCATTGAAAGAAAAGTCCAAAGTGTTTATGTGCTTCAATAGTTTCTAGTTTTGGTTGAAAATTTGTCAACATGTAAAATGGGCACCCTCCATTGTGATCAAGGGGGAAATATATGTCTTCTCATTTGAATGCATTTCTGGATGAACGTGGGATAAAAAATCATTGTATAGTGTTGTATACACCTCAACAAAAGGGAGTTGCTGAATGGAAGAATAGGTCACTCATGGAGATGGGGAGGTGTATGTCAAGAGTGGGGCTTTACCACATAGTTTCTAGCTTGAGGTTGTTATGTGCAACATATGTACTTAACATGTTTCCTAGTAAAGAATTGTAGTGTATCACTTCATATTAGGCTTGGCCTGGTTCTAAGCCATCTATTGCTCACTTTCATGTTTTTCATTGTCTAGCATATGCATTACTGCATGAAGAACAATGCAGGAAATTGGATGATAAAGAAGTGAACTATATTTTTGTTGGGTATAGTTTTGAAAGCAAAGGCTATTGTTTCTATCATCCATAGTCTAAATGCATTCTCGTTAGCCATCATGTTGTTTTTTTGGAAGATGTTATTCATCCATTACTTTCATGTACTAAGGAGACATTTGTTAGCTCTAAAGACATCTATGATACTTTTTTGCCTCATTTTACATGTGGACAATCTAGTGCCAATCCGAATGAGGCAACTTCTCAGCATTTAAGTCTTCATGTCGTGATGTAGATCATTCAATTTTTGATGCAGGTTTACATGGTGGAACTGTTTTACACTTGCAAAATCATGAAGTTATGGATACAAATGATCATGAAAATGAATGTATATTGATTGTAAAGTAGAATGGACTTACTAATACATATGTGTGCCTTGAAACCACACTCTGATATGGCATGAATCCTTGCTCATGGAGGTACAAAAACCACAACTAGAAGGCTATGTATATATAGCCATGTTTGGAGCCTATTTTTGAATTTGAATCTCTCATAAAATCACTCTCCAATCTTTTAGTGATTGATTCTCCTACTCACTCAATCAAAAATTTATGGTTTTTCTCTTCCTACTCAACTAGTGGATTCAACCACTTAGATTCCTTTACTTTTACATGAATTAAGTACTCAAAAATTACAAGAGGGAGTTCACAAATGAACTCTACAAGGAGTTGACATTTCCTTTAAATTTCTGAGCCTTTTGATGACTCAAGCCATCACTTGGACTTGCCATTGAATTGTTGCGATAGCTCCCCCTCAAGTCAAGTGATTTTGAGGTCTTCAATCTTCCAAGATTACCTACAAACCAATCATAGCCTTGAATTTGCAAAGCTTTGTACCATCCAATGCTTTGGTTAGAATATCTGCACATTGTTGATGAGTGGACACATAAGTTAACTGAATTTCCTTGCTCACAATCTTCTCTCTTACATAGTGATAATGTACCTCAATATGTTTACTCCTTGCATGAAAAAATGGATTGGCACCCAAGTAAATGGAGCTCATGTTGTCTTGGAGTTCCAATCTCCAATCCAAGATCTGTGAATAGTGTCTTCATCCGCATTGCTTCTTCAGTAGCCATGGAAAGACCTCTCTATTCAGCTTTAGTGGAAGAGAGTGCAACTGTGGGTTGCTTCTTGGATGACCATGAGACAAGTTTTGAACGTGCAAAGGTAAGATAATGTGAGGTGCTCCTTCTGTATACCTTGGAGCTAGCCCAAGCTGCATGAGAGAACAATTTCAAACTTAAATCAGATACATAAGGGTAGTATAACCCCTCATTCATGGTCCCTTTGAGATATCTGAATATCCTCTTGGAAGCCTCCATGTGAGTTTTCCTGGGTGTGTGCATAATTTTATTTAGCGCACTCACACTATACCATATATCAATCCTTGTCAATGTGGCATAGTTCAAACTACCCACAAGGCATTGAAATCCTATCACATCTTCTATGACTTCACCTTTATGTGAGCTCAATTTATGATTAACCTCCATTGGAGTACCTGTAATAGTGCAATCTTGCATCTTGAATTTTGCCAACATGTCTTTAATGTACTTTCTTTGAGTAAGAAACAAACCATGATCTTTGTAGACAACTTCCAATCCTAGGAAGTAGGTAACTGAACCCAAAATCCAATCTTTTGGTGATTGATTCTTCTACTCACTCAATCACAAATTCGTGGCTTTTCTCCTTCCTACTCATCATGTGGACTCAACCACTTAGATTCCTTTACTTTTACATCAAGTAAGTACTCAAAAATTACAAGAGGGAGTTCATAAGCTTTTGATGAATCAAGCCATCACTTGGACTTGCCATGAACTTGTTCCAACATACATCAAGCAGGTAGAACTTGGGAAGGATCATGAAGTCAATCACATAAAGTTAAAATAAAGAAGTTATATTTCTTAATTGCATGAAAGAAATCAAGAGTTACACTTATTTTTCTTACTTGCATTAAAGACGTCATCACTTACATCCATTCAAATTCATGACCTATGCATGCTTTAGCCACCACCGTAAACAATGAATCTTGCATACATTTCCTTCTCTTTTGCTCCAATTTCAATGCTTCAACTCAATAGAATACTTTTTAGCCATGCCTATGGGAATTCTTAGAGCTTGGCCTAGGAAGGTTTTCATGCCTTTGAAAGTTTATCCACATCTTCCTTTCATTCTAGAGAGATACTTGGGTTTGAATCTAACCGTGAGATCTCTTACATCCTCTTGCACAACTCAATAATTCTTGCTAGCACACCTAACACTATCCTAGTGTTGAGTTGCTCCTAGTGCTTGAAACTTGTTTAACAACTCATTGCTCTTTTCCAAGGTCCATTGTTCCCATATCCAACAATTTATCTTAGGCAATGAGCTTTGCATTTTTCACAACACAAACTATAGACTACAAAAGACAATACCTGTATTGAGCCCAACAAGGCTTCCACCTTGCACTAGACGATTAGCAAAATGTAGAGAAGGTTAATTACAATAACATTTTTTGAATTTCTTTACAAAGTATGATCTAAATAACAAAACGACTTGAAATCAAGCTTCCACACATTAAACAAAGCATAGGAAAAAGCAAAGCAACAACAATCCCACCTAGTGGAGTTGTCATAATTAGATGTCCCCAAATCCTATCTCACTCATACAAGCTACAATTATAATTACTAAAACTTGCAAAAATAGGAAGTTTTATCTAGTACAAATACCTTTTCACCAAGAATCAACAAAATCCCTTGAAGCTTGCTTTCGAGTTACACCACTTCTCTGTTGCCTTTATAGCTCCTCATTAAATAACATATATAACATCCTCAAAGAAACATTAACTCAATATTTTCCTAGATGCTCATTTCTCATGTAGATAGGCTTCAACAATTCCCTTTTAGTTATGAAAAAATGCCTACTTAGTTTCCTTGTCTTGGACATAAAAAAAATAAAATAAAATTAAGCTAGATCTGCTCATGCACTCAAGTGTCTCACAGCACCTTATTCCCAAAGCCTCTTAACTTTATGCTAGCCAACTGCCATTGTTTTCTTCTTAAGACAATTCTTTTCCATTTCATCCTTTTTACAAACCTGTCACTTTCCCGTTTTTTTGGAGGCAATTATTGAAGAGTCATCCACATTACAAAGTGGGATATGGAAAATAAATTACATACCCTTTTCTCTTTGTCACATGCCTCTTTACATATCGGCCCCTTTTTTCCTCCTTTGTCTTTTCTCTTTGTCCCATGCCCTTTTCTCTTCGTCACATCCCTTTTCTCTTTGTCACATGCCTCTTTACATACCGGCCCCTTTTTTCCTCCTCCAAAATAGCAGCATGTCCTCCAGTCTTTAGTGAATGGCATCCATCATAAAATGCACATCTATACTTCCTTCATCATTGAATTCAAGTTTCACGTGTGCTATAGTGTGAAGATACCTCGCTTCAAGAATCATTCTCTCCCTCATGTGCAACCCTCTTTCATCTTCATGGACTACCTTGACCACTCATGGATCCTTCTTTCTTGCCCATATATCTCGAGAGCCTTCATTCCATTTTCTATTTCATGAGCATAATCCCCATTTCTTGCACCTCAAAATGCATGGCAAAGGGCAACTACCCCTGCCTTTCCTGTCACCTTTATTTTAGTTCGTGATCAAGCACCCCTTAATCTCCTTCATGCAATGGCTATCGCTCCCCTTCAATTCTTGTCAAGCCCTGCTTTTAGTAAGATGTGCGCATGCTATCAAAAGCTACTACGTCCATTCATCTCATTTCCTCCCTTCAAAAGGAAGATCAGATACTATGCATTACTGCTCCCAATATGGGAAGCTCCTTTCCCTCGTTGTATCTGTCCCCCTTCAACATGAAGAGTTAAAAAAATCTAATGCCTTCTTTCCCCGCTTATGAGATCTTCCCCTCTCTCTTGTGAAATTCAAAACCCAAGAGAACTCCCTTTTCTAATAATCTAGGTCCCTTCCCGAAACCTATTTCCATACCCAACCCCGACCTACTTTGAATCTCTTTCCTCTCTCGGTTCAGCTGCCCCCGTGATATTGGTGCCCCATAAGGGTAAAGGGCCATGATACCCCCCCTCAGACTCCGGCTTGCTGCTAGCAGACAGGAGGATATGACGCGAAAAATAGAGAGGTCATCCTTTCGGAGGAGTGTTGTATTTTGACGATATACAATGCCCTTCAATTTTGAAGGCTATCTAGATATTTCAGATTTTTACTGCAGTTATTCAAGGTCTAATAAAACTATGACCTTATTTCACAGTCAAAAATGACCAAAACAGGCGATACGGATGTCAAAAATCAACTTTGCTCCTGAGCCTCTATAGAACAGAAAATGAAAGGGTCACAACGACAACAACCGACTTCGGATTCCTCCATTTGCTTTGTTCATCTTGTTGCATATCAAAGTTAAGGCTGACAACCCAAGTTTGCTATGGATGTGGCGAAGGTGCCGGCCTGGCACAAAAAGCTAACGCCCATTATTGAGTAAACTTAAGACATATAGTCCATTTTCCACTACCTTTGACTATTTTTCTATTCTCTTTTGCCAAGGAATGCACAATTTCTTCACCCAAACCTTGCAACATTCTTAAATGCATAATAAGAACCTAGATTTTCAACAAATGGTCTCCTCCACAAATATCCTCTCTTGACCAATGGTTTGTTATGTCATGACTATCAATTTGTGCATATACAAGTGTTTGAACCCAAGCACAACAGCTCTTTCATATCCACTTCCCATTATAAGTGCACGTGGACCTCTTTGGTTGTTCTCAAATGGAAGGATAAATAAAGATTTCTATTTTCATGAAGCCATAAAAGACATTTCTACCCTAACAAGGCCCTTCACATGAAAAATTTGTTCTTACATAATATCTTCAACTCGATGAGAATCAATTGAGAAGAACTCAGAAAAATTAATGATGGGGTTGAATCCAATAGATGTTATTGTACCACTATCTAGTCTTGGTCTTGATAGGTCCCCATCACAAATAGGAGGTTTTTTTTGTAGGAAACTGTTGGAGATAGATGTCTACGGAAGCACGCAAACAACACAAGGAAGAAGAAGAAGCTTGGAGCACAACACACAATACTGAATGTATTACTAGAGAATGTACAAAGATAAGTAGCCCATTAGGGCCATAGGTGTATATACAAGCCGAGGGAGAAAAACCTCCTAAAGAGGGGAAAAAGTGACCCGGCAGTCCTAGTGTGTTCCCACACATCACTACCTAAATATATCAACAAATCCCCTTGGGAGTGATGCGGTGAACAATGAGCTGGCACTCATGTATAAGGAAGTGCCAGGCTATGTGGAAATCACTCCACAAAAGGAAGTAAGCCCAAAGCTTTGCGGAAAGCTTCAAACTTCTCCCTAGGCAAAACCTTCGTGAAAAGGTCTGCAATGTTCTCCTGCGTGGGCACATATGCCAAGTTGATCTCCCCAGCAGAGAACCTCTCCCTGACATAGTGATAATGCACCTCAATGTGCTTAATGCGAGCATGGAACACAGGGTTCCTCGCAACTGCCAATGCGCTCTAACTGTTAGTGAAGATGGTGGTGGCAGAAGACTGGCCAACTCCCAAATTAGCCATAAGGCGTCTAAGCCACACACACTCAACAGTCCCTCGGAAAGTTGCCCTATACTCAGCCTGACAACTGGAAGTGGCCACAGTAGGCTCCTTCTTGCTCAACCAAGATATACATGAGCTACCAAGCACGAAGCAAAAACAACTCGTGGACACACGAGTGTCATAGCAACCAGCCCAATCTGAGTCAGAAAAAGCATGCAAATCTGGCGGTAGCGATCCCCCCTTGGGATAAAACAACCCAAGTAGTCGAGTACCACTCAAGTAGCGAAAGATGCGCTTAACCGCCTTACAATGCATGACTTGTGGGCAATGCATAAACCTGATCATCTGTGAGACACCAAACTGAATATCTGGCCGAGTAATGCATAAGTAAATCAAGCATCCAACAACCTGCTGATAGAGCACAGCATCAAATGCATCTCCAACATCATGAAGACTCAATCCTAAACCTCTCTCCATAGGAGTGGCAGTAGGCTTACAGTCTTCAAGGCTAAAATGATGCAATAATGTGTCAATATATTTCGTTTGACACAGAGCCATTCCACCATCAGCTTGCATAAACTGAATGCCCAAATACTGATGCAAATGCCCCAAATCAGACATCTCAAATGAGGCATGCAAATCAGCCTTGAAATCAGCAATATGCTTCTCAATAGGACCAGTGACCAGCATATCGTCAACATAGACAACAATGATCAGAAGCACATCATGAGCACGCTTAATATATAAGGTGCTTTCAGTTGGATTGTTCTCAAAACCATGTGCAACCAGATAGGCATGTATCTTCTCATACCAAGCACGTGGTGCTTGCTTTAAACCATATAATGCCTTCTTTAACCTGCACACCTAGTTTTCATGCCCTTTCTGCACAAAGCCACGGGGCTGAAAAACATACACTTCTTCATGTAAGTCACCATTCAGAAATGCTCTTTTAATGTCCAACTGATGTACATTCCAACGATGATGGGTTGCAAGTGCACAAATGCTCCGAACAGTAGTCATATGGTATGTAGGTGCAAAGGTCTCATCAAAATCAATGCCTCTTTCCTATGCATAACCCTTTGCAACAAGCCTAGACTTCTACCTGTCAACTATACCATCAGGCTTACGCTTCAGCTTGTATACCCACTTAGTGCCAATGGCCTTCTTGCTAGGAGGCAAGTCACATAAAGACCATGTACCATTCTTCATTATAGCATCATATTCAGATTGCATAGTAGCCATCCAATTTTCTGAATTCTCTGCTTCATCAAAATAAATAGGCTCATTCTCATCACAGAGACTAGACACAGCCATAGCATAGCAATCTGATGCAAAGGAGGCACTATGAGAGCCTAAACGAGTACGATATGACAAAGGTGCATCTAATTTGCAGTCACACAAGGTCTGCACCAGCCATTTTGGCATAGTTTTTACCTGCTCAATATCTGCTCTCTCATCAACTAGTGCATCATGTAAATCTGCATTAGAAATGAAATGATCTGCATCATCACATGAAACCTGCAAAGGCTGAGAAGTTGCCTCATTAGGACTAGCACTAGATTGTTCACCTGTAAAAAGAGGCATCAAAGTATCATACATGTCTTTGGAGCTAACAAATGTCTCCTTAGTACATGAAAGCAATGGCTGAATAGCATCTTCCACAAAAACAACATCACAGCTAACCAGAATGCCTTTAGTCTGTCAATGATACAGACGATAGCATTTACTTTCAGAACTTTACCCAACAAAAATACATTTTACTGCTTTATCATCCAATTTTCTATGATGTTGTTCAGGCACTAATGTGTATGCCAAAAAACCAAAAACACGCAGATGAGCAACAGATGGCTTGCGATCATGCCAAGCCTCATATGGAGTGATAGACTGCAGCGCTTTAGTGGGACACCTGCTTAGTACATATGCCGCACACATGACAGCCTCGAGCCAGAAACTATGAGGTAAAGCCTGACTCTTGACCATACACCTTGCCATCACCATGAGAGACCTATTCTTCCGTTCAGCAACTCCATTCTGTTGAGGTGTATACGACACTCTACACTGGTGTTTTATCCCACATTCAGCCAGAAATGCATTAAAATTAGAACACATATATCCCCCCCCCCTTGATCAGAACGGAGGGTGCCCATTTTACATGTTGACAGATTTTCAGCCAAAACCAAAAACTGTTTGAAGCACATGAACACTTCGGACTTTGCCTTCAATGGATATACCCATGCATGCCTGGGAAAATCATCGATGAAAGTCACGAAGTAAAGATAATTCCCAAAAGAAGGTGTCTGCGTAGGACCATAGTCATCACTATGTACAAGTTGCAATTTCTAAGTAGCCCGAACTGAACCATCTTTTGGAAAGGATGAACGTTGCATTTTGCCCAAAATACAGCCTTCATAAACATGTTTTCTACGTGCCTCAAGTTTGGGCAAAGAGGACACCATTTCAGATTTCTGCAAGCGTAGCAAACTAGCAAAATTGAGATGACCAAAGCGTGCATGCCAAAACTTTGCATCTGACATAGCCTGAGAATCATTTACTACACATGCCAAATCATTTACAGATCTTTCATAGTCTATGAGCTTATACAGCCCACGACATAAAATGCCAAAAGCAATAATCACATCGCCATTTGATAGATCATGAATAGTACACCTGTCATCAACAAATTTCACAACCAAGCCAATCTTGGCTAATGCAGAAAGTCATAGTAGGTTCTTTTTTATCCCTGGCACAAATAAAGCATCTGACAAAGTGAAAGAACTACCATGATCAGTAGTCAAAATGATCTTACCAACTCCCATAATAGGATAAGAGGAGTAGTTGGTGAATGTAATAGTATTCCCTATAGGGGTAGGCTCGAGTGAAGAGAAGAAACTGTGCTACGAGGTAATATGTTTGGTTGCCCCACTGTCAAAATACCAAACATCTGAGTCTACTACAGACATGCGTTGCTCATGAGAAGATGGGTCAAAACTGCAGACAGTAGTAAACGCCCATTCTTCTTCCTGAACAAGATTTGCAGACTCTGTTTTTGGTGTAGAGGCATCTGCAACAACCACACCAGCCTCTTTCTTCTTTGCCTCTTTAGCAGCCAGTTTTGGATAGTTCTTTATGATATGATCATTCCCTTTACAGTACTTACAAAACAATTTCTGCTTTTCTGATTTCTTCTCATCTTTATCTTCCTTCTTCGAATATACAAAGTTAGCAGATTTTTGCTTACTAGTTGAAGAGCTTCATTTTCCTTTTCCCTTCTGACTAGCTAGGAAAGCTTGATCTACAACTCGCGTAATGGACCTGTTTTGCCTGGACTGATCTTCCTGCAACGGAACAGAGACTAACTCCTCAAATCATAAAGCATTTGGATTGCCTTTCATCATCAACCCAAGAGTAGAAGCAAAACTCTATATGAATCACGAAGACCATTCAAAACGGTCTACACAAGTGAGCTATTTGGTATAACCTCATCAGCAGAAATCAACTATTCCTTCAAGTCTTTGATCTTCGTTAGGAAACTGTCCATAGAATCACCTTCATTCATGTGCTCACTCTCCAACTTTTTTTGGAGGTAAGCAACACGAGCCTCATTCCTAGCTTGGTACAATGTGGTAAGTGTATCCCAAGCATCCTTAGTTGTTCTGCAAGAGCGAATGTGAGGAATAATGGCAGGTTTGATAGACAAAGCTATCAATGCATGTGCCTCGGCATCTCTGCCATCCCAGCGAATCTACTCTGTAGTAGGTGCAACAGAAATAGCAGCACGAACAAGAATCTGTGGAATATCATCTTAGACATCATCTTCATCAGCTCCAACACTTGTATTTGTAGTACTTGTAGTCAGATGTGTAACATGAGGTCTTTCAACACCCTGCATAATGTTCGACAATCCTTTTGCAACCAATACATGTCGCATCATAGAAGCCCATAATGGGTAGTTGGTACCATCCAACTTATCCTCAATAGCCAACATACGGAATACATCACTACTTTCAACCATGGCCGGTGACTAAAATACATTCATGCAAAAAATTGATTGTATCTCAAAATGTTGAACAGAATTGCGTAGACAATTTCTGTTAGACCTGTAGCAATCTTCGGGACGCTTAAACAGGCGAACAAAAACTAGTATATACCTTTGGCACAAAAAGACAAAATAGCCTGCACAAGTGCTGTGATAATGCATTCGGAGGCCGAAACGAGCTTAGATCACGATTTTGGCACCACAAAGCGAAGCAGTTTTGATCTCGAAAACACGTTGAGTATGCTCACCAAAATTCGTGTAATTTTGAGACTGCAAACGGAGGAGTGTCGACGGTGCCCTGGATGAAGCGACGACCTACTCTGATACCAATTGTTGGAGATAGATGTCTGCGGAAGCACGCGAACAGCACAAGGAAGAAGAAGAAGCTCGGAGCACAACACACAATACTAAATGTATTACTAGAGAATGTACAAAGATAAGTAGCCCATTAGGGCAATAGGCGTATATACAAGCGAGGGGAAAAAAACCTCCTAAAGAGGGAAAAAAGTGCCCCGGCGGTCCTAGTGTGTTCACACACATCACTACCTAAATATATCAACAAAAACCACTTTTTTGTTTCCTTTCTTGCTTGAGGTAAACTTGTGTAATGGTCTTTTTGTGGACACGTCTCGTTAGTTCGTATCATAGTATCTAGCTAAATCGAGATCCAATGACCTATATGCAATGTCATTCTTTACAATATATTTGATATATCTCAGAACATGCTTTCTATCTTTCAAATGCTTCTCACGATGTAGATGTTGACAACCTTAGGTCAAGGGTCAACGGCATGGGTGACCTAAGGACCTATCTTTTGAAGGCTTGAAATCATGAATTTCAGCTACGAAGAAGTTTAAACCACTTTCGTAATTCATAGCTCACCCAAAAGCTAAGTGGTGATGGAAATATTCCTCATGAATTGAAGGAGAAATTTTTGATAGCCTATATATCTATGAATACAAGTTGTAGGTGGACATACGTGACCCCTAACCGCTTCCAAAGCTAGTTCGGAGTTGAAGAAATTTTATACATGTATCCCCCATTCTTAGTTATCGTTTTCTTAGCATACACTTCTACGTAGGTATTCGTTGCATATTGCCTCTATACGACTTATAAAAAATGTCTTGCTTTAGTTAAGACTAAAGTAAGAACTTAGCGCAAGGTTTTATGTGACATAATGAAGCTGAGTATACTTTACATGAGTTCAACATTTTTTGTGAATCAAAGATAAATCAAAGCTCCTTAAACCCCGCTATAGAGTAGAACTATTCACCATACAGTAATTTTTGTGTTCCATCATGCAAAAAGTTAACAATGCTTTTTGGGCAGAAACGGTGTTGACTATAGTTCATCTGATTAACCTTCCATCTAGTATTTACAAAGGTTTCAAAGTGGCAATAAGAGTTACAGACAAGGAAGCCATCATATTATAATCATCTTCAAGTTTTTGGGTATGAAGTGTATGCTCATATACTCAAGAAACTTGGAGAAAAGTTAGACTATAAGTTAAAAAAAAAATGATTTTTTTATTGGATATGTCGAGACGATCGATTTGCATATCACGTTTGGGATCCTCAAACAGAATCAATGATCAAAATGAAGATGCATAAATAGACTATTAATGAGGTTGAAGCAAGAAGAGTGGTTTGCAAATATTCATGTCCAACAACCAATGAGACATTCTTCATGGGTCTTACATCCAATTGATAGATACATTCTAGGTTTGGATTTTTTTTTATGCTAATAGACATTAGTGAGCCTTCTTTGCTACAAAGAAAGCTAGTTTGACAAAGGATAATGTCAAGTGGGAACATGCCATGAACACTGAATTGGATTCTATTCAGAAGAATGGTACTTGGGATCTTGTACATATTCCAACGTAACTAAAACATGACCCTATAAATGGTTATATAAGTTGAAATTCACACTAGATGGTGGCTCTCTAGAGTATAAAGCACAATCACTTGCAAAGGTTTTTAAGTTACGCCATGTTTTTGATTTCAAGGAAATATTATCTCTAGTAGTCAAGATGACCACACTCTACATGTTGGCGCATATAGATGTGAAAATACTATTTCTTGCAGTGGAGTTCTTATAGAAGCGATGTATTTGGAACAACCATACGGTTATTAATTTCTTACCAACATGGATCCAATTTGAAATTTGAAGAAGATCTTATAGTCCCCTTGGCAATGGTAGCAAATGTTTGATGCATTTATGAAGTTTGAAGGCTACTCTCAAAGAAATGACTATTATTCTCTCTACACTAGGACATAATTAGATGGAAGCTTCATGTTCTTGATACTTTAGGTCAATGATATGTTGATTGTTGGGAAGTCCTTTTATGACTTATCATTGCTTAAGAAGAAATTGTGTGAGACATTAGATATGAAGGATCTCGGGAATGCCAAACATATTCGTGGCATATACATTACTTATGATAGGAGTAACATATGCATATACTTCTCTCAAATTTTGAATGTACTTCACAAGCTCAATATGCAAGGTGGAAATTCATTCATTACACCTTTACCTATCTATGTGAATTTAAGCAGGGATGATTTTATCAAATTAAATGAATACAAGAAATTTGTGATCGAAATTCCGAATCAATCGGTTGTTGGTAGTCTCATGTATCTCATGGTAGCTTCGAGATGAGGCATTCCATTTGTAGTGGGAATTGTGAGTAGATATAAGTCTAATTTTAGCAAGAATAATTGGGAAGTGTTCGAGATGCTTTTGAGGCATCTGAGTGGCACTAAGGACAAGTTTCTATGCTTGAGCGGAAGAGAGACATGGATTATTGATAAAAAAATTCTGATTTTGCTTGTTTTATAGACAATTGAAATTCTAATCAATGTACACTTTTCACTTTGCTAGAGATGTTATCGTTTGGAGATATCATGGTCAAGAATGTGTTATTGTTTCCACTAGAGAAGTATAGGTATAATTAGAGTGCCATTGATTTGGGGAGAATCTAGTCTATCCTACAAATGCATAACACACTTAGCTGTAGTATCACATCATAAGAGATCGCTTAGACACTGATCTTATTATTATTGAGAAACTTCATACTCAAGGAAATGTTGTAGATAATTTGAGTAAAGCTCAACCATAGGATAGCTTTCATCATTGTTGTTATTTGATGAGGGTTGCTTCATTCATGACCTTGGATAGTTACATGTACACTATGTAATAGTCCCATCAAATGGGAGGTATAGTGTGTATACTTACACTCATGTATCCTTGATCTTTCTTTATTTTCTCTCTAATATTTCACTCTAGAAATATTGGCCTTTTGAGAGATTGTTATTGTTCGTGTCCATATGAAAGGAAAAGTTGGCATTGGACATTTCTTTATATGTTCTATAAATAAAAGATATAGTAGTGTGGTCAACCATAAACTATAAGTATGTTGACCTTTCTAGACCCCTAGATTTCTATGTTTAGAGTCTATGTATTGTGTCGTCTTTACATATTCTATAGCTATGTGTAGAGTAGTCTACGTGTCACCTAGTGCGAGTTTTTATGCTACTCTTCGGTGGAATGCAGCTCCAACATCTGTACCTAAAAGTAATAACTAACATGTGGTTTTGAAGTTTTCCATGGCTTCTTTACTTGATGCTTGACCATTGAGTTGAAATGTTGGATCCAAAACAAATGTTGTTCCATGAAAATGAGTATGCATTTGTGACCATCTCTTCTCTGCTAACGCTGCAATCTATGTTTTTCCGCGTAATGAAAATTGATTAAAGTCTTTTACTTTTTCAATAACTTCTAACATAATCCAATAAACTTTTCCACTTACAAATTTATCAGTATCAACCATTCCTAAAAGTTCCACAAAAGGTTTAGTGATACCAACATTTTTTTCAAGATTACGCCAAAAATGTTGTGATTGTATTAGAGACGTACACTTGGATGTTGCAACACGATAAGAAGGATATTTATCTAGCCATGCTTCCCATCTTCGATGAGCAATCATTTCTACAAGAGTTGGCTTAACTTTCAATAATCCACTGAGCATAATGTAGGTAGCTCCAAATTGTGTGGCACAAAAGATATGAAGTGCTTTATTCGGAGATTTTGCTCGAAAGAGCGAGTATGAAAATTGATACTCTCTATTAAATTTGACCACATGATTTGCATCTTATAAGCTTTTTTTCATGAAATTTTATCTACCTATATCTTTCAATAATAAATTTAATGTATAAGTTGCACATGGCACCCAAGTAATGCCTTCATACTTGTTTTGAATTCTAATTCCAACACTTCGAGAATTAAAGGCATTATTTGTAATTATTGCAATCACATTCTTCCGACCACCCACGAGCGATATAGCATGTTCACATACCTTTACAAGAAAAGCTGAACTTTTCTCTTTAAGGAATGTATCAACGACGTCTAAAAACATGTTTTCTTTCATACATATAACCATGAAATTAATCAATGGTTTCTTTTGACAACTTGTCGATCCATCCAATGCTATTGTACATCCATACATGGGTACATAATCAAGTATTGTTTACTTTAAAATAGCTTCAGTACTTTTTTTCACTTTATCTACATACTCTATTCACATTTTATTATAATCTAGCATGGTGAGTCCTTTTCGTGAAATTGACATCAAATCATCTTTGAAAATGTGATTACAAATAACATTTAAAGGAATGCCACATGCTAAGAATGCTTGAGTCCATTTAAGATGAAGCTTGAAAAAATCTTGCTTTTCAAAAGCTACACGTATAGTATTTTGTGATTTATACGGACAAAGCATGGTGATAGAGTATTAGATCCACGATTTTTACTACATTCACCAAGTCCACTCTTTTTTTATGCAATTGGAGAAAATGGAGTACATGTATGTTGGTTATTCTCATCGGTGCATCTACTCATTCTTGCTCTACACTTGGGCTACTTCGAAAGTGTTGTGAACTACTCATGCTTTTGAATCCTTTTTATGTGATGCCATGAGATTTACATTTATTTGCATAACTTGAAAAATTTACCCATATATCACTATTTGGATTAGAGCATCCTGCCACATTATTACTTGTACTAAAAAGATGCTCTTTTATTTGAGTTTCCATTCATACATAACAATGTCCAAAACATTTGCATTGTATTGTGGATATTGTTTTGCCCTCTTGATGAACAATCACATATGACCATTCTTTTCCCTTTCCTATAGTGCTTCCAAAATACTTTATGAAGACTATATCTATGACAAAACAACATAAATCAATATCAAATAAGATATTTTGATCAATGTTGAGTCAAAAAATTCTGATAGACTTTAATTCTCACTATTGTGAAGTAAAAATCATTGTTGAGTCAAACAATCACAATAGATTTTACTTCTCAATCATACACACATATATGTTTACACATACATATACGTACACATATTATTGTGAAATAGGAATGAATATTGAGTCAAACAATCACAAAATATTTTAAATTCTTAATCATATGCACATACACTTAGACATACCATTGTGAAGTAAGAATCAATATTGAGTCAAACGATCACAATAGAGTTTTCATATACAGGTATACACTCATATGCATACACATACTCGAACGCACACATACATATACTATTATGAAGTAAAAATCAATGTTGAGTCAAACATGATCTACCTAAATCTTTCAATAATAAATTTAATGTATCACAAAAGATTTTAAAGTCCTAATCATATGCGCATACACTTACACATAGTATTGTGAAGTAAGAATCAATGTTGTATCAGACAATCACAATATATTCTAAATTCGTAATCATATGCACATACATTTACATAGACTATTGTGAAGTAATAATCAATATTGACTCACACAATCACAATAGATTTTTCATTCATAGTTATACACTCATATGCATAAAAATACTCATACACACACATACATATAGTATTATGAAGTAATAATCAATGTTGAGTCAAACATAACCTACCTACATCTTTCAATAATAAATTTAATGTATCACAATAGATTTTGAATTCCTAATCATATGCACATACAATTACAATACTATTGTGAAGTAAGAATCAATGTTGTTTCACACAATCACAATAGAATCTAAATTTCTAATCATATGCACATACATTTACATCGATTATTGTGAAGTACGAATCAATATTGAGTCAAACATTCACAATAGTTTAAATTATTTAATATTTATAACAAAAATCTATACCTTTCTCTACGACACTTTAAGTTTGTAAAGAACAAAGTAGATTTTATGAAAAATGAGTAATAATCAATCATAATAGATTTTAAATTCACATACATATACTATTGTGCAGTAAGAATCAATGTTGAGGCAAACAATTACAATAGTTTAAATTACTTAATATAGCAAAAATTTATACCTTTTTCTCTCTACGACACTTTAAGTTCCTAAAGAACAAAGTATCTTTTATGAAAAATGAGTATAGCTCTATTCTTTTACAAAATATTATTTGATCGATTTTTCTTTATCGAAAGCAGTTTTTCAATCGAAAACTTTTCGATCGAAAGCGTCTCGATCAAAAACTCTGGAATTCCCATGCAAAAACTATTTAGTTGTATCCGAAGAAGCTGACATGGCACTGAATAATTCAGTCCAATAATAAGGGCTTTTCAAAATTCCATAATTATTCAAGAATAAAGGAATTTTGAAATAACGAATAATGCAACAACCTAGGTGTTCACACCCCTTTTTTCATAGCTCTAATGTAACATTTTCTTCCCTGTAAATCCATTTTTATTCTAAAATAGGTGTAGGAAGGACTTGGCGAGAGAGTGAAGTTCTAAAATAAGTACTCCAATTCATTCTCGTGTATCCTATGTACATGTTCGTCTCTTAATAGTGTTTCCCTATATCCATCTATTAAGAAGACACATGAGAAGGTGACACATTTCTCATGAGTGCATGGTATCCTCTCATGATAATGTGGAATAGATTGAAAAAAAATAAGCTTTACTACCTCACTATTTGGGTTGCCGTTTTTGGACTCACCCAACCCTCTCTTAAGCCAGCTTACATAAAATATTGGATGGGTCTGTGTACTTACAGGAAGTCAAGGCTTGTAAGCCATCTTTCCTATTCTCTAAGGTATTAGGAATGTTCCACAATACCTAGGAGATAGTTTTGGACAAGGTCCTATATTCATGGTTTCAGATCAAGAGAAAACTTTAAGATAGACTTGCACTCCTACCTCAAAGTTGATTTTTCTCTTTTGAGCATGAGCATAAGTTGTAGCACTATCAAGAGATCTACTAATGTTGTCCTTAATAGGACTAAGAATTTTGATAATCTCTCCTAAAAAATTTTTCATAGCTTGGACTTTGTCATGTTGTAATCCTACTACATAATGAGATCTCACCTCCTTGTGCATAAGCATAAATGAACTATGCTTGGTGGAAGAGTGCTTGGAACCCTTCAAATTTTGTTGGAATTTACATTGGTCTAGATTCCCTAGTGGAGGATTTTCCACATAAGCACTGACTTTTTTATCTCAAGGAGGGGATGCAAAAGGGATCGGAACTTAAAATAACCTCAAGCTCGAGAAATATAGACACCATTTCCTATTGATCATGACCCTAAAGTCCACATTATTCGTGAATCTCAAAATTTTATCATGAATATTGTGGTTGTGCAATCTAAGACCCTCAAGTTGATGAGAGTCCTGGGAAATGAGGAGGCAAGTCCTGGAGTGCTACCAAGCTTTGAATCTGCTATGCAACGGGCACCATTCTTCATAGTCGACTCTTCTAGCCAGATCAATGTCCTCAAATCTATTCTAGCGGCATGTTTCTTGATTCAAAAGGTCTTTCCACCAATGAAAACCTTTTTTCCAAAGATTCCTAGCTTTTGGAGGCACCAAGATTCCACAAAAACCTCTCATGTCCTTCATAGGGAACCAGAACAAATCATTCTATCTAATACTAGCTACCCATTTCCAATCTTAATTGATCTTGATAATTGTTTCACCTTGTTTTGACTCTTCCATATAGAGCAAACCAAGCTGAAGCCTTTCAAAGTCATCCAAAAGGGGGAGAGAAAAAGAGTGAAAAGATCAAGACTCTTCCACCTTGCGAGTCCCACAAGCCTAGAGCACTCTTGTTTCTAAAAATAAGCTTGAGCTAAGAGGCATCACTATTTTTCCATGCTTTAATTAACCATCTTACCACCAACTACTCGCGATTCCTTCAATGTCTACAGTGCCCAAACCACCTTCATCTATTTGATTTATGCAAGTAGCCCATTTAGTTTTAGGGATACCCCATCTGTTAGGGTTATGAGTCCACAGAAATGTTATGCAAATTCTTTCCAACTTCTTAACAACTTTGATAGCAACTTTACAAAGTTCGTAAATGAGTGCATATGTATAACATACCCCTAGTTCTTTTTATCCCTTTTCTCCATAAAAAGATGGCTTGTAAAGTGGTCTAGTTTGGCCATCATGCACACTCACTCTACCTATTTAGCAACCTTAGAATATCCTTTGAGGTATGGATCATGGCTAAGTAACCCTTATCTGGTACAAATATAATGATAGTTTTCTAAGCCTTATGTCCAACAAGAGAATCTTAAAGGGGTTTCTATTCCCCTATAGTCTTGGAGAAGGGCCTAAAATTGACATGCATTATACCTATCATGGTCATTTTTCCTATAAAAAATGGGTGCTTTTTTAAAATTCTTATCAAATGACAAGCTGGGATTGGTAATTTTCATGTTCTTTTTTGATAGATGTATATGCATACACATTTGATAGACATATCAAAATTTGTCATGATAGGAAACATTTTGCCTTTCATATGAGATTTTGTCTAGCAATGAAATTTAGGCCTTCCCTAGAAGCTAGAACAAAGTCTGCACACTACTATCATTGAACCTACAATAGGGAATCCTCATATCATTATCCTTATAATATAGCTCAGAAACTATAAATCCATGAATGGTTCATATATGACCTTCATCTTACATGTAAACTAGATCTCCCGCCAATAGGGAAATGCACTATATGTTATGTTTTCATAATGTGGCTCTTACAATATACAATACAATATGCAATCATAAAAGAAAGGATTTTTTTTTTGTGACTCACTAGAGAATGCGCTCAATGGTAAGGGGGGGGGATCTAGCGGAGTTGTTATTTTGAATGCAAGGAAAAATTAAACTAAAAGAGGAAAAGAAACCATACAAGAGCTCCCAGAGAGGGGAGACAGATTATAACAGACTACAAGAGAGAGTCTAAAAACATTATAAGACTCATTGTCTTGGTAGAAATATTGTTGAAGGATTTTATCCTTCCACTTTCTAAAGGGATAGTTCCTGAAGATCTCATGAGGGGAATTACTTTCTTCCTGATTATCACACAAATAAAGTTTGCATGACTTAATGATGCTTCTAATACCCTGAGAGCATAAAAAAGAATAGCTCTTAGGCAAATTGGAGAAATATTTGCTATTCCTTTCCATCCACGTACACCATAGCATGTGTCATCTCAAGAGTTGTGAAAGGCCTATATCAAGTTTGCCACTAACTCCAAGCAAGATCTCTTTAAAGCTTAGAGAAGGAAGACCATTAATGGAGTCGTAAAGGTCCAGGCTAGACCATTATCTTTTGGCATTGGTACAGAGAATGAACAAATGAGATTAATCTTCAACTTCTCCATAGAAAGCACAAAGCCCATTGTTGACATTATATTTTGTGGCTTTACTGCCACCCTAGAAACCCTAGTGAATGATCAACCACAACAAAAAGGATTGTTTAGAACAAGAAGGAAAAGCCCAAACCATCTTGAATCTAAATTTCCACTGGTGAGCATTCCATTGGATGTTCCATTTGATGTTGAGCTTGGTGAGAATGGATTGAACATGTTACCGTTAGTGTCCATGTGAAAGGCCAAATGGCCACCGAACACTTCTTTGTATATGTTCTTTAATAAAACATATAGTTGCCTAGTCAATCAGAGATTGTAAGTTTGACCACATTTGCAAGACCTAAGAAGTTTGTCTTCGTGCTCCTTGTGTACTATGTTTTTCTGTGTATTCAGCAGCCTAAGTGTAGAGTAGTGTGTGCAGCCTTAGGAGCTCCGTTTTCTACTCACAGGATATGTTCGTGGAGCTCTCAATAAGGATACTGCATCATGGTGCATCGCCATTGTATCCTTTCACTAGTATTAGAGCAGTTCGACGCAAAAGTTTTGTTCCTTTTGTGCAAGCGAAGAGAACCCTCCAGCTTTCTCCAAGGCTTATGACTAAGGTAGCGACAAAGGCATAGACCTTCGCATACCTTGTCATCCGAGTCACCATTGGTGCCATGGGCTGCACGCGAGGGAGGACGTCAACGATCAAGGAAGGTAGAGGTTCTCGATACTTCCCGGCCGGTCACCCATCCCAGTATTGTTCCCCCTAGAGTTCGCTTAATGGTGGCAATCTCTTCCCACTAAGCTACACTCTTGTGTTGTGTGAAGAAGGGGAAAGACTAAAGTTGACATTACCTTGAACATGTTTTGGTTCCTCAAAGCTTCATTCTTTGCTATCCAAGCCTATTTTTGAAGCATTTTTGGGGTGTCTTTTGGAGCCATTTTGGAGTACTTTTGTACATAGTGCTCTTCACAAAGGTCCAAGCACATCAAGAAGAGTGTTCTCTGCACTTCTCTGACAATAAATATCAACCTTTGGGACTATGATTTCAGCCACACTCGTAAAACTACAATTTTCTTGAAAAGTTTTTAGTTTTGGTGGGAGCAATCGCTGCACATTTATGGTGGTTTTTTTTTTAGCTTAAAACTTTAGAGTTGACAGACACTTGCAGGTGTTGTTGGCTAGTTTTTGGGTTGTGCGTTCAGCCTTTTAGTGTCATTTTACTGCATATATTGAGCACATACACACCATGTACGCTTCTATGGATACCACTTATGTACGTCCATGTCTTCATTGATATAGCATTTATGTTTTCGCATTAAGACTTTTACGTTTGATAAAGAGTATCATGGTGAGGTTTTCTTAAGTGGGAGACACCCAAATGTCGGGCTCTCTTCGATGATGTAGGTGGAAGACTTACCCAGCCTCGCCATACGAGATGTATGATAGTTGTTCATAGGTGCTCGATAAGCCTAGTTGGCTTTTGTTGGTTAATTGATTATATGAAGTGGAGTCAGTGGAGTCAGTGCGTTCAGCCTTTTAGTGTCATTTTACTGCATATATTGAGCACATACACACCATGTACGCTTCTATGGATACCACTTATGTACGTCCATGTCTTCATTGATATAGCATTTATGTTTTCGCATTAAGCCTTTTACGTTTGATAAAGAGTATCATGGTGAGGTTTTCTTAAGTGGGAGACACCCAAATGTCGGGCTCTCTTCGGTGATGTAGGTGGAAGACTTACCCAGCCTCGCCATACGAGATGTATGATAGTTGTTCATAGGTGCTCGATAAGCCTAGTTGGCTTTTGTTGGTTAATTGATTATATGAAGTGGAGTCAGTGACTCACTATGTAGGAAAACATGTCAGTACCTGCAGTTTTATGATATTTTCACACTCAACATATGCTCATTTTGTAAAGGATACTCTGGCAAAGTTTTTCTAGAGTTTTTGGTTTAGCCAACTATACAGTGGTTGATTTACTTCTTGATACACTTATCTGTTGGTGTTTGGACTCTTCTAGCTCCATTAGCATTCTATCTAGTTCCCTACCATCTTGGCATCAGAGGTCTCAAGAACATCTAGTGGATCAGGGCCTAGTGCCAGTGTTCCAAGCAGGAGCTATAACTTGTAGGGCAAAGACCATTTTGAGATCCAAAAATTTGATGGCACAAACTTTGCTCTATGGAAGAATCAGATTAAAGATGTGTTGATTCAAAGGAGGCAATGGAAGCCACTAAATGAGATTTCAAAAAAGCCTGATGACATGGATGAAGATGATTAGGATGAGTTAGATGAAATGGCCAGGTCTACCATTCACTTGCATCTCGCAGATAATATTTACTTTAGAGTATTAGACTGTGAAAGTGCAGAGGAGCTTTGGAAGAAGTTATGCAATACATATGAAAAAGAAAGGGCATCAAATAAAGTGTATTTGATGAGAAAATTATATGACCTTCGCATGAAGGACACGGATAGTGTTTTTTCTCATCTAAATGAGTTTGATGCTATATTCTCCAAGTTACAGGCTTAGAAAATGGATATGGATAATGAGATGAAAGCAGTATTGCGGTTCTGCACCCTGCCATCATCATTGGATACATTCTGCACAACTATTAGCAATAGTGCACCTGGTGGTAAACTCATCTATGATGACATGTGGAGCACTCTTGAGTGAAGAGATTCATAGAAAATATATGGTTGGCACTCAGAGTGAAGATGCATATAATGTTTGTGATTCTTACGAAGGAAAGAATCAGCAATGTGGCAGGAGCAAAAACAAGGAAAAGAATGGTCAACAAAATAATAGTAGAAGTAAAGCAAGGAAGAGGGATATTGAATGCCATAATTTTCATAACAAAGGACATATGAAGAAATACTGTTATGCATTAAAGAATGCTAAAGGTAAAGGACAGAATGTTGATGGGCATGTTAAACAGTTACTTGCACCATCTACTTTGACTATGAAGATTGAGAAATTAATGCTATTTTTGATGATGTTGATGTGTTGACGCTTGATAGTACTATGCCAACTGAGGCACTTATGGTTGATTCTCTTTCCCACACATGGCTGCTAGATTCTGCTGCTTCTTTCCATGTGATACCACATAGAGAATGGTTATAAATTATGCAGCAAATTCTCTTCGTACTCTGAGACTTGGTGACTCTTATGAGTGTGACATTGTGGGGACTGGAGATGTGGTTGTGCAATTCATTGATGGTTCAAAATTTACTATGCATAATGTACGCCATGTACCTCAGTTATCACACAGTTTGATGTCAGTTGGTCAACTTGATGACCTTATTTACAAGGTGGTCTTCTACGCTTAGTCCTTTTGTATGTCAAAGGGCAATATGGTTATTGCAAACGGACACAAAGTTGGTTCACTTTATCTTTTATTTCTATCATAGAAAGAACACTTGTTAGCTCTTACTGAACAACTTATGGCTTGCATTTGGCATAGTTCTTTGGGCCATATATCTCGTAGTGGAATGCAAAATCTTTCTCGTTTTGGCTACTTACCTATGTTATCTTTCTCTGATTTTTCATTTTGTGAGCATTATCAATATGGAAAGCAAACCAGAAATGTGCATAGAACGCACATTGAATCTTCAATTCAGCCTTTAGATCTCGTCCATACAGATGTGTGTGGTCCTATGCCCACTAGGTCCCTAGGTTGTTCTCTTTACTTTTTCGCTTTCATAGATGATGCTACAATAAAAGTGTGGGTATATCCTATCAAATCGAAGGATGAGGTATTCCCTACTTTCAGAAAAATGGCTTGCTTCAGTTGAGACTGAAAAAGGAACTAAGCTTAAGGATTTACCTTCAGATAATGTGGGTGACTATACCTCACATGAATTCAGCCTTTTCTGTAAGTCTAGAGGGGCTGATAGAGAGTTTAGAGCTCCTTGTAACCTAGTACACAATGGTGTAGCTGAAAGGATGAATAGAACTATTCAAGATAGAGTAGTTTCTATACTGCATCATGCAAACCTCTCACAAGGCTTTTGGGCAGACGCTATATTGACTGCAGTTCATGTGATTAACTTTCACCTAGTACTCCCAAAGATCTAAAAGTGGCACAAGAGTTATGGACAGGGAAGCCACCATATTATGATCATATTTGAGTTTTTGGGTGTGAAGCATATGTTCATATACCCCAGAGTCTTAGACAAAAGTTGGACCATAAATCAAAGCAATGCATCTTTCTTGGATATGGTCGAGAAAGACAATTTGGATATCACTTATAGGATCCTGAAACACGATCAGTTATCAGAAGTAGTGATATCATTTTCAATGATTATAAGATGCATAAACAACCCATTAAGGAGGTTGAAGTGAGAAGAGTGTTGTTTAAGCATACTAGTCCTCCAATTAACATGCATAAAAATTCTACATATAGGGATGTTCAAGAGAATGTTCGATCATATCAGTCTGCATATGTTTCTGTTGAGCAAACATTGAGATGCTCTACACCTGTCTCACATCCACCTAATAGATATATTCCAAGTTTAGATTTTGTTATGCTAGTAGATGCTACTAAGCCTTCTTGCTACAAAGAGGCTATGCAGACAGAGGATCATGTCAAGTGGGAGTGTGCCATGAAGAGTGAGTTGGATTCTATTCACGATAATGGTACTTGGGATTCAGTACCTTTGCCAAATGGTAGGAAAGATTAATTGAGTAAATGGGTATATAAGATAAAATTCACATCATGTAGTGCTTCTCCAAAGTATAAAGCATGACTTGTTTCAAAAGGTTTTAAGCGACAACATGGTGTTGTTTTTGAGGAAATCTTCTCTCTAGTGGTCAAGATGACTACCTTGGGCATGTTGCTTGGATTCATTGCAACGGAGGACTTAGAGCTAGTCCAAATGGATGTGAAAACTACTTTCTTGCATGGAGATCTTATAGATGAGATCTATATGGAACAACCAGAGGGCTATGTATTTCCCGGCAAGGAAAGTCTAGTTTGTAAGCTCAAGAAGAGCTTGTATGCACTTAAATAGTCCCCTAGACAATGATACCAAAAGTTTGATGTTTTTATGAAGTGTCAAGGCTATTCTCGATGTAATGAGGATCATTGTCTCTACACAAAGAGATGCTTAGATGGAAGCTTGATATGTTTGATCATTTATGTCGATGATATGTTGATTGCTCGGAAGTCCTCTTACTACTTGTCAATTCTGAAAAAGAAGTTGAGTCAGACATTTGATATGAAGGATTTGAGGGATGCCAAACATATTCTTCGCATGCACATTACTCGTGATAGGAGAAAAAGATGCATATACTCGTCTCAAAGTGAGTACATATTCAAAGCACTTCACAGGTTCAATATGTAGGGTGGAAAGGCATTGAATACACCTTTACCCATATATGTGAAGTTGAGCAAGGATGATTACCCCAAATCAGATGAGGAAAATGAATTCATGACCAAAATTCCCTATCAGTCTGCTGTTGGTAGTCTTATGTATCCTATGATAGCTACGAGAACAGACATTGCATTTGTAGTGGGATTTGTGAGCAAATATATATCTAAGTCTGAAAAGAAACATTGGGAAGCAGTCAAGATGATTTTGAGATATCTGAGTGGCACTACGGACAAGTGTCTATGCTTAGGTAGGGGGAAAGCATCTATTATTGATTACAATGATTTTGACAATGCTAGTTTTGTAGACAATCGTAAGTCTACATCAAGGTGCATTTTTCATTTTGCTGGAGGTGCTATCTCTTGGAGATCTTGTCTTCATGAATGTACAATTGATTCCACCACAGAAGCAAAGTATCTTGCAGCAAGTGAGGCATTTAAGAAAGCATTGTGGCTTTATCGTCTTGCTTGTGATATGGGTTTACCTCAGCATGTACCTCATTTGCTCAGTGACAGTGAGAGTGCCATTGCTTTGGCTAAGGACCCGGTCTATCATGCAAAGACCAAGCACATTAAGGTGAGGTATCACTTCATATGAGATTGATTAGCCACTGAGTGCATTATTCTTGAGAAGGTTCATACTCGAGATAATGTTGCAGATGCTTTGGCTAAAGCTCTACCACATGATAACTTTCCATACTGTTGTCACTTGATGGGGGTTACTTGGTTCATGATCTTACATAGTCACTTGTATGTTGTGTAACATGCCCATCAAGTGGGAGATATAGTTTGTATACTCACACTCACGTATTCTTTATCATTCTTTATTTTTTCTTTCATGATTACTTTGGCCATATTGACCTTTAATGGGAGATTTTTACAGTTAGTGTCCATGTGAAAGGCCAAATGGCCACCATATACTTCTTTGTATATGTTCTTTAATAAAGCATATAGTGGCCTGGTCAGTCATAGACTATAAGTTCGACCGCATTTGTAAGACTTAAAAACTCTATCTTCATGCTGCCTGTATATTATGTTTTTCTGCGTATTCAGCAGCATGAGTGCAAAGTACTGTGTGCAAATCTAGGAGCTCCATTTTCAACTCCGAGGATATCATCAAGGAGCTCTTGATAAGGAGAGTGCACCGTGGTGCATCGCCATCATATCCCTTCAGAAGAGAGGTGGAAGACTTCTTGTATTTCGTGTAGATATCTTCAATTACTTAAAGTAGCACAACTATTCTATGAGAAAGATAGTCAGCAGTTTTGGCCACAAGCCATTCCCTTTTCTTAACAAGAATATGTTTGCAGCCTAAAGGCAAACCATCAAAACTCATAATTTCGTGAATACTGAGTAGCATATTATTATATAGAGAAGACTAATTAGTAAAAACAAATCTCCTGCATATATTGAATTTGATAGAGAGAGGGGGAGAGGGATCAAACCATCCAGCTCATGAGGAATCCTATAAAATAAAAGAGAACTTATTAGTAAAATCAATGGGGAGAGAGTAACTATCCTTTATTTTCATCTAGGCATTCCAAAAAGAACAAACAAGATGATTGCCTTTGGAGTAAAAAAATAAGGAGAAGCAACCACATCCCCAATACTATGATTTTTCCAAGCTTTATGATTTCTAATATGAGAATTATGAATATTTCTCATAATCATGCAAGCCAAAAAATCATGCTGCTATGTGGCCCTCAAAATCCACTTGCTAGCAATTTGAATAACCATTCTAGTGGGGCAAATGAGACCAAGCCCTCCCTATTTTTTCTTTATGCAGTCACGGTTTTATCAAAGGTTTAGAGATCCCTGGTTCCACCTCCCAACTTGGGCTTCAAATGTTTGCTGATGATATGGCCCATGGATAGTAAACCCAATTTTCATTGTCATTTCAATTTTTCAAGCTATCTAGAAGAGTAGATCTCAAAGATAGAACTCTCTTTCAAAAAATGAAGAGCATTGTAGACTGTTAGAGTACAACAATGATCAACGCCAACTCTATGGTCACTCGCTCTATAGCGACTAGAGGTCCTATTGTAAGACGTGTTTGATTTAGATATGTGTTGACTTGTTTTTTCTCTTCATGTATGTTCACAAAAACAAATATCAAAGGATGGCCTATTCACATAGGCAGTAGCACTAAGTTAAATGTGTAAAATTTCCATAATTACTGTGATTACATGAGCGATGGAATGCATTACCTTTCTGCATCTCACGGTAGAACACAACCATTTTCCATGATTGTCCCAATGCCCATATATGAAACTAGCCTTAAAAGTGCCGTGACTTGAGCATATACTGATGGGAGTACCACCACCAATTGTGAACTTTTTAGCACATGGCAAGCTTCCATTGGTCGACAGAAGTGCAAATAGATTGCCACCATGCACTTTGAACCCCAAGTAATGGTGAATTCAAAGAAGGTGGCAGGAGACTTGCACTGCTCTCTCTTCCAATCGCCATAATACATTTGTGCCGCCCCCTCCCCCCACCACTCATAAATATGTGGAACATGATTTTAGAAAATGCCACCTCCTATCGCAAAGTCAACAATTTTCTACCGGTTTCCCTATTCCATCCTTCAACAGCGACGACTGTTGTGTCAACAAAAAATACTATTTTATTTTAAATATAGATATTTTATTCATGATTTCTGTGCATTTCTAAAGGTTTCTTGTGAAAAAAAAAAGGTTATTTGTTCGATCGTTCTTAAGTGTCGACAAAAGATGGCTATTTTTTTTTAATAAAAAGAAGTTTCGCCTTGGCGTATTCTCCCAGATTTTAATTAAAATAAAAGAGAAAAGTTACAAATGAATTGGACTAGCGTCCATGGGACTCTCCAAATCCAACAATGCACGGGACAAGTTCTGTAAACTAGAGGGCATTACAAAATAAAACGGATAAAACTATCATCTCCCTCATGTAGAACCATTTAGGTTTCAACTTGTTATCTTCGAGGAGATAAATACAGTGGTGCCTATTTTTGAGTTAATAAGGCCATGTAGCGCATGCATGGCATTGTGAATGGATTGGGAATCGGGGTTGCCGAACCTGCTTTTCAGTGCAACTGTGCATGGATGATGGCACTGTTAAACATGACGGAGCTCGGCCAGGGTTGTTTTCATACGGCCATTAAAATCAACCATGGCCCCGGCCCGCAGGGTACCAGAAAGGACAACGTAGCCGTTCCTTTTTGAAAAGCGAGCGTTTTTCTCTCATCAAGGTCCAGAGTGCATGCTCCAGTGATCATGGATCCTTCCAAGTCTGTATGCTTCCAAGCTCTAGTGACCATTTCCCTTCCGTAGAGTAGCTCTATAGAGTTAAACAATGTAGCCTCGCAACAGTGTTACGATCAATCGGGGCTTTGTCGTGAATCGTGGGCCTCCTCTGTCATTGATGCATGTGGCTTCAAATTCTTGCAGATAGTTTTCCACAATAATTTGGGAGCCTCCAAATATCTCCGGAGAGGCTTCAAATTGTTACAAGATTGTTTAGAAGACGTAAGGTAGCGTTCCCGACAATAGGGTAATGCATAACGGGGCCCTTACAATATACAATACAACATACAATGATAAGGCATCGATATTAGTAATATTTTATAATAATTTGAGTGAGACTTTTTGTACATATTTTAGATGTATTTTCCATATTTTTTCGAAAAGGCAAGAGAAAAGAAAGTTTGAATTCATAATAGAAAACAATCAATGGCAAGGGTGGATCAAGCTGAACTTATCTCTCTTATGAGCTTCTCAAATTAGATGAAGGCACCTCCATTCCTTGGTAACTTCCCAATCATTTAATGCCAATTTATGCCAAGCTTTTCACAATGCCTGAATCCCCCCCCCCCCCCCCCCAACAAAAGAGAAAATAAAAATAAAAAAGCACTATGTCACAAACTACTTGAGGGGGAAATATATTGACACTACAGTTTGTTTTTTGACATCCATATTTCTCGTTTTGGCATGTTTAGACCTTAAAATAAGTTCATAATTTTTGATACATTTCATAAATTACATTACAAATATTCTGTACATGTATGACGTCGAGATAACCTTCAAAGTTGAAGTCTACGCATATTGCGTTGCCTACTTGGGGCCTTTATGTCTTAAGTTGGGGGTGTGGCTTCAACCCTTATAGGTTCTAGCCACATCTCTTCCCCTTTTAGTTGCTACCTTCATGGGATTCTTAGCACATGTGGCTACAAATTAGGTACCTTCTCCTTCTAGTTGCTACCTTCATGGGATTCGGAGCCCGTGGATAGTAAACGCGATTTTCATTGTAATTTCAATTATTTCAAGCTATCTAAAACAGTAGATCTCAAATATAGAACTCCCTTTAAAAGAATCAATAGTGGACTGTCACAATACAACAATGATCGGCACCACTTCTATCGTGACTCGCTCTATAGAGACTAGAGGTCATTTGTAAGACATGTTAATTTCAATATGTGTTGACTTGTTTTTTGTCTTCATCTATGTTCACAAAAGCAAATAGCAAAGGATGGCCTATTCACATAGGCAGTGGAAGTAAGTAAATTATGTCAATTTTACATTATTACTCTGATAATATGAGCAATGGAATCCATTAAGCTTCTGTATTTCACGGCAGAACACAGCCATTTTTTATGATTGTTCCAATGCCCATATATGAGACGAGCCTTAAATGTGCGGTGAGTTGAACATGTACTGATGATAGTACCACCACCTATTGTGAGCATCCTCTCATTACAACATACCAAGGGTATACCGACGTTCGGCATACCGACAGTCCGCATCGGCATCTGTAAGACCCTCCGAAGATTTAGGAAAGCTGCTTGGCCTCGGAACAACAGCGTCGATATGAGCACCGGTATAAGCGTCGGTAAGTTACTGAAATGTATCGATGCTCATACCAATGCTTATACCAATGCTCCTTTTTAAACTAAGCCCGGGAGCAAAAATTCGACATTTCAGGCGTTTTGAACTTAGATCTTCAACTGTCGACTTTGCGCGCACGAACAATATATCTCTGTTTGTCATTGTTTCCTCTCTCTCTCTCTCTCCTTCCCTCTCTCTCTGTCCTTCCCTCTCTCTCTCTCTCTTTCCCCCTCCCTCTCTCTCTCTCTCTCCCTCCCTCTCTCACTCTAGATCTAAGCACACCTCTATCTTTCCAGATCTAAAGTTTTGGTAAGTATATCGCACATATTGTAGCACTCTTTTTTCTTTCTTTATGTTCTTGCTTTTCTAATATCTTCTCTCTCTAATTTTGCAAGAGATTTGGGATCAAATCTTTGGAAATTCGACAAAAGACAACTTCAAGTGGACTTTGACGACCACGATTCAAACAATTACATTGATGTAAGTGATTGTTCTATTTCCAATTGACATAGAGAGAGAGAGAGATAAATATACATACACACTCACATATGTATAAACACACACATGCATATCCATACACACATACACACATCCACACATGCAGTTGCATACACACATGCATATGCATACACACAATGCATATGCATACAGCAATGCTTATGCATACACACATACACAATGCATATGCATACACACATACACAATGCATATGCATACACACATACACAATGCATATGCAAACACACATTCATATGCATACAAACATACATATGCATACAAACATACATATGCATACACACATGCATATGCATACACACATGCATATGCATACACACATGCATATGCATACACATGCATATGCATATGCATACACATGCATATGCATATGTATACACATATGCATATACACATGCATATGCATATGCATACACACATGCATATGCATACACACATGCATATGCATACAAACATGCATATGCATAGACACATGCATATGCATAGACACATGCATATGCATACACATGCATATGCATATGCATACACACATGCATATGCATACACATACGTATGCATATGCAAACACACATGCATATGCATACACATGCACATGCATATGCATACACACATGCATATGCATACACACATGCATATGCATACAAACATGCATATGCATACACACATGCATATGCATATACAAATGCACACTTGCACACATGCACACATACACACATACAAATGCATATGCATATGCATATACACATTCATATGCATACACACATACACAATGCATATGCATACACACATTCATATGCATACAAAAATGCATATGCATACACACATGCATATGCATGTGCATACACACATGCATATAAGGCATACACATGCATATGCATATGCATACACATGCATATGCATATGCATACACATGCATATGCATATGCATACACATGCATATGCATATGCATACACACATGCACATGCATATGCATACGCACATGCATATGCATACAAACATGCATATCCATACACAAATGCATATGCATACACACATGCATATGCATACACATGCATATGCATACACATGCATATGCATACACATGCATTTTCATATGCATATGCATACACATGCATATGCATACACACATACACACATTCATATGCATACACACATGCACACATGCACACATACACATGCATATGCATATGCATATACACATGCATATGCATATGCATATACACATGCATATGCATACACATGCATATGCATATGCATAGACACATACACATGCACACATGCATATGCATACACACATACACACATGCACACATGCATATGCATACACACATGCATATGCATACACACATGCATATGCATACAGACAATGCATATGCATACACACAATGTGTATGCACACACAATGCATATGCATACACACAAAATTTTCATATGCATACACAAATGCATATGCATAAACACAAATGCATATGCATACACAAATGCATATGCATACACACATACACACATACACGCATACACACATACACATGCATACATGCACACATACACACATATACACATACCCACAATGCATATGCATACACACATGCATACGAATACACACATGCATATGAATACACACAAATGCATATGCATACACACAAATGCATATGCATACACATATGCATATGCATACACACAATGCATATGCATACACACATGCATATGCATACACACATGCATATGCATACACACATGCATATGCATACACACATGCATATGCATACACAGATGCATATACATACAAACATGCATATGCAAACACACAAATGCATATGCATACACACAAATGCATATTCATACACATATGCATATGCATACACATATGCATATGCATACACATATGCATATGCATACACATATGCATATGCATACACATATGCATATGCATACACATATGCATATGCATACACAAATGCATATGCATACACAAATGCATATGCATACACACAATGCATATGCATGCGCACATGCATATGCATAAAAACATGCATATGCATACACACAATGCATATCCATACACACATACACACATGCACACATACACACATTCATATGCATAGAAACATGCATATTCATACACACATGCATATGCATACATACATACACACATACAAACATGCATACAAACATGCATATGCATACAAACATGCATATGCATACATACATGCATATGCATACATACATGCATATGCATACATACATGCATATGCATACATACATGCATATGCATACATACATGCATATGCATACATACATGCATATGCATACATACATGCATATGCATACATACATGCATATGCATACATATATGCATATGCATACATACATGCATATGCATACATACATGCATATGCATACATACATGCATATGCATACATACATGCATATGCATACACACATACACACATACACACAATGCATATGCATACACACATGCATATGCATATACACAATGCATATGCATACACACAAATGCATATGCATACACACAAATGCATATGCATACACACAAATGCATATGCATACACAAATGCATATGCATACACACATACACACATGCACGCATACACACATACACACATACACACATACACACAATGCATATGCATACACAGATGCATATGCATACACACAAATGCATATGCATACACACAAATGCATATGCATATACAAATGCATATGCATACACACAATGCATATGCATACAAACAATGCATATGCATACACACATGCATATGCATACAAACAATGCATATGCATACAAACAATGCATATGCATACAAACAATGCATATGCATACAAACATGCATATGCATACAAACATGCAGATGCATACACCCAAATGCATATGCATACACACAAATTCATATTCATACACAAAGGCATATGCATACACACAAATGCATATGCATACACATATGCATATGCATACACATATGCAGATGCATACACATATGCAGATGCATACACGTGCATATGCATACACAAGTGCATATGCATACACAAGTGCATATGCATACACAAGTGCATATGCATGCACAAGTGCATATGCATACACACATGCATATGCATACACACATGCACACATGAAAACATACACACATGCACACATGAAAACATACACACATAGACACATACACACATTCATATGCATACACACATGCATATGCATACATACATACACACATACACACATGCATACAAACATGCATATGCTTACATACATGCATATGGATACACACATAAACACAATGCATATGCATACACACATGCATATACATACACACATACACACATTCATATGCATACAAATATGCATATGCATACACACATGCATATGCATACATGTGAACAGAGATGGTGGATGCAATCCAAAGATGAGTAGGTGCTGCTACAACCAGCTTCACACCAGCCAACTGAGACTTCAGAGTTGATTAGTTGACCCTTTAAGCTTCCTAAATCCACCAAAATATCAGCCAAGTACTTTGGAACATGTATCCCAAAAGTTTAAGTCAAAGCAAATAAGTTGCAAAATGACTAGCTCCCAAAACTTGCTATTTTTGGACATACACCTGCTAGAAAAAATGAACAGTGCTCTCAACCTGGTAGGAATTAGAAAAATTCCTTTTGGGCATAGCAAATAGACTTAGAAAGCTTCCCAGTCCAATTTAAAAAACTTCAAATGATGGACAGCACTGAGAACAAGATTTATCAATCTCTGGAACATGCCCACCATTCTCGAGGCTCTCCAGAGATAGACTAGTGAGCAGTAAAATGCAGATATCTCCAAAATTATAAATGTAATGACCTTGAAAATTGGTATGGAAAACCTAGCGAATTAGAGCTATCCAAGGCACATTAAATCACTGAAAAAGGATGAGTACAACTCGAGACATGACCTTCTGAAGGTACTGCTCGGAGTGAGTATAGCAGAGAACAAAACAGAGAAGTGAATGATGATAAATGTATAAATTCATATATGATTACAACCACATTGGCAATGAGTCTTTGCACAATGGGAGTAGAATGATAGAGCTATGGAGTAAGCTCTTCAATCTCTACAAAATGACATGAAGTGGTCACGTACAAGGCTTGCTAATCGCCTCTTCCTTCTTGCTCCTTTTATAGCTACTCTTGGAGGGAGTTTTGAATTCGAATTGCAATGGCTCCACCTAAAAGTGATCCCTAAAGTTAGGAGATATTCCCTCAGCTCAAAAAGGCATGGGTTTTGGTAGTTAGAGCCACGAAATTGCTTTTACATCATGCATGAGGTAAGCCATCCTTTTCCTTTTTCTTTTTTCAATTACAAGAGATAAAAATGAACTCTTTTACAAGATGTGTTCACATGACTACTCATGTGACTTACAAATGAGGATGATATCAAATATATCAAGCATGTAGGCTTGGGTAAAATGCACCAACAGCTCCCCCTCAAGCCTAACATGCTTGACCTTCAAATAAGTCTTCAACTGTCCTTGATTTCCTGCAAGCCAATCATCAACTTGAATCTACTTAATTTTGTACCATCAAGAGCTTTAGTCAACATGTCGGCACATTGCATATCTGTAGAGACATAGGATAGTTGAATATCCTTGCTCATTAGCTTCTCCCTTACGTAATGGTAGTGGACTTCAATATGCTTGGTTCTAGCATGGTATACCGGATTAGCTGCTAGACGTAGTGAGCTTGTGTTGTGACCAAAAATATGAGGTGTTGAAGAATGAAGTCCAAGATCTGTGTAGAAAGACTTTAACCACATGATTTCTTGAGTTGCATTAGCCGGTAGGTGAAACAGTGTATTAAAAATGTTGTGCTTCTAATAGACGACTATGTCAACCGGACTTGTTCTTTTTATTCTTTATGATGTAAATGGACTTAATTTCGAATGACATGTTCCAAAATGACATGAAAAGTCATCCATTCAAAATCCTTAAAATACTGGCAAAATTTTGTTTTCCTTCATAGAAAAATAATTAATTTATGAATACTGACAAAATCTACATCTATAATTGTGAATGTCATATCCTGATTATTAAATACACAGTATTCGATTATGTCAGTTACAAAGTATTCCCATCAAGAAGGTGAGACGTCCCCTTCGATCGTTGTCGTTTGGCCGTATATCAATTGTATAAGACGTTTTTTTTCTGGTATAAAATATTAACGTTGGCACCATAGGACTTTGAACAGGTAATACACAAGTTTATTCATAAAGTTATCAAGAGTAATGAGGAGTATTCGGCTGCTCTGATCTTTTATAATCATTTGAATGACAGTTTTGTGAATATTTACGTCCCAATATGTATGTCAGGTGGTAAAAAAGGTCACTCTATCTTTTGGTTTAGAGAAAGAAAATTGATGCAAATGGTAAGTAGGCATGACCTTTTGGATGTGTATGATATTACTAAATTTGCCTGTAATAGAGGAAAAAATGGATTTACGTTCCATGTCTCTTGGCTCAAACGTATTTATATGCCAACTTTAAGTAATAATAAGTTTTGTAAGATTAGAATCTATAATAACTCAATCCGCGTCACGCATCATAAACCTCTTTTCTAATTGTTGTTTGATGATACTGATTCTAGAAGTGTTCTATTGATTTTAGATGTGATTGACCAAATGTTGATTGTACTTTAATTACTATCAGCTTTATGAAAGGAAATTTATGTTATTTTGACGCAAGTGCTATGGAAGATCATGATGTTCAACTTCCTCTTCCTTCTATGGTTCCTAGTGCACCAATTATTGATAAGCTTCATTGGGATGGTAAACATTGATAGGCACATGCATTGATAGATTTATCTATTAATGTGTCATTCTCCCTCACATTCTCCCATGCCAATAAGCCCAACATGTTTGGAATACTTTTGTCTCACTATAATAGACAATAAAAGAGGTTCATACTAATCTTATGCCGACACCTTCACTTGGGGATTACCTATATCATGACTTTTGTTGAGTAATTTTCTATTCATGCATGGATTTATCCATTGAAAGTGAAATCAAAATTTTTATGTGCTTTAAAAAGTTCTTGGTAATGGCTTAAATTTTGTGAGCATCTAGAATGAGCGCTCTCCATTTTGATAGATTGTGGAAGCATATGTCATATGATTTTAATGTATTTGTGGATACATGTGGTTTAAGAAATCAGTTAAGAGTGTATTATACATATCAACAAAATGGAATTGATGAGAGGAAGAATAGTTCTTTCATGGAAATGGAAAATTTTAGGGTGAAAAGTCACATTTCAGCACATAGTTATGATCTTCTTTCTATGGAATATGTGATTTAGATTTTACTTTCATGTATCAAGGAGAAATCAGACAGCTCAAGGCATATGTATGAAAATTTTCCACCTCTTTTAAAATTTGGTGAATTTAATGATTTTGCTAGTTAGGTAGTTCTCAACATTTAGAGGTTTCAAATGATGTTGTAGATCATTCTATTTTTAATGCATATTGATTTGATGCACTTATAGATGTGGAAGCTAGCATCAAGAGGCTAAAACTATGGATACATGATGACTAAGACATTCAAAACTGGCAATTAAGTTGCACTTTGTCATATGTTACTTGTTCAAGCTCTCATAGTGCTTCTTCTTCATCAAACTATTATGCAATGAATAACTCTATTCTTTGTCATGAGAATTAGCCTATTGCTTTTGGTGAGTCAGAAAAAAAAAATTGGATAGCTATGATGCAATCAGAATTTGATTTCATTATGAAGAATGAGACGTTCTCTTTATGAAATTTTCCTCGTGAGCCTTGTCCCTCTAATTTTCAATAGTTGCAGTGCATTTTGAGATTGTTGTTGAGACCTTTGGGCATAATTCCAAATACACTTGGCTTTGTTCCCTCCGCTTACTTCCAATCGCGTCTTTGGGGACCATCGAGACATTGCTCATCTTTATTTCTCTTGTCTCAATAAAATCAAAGTAAGGAAATTTATTCAAAGAATTGTGAGGTTGCATCGTCCAATTAATTGGAGACAAGCTCTTAAGCGAAGTGTGTTTGGCTACTCAATTACCCTCTAGAGTATGACCAGAAAAGAAAGCTTTTGGAACGGAAAGAAAAGATGCTCTATAAGCTTTGGCATTTTTCCCAACGAGTGGACTATAGAGAAATCCTTAAAGATATGTAAAAGAATTAAGAACCGTAACAGAAACCCCGCATTCAAAAAAAAGAAAGGTATTTATTATAGAATACAAAGAAGTTAATAGAAGAAAGATTGCTTATGAAGAGCATGAAAGGCTCTTGAAACTCCTCTATATCTCTTTAGAATTCTCTTGTAGACGTCCTACTAATAAAATTAAAGTTTGTTTTTGAAGAAAAGAAGTATCTAGTGTTCAAGATCTATAAGAATATTTGATAAGTCGGTTATCGTATAGTAGATGTGTCATAGGGCTTGCCTAAAAGGAGGCGAGGATTCAAGTTTCACAAATCACAATGTGATCTCGATAATCTGTCCCTTATGGCATGCATGGCTGATTTGCTTATGGCGTGCATGGCTTAATACGTTTTTCTATCATTTCTTAAATCATTATTGTGGTAGGCTAATAGTGAGCATACTCATGAAACAATGACAAATATAATGCTTAGTTCTCTGGAGTGTGCACCAGTGCAAGGATGCTCGATGGTGGAGATAGACAGGCATGTATGTTTGGAAACGAGCGACGAAGATCAAGGAAATGCATATAGAGATTGGAATAATACATTTGCAGATAGACAACAGAACCGCGGCTTTTGTACATGGACAGGCCTTGGCACTTACATGATAACCACGTTCTTCCCTAAAAACAATTAAGGAATGAGGCAGCGCCATAACAAGGTCCCTCCGAGCCGTGTTCTAAAGTGATGTTAGCATGGATACCGCCGATTGTGTTCATTGTCGACTCAGGCTTTTCCCAAAGAGGAGAGCATCATGAGAGTTGAATTGTTGTGTTCAATTTCTGCAGAATTTCGTGACGGACAGAGTATCTTTTGGAAAGTGACGAACAAAGGAGACCGCCTATGTTTTGAGAACGATGGAAAGAGTAAGTCTGTGAGCAGCTGTGAACGAGCGATCTGTCAGAGAGGAAGGAAAAAGTAATGTGCAGGAGCCATCTAAGTACAATTATTAGAGGCATTGACGAATCTGCGTGTGAGCCAGAATATACTGCATTGCGATCGATGGGGGCTTTCTCGTGGACTGTGGGAGGTTCCGCATTATCCCTGCAGCGGCAATTGTTCCCCCCCCCCCCCCCCCCCCCCCCTTCTCTGTCGTTGAGGCTACATTCTATAACTCTATCGAGGTACTCTACGGAAGGGAAAGGGTCACTGGAGCTTGGAAGGATACAGACTTGGAAGGATCCATGATCACTGGGGCTTGCACTGTGAACTTTGAGGAGAAAAAAACGATTGCTTTTGAAAAAGGAACGGCTACGTTGTCCTTTCTGGTAGCATGCGGGCCGCGGCCATGGTTGATGTTAACGGTCGCATAAGGACAACCCTGACCGCGGCCCTTGCCATGCAAAGTTGCACCGAAAAGCAGGTTCCGTAATCCCGATTCCCAATCCATCCACAGTGCCATGCATGATGCTACATGGCCTTAGTTTGGCATCCAGGATTTTTTAATGAGCGTGGAATTGAATGAGCGTGGAAGTGAATGAGTAGTGAATGATGCTTTGGGAGAAATGCAAAGGCTAACAAATCTCTCAACATCGAAATGGGGCAGCCACTTTGGAGTGCGTTTGCTGCACGGGGTTCACACTGAACTCGCCAAACAAACATCCGAAATTGCATTGCTATGTGTATGACAAGGAAAAATTAATTAGTTCCTCTACTTATTTGCTCACATAAGAAGAAATAACTGCAAAAATAGCGATTTGTGTGACGCCTCTCTTAAGAGCGGTGGAACAAATAACCCTTTTTCACAACAAACCTTTAGAAATGCACAAAAAACAGGAATAAAATATCCATATTTCAAATAAAACAGTATTTCTTATTGACTGAATAGTCTTGGATGTTGAAGGATGAAATGGAGAAATCGGTACAAAATTGTTGACTTTCTATTATGAGCTCGCATTTTCTAAAATAATGTTCCACCTATCTATGAATGGTGGGGGCAACACAATATGTGTACACTCAAATTTCCAAGGTTATTTCAACATAATACCTGTATTTGATATTTTTTAGTGTAATTTATGAAAGTGTATTAAAAATTATCTACTTATTTTAAGGTCTAAACTGCCCAAAACGAGCAATATGGCTGTCAAAAACAAACTACAGTGTCGATTCCCTTCCCCCTTAACTAGTATGTGATATGGTGTGCTTTGATTTTCTTTTTTTTTTTTATTTCAGTTTGACGAAGGACTTGGGGAATTTTTTTTTAAATGGAGGTTAAGCCGAATCCTACTCCCTCGAGCTTTAATTTGAAGATTACAACTGTGCAAGATGAATGGGCATAATATCAGTGGGACCCCCTTATCCCACAAGAGCAGGGGTTAAATTAGATTAGCACGGAATTACAAACATTCAAAAGCAAGAACACAACTCGTTTAGACTTATTACACATGCGCGAAAGCTTGGTTAAGATGTCTTGCCAAGAGAGAGGGTCGAACTCTCACCCTCTCAAGAGGCAAGGGACCCAATCATCTGACCTAGCGAGCGTACACATGGGGCTTCAAGCTTTGTGAAGGGTTTGGCATAAATTGCCATTAAATGATTCGGAAGTTACCAAGGAGTGGAGGTGCCTTCATCTAATTTGAAACGCTCATAAGGGAGATGACTTCCGCTAGATCCCCCTTTTGCCATTGAGTTCATTCTGTGCTGAGTCACCAAAAAAAGCTTTTTAATTATGAAATCAAACTTTTATTCTCTTTTCGTTTTGAAAAATATGGAAAATCTATCTAAATTATGTTCAAAAAATCTTACTTAGTTAATACTAAATTATTACCAATATTGATGCCTTATGATTGTATGTGGCATTGTATATTGTAACAGCCCCGTTATGAACAAGTAGCATATCGTCCATTACCCTATTGGCGGGAATGCTAGCTTACATGTTGGATGAACATCATATATGAGCCATTCATGGATTTGTAGATGGTTGAGGTATATAATAAGGATAGTGATATGATGATTCCCTATTGTAGGGTCAAAGATAGTATTGTACAACCTTTGTTATAGCTTCCAGGCAAGGCCTAGATTTCAGGGCCAAGACGAAATGTCATATGAAAGGCAGAGTTTTTCTTTTACCTTTCATATGAAAAATTTTGCAATGTCTGTAGAATGCATATACATATAGATCTATATTAAAACATAAGCAAACTACCAATCCCAGCTTGTCATTTGATAAGACGTTTCAAAAAGCACCTGTTTTTGACAGGAAAAATGCATATTATATGGTCTTCCTTTAGATGTTCATTTAGACTGAGATACGAATTTTCAAGAAGCTTTTGAAAAGTAGTCTTCAAAAGACTGGATACCAAACTTAACCATGGACAGATGGGAAACCTGAGCGGGGCAACCAAATCGTATAAGTCGTGGTATGAGCATAGAGCATATGTAAATGAATGGAAAACTTAGGAAGTTTACATACCTATAATGGAGTTTGCATATATCAGCGCCAAGCACTCTTCCACCAAGCATAGTTCACTTATGCTAATGCACAAGTTTGCGTCGAGAGCTCATTATGTAGTAGGACTACAGCATGAGAAATTCCAAGCTATGAAGGACGTCTTAAGAGAGATGAACGAAATTCTTGGGATTGCTAAAGACAACATGAGAAGATCGTATGATAGCGTTACAGCGTATGCTGACTTTCAAAGGAGAAAAACCAGCTTTGAGGTAGGAGAGCAAGTCTATCTTAGAGTTCCCTATGGATCTGAAACCATGGAGAGAGGACCTTGTCCAAAACTATCTCCTAGGTATTGTGGACAATCCCTAATACCTAAGAGAATAGGAGAGATGGCCTATAAGATCTAACCTCATGATATTATCTGGACCCATCCAATATTTCATGTGAGATAGCTTAAGAGAGGGTTGGATGAGTCCAAAAACCGCACCCGTAATAGTGAGTTAGTAGAGCTTATTTTGCTCATCCTATTCCAGATTTTCATGAGAGGATACTATACGAACATGGGAAGAAAATGTTAGATTAGAGCTATGAGGGAAGGGGTAAGAACACAACCTTATAGCCTTGATCTTTGGGTTCTCACATGATTCCCAAGTGGCATCCATGAAAGGAGGCACATGGAAGCTCCATTATATGAGAGATAAGATATAAGAAGAGATGGTACCTAGGGGGGGGGGGGGGGGGGGTCAATTAAGCATTAGCTCTATGCATCTCCATTTCCGAAAAGTAGCTAACAAAGAACTCATTATTTTCATCGTGCTTCGAGCTCGTGGACTAGAAAAAGTGAAAGAAGTCATTGAAACAACAGCAACTATGATGATTCTTATATTTTAAGTGAGGAAAAAAGGATTTTCTAATTGGTAATCACGTAGTTTTCCATACCCTCACATAGAACACTGAATAGCTTTTCATTTTGTCTAGCAGTTCATGCCTAACTTTGGCCCACTTAATTCTTCCAACTCATTTCTAATTTTCCCAAGAAAGAATAGAGATACTTAATGATATCAGAAAACTTGAGGGTTGCAAAAACTATCTCTTCATAATTATCAAGTACCAAACACAAATTCATTGCAAAACATGCTTTTAGAAGTGAAGCCGTTTATAAAAGGTTGAAGACACATTAACTCAAAAATATGAAAATGTTTCAAAATTGGTTAAAACAATAAGTCGGTCTTATAAGTACAATATATAGGACTGTATATTCATCAAAGTATGTGTGCTTCTTCTTTATGAAAAAGCAGATTACCAGATACAACTTCTACATATATCACTAATTTTTCTACACCGACAAGATTAGAGAACAAGATGTTTTTGAATTAAGTTAAGCTCAATATCTTAGATGTTCTATTTAATATTTCATTTATCCATTATCAATGTTATGTAGAGATATATTCTAACAAGAAAATAATACAATAAAAAATAATCTTACACCTGTAATGTTTCATGTGCCCAAGAATCTTAAAAAAAGAACTAGACCATAACTCAAAGAAATGCATATTTCTTGGGTATGGTCAAGAAGGACAATTTAAATATCGATTATGGGATACTAAACCACAATGAGTGATCAAACATAGTGATGTCATTTTCAATGAGTCGAATATTGCATAAGCAACCCATTAAGGACGTGGAAGTGAGAAGAGTGGTGTTGGAGGATACTATTCCTCTAGTGAGCATGCATAAAAATGTTGCACATAGGGATGTTCAAGAGAATTTGATGAGATCAGTTTGCAAATGTTCATGTTCAGCTACCATTGAGAGGCTCTACATGTGTCCCACATCCATCTGATAGATATGTTCCAAGTTTCATTTTATTATGCTAACAGCTGTTGGTAAGCCTTCCTGCTACAAGGAGGCTATGGAGACAAAGCATCATGTCAAGTGGGAGCACACCATGAAGAGTGAGTTGGATTCTATTCACAAGAATGGTACCTGGGATTTAGTACTTTTGTCAAAGGGCAAGAAATCTTTATTATGTAAATGGGTATATAAGTTGAAATTCACATCAAAATTCTTCTCCAAACTATAAAATATGAATTGTTACAAAGGTTTTTAAGCAAAAATATGGTGTTGAGTTCGAGGAAATGCTCTCTCGAGTGGTAAGGATGGCTACCCTCTACATGTTACTTGGATTTGTTGCAATGGAGCACTCAGAGCGAGTCCAAATGGATGTGAAAATTGTTTTCTTGCATGGAGGTCTTAGAAATGAGATCTACATCAAATAATTAGAGGGTTATACAGTTCTTGACAAAGAAAGACTAATTTGTAAGCTCAAGAAGAGCTTATATGGACTTAAGCAATCCCCCAGACAATGGTATCAAATGTTTGATGCTTTTATGAAGTCTCAAGTCTATTCTCAAAGCAATGAAGATCATTGTCTCTACCCAAAGAGATGCTTAGATGGTAGCTTGATATGCTTGATACTTTATGTCGGTGATGCGTATGAAGTCCTCTTATGACTTTTCAATTTTCAAAAAGAAGTTGAGTCAAACATTTAATAAGAAGCTTTCGGGGGATACCACATTACTCATGATAGGAGTAAAAGATGCACATACTTATCTCAAAGTGAGTACATATTGAAAGTAATTAAGAGGTTCTATATGTAGGTTGGAAAGGCATTGAGTACACATTTACCCACATATGTAAAATTGAGCAAGGATAATTGCCCAAAATCAGATGAAGAAAGGGAATTCATGACCAAATTCTTTATCACCTTGTTGCTAGTAGTCTACTGTATGCTATGGTAGCTACGGGACTAAACATTGCATTTGCAATGGGAGTTGTGAGAAGATATATATCTAATCTTGACAAGAACCATTAGAAAGTGGTTAAGATGATTTTGAAATATCTAAGTGGCACTAAAAATAAGTGTCTATGATTAGGTAGAGTCAAAGTGCCATTGCATTAGCTAGGAATCCGGTCTATCATTCAAAGAACAAGTGCATTGAGATGTGGCATCACTTCATTCTAGGTATTGTGCACCCCCTCTGTAAAGGACTTGGTGCCATGCTAGAGTTTGGGTTTCTATTGCAAGGGTATCATTGTGGAGCTCTCGATAAGGAGATTCCACCATTGTGCATTGCCAGAGAAATACTTCAAGTAAGATCTAGAATGGGACATTAAAATCTTACACAATCAGTAACCAAAACATTTATTGAAATTAAAATCATTAAATAATGTGTGGCGATAGCAAATAACATCTACTCTATCTAATCTTATTGTGTTCTCATCTATATGCAAATCATGGGCCATTGCGCATAATTTAAAATCATAAGACATTATTTCCAATTCCTCTTGTGTGATTCAAGCTCTTACATGCATGTCAAGTATTATGGAAGAAATTACATGGGGCTCTTCCATGAGATACATTAAGCATTGCACAAAGCCTTTTCTCCCAATTCCCTTCCTATAGATGTTGTTTTTCTTGTGGGATATATATGTCTTATTTTTCCTAAAGTTATAGACTAGCTCCTTTGTTTCCTCTACAACCGTGCTTTGGTGTTGATAGTTGTCACAATAAGCCAACGAGAATAATCCACTATCTCCATTAGTGTGAAGAGGTGATCTTTCTTTGTACAAAATATGGCAGACAACCTTTGAGACCCTCAAAATTTTGTTAATTGGCATGATATCATTTAAATTCAACACCATTGAAAAGGTGTAGTTTCTAAAAGCAATAGTCCTTTAAAGGAACATGGCTGCCCTACATGAGCCCAAGTCATATCAAAATTTCTTAAACCTTTCAATCAACTGAAATTTTAAGCACCATTCCATCAAGCACGAGATGGTTAATCATGTGCAATGGAGGATCATGAAAAAGCAAACTCCATATTTCTTGCTTTGCCTCCTCGCACTAACCTTGGGCCCTCTTCTTAAAGAGCGTCACAATTTGAGAAGCTACTATTTTCTTACTTGAAAAAACCTAGTTGTCCACTTCACTCTCCCTCTAAAAAAGTCTCTATGTCTCCGATTGTTTCCTCTTTGTCTACCTCTCATAGTCACATATCACATACATAACCTAATCTTTCTAGTGAAAGGAGTAATGCAAGAAAGCTAAATAGGCAGTGATAAGTGGATGGAATTGGAAACCTATGTAGAAGGGTGGTTATGGTGATCCCAAAATGTTAATTAGAGAACATCATTCTCCACATAACATCTAAATAAAAATACCTAATGAACTACCTAAAAGAGTAAGAAGATGATATTCCAAACCCAAAAAAAGGCGAGAGATGCATCTATCTAGCTAAATAACTCCACCCATATATATAGCTCTAGACCAAGATAAGAAATATGAGGAGAGCTTTCCAAGTGTCCCCTCCACATGGATTCTAATCCAAGCCCTTCTAACCTTGGAAGTCATGTGAAATGACATGGCACATGGATTGCAAAGGAGTCCTCCCAAGCTTGTACCTACAAGTATGAAGGCTTGAGAGGCATCCCTAAGGGTCAAATAACATACCCTTAGGAAGTATCAATACTCAAGGTCAAAAACCTTCAACTAGGAGCAAATAAATCCAAATATCTCAAGGATTAAATCCATGTGTGTCTATGTATGTGTCTGTGTGTGCGTATGCATATATGAGTGTTTGTGCATGTATGTATATATAGAGACACGTATCCATGCATATGTACCTATAGATAGCTATAGTTGTACGTATATAGAGACACACATCTATACATATGTACCTTTAAATATTTATATTTGTGCATTTATGCATTCGTGTTTATATTTTTAAAGGACGAGCTAGTCGTCGACTTGATCATTGATTTTGTGTGATTATTAACTTATGTCCTATAAAAATAAGAAAATTTTTTGTGGAGGCCGTTATCCTGAATCAAGAGCAGAATGAATGGCAAGAAAGATAGGAATAAACTTTTTGACAATTTACTGAGGTAGGAGAAAAAGTGTATGTAGAATGTTGTGCTTCTAGTTCTAGACTATGTAAAACGGACTTGTTCTTCTTCTTTATGATGTACATGGACTTAATATCGAATGACATGTTACAAAAAACGTTTGACTGATATGAAAGGTCATCCATTCAAAATCCTTAAAATACTGGCAAAAAAAAAGGTTTTCCTGCATAGAAAAATAATTAATTTGTAAATACTGACAAAATCCACACTTATAAATCTGAATCTCATGTCCTTATGTGTTAATTAAACAATGTTCGATTATCTCAGTTACAGAGTATTCCTATCCACAAGGTGAGACGTCCCCTTCAACCATTGTGTTGGACCCTATATCAATTCTATAAGACTTCTTTTCTAGCATAAAATATTATTGTTCGCACAGGGATAGTGAGTGAAGAGATCGAACTATAGGACTTTGAACAGGTAATACACGAGTTTATTCGGGTGCTATGATCTTTTCTAATCTTTTTAATTATAGTTTTAGTGAATATTTAGGCCGCGATATGTATGTCAGGTAGATCCAGAGTTAGGAAATGCAATTTCATTCGACTTGATGTGTTTGAGCTACGATAAAGAGCTCACTCTATCTTTGATTTAGAGAAAAAGAAAGATTTATTGTGTACGGTATTTATACGTTTGCCAAATTCAAGTCATAATAAGTTTTGTAAGATTAGAAGCTATAATAACTCGATCCACCTCTTTTCTACTCAGTGTTTGATAATATTGATTGTAGAAGTAATCTATTGATTGCAGTTGTTGTTGACCAAATCTTGATTGCAATCTGATTACTATCAGCTTTAGGAAAGGAAATATCAGTGATACTATATATAATATTTTCGTAGGCCGCCCGCTTTAAAGATTGGAAAATTTATGAAAGGAGACAAAACTCTTTTAATATTCTTTGAGAATAAGGCGAGGAAGTTTGAAATGAAAGAGCCTGAATATAAATGACATTCCTCTCACTCTCCACTTAAAAAAAGCTTCATGAATTTATATTGTTACCAAGATATGAGGATGGCTTGGCTACTAGTTCAGTGTTCGTTCATAGGAGAGAGTTTTGTGTAAGGAAATGATGACGTGTGATTCAAAGTTGAAAAACTAAAAGTGTGTGGGCAGTCAACAATGACACAAGGAAGACTTACCCAAAACATCTTGTCTCCTCATCTTCATCCTCTATATGTGTACACATAGAGGATCTTCACCACATCTATGCTACCTTAAGAATGTTTATATATTTCGGTGTGTTTGAAAAAATTTAAGAGCCTTGGGGATTTTTTCCCCCACTTTAGGAGATTTCCCTTTCTGACATTTATAGACGCACATAACCCTACTGAGTTGCTTATCTTTCTATTATTCACTTAGTAATAGATTCATTTTTGGGCCCCAAACTTCTTCTTTTTTCTTTTGTTGTTTGCATGCTTCTGAAGTCCTTGAAATCCAACAATTTATAATAGAGGAGGTCATGTCTTTCTTTAGGGCATCATCCAAACCCTTCCAATCATAGTCTCTGAATCATATGAGAGATTTCAAGCATACTTGGGGTCATTCGTAGTTCGAAGCACCTTTGTTATGTGGCATTGACGTTTTGATTTGAGCTTATTCCAGACTTGATACTATTGTAGTGAGTGCACAAACATATTCTAGTGAGTGCCAAACATATATATAGAATTTTCTCACTAGTACAAGTGCGTGGAAGTCTACTATAGGTCTTGCGGAGCTCAATTGAGTATTGCAGCTCAGCATTTTTTAGAAATAATCAGATTTCTTTTCCATCAGGGTATAGTCATTGGCTAAAGAAGATATTGCTTCATTTCTCTTCCTTCTATGGTTCCTAGTGCACCTATTACTGATTAGGTTCATTGGATGGTAAACATTAATAGGCACATGTATTAATAACTTTATCTATTAAATGTGCCATCATCCCTCACATTTTGTGATACCAATAAACCAAACATGTTTGGGATATTTTTATCTCACTATAATAGGCAATAAGTGAGGTTCATACTTTTTTCCTTCAAGAATAGTTGGAGATTGAGCATTTCAACAAAGAAGATTCAATGGACACTTATTTGACAAACATCAAGGATTTGAACGACTAGCTCATATATGCAAATGAAATCTTTTCGAATACTCTTCTTAATGGTCTTCTACAATCTTATAAGAGCTTTGCTATTAATTTGTTTGATGATGCCTTAAATTTTGAGGATTTAGTCCCCATTTAGCTGCAAGAAGATGAATCTAGAAAAAAGATGTCAATTCATATCATGTCTTCTTAGGTAATTAGAAGGGAAAATTTAAAACTATCTCCTCAACTAGTGAACAAAAATCTCCTAATATTGCACAAAAAAAGAAGGAACATAAATGTAAGAAGAAAAAAGATAAGAAGGAATAGTTTACAAGCATTGCAAGACAAATGATCATGCCATTAAGAACTATTATAAACTAGATACAACAGATATAAAGAAGGAAGATGCTAGAATGGTTGTCTCAAAGGCAGATACACCTAAAATTGGATCTGCTACCATTGTTCAAAATGAAGAATTGGGATTTAGCATCCTTGGAGGTATGATCTTCTCATGATTAGTGTATGCCTATAGTAGGATTTGATGTTTTGTATTTTGATAGTGGTTCAAATAAACATACCACCTTGTAGTATAGTTTCTTCACTTCACTCAAGTTTAATCTCATTGAGAATACTATCACATGTGTAAATAACTCCACCATGTCATGGGAGTTCTAAAGATCGTTCTTACCTATTGTTAATGCTAGTACTCTCACAATATCATATGCTTTATATGTCTTTCAAATAAAAAATATTTCTGTACCCACTTCAATACTAGCCAAGACTCGCTTGTTTGTTAATATTGTTGATGATAGGTGTATAGTTCATGATCTTTCAAACAGTGATCGCATCAATTCTTCTGGAGTTTTATGTCATGGGTTATGCAAGCTCGTAGATTATGCAAAATAAGGAATAATTTAGCATGTGCCAGTTAGGATGCTCAGGTTATTGATGAAGAACTTTGGCATGCATACTTCAATCATCAGATTTTTGCTAAGTTACTTTCCCGAAGATGGTTCACTTAGAGAAACGCATAAATTGAAACTTGTTTAAAGCAATGTTTCTAGTCTGATTTGGACATCTTGACTCCAAAATTACCTATACTTCATGACTTTTGTTGATTAATTTATATCGATGCATGGATTTATCCATTGAAAGTAAAACTCAAAGCTTTTATGTGCTTTATAGTGTTTATCTAATGGCTAAAACTTTGTGAGCATGTAGAATTGGCAGTCTCCATTTTGATAGAGTGAGAAAGTATATGTCATATGATTTTAATGTACTTGTGATTGAGAGTGGGGTAAGAAATCATTTAAGAGCGTCTTATGCATCTCAAAAAAATTGATCTCATGAGAGAAAGAATAGTTCTCTCATGGAAACGAAAAATTTTAGGGTCAAAAGTCACATTTCTGGACATGGCTTTTGGATTGAGGCAATTATTTGTGAACCATGTATACTTAACACATGTCCCACCAAAACGTTTTCGTCTATCACTCCATATAAACTTGGCATGTTTGCAAGCCCTCTAGCTCTCTTCTAAATATTTTTTTGTCGTCTCGCATATGCATGTGTCTGAAAAAAAATGTAGAAAATTGAATGATAAGGCTCCTAAATATACTTATGTTCATTATAGTTATAAGAGCAAAGGATATCATCTCTATCATCCATACAATACACGTTTTGGTTAGTATATTTGATCTAGCCTTTACCTTCATGTATGAAGGAGAAATTATATAAGTCAAGAGATATGTATGACAATCTTATATCTCTTTTAAAATTTAGAAAACTAAATGCTTCTTCTAGTTAAGTAGTGCTCATCCTTCAGAGGTCTCAAATGATGATGTAGATCATTTTATTTCTAATGCATATTGACTTAATGCACTTATTGATGTGCACGATAGGATTCAAGACGCTAAAACTATGCATAGATGATCACTAAGAATTTCAAAGCTAGCAAGCAAGATGCACTTTGTCATATGTTACTTGTTCAAGCTCTCATAATGCATCATCGGAGTATTATGAAATGACTAAGTCTAGTCTTTGTGATGAGGATTCTCTTGTTGCTTTTGGTGAATCATAAAGAAAAAAAAGGATAGCTGCGATGCAACCAAAATTTGATTTCATTATGAAAAATGGGAGTTTCCCTTTATGGCACTTGCCTCATGGAATAAAAGACCATTGGAAATAAGTCGGTACACAAGATAACAATTGATAGGTATTAGGCTAGGCTTGTTTCCAATGAAACAATTGATAGGTATCAGGCTAGGCTTGTTTCCAAAGCTTATGCTCAAGCGAATGGCATTGATTTTGATGAGATCTTTTCTCTCGTATGCCAATGGAAAAGGATTTCGTGCATTTCCGTGTTGGAAGATCATCACGGATGGATTGTATGCCAATTAGAATTAAAAGGGCATTTTTTAATGTTAATTTACATGACAACGTGTATGTATTTAAAACCTTTGGTTGTGTGCACAAATTAGAGCATGAAAAGAAAGTGTTCAGTTAAAAAGTGCATTCTATGGATGGATGCAAGCACCATGTGCTTGGTATGGAAAGAAATGGATTGATGCAAGCACCATGTGCTTGATATGCAAAGAAACATGCCTTCTTGCTAGCACATGGATTTCATACTATTCCAATAGACAGCACGTTATATGTTATATTCATAGATGATGTATGCATAATCATTATTCTATATGTTGATGATATGCTACTCATTAGTCGTAATAAGAAGCACACTTCCAGATTTAAGTCTTATTTGGATGCCTCTTTTGAGATGCTAGGTTTGGGCCATTTGCATAATTATTTGGGCCTTAAATTTATTCAAGTTGAGGTTAGGAAAGAGTTTTGTCAAAAATGATATATCGACACATTATTACAAATTTTTGGCCTTGAAGATTGCATGCCTATTTTAGCTCCCATCAACATAAGTTTATTACTGCATCTTCATGATGTTGGAGATACATTTGATGTTTTTGTCTAGCTCTCTTTCATTTTTTCTATTCACGTGCTTACAAATCGTGCCTCAAGTGAATATTCTTCCCATCTTTTTGCGAGTGAGTAGTGAGGTTGGAACGACAATGGAGAAATCGCTACATTTAGGTAGAGATATTGGCCTTAGCATTGTTAACTAGTTGCATATTCCTCTACCCACAAACAAGTTAATCAATAAGTTCCCAATCATATTCAATGTTGAAAGAAAGCCCCATACGAGCATCGAACCTCCCAAATTTTGAACCTACCAAGATTTGGATATAGCAACGATTATAGATTGATATGGGATCTCTACAAAAATCCACATCCTATTCGATTGCTGTAGTAAAAATTGGAAAATGCTTTCTTATAAAACTATTTTTTTTATTCTTGAATCATAATTTAAATAACATATCATACCTATAGTAGACCCTAATAATCGTCCACAAGAGCCTATGATATCTACATCAATGGTAGGAAAAACACTTAATTTTTTTTCCTCGACTACATGTTTCTAAAAAACTATTTGATACATATTTTATGCCACAACCTTCTCTTGAACCACTCAATCTATTTTCTCTTGATGGTCTTCCATGGTTGCTTTGTCCCATGTGATTTAGTAACAAATATCCATTGAAGCCACTTATAATTATGGTAATCCTTCCTTCCAAGGTAACCTCTTCTACTCTTGTTTCCTATTGACACTCATATCTCTCAATTTCATAATGATATCCATGACACTAACATGGCTACCATATAGCCACTTAGCATGTTCAAAGTGTTGGACATTGCTTACTTTTGTGAATAGCACCGATGCTGATTCTCTTTCAAAAAGCTATTGAATGATGAGAATCGATCTCTATGCATGCACTTAAAGTATGAGATTGTTCGAAATTAATCAATGGTGGAAGATATTTTAGTATCTATTTCATGTAATGCAATGGTAATTAATAATTTTGATGCAAACTATAATTAGACTAAAGGGCTTATATAATTGTCGGATAAAATGAGAATTGGAGCATTGAATGATTTTGTGAGCATAACTCTTGTTGCGGAATGCACTTTTAGACGAAATCCACTAAAGGCTATGTAGATTTTCTCAAAGAAAAGATAATTATGTAGCCTTAGAAGAAAGTACTGATTAATCGTCAATCTTGGAAGATAATTTTAATACATTGAGTCAGCGTAATATAGATCCCAAGGGAAAATATGCTATTCTCGAAGTGAAAAATATGCTGTTCTTGAAGTAAATGTTTATTTTATTGTATCGAAATTGTACGTATATTTTTTTCGAAAAGTTTTATTGCATCAAGGAAGACATCAAAGAGAATGTATAATCTTATCTATTGTTATTCAAGAAATATGGCCGACAATATCACCTATTTCGGCCATGTAGTATGTGATTTTATCAAGTGCACATCTCTTATTTGTTTTGATAATGTTCGAATTATGTTGTTGTTTTTAATTGGACATTTTTATTAGAAAGGTGATTCGAAAAGTACATTTAGTTGAAATCATGATGGTAAGTCAAAATGAAGTGATACTAATCGACTGTAAATAAATCTATTACTACGCATTGAACAAAAGAACTTATTGGCAACCGTTGTTTTTATTAATAACCGTTGTTTGGTGTATTGATGAATACTTTAATATGAAAGAGATCACATGTGTAAATTTCTTAGTGTAAAGTGCTAAGGAGGACTCATACATTTTTAGATCCGTTCAAACTCTGATACGAAATAACTTTCACATAAATATGTTAACATGGAATTATTATATATGGCGATCTTAATTTTATCTTTTGCATTTAATGGAATGTCAAGTAACGTCTTCCTATAATCTAAACGGTAAAAAGAAAACAGATCATAGAGCATTTACATGTGCACCATGTTGAATGCAACCTTCCTTCATGTCTGTTATTAGCATTCCTTGCATTTATGGTCATGTGGCATGAATAGATAAGAGAATTATGTAATGAGGGGCAGAACCAAGTTTACTCGCAAGGCTATTAGAAGTGAAGTGCTCTCGAAAATATGGAAGGAAAGACGTGTGGTCAACTTTGGCAAGTCCTTTAGAGAGTGGTCAATAGAGGAATCACTTTCTTGTCTGGATCGAAGGATTCGTGATTGTAAAAGACTTTCCCTCTCCCCTTTAAGCATCACATGATGTTCACCTTAGACAACAACAGGCTGGAAAACAAATGCATCCCTTACAAAGCGGACGAAAAGGTTAGGAACCTTCTTTTTACACCTGTCTAATGTCTTGTATCGTTTCCTCCTTTATGATTTAAATGACTTTTTCTCAAATCAGCCGGCAAAGAAAATTATGTAATGAAGGGTAATAATGAGCCTTGTCCCTAATGTCAATCGTTGCATTGCATTTTGAGATTAGTTTTGAGACCTTTGGTCATAATTCCAAAGACAGTTGGCTCTTTTTGGCTCGGCTTACTTGCAATCGAGTCTCTGGGATCACCGAGACATTGTTCATCTTTGTTCTCCTATTTGAATACCAAAGTATAGAAATTTATTCAAAGAATTCTGAGGTTGCATCGACCAATTAATTGGAGACAAGCTCTTTAGGGAAAGGTGCTTGGCTACTCAACTGCCGTCTAGAATATGACCAGAAAAGAAAGCTGTTGGAAAATCCGAAAGAAACGATGCTCTATAAACTTTGGCATTTTTCCCAAGGAGTGATCCATAGAGAAATCCTAAGAGAACCTAGGTAAAAAAATTAAGAACCGTAACAGAAAACTCCCATTCAAAAAAAAAAAAAAACAAAGTATTTATTATAGAATACAAACAACTTAATAGAAGAAGGATTGCTTATAAGATCATGAAAGGCTCTTAAGTCTCGTCTATACCTCTTTATAATCTTCTTGTAGACCACTGTTAATACAATTATAGTTTCTTTGGAAAAAAAAGTATCCATTGTTGAACGACTGAAGAATATTTGACAAGTCGGTTATCGTATGCAGATGTCTCATATGGCTTGCCTAACAGGAAGCGGGGATTCAAGTTTCACAAATTACAATGTGATCTCGATATTCTCTGCCATATGGCATGCATGGTTGATCTGCTGATGGGTGTCTCAATAAGTTTTTGTATCATGTGCAGGAGCCATCTAAGTACAATTATTAGAGGCATTGACGAATCTAAGGAGTGTGAGCCAGAATATAGTGCATTGCGATCAATTGGGACTTTGTCATGGACTGTGGGAGCTACTCTACGGAAGGGAAATGGTCACTGGAGCTTGCACTCTGATCCTTGATGAGAGGCAAACGCTCGCTTTTCAAAAGGGAACGGCTACGTTGTCCTTTCTGGTAGCCTGCGGGCCGTATGAAAAGCAGGTTCATTTCAACAGTGCCATGCAAAGTTGCACTGAAAAGCAGCTTCAACACTGCCATGCAAAGTTGCACTGAAAAGCAGGTTCCGTAATCCCGATTCCCAGTCCATCCACAGTACATGAAGTTACTTTGTTGGCCTTACTTTGTTATGCTACATGGCCTTACCTCTCAACCTTGAAATGGGGGACCGACTTTCGAGTGGGTTGGCTGTACCGGGTTCACACTGAACTTATTTAAAGGTCTAATCTCGCCAAAACGAGCCATTTGGCTGCTCATAAGAGAGATACGTTCCGCTGGATCCCTCCTTGCCATTGAGCGCATTCTATGCTGAGTCACCAAAACAAAAAGGTTTTTTATTATGAATTCAAACTTTTAGTTCTCTTTTCTTTCTTAAAAAAATATGGAAACACATATTTCAAATATGTAAAAGTCTACCTCAAGTAATGATAAGGTATTACTAATATGGATGCCTTATCATTGTATATTGTAAGAGCCCAATTATGATTGTTAATTGTATTGTATATTGTATATTGGCGGGAATGCAAGATTACATGTTGGATGAAGGTCATATATGAACCATTCATGGATTTGTAAATGGTTGACCTATATTATAAGGATATTGATATGAGGATCCCCTGTTATAGGGTCAAAGATAGTAGTGTGCAGCCTTGACTATAGCTTCTAGACAAGGCCTAGATTTCATGAAGATGACATATGAAAGGTAAAATTTTGTTTCTACCTTGCATATGACAATTTTTTATATTTCTATAGAATGTATATACATATAGATGTATAAAAATGTTTGATTTTGATGTCTGCAGAAGCAGACGAAAAACACAAAGAAGGAGGAGTTTGGAGCACAACACACAATACTGAATGCATTACCACTAGAATTCACAAAGATAAGTAACCTGTTAGGGCAATAATCGTATATACAAGCTCCGGGAAACACATATCAAATATATCAACAAATCCCCCTTGGGAGTGACATGGTGAACAAGGAGCTGGCACTCATGTACAAGGAAGTGCGAAGCTATGTGCAATCAATCCACAAAAGGAAGTAAGCCCAAAGCTTTGCAGAAAGCTTCAAACTTTTCCCTAGGCATAACCTTCATAAAAAGGTCTACAATGTTTCCTGCGTGGGCACATATGCCAAGCTGATCTCTCTAGCAGAGAACCTCTCCTTGACATAATGATAAGGCACCTCAATGTGCTTAGTGCCAGCATGAAACACATGGTTCCTCACAATTGCCAATGCACTCTTATTGTCAGTGAAGATGGTGTTGCAAAAGATTGACCAATACCCAAATCATCCATAAGGCATCTGAGCCACACACATTCATCAATCACTATGAAAGCTACCCTATACTCAGCTTCACTACTAGAAGTGGCTACAGTGGGTTAGTTCTTGCTCAATCAAGATATACCTGAGCTACCAAGCATGAAACAAAAGGCACTAATGGACACACAAGTTTCATAGCAACTGGCCCAATCAAAGTCAGAAAAAGCATATAAATCTGGTGGTAGTTATCCCTCCTTGGGATAAAACAATCCATGTAGTCCGATACCACTCAAGTAGCAAAAGATGCGCTTAACGGCCTACCAATGCTCGACTTCTAGGCAATGCATAAACCTGCTCATGTATGAGAGCAAACTCAATATCTGGCTGAGTAATGCATAAGTAAATCATTGATACAATAGCCTTCTGATAGAGAATTAAATCAAATGCATCTCTAGCATCATGAAGACTCAATCGTAAACCTTTCTCCATAGAAGTGGTGATAGTTCTGTAGTATTCATGGCCAGAACAGTGCAATAATGTGTCAATATATTTTGTTTAACACAAAGATATTCGCCTATAACTTGCATAAACTAAATGCCCAAATAATGATGCAAATGCCTCAAATCTGACATCTCAAATGAGGCATGCAAATTATGCTTAACATTAGCAATATGCTTCTCATGAGGACTAGTGAGCAGCGTGTCATCAACATAAACAACAACGATCAGAAGCACATCATTTGCATGCTTAACATATAAGGTGCTTTCAGTTGGACTATTCGCAAAACCATATGCAATTAGATAGACATGTATCTTTTCATTCCAAGCACGTGGTACTTGCACTAAAAAGTAGGTTCCGTAATCCCAAATTGCAATCCATCCACAGTGCCATGCATGATGCACTGATCACAGTTAATTACACTACAGGGCCTTAGTTTGTTGACATCCAAGATGTTTTAATGAGTGTGGAAGTGAATGAGTAGAGAGGAAATTACATGAGGTTTACCATTTGGGAGCGATGCGAGGCCAACACATCTATCAACCTTGAAATGGGGGATCCAATTTCGAGTGGGTTGGCTGCACCCGATTCACACTAAACTTATTTTAACCTCTAAATTGGCCAAAAGGAGGAATTTGGCTGTCAAAACACTAACTTTAAATGCTTCTCATGAGGACTAGTGAGTACTGTCTCATTAACATAAACAACAATCATCAGAAGCACATCATTTCCACACTTGCATATAAGGTGCTTTGAGTTGGAATAATCGCAAAACCATATGCAATCAGATAGGCAGGTATCTTTTCATAGCAAGCACGTGGTACTTGCACTAAAAAGCAGGTTCCGTAATATCGATTCCCAATTTATCCAGAGTGCCATACATGATGCACTAATGACGGTTAATTATGCTACATGGCCTTAGTTTGTGGACATCTAGGATTTTTTAATGAGCGTGGAGGTGAATGAGTAGAGAGGAAATCGCATGAGCTTTACCGTTTGGGAGCAATTCAAGGCCAACACATCTCTCAACCTTGAAATGGGGGACCACTTTCGAGTGGGTTGGCTGCACCGGCTTCACACAACTTATTTTAAGGTCTACACTGGCCAAAACGAACGATTTGGCTGTCAAAACGCTAGCTATAGTGTCATAAATTTTGAGGAGTTTGGCAAGGAGCGGAGGTGCCTTCATCTAGTTTGAAATGCTCATAAGAGAGATACGTTCCGCTAGATCCCCCCGTGCCATCGAGCGCATTCTATGCTGGTCACCAAAAAAATGGTATTTTATCATGACTTCAAACTTTTAGTTATCGTTTCTTTTTTTTTTAAGTATGGAAAAATATATCTCAAATATGTACAAAAGGTCTCACTCAAGTAATGATAAGATATAACTAATATCGATGCCTTATGATTGTATATTGTAAGAGCCCAATTATGATTGTATATTGTATATTGGCAAGAATGCTAGCTTACATGTTGAATAAAATTCATATATGAACCATTCATGGATTTGTAAGTGGTTGAGCTATATTATAAGGATACTCATATAAGGATCCCCTATTATAGGCTTAAAGATAGTAGTGTGCAGCGTTGGCTATAGCTTCTATACAAGGCCTAGATTTCATGAGCATGACATATAAAAGGCGAATTTTTCCTACCTTTCATATGAGTTTTTTATGGATGTCTATGGAATGTATACACATATAGATGTATAAAAATGTTGAAGTTTGATTCGAGGGAAGCACGCTAATAACACAAGCAAGAAGGAGAACCTTAGAGCACAACGTATAATACTGAATGCATTACCACTAGAATGTACAAAGATAAAGAAACTCGTTAGGGCAATAGATGTATATAGAAGCCGGGGAAAAAAAACCTCCTAAAGAGGGAAAAAAGTGTCCCGGCTGTCCTAGTGCGTTCACACACATCACTACCTAAATATATCAACAAATCCCCCTTGGGAGTGAAATGTGAACAAGGAGCTAGCACTCATGTATAAGGAAGTTCCAAGCTATGTGCAATAAATCCACAAAAGGAAGTAAGCCCAAAGCTTTGTAGAAACCTTCAAACTTCTCCCGAGGCACATCCTTCATGAAAAGGTCTACACTGTTCTACGTGGGCATATATGCCAAGCTGATCTCTCGAGCACGAAACGTCTCCCTAACATAATGATAATGCACCTCAATGTGCTTAGTGAAAGGATGGAACATAGGATTGTGTGCAACTCCCAATGCGCTCTAATTGTGAGTGAAGATGGTGGTGGCACAAGAATCACCAACACAAACTCAACAATCACTATGAAAGCTACCCTATACTCAGCCTCACAACTTGAAGGGGCTACTGTAAGGAATTGAACTCAAAACCTCTTCGTTAGGAATGTGATAGGCTAACCACTTGCCCCAAAAGCCATGGTTGAGGAATACTTCCTAATCATCTCTCTTAGGGTGTAGTTCAACCATCTCCTATGTGTCAAGGGTGTGGTTCAACCATCACCTACCTATCACTTTATTACATTCTTCCCCCACTGTTCAATCATTGTCCTCAATTATCTACTCTTGTATCCCTCTAGCCTCGGTGATCAACCCCTTGAACTCCCTAGGTGCCCTTGAATTGATGTCCTAACCTCCTATAGTTTCTTGAACCTTGTTTTCAACCTTCGTCTCTTGAACCTTATTTGAAAACTTGGTCTCTTGAACCCTTGCTCTCAACCTTGGTGTCTTGAACCTTCTTGTTCACAACCTTGGTGTTTTGGGCCCTTGTTCTCAATCTCATTCTTCAACCTTGTTCTCACCCATGTTTGGTATCTTCAACCCTCAATCAAGTGCCACCCATGGTTTCCCAACGGCTTTATACTTTCTAGCTATCTCATTAGTTTCGGAAAGTTCATTCCGAGAGCTTTCCAACGGTATCTTACATGGCTCAATCTGACCTACGGATTGAGATCAATCTTTGTTAGGCTAACTTGTGAAAATGACGTGTGCTATTTTGTACCCTTTCAGATAGAGGATATCCAAGCGCCTTTTTTTAGAGGTGGTTTAGTAGTTTGCAAAAAATGCCAGCTCCTGGATATGTTGAAACAGGTGATGATACATCACATCCTATTGAGCATACAAGAAACATAGCATTGTCTATGGGGGAAAGGAAGGTAAAACATCTTGTTGATGTGCTGCATGTTCCAAATATAACAGAAAATCTGGTTTCTGTTGGACAAATGGTTGACCAGGGATTACAAGTGAGGTTCAATGCTCATGGATTATATATAGAAGAGTACAAGCAGGATGGACGATTGGTTGCCAAAGGAAACAAAGTGGGTAGAATGTTCACCTTAAAATGTGAAGATTCTAGAAATGAATGCAGCCATGTTTGCAAAAGGTGTAGGAGCTATTGCAGATATAGAGATGTGGCACAAACGAATTGGACATGCAAAGCTGCAAGGGCTGAAATTGCTGCAGTCAAAGGAGATTGTCCATGGAATACCAAATTTCAAAGTTGCATAAATGCAAAAGGTATGTGCAGCATGTCAATTTGGTAAACAGTCAAGAGCATCATTTCCACATGACAAGCATGTTAGTGAGAATGTACTAGAAGTAGTACATACAGATGTTTGGGTTCTAGCAAAGACCACATCTATAGGCAGTTGCACGTTTTATGTTACTTTCATTGGTGACCATACAAGCAAAGTATGGGTATATTTCATGAAAGAGAAGAGCGAGGTGTTCACTCACTTCCAAAACTTTAAAGCTATGGTGGAAAAGGAGACAGGGAAGTACATTCAAACATTAAGATCTGATGGAGGAGGTGAATACATCTCAAATGAGTTCAGCAATTTTCTAAAAAATCATGGAATTCAACGTCAGTTTTCATGCAGGTACACACCACAACAGAATGGCATTGTTGAACACAAAAATAATCATATTGCAGAAATAGCAAGAGCCTTGATGGCTGAGAAGAATATGCCTCATTGTTATTGGGCAGAAGTTGTGCATACTGCTGTATACATCATGAACAGAACTCTGTACATCAAGTTACACCTGAAGAGAACTTTATAGGTAAAAAGCCAAACTTATCACATCTGAAAGTTTTTGGTTGTATTGCATATGTACATATCCCAGATCAATTGAGAACGAAGCTTGATCCAAAAGCATAAAAGTGTGTCTTCATTGGATACTCCCTTGAGCAAAAGGGATATAAATGTTATAACCCACTCACACGACAGGTAAAGGTGAGCAGAGATGTGGTATTTGATGAAATGTAGAGCTTCTATGTAGATGCCAAAGAAGGACTGAGTCTTGAACCAAATGACAAAGGAAATGTTGAAAAATCAAGTGCAAAATCTCAAGTTTTGATTGGACTCGATGCATGACCAAGCAATAGTTCCAACTCGAATCCATGGAGTGGAAGATAACATGGAAATTTCAGTCCAGAAAATTCATCAAATACATCCAAGAAAGGTAAAGAAAAGCTTTCTGCTGGTCATAAAACATGTGTAGGTTTTGAAGAGGTTGATGGAGACTCAAGCGGTTTAGAAAAGAGTCTTGATGAGGATCTTGGATTGCCCTCTGTGGAGACTCCAAGAGTAAGAAGGGCACATGTAGATGAGACAAGGATAATTGACCTAGGACCAAGAAGATCTGGGAGGATGCGGAATTCAGTGCAACGATTGACATATGATAGTTACATGGCTCTTCATTGTGCCTACATGACAAAGGTAATACAAGATGCTGAACCTTCTTGCTTTGAAGATGCAATTGGAATTGCAAATTGGGAAAAAGCTATGGATAAGGAGATGGCTTCACTTTATGGAAATGATACATGGAAGCTAGTTCCATTGCGGCAAGGAAAGAAACCCATAGGCTACAAATGGGTTTACAAGGTAAAGCATGATGCTAATGGTAGCATAAGCATGTATAAAGCACGATTGGTAGCTAAAGGATATGCACAAACATATGGCATTGATTATGAGGAAGCATTTAGCCTTGTAGCTAAAATGTCTACTATGAGAACACTTGTTGCATTAGCTACAGCAAAAGTATAGACTTTGCATCAGATGTATTTGAAGAATGCTTTCCTACATGGTGAGTTACACGAAGAAGTATATATGGACTAGCCACAAATATGAAGACTCAAAGCATCCAGAATATGTTTGTAGGTTGAAAAAGGCTTTGTATGGGCTGAAGCAAGCCCCTCGTGCATGGCATGCAAGGATTGTTGATTACTTAACCAGCATTGGGTTTTCTATGTGTGATGTAGATCACTCACTATATGCAAGGAAGACTCATGATGGCATCACTAATGTGGCTACTTATGTTGATGACCTGATTGTAGGTGGTGATAATGAAGGAAGCATGAAAAAGGTAAAGCAACTTCTTATGTAGGAATTTGACATGAAAGATCTTAGTGTGCTGCGCTATTTCTTGGGCATTGAGTTTATACACACAAGAATAGGTATATGGATGTTGCAAAGACAATATGCCTTGAGTATGCTGCAAAAGTATGGTATGTCTGATTGTAAGCCAATTTCTATGCCATTAGATCAGAATTTGAAGTTGGATACTAAGTCAGGTGAAGCATTACAAAATGCTACTATGTACAGGAAAATTATGGGAAGTCTTATATATCTGACAATTACAAGGCCTGATCTAAGTTATACTGTTGGACTTGAAAGTTAGTTTATGTAGGTTCCCTGGAAGCCACACTTAGATGCTCTGAGGCGCACTCTACGTTATGTGAGTGCTACTTTGGATTATGCATTGTTTTATGAAGTTGGTGTAGATTTGCAGGTTTACGGATACCTGATGCAGATTGGGCTGGTAGCATTCCAAATAGAAGATTTACTAGTGTCTTTCTATTCTCACTTGGGAGTGTAGTTGTTACATGGAGCAGCAAGAAGCAACCCACTGTTGCTTTGTTGAGTACAGAGGCTGAGTATAGAAGTGTTGCAATGGTAGCATGTGAGGCATCATGGCTGGAGATGCTACTTGCAGATTTAGGTGTGGAAGTGCAAAAGCCTATCACTATTTATTGTGATAATCTTAGCAGCATATAGTTAGCACGGAATCCTATTTTCCATGCTAGAACAAAGCATATCGAGGTACATTATCACTTCATCAGAGAAAAGGTATTAGCATGTGATATTGATCTTGTTTATGTGAGAACAGATGAGGAGGTTGCTGATATTTTCACCAAAGCACTTCGAGCTGAGAAGTTGAAGAATTCTCGAGAGATGCTTGGATTACACGATATGGCATTGAGCTTGAGGGGAAGTGTTGAGATATCAAGCTCAACATCTGATGATCCAAGATGACACGTACGAGTTTTTCGTTTCTCTAACATGTATCATGGTCATGCCAGTATATGTCAGAGATACTTCATTGAGCTTTATTAGATTTATCTACCGAGAGTGATGGCACATTTGTTTCTTTCCAGCTCACTCATTTGCGGACATTAGGTTTTTCCTTATGTACTAATCTTTATATATTACACTTGTATTCTTGTTTTTAGGTCATTCTTGTACATTCCTTTTTATGTAATAGAAGAAGAAGAAGAAGAAGAAGAAGAAGATCATTCTTCGTTGCCTCAATCTGTGTGTGTGCTTCTCCTTGAGAGTGAGAGTATGTGTGTGAGCTCTCTTCCTTATCTCCTTCCTCGTGACATCTCTTAAGGTGTAGTTCAACCATCTCCTATCCGTCAAGGGTGTGGTTCAATCATCTCCTATCTATCACTTTATTATAGCTACACTAGGCTGCTTCTCGCTAAACCAAGATATACCTAAGCTACCAAGCATGAAGCAATAGCCACTAGTGGACACACAAGTTTCATGGCAACCAACCCAACCAAAGTAAAAAAAGGCATGTAAATTTGGTGGTAGTGATCCTTGCTTGGGATAAAACAATCCATGTAGTTGGGTACCACTCAAGTAGCGGAAGGTGTGCTTAATGGCTGGCCAGTGCTTCACACCTAGGAAATGTATAAACTTGCTGATCTCTGAGATAGCAAACTGAATATTGGGTTGAGTAATGCATAAGTAAATCAAGCATCCAATAGCCTTTTGATAGAGAATAGCATCAAATGCATCTCGAGCATCATGAAGACTCAATCTTAAACCTATCTCCATAGGATTGGCCATAGGTTTGTAGTCTTCAAGGCCAAAATAGTGGAATAATTTGTAAATATATTTTGTTTGACACAAAGTTATTCCACCATAACTTGCATAAAGCAAATGCCCAAATAATGATGCAAATTCCCCAAATTTGGCATCTCAAATGAGACATGCAAATCAGCCTTAAAATTAGCAATATGCTTCTCATGAGGACGAATGTGTAGCATGTCATCAACATAGACAACAATGATCATAAGCACATCATTTGCATGCTTAACATATAAGGTTTAGTTGGACTATTCTCAAAACCATGTTCAATCAGATAGGCATGCATCTTTTCGTAGCAAGCATGTGGTACTTGCTTTAAACCATATAATGCCTTCTTCAACCTGCATACTTTGTTTTGATGCCCTTTCTGCACAAAGCCGTGGGGCTAAAAAGCATACACTTCTTCATGCAAGTCATCATTCAGAAGTGGAGCTTTAATGTATAGGTGATGTACATTCCAATCATGATGAGTTATGTGCACATATGATACGAACAGTAGTCATTCGGCATGTAGGAGCAAAGTTCTCATGAAAATCAATGCCTTTTTTGTGAGCATAACCCTTTGCAACAAGCCTAGGCTTATATCTGTCAAATGTTCCATCAAGCTTACCCTTTGAGCTTGTATATCCACTTAGTTTCAATGGCCTTATTTCTAGGAGGCAAAGACTACATCACAAATGAATGTGTACACAATCAAGGTCTAAAGAAAGTTCGTTGTAAAAAAACAATCCTTAAAGAAACACAGGTTAAAGTTTGTGATTAAGCTATAAGACAAAAATTACGCAATATAACACAGGAGCAGTACCACAGAAGATAACAGATATAGGAGAATCTCAATAATTTTCTACTAAGAGAAAGTACAAAGAGGATGGTGTTGTCCACCCGTGTGCTCTCAAGATAGAGCTTAAATGGTGATCTAGACAACTCTAGATAGGGAGATACAAGGTAGAGGTATGCTGGCTCAATTCGATGTCTCAGGTAGTGCCGAAGTCATGTATATATAGGATCATGGGTGGCCTTCCATGGATGGCTATACATGGGTGGTAGAGCATGGGTGGCCACCGCTCACATACTTTCCATACACGGCTTAGGCCGGTTGAACTCACTTAACAAATATAAATGATTTTTGACTCGGACAAGGAATATTCCCTTTATCGTCGTTCCTGGTAACTCCCTTTCCTTACAATACCTGGTAACTCCCTAGTAACTCCCTTTCCTTACAATACCTTACATGGTCCAATATGACCTTCATCCAACATGCAAGTTGGGATTTCCATCAATTGGATAAAGCACGCTTGGCTTCTCCTCATAATGGGGGCCTTACAAATGTGCATACAACCATGAGGGGTAGACATTGATCATATACTAACACCCCCCCTCAATGTTTACCGATGATAAATCAAGTAGGTTAGCACAATTTACCTCTGTTGGGCAACATGTTAGCAGAACTTGCCTCTGTTGGGCATTGATCATATACTAACACCCCCCCTCAATGTTTACCGATGATAAATCAAGTAGTTCAGCACAATTTACCTCTGTTGGGCAACATGTTAGCAGAACTTGCCTCTGTTGGGCAATATTCTAGCTCCATAATTTCATCTTCAATTAGCTCACGAATTTAATGGTACTATACTTCTATGTGCTTGGTGCGAGCATGAAATACTGGGTTCTTTGCAATATCCATACAACTTTGATTATCACACTTGAGTACAGTTGCCATATTTGATGGGAAGAGGAGATCTGCAAGAATTATCCTTAACCAGACTACCTCACAAGAAGCAAGACAAGCTGCTTTGTACTCTACTTTAGTGGATTAGAGTGTGAGAGTTGGTTGCTTCCTATTTACCCAAGAAAATATTCCTGATCCAAGTGAGAAACAATATCCATAAACTAATTTTTTAGAATCACAATCTTTGGCCCAATCTGAATCACAATATCCTTGAAGTGTATAACCTCTGGTATAAAGAATACCAAAATCCAAGGTTCCTCCAATGTACCTTAGAATTCGCATTTCATCATTCCAGTGACTCTCTTTAGGTTTGTTGGAAAACCTGCTTAACACTCCAACAACATACCAAATGTATGGTCTAGTGTTGCACAGAAAAATAAGACTTCCAATGAGCTTCCTATACTTCTTAGCATCTACATCAAGCATGTTATGATCCATAGATAGCTTATGATTTACCTCCATAGGTGTGCTAGTTGCTTTGTAGTCCATCATTCCAAATGCCTTGAGAATTTCTTTGGCATATTTTTTTTGTGAGATGAAAATGCCATCCTTCCTTTGCCATACTTTAAATCCCAGACAAAAATGGAGTACAACTAACTCTGTCATTTGAAACTCAGTTCCCAAGCTGATCCGAGTTTGATTGATGAGTTCCTGATGATCTCCTATAGTGATCAAATCATCTACATATACAATGACAGCAGCTAGCTTGCTATCCCTTCTCTTTACATACAAGTTAGCATCAAAAGTACTTCTTTTAAAACCCATATTTTTGAAAAAATTATCTATCCATTGGTACCAAGCCCGTGGACCTTGCTTAAGTCCATACAAAGCTTTCTTCAACCTGCAAACTTTATTTTCTGAATTGGGCACCTCAAAACCTGGTGGTTGAGATACATATACCTCCTCCTTGAGGTGACCATTCAAAAATGCAAATTTGACATCCTGAGGCTCTTCTTTGCTCCTCTATTCTCTTTGATCTTCGTAATCCATCCAACGATGATTCTGGTACATCTACATGTGGATTGTGATCATCAAAGAGCTGTTGTCCCCACTTTAATAGTGGCTTACACTGTGTAGCTACAACTAGTTGGCTTTTATTGAGGGAATTTCTTCATCAAATGTTTCCTCCTCCTCAACTTTAACCTATCTTTTGATAGGTACAAGGGGAGATATTTCTCTGTTTGATGAGATAGCAGGTTTACCTTTATCTTCTACTAAGTGTGGTCATTCATCAAACAGCACATCTCGGTTGACAAAAATCTTCCTTGCCTCAGGATCCTACAACCTATATGCTTTAGACTCTTCACTATATCCTAGGAAGACACACGTTTTGGTTTTACCAATCCTTTTTACTGGCTATATGGCGAGAAGATCCACTATCTAAAATCCATGGTTCATCAACACGATCTTGAGCAGATGACTATACCTCTTCAATACGTACCCATAGTTCTAGCTCTGTGTTGTTTTCCAAACTCTTTTTTCTTCCATGATGTTTTTATAGTTCCATTCCGTTCATCAGCTTTCTTCTTTCTGCAATCCTTGATGGCATGTCCTTTCTTTTCACAATAGAAGCAACTTATTGAAAACGTTTTCTTCTTTGGCTTCTTCTTTGATCCATCAGAAGAGCCTTTACCTTTTGCATTTGCTGAGAATGCAACATCACTTGTACTTTGCCGATTCTTCAACCGCATCTCTTCTTCTAAAAGCATAGCACAAAACTCTTCAAATGCGAGCAGAGACAACCTGAGTGTTAAGGGATGCTACTAATCCATCATGCTTTGCTGGAAGAACACGTACATATATTCGAGCCAGCTCTTTTGGTTTTATAACAACACCAACTACAACCAATTGATCTTGAAGATGTTTTATCCGTTTCATAAAATCTTCAGCCTTTTCAAAATCAGAATGCTTTTCATTTGCCAACTGATTTTCTAAATTTTGTATCCTAGTGTGGTCCATGGTCTCATATTGATCAGCCAATATGCCCCAAACCTCATGTGCTTTAGTAGTATGTTGAACTAAAGTAAGCATAGAGTCACTTCCACTAGTGACAATTGCACATAACCCATCAGCATTCTGCCTCTTCCAAGCTCGTAGAAGATATGGATCTGGGTGATTCATCAATCTTGAATTTTCTAGATCTTCAACTAGTATAGCCTCTAGATCGAATCCCATCAGTCCCATGAGAGTGTCAAGTAATTCATAGGAGTCCAAAATTTTAGAAATTTTGAACTTCGAGAGTGTATAGTTGGTTCTATCCAGCTTCCCTTCAGTGAATGCAGGTGGGCGATTTCCAATAGGTGCAGCATGAACATTAGCTGAAGCACCAACACTAATGTTCGATGATGAAGCCATCATGTAATCATTTCAACTAAATGAAAGTGTGCTTAATATGTATTCTTATAAACGAGTACAAATCATAACACATGCGATCAAGGCAAATTCACTAGGCATTACTTTCTACGAACTTCATAAATAATAAGGTTTTAGTTTAAAAGCACTCATGAATGTATATTTTTTTGGAGTCTATTGTTATTTTTACTTGCAAGGTCTAAGAAAGTATTTTGGAAAAAAAATTATGGCATCTGCTGATAGTCCTTATTGACATGATTTGTATATTGTATAGGGTGATGATATTTGGCATGTGCTCCTTTGTAATTGTCTTCTAAAGAACCAATCAAAGAGATCTTTCAAAGCATTACTTTGTGTGAATCCTCCTCCTTTCCTTGTGAATCTAAAGAAGCTTGTTCTTTGTTGATGATGAGATTTTTCCATGGCTTGGGTGTTCCATGCGGCAAGTCTTTCCTTTTTTCAAAGAATGGACCATGCAAAAGAAGAATATGTTGTAAAACCATAAAGGTGAATATCATGAGATGTTTATTTCAAAACACACCAAGTATATTGGTGGAGTAGATTTCTTTGAAACTCAAAAAGTAGTAAGTTATGTCTTTGACACTCCATGCCTTTCTGATGGTTTCTATAAGCTCTATGATATCTCTTCTGAATTCAATCACATAGGTATCAGATGTTGCTTGTTTCATGATGATCTTCAAAATTTTATCTAGTATGACCCAAACCTCCATTCTTTTTATGCTATTTTTGGATTGCTTTTCACATTTGTAGTAAACTTGTAAAAATTTTTCCAACAATTCCACATTGCATTTAGTTGTTTTTAATTCGATGTTGGTGAAGAATCTTCTTGCTTTTGCACCTCCCATTGACACATCCTATAGTACATCACATGTATTTTGTGAAAGCTTTGGATCTTTTCTTAGATGAACATCACCACCATGACATCCAATTTTTTAAAGGAGAGATTCACATTTCGTTATGCATTCATCTACAAGAAGTGTAGGCTTGATGAGCTATGCATAATCCAAGTAAAGATGGACCAACATGTCAATTGATCCTTAACATTGCATGCACTATCCATATGTGTACATTAATCAATTATATTGGAAGTATGGGATCCGAAATCATGGTTGATTTTTTTACCTCATTTGAGATGTCTGATTAAGGGCATTTGTATCATTATTTGGGAATTCAATTTATGCAAGTTGATGGTGGAATAGCTCTATGCCAAATAAAATATATTGACGCATAATTGTAGCATTTTGGACTTCAAGATTGCAAACCTATTCTCATTCCCATGGAAACAAGCTTATAGTTGAGTCTTGATGATCTTAGAGATGCATTTGATGTTGTTCTCTATTAGCATGTTGTTGGATGCTTCATTTACTTATGCATAACTCAATCTGATATTCAGCTTGATGTCTCTCAAATGAGTAGGCTTATGCATTGCCTAGATGTCAAGCATGTTAAACTTATGTGTTCCTCGAGAAGCTTTGATGTGAACCTTTTCCCTATACATGGGAACTTTTTGATCTAGTGTTGGCTAGAGGTTTTTTCCCCATGTTACCACCTCATATGTGGTGGTACTTTGTACTTAGAGATATTATTCAACTCTTATTTCAGTTCAATTCATCATCAAAAGAGGAAGCTATTCCAGCCAGCGTCTTCTCCATGTGTCTTGCTGCATTTGTGCTCCTTGTGTGTGCTTCTTGTGTGTCCCTTGCACTTCTACACACGCCAAACAGTGGTATCAGAGCAGGTTCAACTCCTTGTCAAGCTTCGGTTTTTCGTGTCACGATGTGCACACACCCTTAATAGTGGAAATCCACTTCAGAGCATAGAACAGTGAGTTTCACCAGCCAAGAAACACTTCCACTAGGTTCCCTTTTTAAGACATTCAAGCAGTCTAATCACCATCAGAGTGATGGTTTGTGAGCTGAAATTTTAGCATTTATTTTAGCTTTCACCCAAGTGAAGATTTTATCACATTCTTGTTCTTTTGTGAAATGATGGGCAACAATGACTTGTTTGGCATGGATCAAGCTGATAAGCTTGATGCGACCAACCATCCAATTTGTTCTTACATGATGAAGCATGTTCTTGTTGCCCAACAACTTTGGAAGATATTAGTAGATGTAGATTGAAGACCCGCATGTGCTTCTACTTCACAGTCTACTATCATAGATGGAGCTTCTTCTTCAAGTATATTGGTTCATGATTTCAGCAATGGTGATCTTATCATGATGTCCAATACATTATGTAATGGTTTGTATCGCATGGATACATACAAGAGGGCTACCCAGAATGCCTTGGTTGCTCATACTTCCCCCATGGTTGAAATGGAGCTTTGGCATGCTCATTTTGGTCACTTGAACTTCATTTGTTTGCTTTACTTGCAAAAGAAGGACATGGTTATTGGTTTTCCTACACTTGAGTCCATTAAAAAGCATGCATGTGAAGGTTGCATTCTTGGAAAAATGCGTCATGCTTCTTTTCCAAAAGATAGTCATACACACACTACAAGAAAATTGCACCTTGTTCATAGTGATGTATGTGGTCATGTCAAGACTCCATCTTTTGGGAAGCATGTATATTTTCTTACCTACATTGATGATGCTACTTGCCATACATGGGTGCATCCTATGAAAGCAAAGAATGAGGTATTTCCAGCTTCAAAGCATTTTTAACTATGGTTGAAAATTTTTCTTCACAAAAACTTTTGACTTTATGCACGGATTGTGGTGGTGAATACATGTCACATTAGTTTAAGATTTTCTTTGTAAAAGAGGTATTTCTTTGTAAAAGAGGTATTTCTTTGTAAAAGAGGTGCCATATATACCTCATCAAAATGGTTTTTCTGAGCATAAAAATAGAACACTTCCTGAAATGGCACGATGTATGGTTAAAGGAAAGCATCTTCCTGATAAGTTTTGGATGGAAGTGGTCATGTGTGCAGATTATGTGTTGAATCGCTACCCTACAAAAGCATTGAGAGTCATCACTCCTTATGAGGCTTGGAATGGTCATAAGCCTAGGGTTAGTCATATGCATGTGTTTGGTTGTTTGGCATATGCTCTTGTGCCATGACAACAACGTCACAAACTTAATGAAAAAGCACATAAATGTATATTTCTTAGTTATAGTGCTGAAAGTAAGGGATATCATTTGTACCATCCATCGACAAACACAATTATTATGAGTCGAGATGTGGTATTTGCTGAAAATTCAGTTTTTCCTCTACTTGGATGCAAAAAACAGCCAACAATTAGCTCACAAGATGTGTTCGATACACTCATGCCTTTGTTCCAAAATGGTGTGCTTGACTATGGCCATGTATACCAGCCAATTGAGGCTCAAAGGGCTGAAAAAATCCATCCAAATAGGGCTGAAAATGCAAAGAGTTTTGAGCCAAACATGGCTAAAAAGTTTCAACCAAAAATTATCAAAACTGCTGGAAGTTTCTAGCCACATATGGTTGAACATTTGCATCAAAATATGGCTGAAAATGAGAATGAAATTCAGCCCACACATGATATAAATATTGATGTTGTATTATATAATGAATGCATGTCTATCAAAAGTGCATAAACTATACAAAAGTGGCTGAAACAAACTTTGTAGGAAAGCAAATTGAGTGCACCTTTACTTGGTATTCGGTGACCACACAAAACTCATTAAGGTGCATTATCATTATTTCACAGAGAGTTTCTCTTATGGAGAAATCAGTTTCGCATATGTGCCCACATAGGATAACATTGCAGATCTTTTCAGAAAGGCTTTACCTCAAGAGAAGTTTGAAGCTTTTCGCAAATCTTTTGGATTACTTCGTTTTGTGGATTGATCTCTTTCCACATAGCTTTGTACTTCCTTATACATGAGTGCGAGCTCCTTGCTCACCCCATCACTTCGGAGAGGGATTTATTGATATGTGTTAGTATTGAGGTCTGTGAACACATTTAGGAGTATCAAGGTACTTTTTTCCCTCTTTATGAGGTTATTTCCCTCAGCTTGTATATATGCCCATAAATCTAACGTGTTTTTTTATCTTTGTACATTCACTTGGTACTACATTCAATATTGTGCATTGTGCTCGAAGCTTCTTCTTCTTCTTCCTTGTGTTGTTTGCGTGCTTCCATAGACCTCAAACTCTAACACTAATAACCATCAATACATCCACTGCTATTTCCAAACCAACAACAACTTAGGCCATTAGTATCTCTATTTTTTGACCTTCCAAAACTCCCCATAGACATTCACATGACCATTAGTGTGGTCCTCAATATGGATATTCATACGTGCAATAGTATAACAATCTGTGTTCCTATTACTAATTATTTTTGGAAAGAAAAAATAAAAAAAACATGGATGCACATGCACGTTTGATGACACCCATACATAAGTACATACACACATGTAGAAAAATAAATAAATAAATAAATAAATAAATATATATATATATATATATATATGTATATGCACACACATATACATATACACACACATACACAAACACACACACACACACACACACACATATATATATATATATATATATATATATATATATATATATATATATATATATATATATATATATATATATATATATATATATATATATATATATATATATATATATATATATATATATATATATATATATACCATTCCACACATACATACTAAATACTATGTACATACATAAACACATACGTACATAAATATACAAAGAGATAAATAAATCCAATCACGAACATATACACCAATGCATAAATGCAAAACTATAAAACCAAGGGGCTTTCTTAGCAAAGGACCTACTAGATTATTCAAAATCTGAAAGTGATAACACATGCAGAATCTTATGAACTCAAAGTACATGATATGTTTTTATAACTTGATAAAGTATCCCTAAATGATAGGATATTCTTTTCTTAGAAAATAAGGTTCATCATACCTAAGTTTGATAGGTTATTGATTATGGGTAATGAGAGGGATTCAAATTCGAATTCCAATGTAAAAATGCTCATGCTTGTCTTCTTTCTTCATAATGCTATAGTCTCAAAAATTGAGATGGTCCGTATATTCCTAAGGTTGGAGCTTGATTTTCAACAAGTGAGTCCCACATGAAGGAGATGATAAAATCAATCAGCCCCTTTGTACTTCCCTTAAGCTCTCTTGCAATTCTTCTCTTTTATTTATTTTAAAGCTTTATGTGGGGATTAAAAAATCTAAACTTATGGAAAAACAAAAGGCCAATAAACTCTTAAAAAATTAGATAAAATAAAAAAATAAAGAATACACCAATTTAGATTTTGGAGGAGCATAATTATTGCTAAACACATTGTATAAATCAGTATTTCGGATTCATGAACCACTTCTTCATGTTCCAAAAACCTAAATATCTATTAATTCAAGGTGAAACAACCTCCTCTTTGCTCATATACATTTGACCAGCTACACACGCTCTCACAAACATAAATACATACATAAATGCACATAGACACACACATACACCCACAACCACACATACATAAATACATACACACAATAGCAAGACTTTCTAATCTTCAATGACTCTTATAATTTTCAAGGAGAAAACCTCTTCAAAGGGTGGAAGAAAGTACCAAAACATACCAAAATTGTTACAATTAATTTCGTGAAGTATAGAATCATGCATGAAGATGATGAATAGAATAACTTATTTTATGATATGGGATGTTTGGAAAAGAAGGATTTTATCGGAAGGCAACTTCATGGCATGGTAATGTTGGGATTCCATCAAGATAAAAAAATCTATTTTGAAAAGGTGGTTTCAAACTAAGATGTTGAATAGAGCATTGCGAAATCTAAAACTTCTTTTAGGAGGAGTGAAAGATATGATAGCGCTTTTTACTCTAAGTATGTAGTCTAGAACCATGAACAATAGTACTTAAGTCTGTGGAAGGTGAAATTTGCATTCACATATCCTTAAAACGATTTTGAGAGAAATCCAAAATAATTAGAAAATTTTTGGACTCAAGGAGTAAAGAGATTCCTAAAAAAGAAGTAGCATCATTATTTAAAAAGACCTTTTCATAAAGAAATCTAAAAGATAAGAATAAATGCTTGTCACTACAAGCTAGTTAAGTAAGAAGTGAATGATTCTTTAATATAATGCAAGATACTTGGAATTAAACACAAATCATTACACCATAAAATGGTCTTGTGTTGAAAGACCTATAAACCTAAGAAATATGGAAAACATAGAGGTAATTACTTGTTTCTTGAAAAAATTGAATTTGAGTAAAAGGTACTCTATGGTTGGATAAAGCTTTTGGACTAAAAGATAAATATCATCATCATATCACTGTTCGATATAATGTATGGTGGAATTACAAACTTATATATTTCATATTAAGATTAATGTATGAATGATGATATGGAACATTAGACCGTGAGAGGGTAGCTATTTTTTAGTCTTGGGCTCATGACTTGAAGGAAGATCCAATCCCAATGGAAATGGAAACTTCATAGATGAAGTATATGATGGTCATGAGTATGACTAGAAAGCACTTCAAGTATCAATTAACTTGAAGGTGCGAAGATCATGAAGTTGAAAATACTTTATAAAAGCTTTCAATAAGACCACTACAATCTCATCTAAGTTATGAGACTCCCTAATAAGGATTTTGTAGTTCTCTATCTGAAATGCTATGACTTATAAAGAGGAAGAACTTGGAAAGATCCTTTTAAACAAGGTAAGTTCAACTAAGTCAATCTAGGAGAAAGCAATTAGATGAAAGAAATTTAAACGGCTATAAATGAGATGGATTTGGAAATCAACATAGTCAAAATTAGACAAGGTTAGCCCAATAAGGAAGTGCCTTGGCAGTCCTATACTGTTCACGCACATCGCTACCTAAATATATCAAAACATCCCCCTGGAAGTGATGCAATGATAGCATTTATTTTCAGAACTGTACCTAACAAAAATACATTTTAATACTTTATCATCGGATTTTCTACGATGTTGTTTAGGCACTAATGCATATGCCACACAACCAAAAACATCAAGATGAGAAATACATGGCTTGCGACCATGCCAAGCCTCATATGGAGTGATAGACTCTAGCGCTTTAGTGTGACACTTGTTAAGTAAATATGGTGCACACATAACAACCTCAAGCCAGAAATGATGTGGTAAAGCTTGACTCTTGACCATACACCTTGCCTTCTCAATGAGTGACTTGTTCTTCTGTGTATACGGCACTCTACAAAGATGTTTTATCCCATGTTCATCTAGAAATGCATTAAACTCAAAAGACATATATTTCCCCCCTTGATTAGAACGAAAGGTGCCCATTTTACATGCTAACAGATTTTTAGCCAAAACTAGAAACTCTTTGAAGCACATAAATACTTTGGACTTTGCCTTCAATGGATATACCCATGCATTCCTAGAAAAATCATCGATGAAATACATAAAGTAAAGATAGTTCCCAAAAGAAGGTGTCTGCATAGGACCACAAACATCACTACGTACAATCTGCAATTTTTGTGTAGCCCAAACTGAACCATCTTTTGGAAAGGAGGAACTCTGTATTTTGCCCAAAATAGAGCCTTCACAAGCATGTTTGCTGGGTGCCTCAAGCTAGGGCAATGAGGATACCATTTCAAATTTCTATAGGCGTAGCAAACTAGTAAAATTCAGATGGTCAAAGTGTGCATGCCAAAGCTTTGCATGTGATATAGCCCGAGAATCATGTACTACACATGCTAAATCATTCACAAATTTTTCATAATCTATGAGCTTATATAGCCCACAAGATAAAATGCTAGAAGTGATAATCAGGTCACCATTTGACGGATCATGAACTGTACATCTATCATCATTAAATTTCACAACCAAGCCAATCTTGGCTAAAAGCAAAAACTGATAACACATTCATCTTCATCCTTGGCACTAATAAAGCATCTTACAAAGTGAAAGAACTACAATCAGCAATAGTAAAAATGATCTTACCAACTCCTATGAAAGGATAAGAGGAGTTGTTGGCGCATGTGAAATTATTCCCTGTATGGGTAGCCTCTAGTGAAGAGAAGAAATTGTGCTGCGAGGTAATATGTTTGGCTGCCTCATTATCAAAGTACCAAACATTTGAGTCTACTAGAGACATGCACTTCTCATGAGAAGATAAGTCAAAACTGCAAAAAGTAGTAAACACCCATTCTTCATCCTCCACAAAGTTAGTAGACTCTATTTTCGGTGTAGATCCCTCTGCAACAACCATTCCGGTCTCTTTCTTCTTTGCCTCTTTAGCACCCAGTTTTGGACAGTCCTTAATGACATGGTCATTTTCTTTACAATGGTTGCAAAAAAAATTCTACTTCTTTTATTTCTTCTCATCTTTTTCTTCCATCCTTGATTGTGCAGAATTAGTAGATTTTTTCTTACTAGTTGAAGAGCTCCATTTTCCTTTGCTCTTCTCACTAGCAAGGAAAGCTCGATCTGCAACATGCATAATAGACATGTTCTACCTAGACAGATCTTCCTACAACAGAATAGAAAGTAACTCTTCAAATGTTAGGGCATTTGGATTGCCTTTCATCATCAACTGAAGAGTAGAAGCAAAAGTCTAATATGAGTTACGAAGACCATTTAGAATAGTCTGTACAAGTGAACTATTAGGAAGGACTTCATCAGCAGAAATTAATTGTTCCTTCAAATCCTTGATCTTTGTCAAAAAATACTATCTATAGAATCAACTTCATTCATGTGCTTACTCTCCAACTATTCTGGGAGGTAAGCAACACGAGCCTCATTGCTAGCCTGGTACAATATGGTAAGTGTATCCCAAGCATCCTTAGCTATTCTGCAAGAGCAAATGTGAGGAATAATGGCACGTTTGAGAGACAGAGCTATCGATGCATGTGCCTAGGCATCCCTGCCATCCCAACGAATTTGCTCTACAATAGGTGCAGTAGATACCACAACACAAACAGGAATCTGTAGAATATCACCATATCTGACATCTTCTATATCAGCTTCAGTACCTACAGTTGTAACAATTGGAGGTGTGATATGACGGTTTTCAACACCCTGTACAATGTTCCACAGTCCTTTTGCAACCAATGCATGTTGCATCATATAAGCCCATAACAGTTAATTGGTACCATCCAACTTATCCTCAATAGCCAACAGACAGAATACATCATTACTTTCAGCCATGGTCAATGACTAAAATACTATCTGCTTCTACTCTTCGGTTGATGATGAAAGGCAATCCCAATGCCTTATCATTTGAGGAGTTAGTCTCTGTTCTGTTGCAGGAAGATCAGTCCAGGAAGAACAGGTCCATTATGCGTGTTGCAGATTAAGCTTTCCTCGCTAGTCAGAAGGGCAAAGGAAAATGGAGCTCTTCTACTTGTAAGTAGAAATCTGCAAATGTTGCACATTCGAAGAACCAGGATAAAGATGATAAGAAATCAAAAAAGCAGAAATTGTTTTGCAAGTACTATAAAGGGAATGATCATATCATAAAGAACTGTCCAAAACTGGCTGCAAAAGAGGCAAAGAAAAAAGAGGCTGGATTGGTTGTTGCAGAGGCCTCTACACCAAAAACAAAATCTGCAAATCTTGTGCAAGAAGAAGAATGGGCGTTTACTACTGTTTGCAGTTTTGACCCATCTTCTCATGAGCAGTGCATGTCTGCAGTGGACTCAGATGTTTGGTACTTTCACAGTGGGGCAACCAAACATATTACCTCGCAGCGCAGTTTCTTCTCTTCACTCGAGCCTGCCCCTACAGGGAATACTGTCACATGCGCCAACAACTCCTCTTATCCTGTTATGGGAGTTGGTAAGATCATTCAGACTACTGCTGATGGTAGTTCTTTCACCTTGTGAGATGCTTTATTTGTGCCAGGGATCAAGAAGAATCTGTTATCAGTTTTTGCATTAGCCAAGATTGGCTTCGTTGTGAAATTTGTTGATGACAGATGTACAGTTCATGATCTATCAGATGGCGATGTTATTATTGCTTCTGGCATTTTATGTCTTGGGCTGTATAAGCTCATAGACTATGAAAGATCTGTGAATGATTCGGCATGTGCAGTTCATGATTCTCAGGCTATCTCAGATGCAAAGCTTTGGCATGCATGCTTTGGTCATCTGAATTTTGCTAGTTTGCTACGCCTGCAGAAATCTGATATGGTGTCTTCTTTGCCCAAGATTGAGGCACCTGGAAAACATGTATGTGAAGGCTATATTTTGGGCAAAATGCAGCGTTCCTCCTTTCCAAAAGATGGATCAGTTCGAGCTATGCAGAAATTGCAGCTTGTACATAGTGATGTATGTGGTCCTATGCAGACACCTTCTTTTGGAAACTATCTTTACTTCGTGACTTTCATTGATGATTTTTCCAGGCATGCATGGGTATATCCATTGAAGGCAAAGTCCGAAGTGTTTTTGTGCTTCAAACAGCTTTTGGTTTTGGCTGAAAATCTGTCAGCATGTAAAATGGGCACCCTCCGTTCTGATCGAGGGGGGGAATATATGTCTTCTGATTTTAATGCATTTCTGGCTGAACGTGGGATAAAACACCAGTGTACACTGCCATATACACCTCAACAGAATGGAGTTGCTCAACGGAAGAATAGGTCACTCATGGAGATGGCAAGGTGTATGGTCAAGAGTCAGGCTTTACCACATAGTTTCTGGCTTGAGGCTGTCATGTGTGCAGCATATGTACTTAATAGGTGTCCCACTAAAGCGCTACAGTCTATCAGTCCATATGAGGCTTGGCATGATCGCAAGCCATCTGTTGCTCATCTGCGGGTTTTTGGTTGTTTGGGATATGCACTAGTGCCTGAACAACATCGTAGAAAATTGGATGATAAGGCAGTAAAATGTATTTTTGTTGGGTACAATTCTGAAAGTAAAGGATATCGTCTGTATCATCCATAGACTAAACGCATTTTGGTTAGCCGCGATGTTGTCTTTGTGGAAGATGTTGTTCAGCCATTGCTTTCATGTACTAAGGAGACATCTGTTAGCTCTAAAGACATGTATGATACTCTGATGCCTCTTTTTACAGGTGGACAGTCTAGTGCTGGTCCTAATGACGCAACTTCTCAGCCTTTGCAGGTTTCATATGATGATGCAGATCATTCCATTTTTTATGCACATTTACATGATGCACTCGTTGACGAGAGAGATGATATTGAGCAGGCAAAAACTATGCCAAAATGGCTGGTGCAGACTTTGCGTGACAGCAAATTAGATGCACCTTTGTCATATCGTACTCATTCAGGCTCTCATAGTGCCTCCTTTGCATCAGATTGCTATGCTATGGCTGCGTCTAGCCTCTGTGATGAGAATGAGCCTTTTTCTTTTGATGAAGCACAGAATTCAGAAAATTGGATGGCTGCTATGCAATCTGAATATGATGCTATAATGAAGAATGGTACATGGTCTTTATGTGACTTGCCTCCTAGCAAGAAGGCCATTGGCACTAAGTGGGTATACAAGGTGAAGCGTAAACCTGATGGGACAATTGACAGGTATAAGGCTAGGCTTGTTGCAAAGGGTTATGCGCAGGAAAGAGGCATTGATTTTGATGAGATCTTTGCACCTACATGCCGTATGACTACTGTTCAAGGCATTTGTGCACTTGCAGCCCATCATGGTTGGAATGTACATCAGTTGGAAATTAAAACAACATTTTTGAATGGTGATTTGCATGAAGAAGTGTATGTTTTCCAGCCCCGTGGCTTTGTGCAGAAAGGGCATGAAAACCAAGTGTGCAGGTTAAAGAAGGCGTTATATGGTTTAAAGCAAGAACCACGTGCTTGGTATGAGAAGATACATGCCTATCAGATTGCACATGGTTTTGAGAACAGTCCAACTAAAAGCACCTTTTATGTTAAGCGTGATAATGATGTGCTTCTAATCATTGTTGTCTATGTTGATGACATGCTGCTCACTGGTCCTATTGAGAAGCATATTGCTGATTTTAAGGCTGATTTGCATGCCTCATTTGAGATGTCTGATTTGGGGCATTTGCATCACTATTTGGGCATTCAGTTTATGCAAGTTGATGGTGGAATGGCTTTGTGTCAAACGAAATATATTGACACATTATTGCAGCATTTCGGCCTTGAAGACTGTAAGCCTATTGCCACTCCTATGGAGACAGGTTTACGATTGAGTCTTCATGATGCTGGAGATGCATTTGATGCTGTTCTCTATCAGCAGGCTATTGGATGCTTGATTTACTTATGGATTACTTGGCCAGATATTCAGTTTGCTGTCTCACAGATGAGCAGGTTTATGCATTGCCCACGAGTCACGCATTGGAAGAAGGTTAAGCACATTTTTCGCTACTTGAGTGGTACTCGGCTACTTGGGTTGTTTTATTCCAAGGGGGGATCACTACCGCCAGATTTGCATGCTTTTTCTGACTCAGATTGGGCTGATTGCTATGACACTCGTGTGTCCACCAGTGGTTTTTGCTTCATGCTTCGTAGCTCATGTATATCTTGGTTGAGCAAGAAGCAGCCTACTGTGGCCACTTCCAGTTGTGAGGCTGAGTATAGGGCAGCTTTCACAGCGACTGTTGAGTGTGTCTCGCTCAGACGCCTTATGGCTAATTTGGGTGTTGGCCAGTCTTCTGCCACCACCATCTTCACTGACAGTCAGAGTGCATTGGTAGTTGCGAGGAACCCTATGTTCCATGCTCGCACTAAGCACATTGAGGTGCGTTATCACTATGTTAGGGAGAGGTTTTCTGCTGGGAGATCAGCTTGGCATATGTGCCCACGCAGGAGAACATTGTAGACCTTTTCACGAAGGCTCTGCCTAGGGAGAAGTTTGAAGCTTTCCGCAAAGCTTTCGGCTTACTTCCTTTTGTGGAGTGATTTCCACATAGCTTTGCACTTCCTTATACATGAGTGCGAGCTCCTTGTTCACCGCATCACTCCCAGGGGGGATTTGTTGATATATTTAGGTAGTGATGTGTGTGAACACACTAGGACCGTCGAGGCACTTTTCTCCCTCTTTAGGAGGTTTTCTTCCCCCGGCTTGTATATACGCCTATTGCTCTAATGGGCTACTTATCTTTGTACATTCTCTAGTAATACATTCACTATTGTGTGTTTGTGCTCCAAGCTTCTTCTTCTTCCTTGTCCTGTTCGCGTGCTTCCTCAGACATCTATCTCCAACATAAAAGAGGGAAAAAAGTGCCCCGACGGCCCTAGAGTGTTTAGACACATCACTACCTAAATATATCAACAAATATCCATAGTTTTCCATGAATGTTTGCAATTCTTTCATAACTTTCAACTTGGGCAAATTTACTATGGTTTTGATTTTCGTTCATTAGTAGAGATGCATTTTTGGAGACTATATGCCCCAACATTCTTCCTTCTCTCACAAAAAAGACACTTTTTCAGGATTTATACAACTTCTATAAGTTCTACATTTTTTTAAGATGTTTCCCAAACCTTGTAAATGATCTTCCCTTTGGTTTGAAAATGTACATAACTCATCTACACAAATTTCCATTACATTACTTAGAAAAGCTTTAAACATGAAACATTAAGCTTTGGAATGTGGTTGGTGCAGTGGTTAAACTAAAAGGCATAACCCTAAATGCATATACATCCCATTCTATTGCGAAGGTAGTCTTATGGTGATCTTCTAATGCAATTAGGACCTAACTATAGCCTACAAAACCATCCAACAAACTATAAACTTATTTTCGTACCACTTTCTCTAGCAGATGATTTGTTATTGGCAATGGATAGCTATCTCTAATTGTTTCAAAATGTTGTTTCTTAAGAATTGATGCAAAATCTAGGTTTTCTTTTCACTTTGAAACCAAAACTATTGGTGATATCCATTCAGAATACTCATTTTCATAATTAAATTGGTAGGCAATAATTTGTCTATTTCTCTTTAATCTGTGCAAATTATTTATCATTGCATGTATAATGCCCTTGTTTAATAGTTTTTTCATGTGGTGCTATAGGTATTCTATGTACAGAAATGTTAGGATATGTACCTTTAAGATCTTTTTAGCTATAGGAAAATATATCTCTAAATTCTTTGACCAATCTAATTTAGGCCTCTTCTTCTTCTTTTTTGATATCATCTATTATTACAATATGTTTGCCTACTTCCCTTTGATAGGTTAACAATATGCTTTTTGCTCCATCCTCATTATCATAGGACTCTCCCTTTTTGTTGTCACTCTATGGTTTCAAGTTCAACAACAATATGTCTTCCACATTATATTTCTTAAAGGTTGATCAAACATCAAAGTTTCTTGTTCTTCTTCCTAAGTACTCTGATTTCTTTTGTTTTAACTTCTACTGTTTGATATCTATGCCCTCTTTCCCCTGATTTCTCTTTTTGATCTGTTTTCCTAAAAGTTTTTCTTTGATAACATTAGTTGCTCACACAAATCCTAAATATAAAGTTTTATCATTTACTTTCCTCTTCTGTTCCTTAGTTTTGGATTCTATCCTCTCTCTTCCACTCTTGTCATGCTTAGTCCTATATGAAACATACATAGCCTTTCTCATTTTGGAGATTTATCCCCACATTCTCTTCATTGGCTACATCCAATGTAGATAAGATTTGAGTCCATCCATAGGTTTCAAAATCTTTATCATTGACTTTTTGAGGTATATATCTCTCATATTCTATGGTCCCACAACTTATAAAATCTTCCTTTCTCATAAGATATCTTTTGGATAATGTTTTCCTTAATGGATCAAATGACCAAAGTGGTGCTTCATCTTCACTTCCTTCAATTGCGATTTCCTTTGATTTATCTATGCTATCATGTCCATTATGAACCTTATTCATTCTCTTTGAGATATATGATGGTAATTTCCCCTCCTTAAATTGACTTTAGTTACATTTCCTAGGTTTTGTAGAAAAAGGAAATCCTAAAATTATCTTAGAATTTGGAATTGGTTGTACATACTTTTAGATTTTTCTTTCTGCTTTCCAAATCTTTTAGAATCGACTCAAATAGAGTATTTGATTCCTCTCAAGAAAGATGAGGGTTGGCTGGTTGGAACAAGGAAAATAAATCAAACATCCAAGATAGATGTTCTCCCATTCAATCTTCAAAAGATGCTAATTATAAGTTGACTTATTCATCTGATTTTGCTTCAAGTTACATAGCATAACTCTAATGAGTTTCATAGAGTTTAGTACACCATTCAAAAGAAAAGTTTGGAATTGCTCATAATATTGAAAATTCTAAAGAACTTAAAGCAAAAGAATTTTAAGAAAAGTGTCATAAGTTGGAAAAATTTCATTTTGGCTTTGGCTTGGTCACGTTAAAGTAAGGTTGAAGAAAAGTAAGTGGAAAAATTTCTCCTACATTCTACATAGGATTTCCAAGCCCATCAGGACAAAATAGTCCTGGTAATAAATCTAGTAAATGTTGGTTGAAAGTGAACCATACTACAAAATGTTCTAAGGTAGTTGTTTCAATTAATTAGACTTTTAGTTTGACTTTCCAAAAAAGATTCAAGTGAAACAAGAGTTCTTAAAGTCTTAACAGGGATAGAAATCCCACCTCAGTTAGTAAGTGCATGCAATAGTGATGATAGAAAATGAACAAGTCATTTGAATCCACCCATTTTAGACGTTACTACCTAGATAGCAAATATTGAAAATAAAGTGAAATGGCTTGGGATGCTTCTTGCTTCACCCTTATTATTCCTTCCCTACTTTGAAATCTCATTAGTTTATCAAAAGCAAAGCTAGATGGTGTTTTAATTTATTTGGAAAGGAATCCCTACAAAGAGAGAAACATGTTCGTCTAGGTTAGAACATGAGTGCTTGGGGTTATGCCTTCAAGTACTATATATAGATTTACTTTCAAGGATGAGAATATTTCCAATGGGGGAAGAATGTAATAAAGTGACTCTATGATTTGAGTGCATGTATTTTTTAGACACATCTTAAATCAGACACTGTTTGGTAACTTGTGTGAATGGCCAAAGATCTCAAGACTATACTTAAGGATAGGTTCATGTGATCTCTAAAACAAGCAATCGACTAAGCCTAGTTGTTAATTCTCAAGGTTGAGAATCAAGAAGTCTTGGGTTCAATTCCTATCTTCTACATTTATGAATTCTCTAAAGAAGAGACTCCTTTTGTTGTAAAAACCATTCATGCAAAAACATCTAAATGCTCAAGTAAAGAAAAAACACGCACATGAAAGTTAAAATTATTTTATGGTCAATTTGAGAAGAAGTTGATGGAACCCTATAGGTCTCCTAGAAGAAGATGATCAACACAAGTTCTCCATGAGATCGTGCCTAGGGATCTGATACCAACACAACAAACTAAAGGCTATTAGGGCCACCACATGCTAGAAATATGACTCTTCTACAAAACTTATTCCTTTATATGTAGCTACTCTAATCAACCACAACCGTAACTAGAGTACATAGGTGCATGTGAAATCTTCACAACTCCTTTAATATCTTCCACTAGAGTATAATGGTGGTTGGTCTGATTTCTACCATTGCTTTGGCACCTTTCACTAGTGGTAGGTGTACTCCTCACTAGAGTTAAGTCTCTTTGGACTCAAGTTAACTCACATTAAGTTGAGTTAGAAGGCTTTAAAGATCTTTGGGCAAAAGTCTCTCCCCTTGCTCCTTATGGGGATTTGACCCAATAATTCTTCCTTCCCAATCTTGAGACTTAACAAATATTGTAACTAAATCACTTGTTCTAGAGACCACATGAAACTATGCTTAAGTTCTAGTCTTGAGATTTTGGCTAGCCATAGGAGTGACCAAACAATTTCCAATTTTAGGTCTATCTAAACTCGTCAAACACCCACATCATAAACCTCCTTTATTATATTTTAGAACTCTTTATGAATGTGCAAGAAAAAGAACACCACCCAATTCATATGGAAATTTTCGGCTACAATGACCTAGGAATAAAACTACCTAGGGATTCCATATGGCTTGTGTTGGAGGATTAGGGTGACTTGAAGGAACTTGAAGATGGTGCACTCAGGTTGGTAGTGGTTCGAGATTACATTTTCATTGCTAGAGTGCTTTAGAAACAAGGATTGCATTGCAAGTGTTACCAATAACTCAATAGTGTCCATGCCATCCTTTGATAGCTAAATGTAGTGCTATGCCTCATACAAGGTAGTAACATGCACTACAGAAACCATAGTTACTTTCCATGAGCTATGGGAGGTGGGAGTAGTGTCCATGGAGTGTGCAATGGCTATGGACTCTCGATGCACTACAATAGCAATCAAGTCCAACAATGCATGGGATAATATGCACTATTCATAAAGGTATAGGTTAATATGGTCACCCATAGTGGTAGGGAGTGGATGAGTGAGGGAGGAGCTTCCATGGAAAGTTTCAAGAAAGAAAAACACAAGATTAATGTAATGATGTGTACATGAGAGAAAAGCCGTGTTCTAAAAAAATAGGTTTTAAATGAAACATAAGGACAAATTTCATAAGAAAAAATCAATGGTGGAAAGATTAGCTGTAATCTAAAATATCTTGTGTAGGACACAAACATGTAGGCATGGATAGCTGAAGAATCCTTTATTAGATGAGCACTAAGCTAGCATGTCATCTCGTGATCAAAAGATCCCAATTTTAATCCATTGACCGAATCAAAATTATGTACTAAGGTTGGAGTTTTTCAATTGCAATGTTGTCGGCACATATTGTGCTAAAATCAAGTAGGATCCAAATGTAAATAGAAAAAACGCTAATGAATGTCCAACATTGATGTCTTCTAGTAACAATCATTTATAGGAGCCTACGGAAGATGCATTTTCTCTAACAATAAAAAATTTTCACAGAAAACTGCATTGAGAGTAGGAAGATAATCTAGTCGATTAACAAACATTCTTTTCATAGTAGCCCATGTTTATGAGGAACATAAAGTCTCATGGCAATTACTCTAGAGGTGCAATTTCTTGAATGCCATATGTGAGCTTAAAAGATGTAAATCTTGTAGCAAATTTTCATGTTGTAGGGTCCAAGAATTCTAGAGTCTCCTAGATTTATTTACTTATTATTGTTAAGAGAGTTTTGTTAAGTGCTTTGTACCAGCTCATTTCCACGTAGATAATATGGAATACTCTACTTCTGAAATGTGTTCCATGATTAGAAAGAAGCTCTAAATGTAATCTAAATCAAGGAAAAATGGGTTGAGTCACTAGTCAAGCGAACATAGGGGAAATTGTAGCCTCCATAGCCTAAGCTTCAGCCTCGCAGATATTTGTAAGTGCTTTGTACCAGCTCATTTCCACGTAGATAATATGGAATACTCTACTTCTGAAATGTGTTCCATGATTAGAAAGAAGCTCTAAATGTAATCTAAATCAAGGAAAAATGGGTTGAGTCACTAGTCAAGCGAACATAGGGGAAATTGTAGCCTCCATAGCCTAAGCTTCAGCCTCGCACATAGCATAGTAAGTAGAGGGTAAGATATAGAAATTATAAGAAGAGACTGGCAGTGTTGTGATCGGACCAATAATGTCTAATCCCCATTTCGAAAAAGGGTCGAGAGGCATGATTCGTTATAGGGGAAAATGTTGATCGGGTAATGGTTGTGCAGCTCGCTAACATGGATCACATGTTAACATCTATTGGTGAATATTTCCATGCACGTCAGGCCACCAAAGACCAATCTGTAAAACTTTCCTCCAAGTAAGGTTGTCCAAAAACTGACGTGCTTTCAAGTGGGAGTGATTCATAAATAAGAAGGATGATACTTTGTGTGTTTGGACACACGGGAGTAACGTTTTAGACTGATTATGATACTATATTTGGCCAATAATAACATAGAATCATTGATTCATTCGGCGAGTTTTTTGTAAGCGAGAAAGGATAAATATTTCCCATGATCAAAAAGCTATATAGTGTATCATAATAAGTATTCAACCAGTTCCATCGGATCACGAGATGATATGGTGTAACCATGTAGCTAGAAAGATCACAAAATGAATCATCATTATGGGTCAAAATCTCAAGAGAATCTAACCGACATAAAAAATCAACAATCACATGGGAAGAGCCACGGCCATGGATTACATCATAGTAAAATTCTTGTAATAGGATAACCTAGCAACCCAACCTGCCTACCTGATTGTTTTGTTTCATAGGTATATTCGGCAGGTTGTGGATGCGATTTGAAGATCAAGCCTGAAAATCACTCGATAACGATAATTAGTGAATTCTTTGCATGTGCCTCTCATTTATAAACATCTTGACTAATGCATGATAACATGCATGTTTATTTGTGAATGATTGCATGTGCTCATAACTCATAATGACTTGTCAACATGGATAAAAATGACTCATTTATACATCACTTGCTTAAAGATCGATTCCTCATACCATCAATTTGACTTCACCATTTGTAATTCCATAAGATACTACCAAGTACATTTGTATGCATACCATGCATCCTTCGTGCATATATGTATATGATTGTGTGCTGTGTTTTCATGCATGTGTGTAAAACGATATATTATTGCCTGTGGATATTGTGTCTATGCATGCATGCTTGTAGTGTGTGTATTGAGATATTGCCATGTATAGTAATATTCGTTATTATACATGTGGTATAGTTATGCAGGTAGTTGTATGTATATAAGTGCTGATGACAGGGTTAACAAACTTGAGGCTTATTTGCATTAATGACCTTGGCTGCCACTTAGGATAGACACAATATGCCATGGTACATGGCGAAGAAAGGTTTGTGGAGCATTGGGGGGTTTTTACTATTTTGGTAGTTCATTGTTGCGGGAAGAAGAAAGCGGATTTTTATAGAGAGTTTTTTCCACTTCCTGGATGGCAGAACATGAAGGGAAGGGGCTACCAAATTCCAAATGGAAGAGGAAGGCAATTTGGGTGGAATTGAAGGTTTGCCGACTCTCTTAGATCACAGAAAAGAAAAGGGATTGCCTTCATCGTTTATGGTGTGAAGGGTACCAATCGAAGTGGAGCCAATGCACAACAGAAGGAGTGAGACAAGGAGTGGCATGGCGAATGGAGCACCCGGGACACTTTTGATTCTGTGCTACATAGGAGCTCTTAAGAGGCATTAGGGGAAGTAGGTGGAAGGCACAAATGAAGGACTTGATATACAGATCGGGAAAGCTTACTTGAAGGGAAGATACAAAGGATGTTTTGATGCTTTGAAATGGCCAAGTTACGAACTCACGGCTATGTGGAACGTGCTGTCCAGAAAGGGATCGAAGCAGCGGGAAGAAAAAGAGAGAAGCGGGAGAGAACTCTAATAACTCAAAAGTGGGTTGCTGAATAATAAGGAGTGCTGGGAGATCGTTACTAGAGGTTCTACAAGAGGTCAATAGCCCTAAAGAGTGCCTTTCCTGCAGTTCACCTTTGTGCATTGAAGCGAAAGATCGAGCTATGACTGCAGCAAATGAATGGTGATTTATTAAGTATGGTGTAAACATAGAAAATATGCTAAAGCAACTAATCTGAAAGATATGATTGGGTAAGACTATCGTGAAAAATGAAGGCAGAAGAGCATTTGGCTAACTCAAACTGTCTTTTGGAAATTATTCCTAAACACGAACCAGTGGAAATCTTTTCTCCTTACGAGACAGCAACATATGATATATTATTGTTTCCCAAACGTTCTGATCCAAAAAATGAAGAATTATGCTAACGGTCGAACTTTCGTGAAGTCACTGTGCATCAAAGTTTAAGGTGCTTGAGATAACAAACAATTTTGTTTCAGGAGACTACCTTTGTGAACTAACTCCCAAGTTCAGTGCACTTACATTTTGGATATCAGTGGTAGGTTTCCATCCAGACCCTCAATTGAATCCTTTGGTAACTATTGTCCAAACAACTTTACTATCAGAAATCGAGGCTGATACAGAAGAAGATCCTATATCTGTGATTGCAGCTCGTGTCTACAACATAAATATAGAAGAAAATCCTATATGTGTGATTTCCTACAGCGTGTGTCTACAACAAGACTGTGACTTCTTTCCCTACATTCTGCCCATAGCAGTCCACGGTTTAACTTATGGCTTTAAGTTCCATTGCTGTATAGTGCAATATGGGTGGGACATGCATGCATTGATCATTGGGAGAAGCTGGAGAATGAAGGGAGCTTTTGAAGATGAACTAGCAGGTTATTGCTGATTCAGAAATGACGATGACAATAGCTATACCGTAAAAGACAAGAGATTGATGAACAACTCTAAGCAGCATTTCCGATCATAGCCATGGTCAACCCATATGTTTGGTATATTTTTGGCTCTTGCGCTTTACTCTGAATTCGATGTCTTGCATTATTGCATTTAATGATTGCGTTATGCTTATAATCAACTCATGTTATCCACCTAAATATATGTGTTGCTTGATATAGAACAGCGCATATCACTCTACCACTTTGATTCTCCTCACCTCATTACTGAACATCTTTGTGTGGCAATGTTAGATGATCTTCACATGTATCAAGTTTAATTGCATTGAAACATAAACAGAAACATGAAAAAGTGTTACAATTGCAATATAAACCTTGGGAAAAATTGACTCTTACGTCTTGGATTAATGCATTTGGGGTTTATTACTATTTAAAGAAATGTGTACTTTCAGTTACAATTCGTTTTCGATTCCTTGTTGAGTGTGCATCCTCAAAGGATACATAACCCAAAGACATCTCAACTAGCAGCAAAGAAGAGTCATAGGCATATAAGAAATCTGACAAGTTTTTGTTTTAGGAATACAACCAAAAAAACTTTTAATAGTTTGTTCTATGGAGATGCACAAAAATGTTGGAATAATGACGACATCATTTAGAATAATGAAAATTATGTAATAAATGGAAAACGATGAGGAAGGATATTTAGGTTAACTTACTTAAATATGCCTCTATTTGTTGTTGGTTTTTCATCTCTTTGGCCTTTTGTCATGGACTTCCTTAGAATTTCTGCACACTATACACATGTTTCAAATGCGATCTAAGCTACCCTTTTTTTCCCCTTACATTTGGTTAGTTCTTTATGAAATCAAGTTCATGATATTAGGGCAACCTCGAGCTCATCCTCAAAAGCTGTGATTTCTTTCTTTCCATGAGTGTTATCATTATCCCCAAAGTTGAGTTCTTTAGCTGTTCTATTTCTCCCTCCTTTTTGATGAGCCCAGTGATATACCTAGTGAACCCGACGTGAAAGGAGGGGGTGAGTAAATTGTAGAGCCGAGAACGCAGGATCTAGCACTTCAAACATGGAAGATCTCCTGGTTGAGTTCCTACTCTTTCAACAAGAGGATCGGCATCAAAAATCCGTATAGTCCCTTCATGAGCAAGTAGTAAAGCGATGCAGATTTTTCAGAGGGAAAAATCTATCTAAGTTCTCTAAAGAGTATGAACTTGAGGCAAAATACCTAAGTGTCGGTTTGACTCCGATGATGGATCTAGAGCTATCACTACAACAGATCGATGGTATATCGAGGTTTTTACCAAGGAAAATGAACGCGGCTTAATTTGCCGCGACACCGGTGTAAAGGTCTGTGTGCGCGTCGGTACCAAAGCATCGATATAAGCGTCGGTATATGCGTCGGTATAGGTGTCAATATATGCGTCGGTAATACCGACACCAATACCGAGGCTTTTGCTGGAGATACCGTTGCCTATACTATGGCCTGCTGGGTGTATCGACGGTTATTCCGATGACACTACTAGGAGTATCGTCGCGTATACTGACGACCATACCTGCGAAATTTTTTTTGGGCAGAGTGTTTTGTCTTTTGGTAGAGCAACATTACCATGATGTTGCTTAACAAAAAACAATACACTTTGCCCAAAAAAAACCGAGTACATGTGATGTGTACTCTAATGACAACCAAAATATGATTTCATGAAACAGAGTATTATTGGACACAAAAGAGATAATCAGAATGAGCAATGAACCATGTACAAAAGAAGTTATATATTTCAATAATGAAGCATGTAAGAGAGTATGGGAAACCACTGTCATATATGACGCTTTTACAAAATGTGGCAAAGCAATGTATTGCCATATGGAAATCAAATACAAAATATTGGTCTTCCACTGCCATACACATGCAAAGAACGTTCCATATCAACAGTCCTGCAACAAAGAAAATTAATGGAATGAGATAAATTTACATGAAAATTACAAACAACAAGTAAAAACCAAGTATATTAATTAATTACCTCATCGCAAATGCTCCCATGAAACTACCACACCGCGTCCCTCCAAGTCCTACAATAGTGCAGACAACCCATGACTATATCCGTAAGACTTCTCCATTCGTGTTGGAGGAGGACCCATTGCCAGCTCCTGAAACAAATATAAAAAGATTAGAGAAACATATATGAGAAATTTAACACAAATAAACTCAATAAATGAAATGGTACTTACAAACTCATGACGCATCGTGTCATATCTGCCGCTACCCAAATGTGACGGTCCAATCGTGTCTAGACGTGTGGTTGCAGCATTTCGCTGGTGGCGATATCGATCAAGAGTCTGCTGCTACTCGTCACGAATCATGTCCCACTCCTCAACATCTAACCATACAGGCTTTGCTAAGCCTTCTCTAAATGCATCACAAGCCTCGGATCATCGATGTGACATGACCTCACGTGCGGTGTGCAGAATCCACTCTCAACTGACAATCGGCTATCCATCGACTGGTCGGAACTCTTGACAAATCGTCTCTTCACTCCATTTCAGCATGATGGAGTGTCCAAACTGGATGGAGCAAAGCTGTCGTATGCGTGCACGCATTGCTTTGCAGCCGCATCTATCACTGGAGCTCCATCTCCGATACTATACACCTTGAATTCATCATGGTCATGAGCACCCCAAGGTGTACGTGGTGCACTACATGGTGTACTGCGTGGCATACCTACATATGAGGTACTCGTCCTAGGAGTAGAAGCGGGCGACACAATGCCGTCGCACTGCCTCCAAAACAACCGCCTCCTCCACCTCGAAACCTACCTATAGATCCACTCCTAGAACCTCCTGCTCCAGAGCGTGACCTCGATCTATGTGACGGGCCAGACCCTGTATCGCGCTCAGGTGTCAAACGCACATGTCTACTAGTAGACCCAGTAGGAGGTGGCTGCAAAGATGGTCATGGTGGAGTCACAAATCTAGGAGACATACCTCCTATGGGAGTAGCACCACCCGCAAGAGTGACACCGGCAGGAGTGACACAGGCGGGAGTGACATCGGCGGGAGTGAGGCCAGCGGGAGTGAGGCCGGCAGGAGTAAGGCCGCCAAGAGTGAGGCCCGGAGGAGTGCTACCACGAGCGATCCAATACTGTGATGCAGCGACCATATACGCATGAGGAACCTGAGAGATGAACTCGAAAAACAGCTCCTCTATCATGGAATATGGAGTGACTGGAGGACTGTCTCCCATCGTGCTCTGTAATAAAAGAACTCAAATAATTAGCATGCAATAAGAAAAATAATATAGGGAATAAACAAAAAAAAAACCAAAAATTAGTACGTAGAAGTATTTTATTCAAAAGTCCTCTATTCTAGCATCCTCTTGAAGATCTGATGCACCGAGAATATCTATCTCTATATTGATGGCTTCTAAATCGCTTGCTATGCTATTTTCCTCCTGATCATCGTCTATTGCTTCGTTTTCTCGAACAATGACCTCTTCTTCAATAACCTCTTCTTCTCGAACAATGATCTCTTCCTCCTCAACTATCAAACGAATCTCTGAGTCCACTAGAGATGGACTTTCTTCTACATCTATGTTTTCAAAAATTTATCTATGTCTTGTAAAACAAATAGCCACTCTGGGTCTTTTGAATCTAGTATAAAAACAACTTGCTCACAGTGTTTGGGAAGTACAAATGTATCCCTTTCATCTGTCCATAATCTTGTGTAGTTGACTTGAAGCAAACCGCTCTTATCCCGTCTCACTCTTGCGTTTCTTCCAAAGGTGACTACTTTGAACCATTTCACGTCAAAAGCAAAGTAATCAAACTTTCTGAAAGATAGTTTCAAGATGTCTTGAATCACACCACAATAATCTAACTCGCCTTCTAGAGCATTATCATCTCTTGCACTTGCTCTACTTTTTTGCAAAAAATTCACCATCACTCCACTATCAAAAGTAGACCTATTTTGATCGATTCATGCGATTCAAAAGTGTCGTCCATGAGACCATAGTGCACCGCATTTAACATACTCCCAATCACATCCTTTTGCGAGTTCTTCTTCGTCTTCAGAGATATCTTCACCCGTTGCCTTTGGTTGTAAAACCGCTGCATCTAGCCATCTGCTCGTTGGAAAAGGTGGGAGAGGTCAAAGATTTTCTAGAAGAGGCAAAAATCGAGTGGAACGATTTCTTCGAAACTGAGCTCTTTCCTTTGTGTTAGTTTCCTTGGCAAGTTCATACCTTTCTAACCACTTTTGCATAGGCTGAGAGTTAACTATGCAAAACTTCATTGCCTTCTCTCTAAAAGCTGCATCCATTTTTCTTTGCAATCCTTTACCTTGTGGTTCATCGCCTACGAGACGAACATCTTCATCATCGCTCCATAAGCGAGGCATTTCGGGATCCGATATAGGTAGAAACTCAGTTATGAATACAAGAGATTCTTGTACAAGCCATCCCTCGGCCATGCTACCCTCTGGACGTGCTCTCTGTCGAACAAACCCTTTTAATGTCTTCATAAAGCGCTCTAAGAAGAACATCCATCGACTATGGACAGTTCCTGCTATTGCAACTTCATCTACTACATGAACCAGTAAATGAAGTTGAATAGTGAGAATACTTGTGGGAAAGTATTTCTCTACCATACAAACAACCTCGATAGCATTGAGTTTCACACTCTCTATGCTATCTCTATTTATCTCTTTAGAAGATATCCACCGTACTAAAGAACTAATTTTATAAATGGTTTTTTGCACATCCTCTGAAAGACAATCTTTTAGGGCTACAGGAAGCACAAACTGTAAAAACTTGTGCCAATCCTGAGACTTGAGTCCTGCAAGATCGTCGTTTCGTGTGAAAGCAGTCTTCAGACATCTCATGCATCAAATAGGTGTACGAAACTCTGAAATTGTTTTCTTCACTTGTTGCTCTTCCATCCTACGAAGCACCCAAGGAGCTCTTGGTAACGATACTCTTTCGTTGGGCTTAGTAATTGCCTACAACTCTGGCATATGACCTCGCTCTTCTAAGTCGTCCCTTTGTGCTTTGCTTTCTTTCTTTCCGATCAAAGTTTTCCAAAGAATCTCTCCCACATTCTTGAAAATATGCATCGGGTCTACCAAATGATTGATCACCAATTCACTCCAATAAGGGAGTTCATGAAAAATGGACAACCGTTTCATGCCAACAACTGGATTTTTTGAATCGCACAGTTGTTTCCAATCGCTAGCTTTCATTTGGTGTTGCGCTTGTCGACCAATTTGTCCTTCACGTAAAACATGCCCATCACTCAAATATCTATGATGTCCTTCATAGACAGTTTTACGTAGTGCTTCGGAATAGCGTGCTTCGAGCCGTGGTCCGCATAAAGGACAACCATGGTAACCCGAAATCGATAAACCTGAACATTCACCATAACCAGGCCAATCATGCATTGTCCACATATGTATGCCTTGCACTCGCACGTCTCGTCTTCTTATAGGTTGAGACATGTCACACACATTAATCCCATCCCATAAAATGTGCAGTTCTTCCACAAATGGTGCAAGATATACATCCATGTTTTTTACCTTATACTTACCTGGTACAATAAGAGCTGATAATAAATGACCTTTCTTTGTGGCCAACCATGGTGGGATATTATAATTGACCAAACATACAGGCCATGTCCTCCATGAAGAACTACGTAATCCAAATGGATTCACTCCATCCATAGCTAGGCTTGGACATATGGACCGAGGCTCACTAGCAAACTCTGGCCACTTACTATCTATGTGCTTCCAAGCATCAGAGTCAGCTGGCACTCACATTACATTATCTGTAGACCTGCTCTTTGTATGCCATGACATTAACTCAGCTATAGATTTGCATCTAAACATGTTCTTAATTCATGGAATGATAGGAAAGTAGCGAAGAACCTTTGCGGGGATTGCTTCGCTTATAACGTCTTCTCTAAATCTATTTGCTCCACACTTTGGACATACGTGGAGATGCTGATTCTCATTCCGAAAGAGAATGCAATCATTCGGACAAGCATGAATTTTAGTATAATACATTCCAATGGACTGTAAAAGTTTTTTCGCATCTCCACGTGTTGGAGGCATTTCATTGCCCTCTGGCAAAAATTGATCTTTAAGAAGCCTGCAATAAGCAATTAAAATGATATTAGTAAATGAAGTTATTGTGATACAAAAATGAAAGCCAATTTGTTCTCCACTTACCTGAACTATTCAATGACACTACTATCTGACCATCCATAAATGAATTGCAGATTGAGCATCGCGAGTGAAGCACATAGTACAGATATCTTTGCTCCATTGTAAAGTGGTAACACAAGCTAATCTTTTCATATTCTTGATCAACTTCTGATCGTGGAATTTATGTTGTATCCATGAAACTCTCGACACCTTCTTCACCATCATGATCTTTGTCCATCTCATAAAATGCTTCAAGCATCTCTTCCATAGTGCTTGCTTGTACGTCTAACTCCTTTTTTGCTCTCTTTTTTCCACGAGAGGTTACTGGTGCAATGTCGTTTGGGTCCATCTGCTCACCTCGGGAACCATGCGAATGATAGCATAGGCTTTCCAGTCGACTCCTATCAAAGGATCCATAATCTCTAACATGTGCAGTACAAATCCGTCGTTTCCAATAAATTTGATACTTGCACTGTGTGCAAGGACATGTCATTCTCTCTTCAGGATCCAAAGAAGCCATCTCCTATAATATGGACATTTTAGAACATTTGTTTTTTTTATTAAACCTAAAAATCTAACTCTTAAAGACTTAAATCTGAAATACTAAACCTAAATACTTAAATACCTAAAAAAACTTAAAACCCTAATTTTAAAACCCTAATCTATATAGCTATCCTATTTTATCTATATATTCGGATTTTTTCTTAATTGATCCTATTTTATATATATATTTATTTATTTATTCAGATTTTTTTCCTCTTAATGAAGTTATATGTATGCCTAAACCCTAAAACCTTAATTTTAAAGATCTAGACCTAAATTATGTATATTTCTATACACATGTGTATATACATGTATATACATATTATATGTGTCTGTGTATGTGTGTATATATATTATGTAGGTGTTAAAAATGTAAAACCCTAATCCAAATGACCTAGAACTAAAACATGTATATATATGTATGCATGTGTATATATATGTGTATATGTATATATATGTAAATATAGATAGGTATATAAGTATGTGTGTTTGTGTATTGTATATATATTCACTCTATTTAAAATGATTAAATTTAAATCTATTTTTATATATATAATCATATATATTTCAGTTATTTATTTAAAATACTAGTTCTTATCATAAAACCCTATCTATATAATTATCCTACCTTATATATATATATTTATTTCTATATTCAAATTTTTTCCTTACTTAATCCTATTTTTATATATTTAATTACAAATATTTAATTACAAATATTTAATTAAATTATTTAAAATGCTAGTTCTTTTTATATTTATATATGTATATAATTATCTTATTTTTTATATATATATTTATTTATATATTCAGATTTTTTCTGTACCTAGTTTTATTTTTCTATATTTAATTTTATATATCTTATTATATATATTTAATTGAATTATTTAAAACACTAGTTCTTTTTATATGTATTTATGTATATAATTATCTTATTTTATATATATATTTATTTATATTTTGAGATTTTTTTTGCTTACGTAATCCTATTTTTATATATTTAGTTTTATGTATTTAATTATAAATATTTAATTAAATTATTTAAAACACTAGTTCTTTTTATATTTATTTATGTATATAATTATCTTATTGTATATATATATTTATTATATTTTCAGATTTTTTTTGCTTACGTAATCCTATTTTTATATATATAATTTTATATATTTAATTATATATATTTAATTAAAACCCTAAACTTAAAATTCTAGATCTGAGATACTAAACCCTAATCTTAAATATATAGACCTAAAATATGTATATATGTTATCTACGTATTAAAACCCTAAAACCCTAATTAGAAAGACTTAGACTTAAATCGAAAATGCTAAATCCTAAAACCCTAATCTTAAATATCTAGACCTAAAATATGTATATTTTTGTATACATATGTATATACATGTATATATGTATTATATGTGCATGTGTATGTGTCCATATATGTTATGTAGGTGTTAAAACCCTAAAACCCTAATCTTAAAGATTTAAATCTAAAATATGTATATTTTTGTATGCATGTGTATCTACATGTATGTATGTATTATATGTATATGTGTGTTTGTGTATATATGTTATCTACGTATTAAAACCCTACAACCCTAATTAGAAAGACTTAGACTTAAATCTTAAATACTAAACCCTAAAACCCTAATCTCAAATATCTAGACCTAAACTATGTATATTTTTGTATACATGTGTATATACATGTATCTATGTATTATCTGTGCATGTGTATGTGTGCATATATGTTATGTAGGTGTTAAAACCCTAAAATCCTAATCTTAAAGATTTAAATCTAAAATATGTATATTTTTGTATGCATGTGTATCTACATGTATGTATGTATTATATGTATATGTGTGTTTGTGTATATATGTTATCTACGTATTAAAACCCTACAACCGTAATTAGAAAGACTTAGACTTAAATCTGAAATACTAAACCCTAAAACCCTAATCTTAAATATCTAGACCTAAAATCTGTATCTTCTTTTATACATGTGTATATACATGTATATATGTATTATATGTGCATGTGTATGTTTGCATATATGTTATGTAGGTGTTAAAACCCTAAAACCCTAATCTTAAAGATTTAAATCTAAAATATGTATATTTTTGTATGCATGTGTATCTACATGTACGTATGTATTATATGTATATGTGTGTTTGTGTATATATGTTATCTACGTATTAAAATCCTAAAACCCTGATCAAAAAGACTTAGACTTAAATCTGAATACTAAACCCTAAAACCTTTATCTCTTTAGAAGATATCCACCGTACTAAAGAACTAATTTTATAAATGGTTTTTCGTACATCCTCTGAAAGACAATCTTTTAGGGCTTCAGGGAGCACAAACTATAAAAACTTGTGCCAATCATGAGACTTGAGTCCTGCAAGATCGTCATTTCGTGTGAAAGCAGTCTTGAGACATCTCATGCATCTAGTAGGTGTACGAAACTCTGAAATTGTTTTCTTCACTTGTTGCTCTTCCATCCTGCGAAGCACCCAGGGAGCTCTTGGTAACGATACTGCTCCGTTGGGCTTAGTAATTGCCCACAACTCTCGCATACGAACTCGCTCTTCTAAGTCGTCCCTTTGTGCTTTGCTTTCTTTCTTTCCGATCAAAGTTTTCCAAAGCATCTCTCCCACATTCTTGAAAATATGCATCGGGTTTACCAAATGATTGATCACCAATTCACTCCAATAAAGGATTTCATAAAAAATGGACAACGTTTCATGCCAGCAACTGGATTTTCTGAATGCCACAATTGTTTCGAATTGCTAGCTTTCATTTCGTGTTGCGGTTGTTGACCAATTTGTCCTTCACGTAAAACATGCCCATCAGGTAAATATCTATGACGTCCTTCATAGACAGTTTTACGTAGTGCTTTGGAATAGCGTGCTTGGAGTCGTGGTCGGCATAAAGGACAAGCATGGTAACCCGAAATCGATAAACCTGAACATTCACCATAACCAGACCAATCATGCATTGTCCACATAAGTATGCCTTGCACTCGCACATCTCGTCTTCTTATAGGTTGAGACATGTCACGCACAGTGATCCCATCCCATAAAATGCGCACTTCTTCCACAAGTGGTGCAAGATATACATCCATGTTGTTTACCTTATACTTACCTGGTACAATAAGAGCTAATAATAAATTACCTTTCTTTGTGGCCAACCATGGTGCGATATTATAATTGACAAAACATACAGGCCATGTGCTCCATGAAGAACTGCGTAATCCAAATGGATTCACTCCATCCATAGCTAGGCCTAGACATATGGACCGAGGCTCACTAGCAGACTCAGGCCACTTACTATCTATGTGCTTCCAAGCATCAGAGTCAGCTGGCACTCGCATTACATTATCTGTAGACCTGCTCTTTGTATGCCATGACATTAACTCAGCTATAGATTTGCATCTAAACATGTTCTTAATTCGTGGAATGATAGGAAAGTGGCGTAGAACCTTTGCGGGGATTGCTTCGCCTATAACGTCTTCTCTAAATCTATTTGCTCCACACTTTGGACATACGTGGAGACGCTCATTCTCATTCCGAAAGAGAATGCAATCATTCGGACAAGCATATATTTTAGTATAATCCATTCCACTGGACTGTAAAAGTTTTTTCGCATCTCCACGTGTTGGAGGCATGTCATTGCCCTCGGGCAAAATTTGATCTTTAAGAAGCCTGCAATAAGCAATTAAAATGATCTTAGTAAATAAAGTTATTGTGATACAACAATGAAAGCCAATTTGTTCTCCACTTACCTGAAAAATTCAGTGACACTACTATCTGACCATCCATAAATGGATTGCAGATTGAGCATCGTGAGTGAAGCACGTAGTACAGATATCTTTTCTCCAATGTAAAGTGGTAAACGAGCTAATCTTCGCATGTTTTCATATTCTTCATCAACTTCTGATCGTGGAATTTCTGTTGTGTCCATGAAACTCTTGACACCTTCCTCACCATCATGATCTTCGTCCATCTCATAAAATGCTTCAAGCATCTCTTCCATATGTTCATTTTGTGTAATATTATTAGTGCTTGCTTCTACGTCTAAGTGCTTTTTTGCTCTCTTTTGTCCACGAGAGGTTACTGGTGCAATGTCGTTTGGGTCCATCTGCTCACTTGGGGGACCATGTGAATGATAGCGTAGGTTTTCCGGTCGACTCCTAGCAAAGGATCCATACTCTCTAACATGTGCAGTACAAATCCGTCGTTTCTGATAAATTTGATACTTGCACTGTGTGCAAGGACATGCCATTCTCTCTTCAGGATCCAAAGAAGCCATCTGCTACAATATGGACATTTTAGAACATTTTAGAACATTTGTTTTTTTATTAAACCTAAAAATCTAACTCTAAAGACCTAAATACTTAAATACCTAAAAAAACTTAAAACCCTAGTTTTAAAACCCTAATCTATATAGCTATCCTATTTTATCTATATATTCGGATTTTTTCTTGATTGATCCTATTATATATATATATATATATATATTCAGATTTTTTCCTCTTAATTAAGTTAGATGTATGCCTAAACCCTAAAATCCTACTTTTAAAGATCTAGACCTAAATTATGTATATTTCTATACACATGTGTATATACATGTATATATGTATTATATGTGTATGTGTATGTGTGTATATATGTTATGTACGTGTTAAAACCCTAGAGCCCTAATCCAAATGACCTAGAACTAAAACATGTATATATATATATATATATATATATATATATATATATATATATATATATATATATATATATATATATATATATATATATATATATATATATGCATGTGTATATATATATGTGTATATGTATATATATGTGAATATAGATAGGTATATAAGTATGTGTGTTTGTGTATTGTATATATATTCACTCTATTTAAAATGATTAAATTTAAACCTATTTTTATATATTTAATCATATATATTTCATTTATCTATTTAAAATACTAGTTCTTATCATATTTTATTATCTATATAATTATCCTACCTTATATATATATTTATTTATATATTCAGATTTTTTCTTTACTTAACTATATTTAATTATATATATTTAATTAAATAATTGAAAACACTAGTTCTTTTTATATTTATTTATCTATATAATTATCTTATTTTATATATATATTTAGTTTTATATTCAGATATATTTTGTTACGTAATCCTATTTTTATATATTTAATTTTATATATTTAATTTTATATATTTAACTATATATATTTAATTAAATTATATAAAACACTAGTTCTTTTTATATTTATTTATGTATATAATTATCTTATTTTATATATATATATGTATTTATATATTCAATTTTTTTTTCTTACGTAATCCTAATTTTATATAATTTATTTTATATATTTAATTATACATATTTAATTAAATTATTTAAAACACTAGTTCTTTTTATATTTATTTATGTATATCATTATCTTATTTTATATATATATTCAGATTTTTTTCCTTACGTAATCCTAATTTTATATATTTAATTATAAGTATTTAATCAAATTATTTAAAACACTAGTTATTTTTATATTTATTTATGTATATAATTATCTTATTTTATATATGTATTTATTTATATATTCAGATTTTTTTTCCTTACATAATCCTATTTTTATATATTTAATTTTATATATTTAACTATATATATTTAATTAAAACCCTAATCTTAAAATTCTAGATCTGAAATACTAAACCCTAAAACCCTAATCTTAAATATGTAGACCTAAAATATGTATATTTTTGTATACATGTGTATATACATGTATATATGTATTACATGTGCATGTGTATGTGTGCATATATCTTATGTAGGTGTTATAACCCTAAAACCCTAATCTTAAAGATTTAAATCTAAAATATGTATATTTTTGTATGCATGTGTTTCTACATGTATGTATGTATTATATGTATATGTGTGTTTGTGTATATATGTTATCTACGTATTAAAATCCTAAAACCCTAATTAGAAAGACTTAGACTTAAATCTGAAATACTAAACCCTAAAACCCTAATCTTAAATATGTAGACCGAAATTATGTATATTTCTGTATACATGTGTATATACATGTATATATGTATTACATGTGCATGTGTATGTGTGCATATATCTTATGTAGGTGTTATAACCCTAAAACCCTAATCTTAAAGATTTAAATCTAAAATATGTATATTTTTGTATGCATGTGTATCTACATGTATGTATGTATTATATGTATATGTGTGTTTGTGTATGTATGTTATCTACGTATTAAAATCCTAAAACCCTAATCAGAAAAACTTAGACTCAAATCTGAAATACTAAACCCTAAAACCCTAATCTTAAATATCTAGACCTAAAATATGTATATTTTTGTATACATGTATATATGTATTATATGTGCATGTGTTTGTGTGCATATATGTTATGTAGGTGTTATAACCCTAAAACCCTAAATTTAAAGATTTAAATCTAAAATATGTATTTTTTTTTATGCATGTGTATCTACATGTATGTATGTATTTTATGTATATATGTGCTTGTGTATATATGCTATCTACATATCAAAATCCTAAAACCCTAATCAGAAAGACTTAGACTTAAATCTGAAATACTAAACACTAAAACCCTAATCTTAAATATCTAGACCTAAAATATGTATATTCTTGTATACATGTGTATATACATGTATATATGTATTACATGTGTATGTGTATGTGTGCATATATGTTATGTAGGTGTTATAACCCTAAAACCCTAATCTTAAAGATTTAAATCTAAAATATGTATATTTTTGTATGCATGTGTATGTACATGTATGTATGTATTATATGTATATGTGTGTTTGTGTATATATGTTATCTACATATTAAAATCCTAAAACCCTAATCAGAAAGACTTAGACTTAAATGTGAAATACTAAACCCTAAAACCCTAATCTTAAATATCTAGACCTAAAATATGTATATTCTTGTATACATGTGTATATACATGTATATATGTATTACATGTGTATGTGTATGTGTGCATATATGTTATGTAGGTGTTATAACCCTAAAACCCTAATCTTAAAGATTTAAATCTAAAATATGTATATTTTTGTATGCATGTGTATCTACATGTATGTATGTACTATATGTATATGTGTGTTTGTGTATATATGTTATCTACGTATTAAAATCCTAAAACCCTAATCAAAAAGACTTAGACTTAAATCTGAAATACTAAACCCTAAAACCCTAATCTTAAATATCTAGACATAAAATATGTATATTTCTGTATACATGTGTATATGCATGTATATATATGTATTATATGTGCATGTGTATGTGTGCATATATGTTATGTAGGTGTTAAAACCCTAAAACCCTAATCTTAAAGATTTAACCCTAAAACCCTAATCCTATTTTTATATATTTGATGTAAAAAAAAAACTTCAAAATAAAAATAGGATTATATGTGTGTAGGTATGCATGTGTGTATATATGTGTGTGTATGTATGCATGTGTACATGTGTGTGTGTATGTATACATGTGTATACATGTGTGTGTATGTGTATGTGTGTGTATGTAGGCATGCATGTGTGTGCATGTGTGTGTACGTGTGTGTATGTATGCATGCATGTATGTGTATGTGTGTGTATGTGTATGCATGTGTATACATGTGTGTGTATGTATACATGCATGTTTGTATATGTGTGTATGTATGCATGTGTGTATATATGTGTGTATGCATGCATGCCGGTATATGTGTGTGTATGTATGCATGCATGTGTGTATATGTGTGTATATATGCATGTGTGTATGTATGTGTGTATATGTGTGTGTGTATGTCTATGTATGCATATGTGTATATATGTGTGTGTATGTATGTGTGTATGCATGTGTGTGTATGTATGCATGTGTGTAAATTTATGTGTGTGTATGCATGCATATGTGTATATGTGTGTGTGTATGTAAGCATGCATGTGTGTATAGGTGTGTGTATGTAAGCATGCATGTGTGTACATGTATGTGTGTATGTATGCATGTGTAAATTAATGTGTATCTTCCTTTCTCTTCTCTCTCTCTTTCTTTCTCACTCTCTCTGTCTCTCTCTCTTTCTCTCTCTTTCTCTCTCTCTCTCTCTCTCTCTCTCTCTCTCTCTCTCTCTCTCTCTCTCTCTCTCTCTCTCTCTCTCTCTCTCTCTCTCTCTCTCCTTCTCTCTCTATCAATAGCGAATAAAAGAATCACTTACAAGTATGTCCCTCTTTGAATCCTTGTCATCAAAGCGTAATGTAGGTCGTCTCTCATCCAATTCCAATCAATCGACTCCAAAGAACTTCTGCAAAATCAACGAAAAGAGAAATTAGAAACCCTAAAGCATAGAGAAACACAAATGCTAATAGTACGCGTAGCACTTACCAAGATGTGAGATGTAAGCTGAGAGAGAGTGTGTGTGTGTGTAGAGAGAGAGATCTGTGTGTGTGTGTGTGCACAAGACAATGCAGGTCCGCGCGCGCAAGTTCGACTGTAGACCGACAGTACTCAAACACGCGCAAAAATGTGAAGTTTTGCTCTCAGGTTCGCGGTATGTTTAAAAATCACCGCCGGTATAGGCACCGGTATGGACGTCGGTATACGCATCGATAGTTGCCAGTAAATTACTGATGCTTATACCGACACTCATACGGATGCCTATATCGACGCCTATACCAACGGTTATACCGGCGGCTGCGGGCCACACCGACGATCCGTTTAAAACGGTCATACCGACAGTCACTTGACAGTCGATATCTCTTAGTGAGATTTTCGGAGGGCTATACCAACGCCGACTATGACCGTCGGTATATGCAGCGTCGGTATGCCCCTCATATGTTGTAGTGTTACTAATTATTTGGTGGTTAATGCCCAAATATGGTGGAATGTTTTGCGGCACAACACCAATCACCCCACCACATGGATTGCATTTCAAGAAAAGATCAAAGAGTTCCTCCTTCCTCCTTAGTTCCACTTACATGCTCATTAGTCATGGACAGCTTTTGGATGGAAAGATGGAGATAGTGTGTCTACCTACACTGAACATTTTTGGAAATGACTATTACTTATTCGTTTGCCTCAAATGAATCCTAAAGATACCTTGCAACGGAAGTGTGAAGATGGTTTCGAGATTGGAATCCAAGCTAAGCTCAACAAACTACGTGCCTTGACTCTCTATGAAGCCATTGTTTTGCACATGATGTTGAGAAGGAGTTTCAATTGTTTACCAAGTCCATTCGCTTACAACAAACACATCAATGACAACCACCAATCAAGCCAAATTTTCCTTTGAAGCATCTTTTCACTACTTTGTCTTCCTCTTATTTTAAGCAACCACATACTTTTCAATGCCCACATACTTTTAATTGCCCTCCTCAACCCAATTTCGCACATGTACCCAAGACAACCCCCTTACAAACTACCGAATCTCCAAAGCTTCAAACTAAGACAATGGATGCTCAACAAAAGAGGTCTCGTATCACTTGTTGGAATTGTGTTAAGTTTGGTCATACTAAAGCCAAAATGTAGGTTCCGCACTAATGATGTGAAGTCTATCGGATCTCAACTACACAACATGGAGGTCTTTCTTGAAGACATTAAATCTGATTAGACAAAAGAAACACATGAAAAAGATCTAAGTACCTTGGGTAATGCAATTTCTATTCATTCTTTACTTTGTATGCAAGGTACTATTAGTGTTAAAGTTGTTAATATTTTACATGATGATGGTAGCTCGTATGATTTTGTTTGTTATACATTAGTGCAAGATTTTCAATTACATGCACTTCCTTCTATGTGAAAAGTTAAGGCTGCATTTCCAGGAAATAGATATAATGTTACAAGTGAAGTGCATAATGTTCAGATTTGTATAGGTTCATATGTAGATGAATGCACATTCTTAATTTCTCCTTTGTAGTCCCATGATGTTATACATGGTATGCCTTTTCATCATCACTATAAACCATGCATTGATTATCATAAACACATAATGAGTTTAAAGTTTAACAATCAAGATATTTCTTTGTCTAAAATACATGAATTCCAACCATTTCCATGAACGAGTCATAATCAAACCAAATGTGCATTTAAAAAAGGCCACAATTCATGTATTGTTTTTGTCAATAACATAGTTGATTATACACATACAGTTCCTAATGCACATAAATCGTTTATGGCTTCTTATAAGGATTGGTTTATAACTAACTTTCCTTATAAACTACCACCTTCTAAGGGATATGTTAACCATAGTATAGACTTCATTCCTAGTAGTTATCCTCCACATAAAGCACCTTATAGGCATGGACCTTTACATCAACAAGAAATAGCTAATCAAGTTAAGGATCTACTCCACAAACGACTTATAAGGCCTAGTTTGTCTCCCTCTAGAGCACATGTTCTTTTAGTAGAGAAGAAGAACAAGTCTTATAGGATGTGCGTTGAATAAAGAATGCTCAAAAGGATCAAAATTAAAAATAGATACCCTATTCTCATGATAGGTGATTTGCTAGATAGACTTCCTGCACCACGTGTCTTTAGTAAAATTAATCTTAAATCTAGGTGTCATCACATATGAATGATACAAAATGACATTTATAGGACTGCCTTTCGAGCTCACACTCGTCATTCTGAATTCATGGTAATGCCTTTTGGGCTCACCAATGCACCTACTACATTTGCACGTATGATGAATAAACTCTTTCTTTATTACCATGATGTTGTTCTTATTTTCTTTGATGATACAATTGTGTATAGTGAGAATGACAATGACCATGAAAATCACTTAACAACTATTTTTAATTTTTTACACAAAAATGAGTTATGCCAATTCTAAAAAGAGTTATTTCTTCCAAAAGGAATTAGAGTATCTAGCACATATTTTATATAGTCAAGGCATTTATGTAGCTCCAAAGAACATAAAAGTGATTGAAGAATGGCATGTATCTCAATCTGTGAATGATGTACACTCTTTTCTAGGGTTAGCTAGTTTTTATAGGAAGTTTCTAAAAGGTTTCTCTTATTTAGCACTTCCAATCACATTATTATTGAAGAAAAAGTTAAAATTGGCATGTGGATTAGCACAACAACAATCTTTTGAAGAACTCAAACATGCACTTTCTCATGCACCTATTTTACAGTTAACAGATTTTGCACAACCTTTCCATGTAGTTATGGATGTTACTCATCTAGGTATAGGTGTTATATTAATGCAAAATGATCATCCCGTTGCATTTGAAAGTACAAAACTTAAACCTTCAATATCAACCTCCGAAAGCTAAATTTGTAGTCAATGCCCTTAGTTTATTCCCATTCTTAGAAAGAAGTATTGTTTCAATCAATAATATTTCTGAAATTCATATTCATTCATTTTATGAAATAATTCTTACTTATGCATCTGATTTATATTTTTCACAAACATGGAATGCTTTCAAAAACTATACAATATTTACTGAGGAACACTACAATTTTCATAATAGGTTCTTGTAGTTCCAACACATGTTATGCACCACAAAAGGTTTTGAAGAATTTTTTATGAAAGAGATGCATGAACTAGTGTATATCAGTCATAAAGGCATACAAAGTAGTAATCTATGTGTAACAAATTTTTCTTTCGGTTGCATATGGAAAAGCATATTGCACAGTATGTTTCCCATTGCATTGTCTATCAACATGTGAAAACGACATCATGGTAAAGCATTTGGATATTAATGCCACTTTGCATACCTAATGGACAATGGGAACAAATTTCTATGGGTTTTATTACTCGTCTTTCTACAACTTCATCTCATAATGATATGAGTTGGACAATTGTTCATAGGTTTAGTAAACAAGCATTTTTCATTCCTTGTAAAACCACTCTTTCTCCACCTCAAATTGCTAAGTTATTTATTAAATTTATTTTTCCAGATGTTCATTTTCGTAATCACTTTTGGATTGCATTATTTCAAAATTTAGGTTCGAAAATAGACTTTAGCTCTACATTTCATCTTGAAAGTAATGGGAAAAGTGAAGCTATAAATTATACTATTTTGGATTTATTACATTGTTATTCTTCGGATAATCCAAGTAATTGTGATGAAAAACATCCTTTACTATACTTTGCATATAATAATACAACACATACCACTATTGGATGTGCACCATATGAAATTGTTTTTGGTGAAACGCTTCCCACTCCCATGACTCTCACTCAAAGTAATATACCTATGGCTCGTTCTTTTGCAAAAGATCATATTTCTACCGTTCATGAAGCTCTGAGCACATTAAAATGAGTCAAGAATGTTACATGCATAATGTTAATAAGAAATGAGTAGCTAAATACTTTATTGGAAATGAATTTGTATGGTTATTAATAATTAAAAGATGTTTGAAAAATATTTCACACCAGTTGAGGGCTAAACTTGCACTAGGTTATTATGGATCTTTCTGTATTCTTCATAATATTAATGAGAATGCTTTAAAACTATAGATACCTTCTCATTGGAATATACATAATTATTTTCATATTACTTTATTCAAATATTTGAAAGGAACATTACCACTCACTCCTATTTTAGATGATCCTCCTTTACTTGAAGAGGATGTTGAAATTTTAGTTCTAGAGAAAATACTTGATTATGATGTTATTACTACACCCACAGGTAACCAATCATAGATATTTAGTTAAATATAAAAATCACTCCCTTGAAGAATCTCAATGGATTCATAAAACATCACTAACTCCACACTATGATCATTTGATTTTTGCATATCATTCACAATCACATTAAATTCGAGTTTTCCAATTCCATGCATATGTTTTTACTCCTAAAGAAGCCTTCCTTGGTTTTTTTTCTTGAGTTGCAAATATCTTGAGTGAATGAAGCCCAATGCAAGACTTTGCTCATAATTGATTTCCATGAGTGTCTTTGATGGCATCACGTTCATAGAGCTTTACATCATGAGACTTTTGAAACCATCCTAGAGTTTCATCCTACTTAGGATATGTCATGATGAACTCTTTTAGAACTTTTTATTTAATTAACTATCTCTAAGTATGTCTTATAATTAGAGTAGTAGTATTGTAGGTTACATAAAGTAGTCTAAGAGTGTGCCCTAAAAAGTTTCCAAAGATATCCTTTGTGTCATTGATGACATTTGATGTATTTAGGTGTCATATTCTTAACATATCTCATCAAAATCTTGATTTGGAACCATCTCTTAGTATTTGTATTATATTTGTAGTTAGTTTTGAATATGCTAGGTTCCCTTGTAATAATGTATACATGATATTTAGCTTATGTCACAAATCCTTGCACTAAGAAATTTTCTAAGTCATGAAAGACATTAGATATATTTAGGAGCCTTCTACTTCAAATATTCTTTTATTCCTTACCATAGATATGGAAAAGAAATATAAACCAAGACTACTTGCGTTATGTATTTCTATCAAAGTCTTTACTTATCTATTTATGGAGCAAGACATGTTCATCACTTAATGTAATCTTTTCATTAGGTGTTTGGGAAATTCTTTTCGAGATACCCAATTATTTATTATAAGAAATGTTGAGGTATTTTTCTTGCTTTCCCAAATGTCTTGCTTCCATCTTCACATAAACTATCTATTCAAGCTCACTTCAATGCACTTAAATGCATATGCTTGCATTCTTGAAATTGCGATGAATGATTCCTGGAATGTCTTGCTATTAATATGCTTATGCTTTCATGCTCTTGTGTTCCTATTATATGCACATTTATATTACGTTTACTTCCTTTTCCTATCATTGTCATAAACACACATGAATTTATGCATTTATAAACGTCTCTTGAAAAGGAAAGTTAAATTGTGTACAAAGGAAGCTTAGGACTTTATTTTGTGCATTGAAACTATCCCTAATCGAGATAAATACATAATCATTCATTATTTTCAATGCATTATTGCATGAAAAAGCTTGAGGTGCTTGATTATATATATATATATATATATATATATATATATATATATATATATATATATATATATATATATATATATATATATATATATGCGTGTGTGTGTGTGTATATATATTGAAAAACTTATTGTTTGCCTATGAAGAACTGGAACGCATTATCTTTGTAGGTGCATATGAACCATATAAATAATTGAAGCATTACCTTAAGCTTCAAATATGTATGGAAATATAGCTTGAGGCAAACAATCATTAATGCCAAACATAAAGTTAAAAAAATACTTAGCTTTTTCTAAGCTTCTTCCTTCCTTTGTCTTTTGAGGGGAGAGCCATCTTTCAATTTTATAATTACCTCATGATCTATGATGCCCCATGCTTCTATTGTGATGATATCACCTTGTTCTTTCCTTTGTTCCTTCATCATGCTTCACATGAAAAAAGAGAAAAGATCATGTTTCATGATTCCTTCCCATCATTCGAGTAGTACCTCCATCGAGTAGTACCTCCATTGCTTTAGTGCAGTAGAAGAATACTTTGGAAAGACACTCCTTGCAAGGTAGAGTTGAGTAGATGCTCAAGATTGGGTATACACTCGGGTAGATACCTAGCCGCATGAGCTACTTAAAGAATCATGATAGAGACTCCAAGCATGGAGAATACCTATATGGCTGGTTTGGAGCTACTAATCCCTCATTAGAAAGCGTGATCTATAAGTTGCAGAGTAGCTAGTCATCTCGGTAATGTAAATAATATGAGTGGGCGCTAATGTAAAGAGTACGAGAAGCTTGACAATGGGTCCCTCTCATTCATGTGGGAAACAAGTTTGGCAGGTCTCTTTTATAGAGATTCACTGTGTAAAACAGATCGTGCAACATAGTTTGGGTGGGCATATCTCACATATGAAGCAAATAGGCTGGCGCATGTCTATAACTAGCACATGAGTACGATCCATTTTTCGTCTTAAAGAAAGTGAATCCTTAAAACCTGCTCGTGCACCCTAACGAGTCTACAGACTTGTGGATCAAACTTTCGACCGACCTCTTCCATGTAGAGGAGTGTGATTGACATCTATAAGGGACATGTATGATTTTCTTTTGCTAACAAAAACAGTTGGAATTCTAAAAGAAACCACGTGAGGCTCCTAAATAACTCGTATAAATATAACTTCTACAAGAACGCGACTTCCTTGGGATACCACTATTGTGGTTTCCACACCACAAAAACTAGAAGAGATAATCTACTAGTGAGCTAGGTTAGTCTAGAGACCTATCTCAAGATCGTAACTAGATCCAGAAGGGGTGAGAGAATCATGTATCACAAGTCTCAAGGATTTAGAGGCCTCCCTAAAAGTTAAATACCATACCCTTAGGAAATGTCAATCCTAAGGGTCAAAACCTTTCAATTGGGAGTTGGACCCTCAAAACCCATGTCTTTGGCCACTTTGACTCATAGTTATACAACAGGAACCTTGCTCAATGATTGGTATTTGTGTTGAAAAGATGGGATTTGCTTCTTACGCCCATTTGACTCCCTTAGCATCCATGCAATATTGCTCTTTCATACCAGGTTCAAAAATATCAATTAAAGATTGTACTAGCTTCCTTAACCTCATTTGTACAACCACCACTTGCAGTTCAGCTCGAGTGATGATTATTATATTATGCATATGACCTAAACATTCTTTATTTTTTCTATCATATTCCCAAGATTCTTTGCAATTTCTTTGTATATGGCCTATTTCTCTACAGAAATAGCAGCGTGGGCATATTCGTTGCGCAACCCGATTGTTTGTCATGGTTGACCATTTGCTATTTCTAAAAGTTTGATTGTTATAGGATCGGTATTGTGAATACTTTTGCTATAGTAGAGTTCCCTAATGTAGTGGACTATAACTCATAGATGGTCCAACACGATCCTATATGACAACACTCACTATCAGTCTGCTATGCATCTTTGCATTATATGGGAAACTCTCTATAGTATGATAAACACACCAGCACATTGCACAATTCAACTGGTTTAATGCTTAGTGTCTTACTATGTGAACAACATTCTTGTACTTTGTGAGAAACACCTATTTCAACAAGTCATCTTGTACAATCTTGTGGTCTTGATCCAGTGCGTGTCCAGATCTTCTACAAAACTACCAATTTTATGCTCCTATTGTAAGGCAATATCTACGACATCTTCTATGGTCATTCTAGTGATACATATGATAATCAATATTTTCCATAATTATGGAAGAAGTCCATTGTTAAAGCATTGGATTTTCATGTCTGAGGAGAGCACCCCTACAATAATCTCTCATAAATGGGTTTCGAATATTGTTGAATACCATTATCTCGACCATTGGGGTTTTTTCTTATTATTCCACTAGAATTCAAAGATGTCTATTGGGGTCTTTTTCTTTCAAAACGTTTGCAAGAATGCATCCCGAACTAGAGAATATGTACGAAAATGGTTTAACTAAAATGTAGCCTTCTGGTGGTTTTATTCACAAGAGTAGATTGAACTACTTTAGCCTTGTATTGATCATCTCCGTGAGAATTGATCATCACACCATAATCAACTATAAATATACAAACATGAGGATCTTGATAAACACCTATGAAACCTCAGAAATTTGTGTGAAGTGCTTATGGGTATAGTATGGGCAAAGTCCTACTCAAGTCTAGCCTTTCTAACTTCAAAGACACTTATTATACTCCCTATGCTTCCAAAATATGCATTTAAAATATATAGATAATTTGTAGCATCATTCTCAAGCTTGTGTCAAAGAACATAAGTTTTGAGTTCAACATACCTTGAGAAACTTTTTATTTATGGAAAACAATTTAGTATTCTGCTTAGTGCTCAGAGCCTGGTAGAAAATATCTAAATAAATTTTGCGCACTTCCAAATGAAATGTTAAGAAGTTTATAGCAAGTTATTTCATAAATTTAGGATGACCACACACAAAGCAATGTATGTAAGAATTCTCAAGGGTAAACACAACTTTTTAAGAGGAAGGTGATACATAGACCATGTCACATATAATCCCTCATGCAAGAAACTAGGAATTATGACCACCACGTGCTAGAGAGATGACTCTCCTCCAAACCTTATGCCTGTACATATAGCTGCTGAAATCAACGAGGACCATAGATGTAACTAGTCCATAAGTGCATGTGCAATCTCCACCACTCCTTCATATCTTCCACTATAGTCTACTAGTGGTTGCAGTGATCTCGACCACTGCTTTAGTACCTTCCACTAGAGTCCACTAGTGCACTACAACACATCAAGGGCATACCGATGATCGGCATACCGACGGTCACAGGTCGGCATCAGTATGACCATCGAAACATTTTGGAAAACTGACTAGGCAATGGACACATCAGTATAGCTGCACTCGTATAAGCATCCATATAAGTGTCGATAATTAACTAGAAATTATCTACGCTCATACACATGCTCATACGGACGCCCTATTTTAGCCGAGCCCGAAAGCAAAAATTCGACATTCCGGGCATTTTGAAACAAGATCTTCTATTGTCGACTTTGCACGCGTGAACAACCTATCTCTCTTTGTCACTCTTTCTCTCTCTCTTTCTCTCTGTCTCTCTCTCTCTCTCTCTCCCTCTATCTCTCTCTCTCCCCCTCCCTCTCTCTCTCTTTCTCTAAGCAAACCTCTATTTTTTTAGATCTGAAGTTTTGCTAAGTATATCACACATACTGTAGCACTCTTTTTTCTTTGTTTATGTTTTTCCTTTTCTAATATCTTCTCTCTTTAGTTTTGCAAGAGCTTTTGGGATCAAGTCTTTGGAAATTCAAGGAAGGAAAACTTCAAGTGTATTTTGATGACAACGATTCAAACAATTACATCCATGTAAGTGACTGTTTTGTTTTCGATGGACATGGAGAAAGAGAGAGAGAGACATATACATATACATACATACTCACATATGTATAAACCAAACTCACATATACATACACACACTCACATATGTACAAATGCATATGCATATATGCATATGCATACACACATGCATATGCATGTGTGTATGCATACACACATGCATATGCACACACACATGCAAATGCACACACACATGAAAATGCACACACACATGCAAATCCACACACACATGCATATGCACACAGACATGCATATGCACAAACACATGCATATGCATACACGGATGCATATGCACACACGCATGCATATGCACACATGCATGCATATGCACACACGCATGCATATGCACACACACATGCATATGCACACGCACATGCATATGCACATGCACATGCATATGCACACACATATGCATATGCATACACACACGCACATGCATATGCACACACACATGCATATGCACAAACACATGCATATGCATACACACATGCATATGCACACACACATGCATATGCACACACACATGCATATGCATACACACATGCATATGCAAACACACATGCATATGCACACACACATGCATATGAACACACACATGCACATGCACACACACATGCATATGCACACACACATGCATATGCACACACACATGCATATGCATCGAAACATGCATATGCATGTGTGTATGCATATGCATGTGTGTATGCATATACACACACATGCATATGCACACACATGCATATGCACACACGCATGCATATGCACACACACATGCATATGTGTACACACATGTATATGCATACACACATGTATATGCATACACAAATGCATATGCACAAACACATGCATATGCATGTGTGTATGCATACACACATGCATATGCACACACACTCACATATGTATAAACGCACTCACATATACATACACACTCACATATACACACACACTCACATATGTACAAATGCATGTGCGTATGCATGTGCATGTTTGTATGCATATGCATACACACATGCATATGCATACAAACATGCATATGCAAAGACACATGCATATGCACACACACATGCATATGCACACACACATGCAAATGCACACACACATGCATATGCATACACACATGCATATGCATATACACATGGATATGCACACACACTCACATATGTATAAACACACTCATATATACATACACACTCATATATATACACACACTCATATATACATACACACTCATATATATACACACACTCACATATGTACAAATGCATGTGTGTATGCATGTGCATGTTTGTATGCATATGCATTGTTTATGCATACACACATGCATATGCATACAAAAATGCATATGCATACACACATGCATATGCACACACACATGCATATGCACACACACATGCATATGCATAAACACATGCATATGCATACACACATGCATATGAATACACACATGCATATGCATACAAACATGCATATGCATACAAACATGCATATGCACACACACATGCATATGCACACACACATGCAAATGCACACACACATGCACATGCACACACATGCATATGCACACACACATGCATATGCACACACACATGCATATGGACACACACATGCATATGCACAAACACATGCATATGCATACACGGATGCATATGCACACATGCATGCATATGCACACACGCATGCATATGCACACACGCATGCATATGCACACACGCATGCATATGCACACACGCATGCATATGCACACGCACATGCATACGCACACGCACATGCATACGCACACGCACATGCATACGCACACGCACATGCATACGCACACGCACATGCATACACACGCACATGCATATGCACACACACATGCAAATGCACACACATGCATATGCACACACACATGCATATGCACACCTACATGCATATGCACACACACATGCATATGCATACATACATGCATATGCATACACACATGCATATGCACACACACCTGCATATGCACACACACATGCATATGAACACACACATGCACATGCACACACACATGCATATGCACACACACATGCATATGCATACAAACATGCATATGCATGTGTGTATGCATACATAGACACATGCATATGCACACACACGCATATGCACACACACATGCATATGCACACACATGCATATGCACACACACATGCATATGCACACACACATGCATATGCGTACACACATGTATATGCACACACACATGCATATGCATGTGTGTATGCATACACACATGCATATGCACACACACTCACATATGGATAAACACACTCACATATACATACACACTCACATATACACACACACTCACATATGTACAAATGCATAGGTGTATAAATGTGCATGTTTGTATGCATATGCATGTGTGTATGAATACAAACCTGCATATGCATACACACATGCATATGCATACAAACATGCATATGCATAGACACATGCATACGCACACACACATGCAAGCACACACACATGCATATGCATACACATGCATATGCATACACACATGCATATGCATACAAACATGCATATGCACACACACTCACATATGTATAAACACACTCACATATACATACACACTCATATATATACACACACTCACATATGTACAAATGCATGTGTGTATGCATGTGCATGTTTGTATGCATATGCATTGTGTATGCATACACACATGCATATGCATACAAAAATGCATATGCATACACACATGCATATGCACGCACACATGCATATGCACACACACATGCATATGCATAAACACATGCATATGCATAAACACATGCATATGCATACACACATGCATATGCATACACACATGCATATGCATACAAACATGCATATGCATACACACATGCATATGCACACACACATGCATATGCATGTGTGTATGCATACACACATGCATATACATACACAAATGCATATGCACACACACATGCATATGCATACACACATGCATATGCATACAAACATGCATATGCCTACAAACATGCATATGCATACAAACATGCATATGCATACAAACATGTATATGCATACACATGCATATGCACACACACATGCATTTTAACATCTCCACAATGGATCAGATAGGATCTCCATCTACACCTTGGGGAGCGCATGACCATGACGACTCCAAGATACATCACATACATAACGGAGCTCGAGTCATGGATGCAGCCGAAAAGTCCATGCGTCAGTGCATTCGAAAACTTTGCTCCATAGAGATTGGACATTCTGTAATGTTAAAATGGAGCAAACAGGATAAGGATTCTAAAAATTATATCACACAATCGATATATGAAGAATACTGGCCAGCACGTGGACATCCTATTGTGAGTTCCGAATGGATTCAGCATACGGCATGCGAGGTGATGTCTCGTTGACAGTCTGAAGTTGGCGATGCTTTCAGAGGAGGCTTATCGAAGCCTGTGTGGTTAGATGTTGAACAGTGGGAATCGATTCAGTATGGGCAGCAACATACTCCTGATCGATATCTCCAACAACGAGATGTGGGGCCACACATTTAGATATGGTTGGAACGTTGCATTTAGGTAGCAGCGGATATGAAAGTATTCACTACCAATTTGTAAGTATCATTTTAATTATTGAATTTGTTTGTGTTAAGCACATCATGTATGTTCATGTAACATTTTGCATATTTATTATAGGAGTTGGTACTGGGTCATCCTCCGCACAAACCAAAGAGGCTTATGGATATCGTCATGGATTGGTTGCAGTGTTGCAGGACTAAGAGGGACAGAGTGCAATCATTTCATGGGAGAATCTATGATTAGGTAAACTTATGGCTTGGTTTCAAATTTTTAGTTGTTGTTTATAAATGTCATGTCAATTTGTCTCATTTTACACATATGCTTTGTTGCAGGATTGTAGGTGTAAATGATTTGATCCCCTTGCGTATATGTGTGGTAGTGCTTTGCCACAATTTTGTATTACACTCCTATGTGGCCATGACATACCATAATTTTGTATTCGATTCCTATATGGAAGTGCTTTGTCACATTGCCACAATTTTGTATTACACTCCTATGTACTTGCAATGATGTACCATTATTTTGTATTCGCTCATATAAAATCATGTTTTGGTTGCCATTAGAGTACATAACACATGTAATCGGTTTAGAGTTGGGCAGAGTGTATTGTCTTTTGCTAAACAACATCATGTTGTAGCAAAAGACAACACACTCTACCCAAAAACATTTGTGCACATATGGTCATCGGTATGGGCGTCGGTACACCCAGAAAGTCATCGGTATGTGCATTGGTACACCATGTATGGGCAACGGTATAATCGTTGGTATAAGCGTCAGTAATACCGATGCTTATACCGATGTTTTTACCGATGCCCATAAGGACACCCATACTGGCGTTATGTTTTTGACGTGCATACCGACTGCAACACTTACATTGGGGGAAAATTATGCCCCTTCAATTTCCTCGGTAACAACCTCGGTATACCCTCGATATGTTGTAGTGGTGGTTGGTGTACTTGTCACTCGAGTTAAGTCTCACTGAACTCAAGTTTACTCACATTAACTTGAGTTAGAAGGCTCTCGAGCTCCTTGGACAAAACTCTCTCCCCATGCTCCCCATGGGGGTAGAACCCAAGAGCCTCTCCAAAAGCTTGAGACTTAATAACTAGGCTAAATGGATCACTTGTTAAAGAGAGCATATGGACTTATGCTTAAGTCTAGTCTCAAGATCTTTGGCCATATACAAGTGACCAAACAGTGTCCGTTTTCAGATATATGTGAACCAGCTAGACCCTTAGATCGTAGACTTACTTTATTACATTCTTCCCTTCTTGGGAAGGATTTTTGTCCTAAAAAATAAAGCTATATATAATAACCCTAGGCAACCCCCGATCCTCATGTTCTTAAACCGGAAGAACATGGTCATTTCTAAAATTAGAAGAACATGTCTCATCTCTGTGGTGGGATCCCTGCACAAATGATTCAAACAACATTTGGCTTTGCACTTTGATAAACTAATCAAAGTACAAAGTAGTGAATGAATAATAAGGGTGGATCTAAAAATATCCCCAGTCACTTCATTGTTTCTCGATGTGCGATCTAGGCAGAAACATATGAAATGGATGGATTCCATTTACTAGTGCATTTTTGGACATGAATGGTGTATGGACTTAGTAATGAAGGTGGGGTTCTTATACCTTGCAAGACTTTGATAACTCTTGATTCATATGAATCTGATTTGGAAAAATTGAAGTTTGGTTGACTCAAACATCTAACTTGGGTGTTTGTATAATGGTTTATGCCCATCCAACAGTTACTTGATTTTTTCACCTAACTAGAGGACTATTTTGTCCTAAGGGGCTTGCAAATCCTATGTAGATTGTAAGAGAAAGTTTTCCATTTACTTTGGTCCAACTTTCATATATCTTGACCAAGTCAAATTCAAAAATGAAAATTATCAAGCTGAGGACTTTACTCACGTCTTTATCTTTAAGTTCTTAGGAATTGTCAAGCTGATGAGCAACTCCTAACTTCTTTACTCTAGAGTATACTAGACTCTACAAAATCATGAGAGTTATGCTAATAACTAGAAGCAAACCCAAATAACTAAGTCAATCTTGGACTTTTCATCTTTTGAAGACTGAATAAGTTTTTGTACAAAACATCTATCTAGGATGTTTAATTTAGTTATCTAGGCCCAATCAGCTAATCATGGGCTTTTGTGAAAAGAATCAGATACCATATCTGAAACAATTCCAAAAGATTTTGGAAAGCGAAAGGAAATAATTAAAACTTTGTATAACTAATTCACACTTCCAAGATATAAACTTGCTGAGTCAAATAGTTGATGATCCAAGACTTTTTCTTAACCATATGTTTCAACAAAGTATTGAAGCATTCATTTTTCTATCTTAAAGAAAAATGAACTTGATTCTCAAAAATATTCATAGAGTAAATCTAAACATCATCCAACCACAAGATACTAGTGTGGTATCCAACTTCAGTGTGTCGACCCACTGAGGTTCTATTGATGAGTTTGTTTTACTCAAACAATGCTTCACTTGAGACTAAGTTCATGCCTATATTCAATCTTTATGACTCCTTATTTGGAATGCAATTCTTGTGCATTTCTTCAAGTCAAAGGATTGAATTTACCAAGTAACACTATAAACTTGTTGCTTGACATAGTCAATCTATTCCTTAGTTGAAAGGATCTTTTCAATATTAAAATCCACATTTCAGAAAATTTATCAAATATTTGTGAATCAACAACACTTTATCTTGAAGTGTTCCAAGAAGATCTTGGAAGTTACTTACTTCATATCTTCTGTTCCCTTGATCTTGAAATTATCTTGAAATATCTTCAGATAATACTTTTATCCTTATTGAATTTAAACTCCTTTTTTGAAGTTTTAATTCCCTTGAGGAGCAAACCTAACTTCAAGATCCAATCTAGGACTAAAAGATAATTTTCATCCATTGTCCAATGTCCCATACCATCTTTCCTACATCAAACTTAGCATAAAATATGGTGTCCCATACCATCCTATTTTATATTCACATTAATATATGGGTAATACTTATCCTAAAGTCTAAAATCTTGATGGAGTATCTTTTCACTTCAACTCTTTTAAAAGAATTTTGAAGTTTCAGGCATTACCTCTAATTTGATATTCTAGGTTTTGATTCCTTCATATGATTGTCATACAATCAAGTGTTTTTGTTTGGAAACTTGAAAAACTCTTGAATATAGAATATCTATTCCTCTTTTCTAGGATTTTCAAAATGAAAAGGAGTTAGAATTCCAAGTACTTAAATTTTTACAGATTCAAGTTCAATTGGTTTATCCTTGACCACTTTATAGTGAGAAGATCTTTTTACTTCTTGTCTTTAGATTCCTTTGTTACTTATGCTTTAGGTATCTATCTTGGCCACAATTATACATTAATCTCTCTACTAGGTTAGTCTAAGCATCCACTCATGCTTTCTAGATTTGTACCAAAATCCCTTTAAGGATAGGCAAAAATTATGTTTTACCTTCCACATACTTAAGTACCGTCTTCATGGTTGTAGACTATATTCTTGGAATGTCTTACTGTGTTTAGACTTGGAACAACATATTTTGCTTACCCATGGGCTTTTAGAGATCTTCTTGTCTACCCAAGTCCAAGCATGTACTTATGCCTTTCAGATTCTAAACCTAAGAATATTTGATACACAGCCAAGTGATATCAACCATTGGAATTTAAGTACCACTTCTAGTGGTTTGGGACTTTTGGAGAACTACTAGCTATCTAATGAGTTTGAAGAATTTCATTCTCACTACTTGGCATAATGTTATTCTTTAAGGACTTGAGATTCCTTCTAGGGAATCAAATAGCCTGTATAAACTATTCATCTTGGAATCTTTTGCAATATTGGAAGGATATTTGAAAGAAATTTTGAGACTTTCAAACAATACCCAGAAGCTTTACTGATTCATGCATGTTCATTTCTGAAGTATCAAACTAGAGAACAAATATCATCTTTAGGATATGGTTTCCCATTTCACTATGAAAGTTTGACTTGAACTTTCATTGATGTGATATTCATTCCTATTCTTGAGTTTGATACAAGTTTCATTATTATTGGTCAATCTTTAGATGTTTCTAGCACACTTAAAACATATTTTGACAATCAAAATTATGTTCAAAGTCTAAGCATCTTTTGACAGTTGATCCAATAATAGTGCTACTATGAATACATAACTTTGAACTTTATAACTTCTTTGAGAAAAGTTCATGGATTAGAGATCCATATCTTGGAACTTTATTCCTAAATGAAAAGTTCACAGTTCGATTCATTTCTATAGGAATTTGCTCATTTCCTCAAGATTGCTTGCTTTGGTTTCCTCTCCAAGCTTCAGTGAACTTAAATGAAACCCAAAAAATTAACTTTCTAATCCTTGTGAAATAAAGAATTCGCTCACATTTCCATGCTTGCTTAGTAAATTGCATCATTACCATAGATGCAATCATGGATCTCAACATCCACCTATTGAACATCAAAGTTCAATAGTTGCTAGGCTTTAAGCTCTTCTTTTATTTTCATCACTCCATGGCACGAATTAAAAGTGAAAACTTCAAATACTCTATGGTTTTACAGTTTTGGAACATCTCAACTATATATGGAACTTTAAAAGTTCGATTAGCTTAAGATCCACTTTAATTTATTTTGATTGCTATCACATCTCGAGATAGAGTCAAATAAAATCATTGCAGACCATCTTATTTGCAAGTAGTTCTATTTTCTTGCCATTCCAATGAACAAGAAAATTGAACACTTGATTTTCAAACGGCCTATTTTTCCTAATCAAGACTCCTAATTTCTGATACCGAAGTATCACGTTTAGGAAAAACCAACTAGATACTTGAGTTGCATAGGATCTAGGAGCCTTGCAACTACCAAGTTTGCTATTTTCCCTAGCTATTTAAGTCAAGTTAGAAAAAAAGGAGATAACAAAATTATAAGTATTCAACTCCTCAACAAACAATCATGCATATGTGAATGCCTGTTCTTGCATGCAAATGCATGTGAGTGCATGCATGTACGTGTTGGTGTTCTCCTTTCATGCAACAAACCTAGATCAAGCATTTCTTGAGCTTAAAAATGCATGTTCCCTGTCATCCATGCATAAGCATTCTACTTACTAGCTTCTTTAAAAAGATATAACCGTTTATGTGCATTAACTATCTTTTCAAGCAAGAAGAAAACATATTTTATGCATGAAAACATTCTTTGAAAATGAGAATGCACCGACATTCTTTCGTAGATGCATGCCTATGCTTGCTAAGTGTTTCCATACTTCGATGTGCTCCTATTTTGCTTTCATTTAATTGCATATAATGCTTTCAAAATTGAAGATCCCTTCCCCACTTTAATGATATTAACAATGCATTCTATATGAAAGCGTAGATCAAAGCAAATATTGAAATGAAAAAATCAACTTGTAAAGTACTTAGCTCCAAATTAAGCTACGTCCTTCCATTGATCCTTTGGAAGAGCCAGTCTCCATCCTATGGTGCATGAGAAAAGTTACATACTCCTGTTTGAAGACTGTTGGTTCCTCTTGTTCTCTGCTTTGAAGAAATGAAGCCTTCATGCTTGTCTTATCCCATTCTTCGCCTTCTTCTATCATATCACAAAGGTTAGGAGATTGATTCCCATGTGCTCGTCTCACTCTCAATTTTCTTCCTAGCTAATGTAGAAATCGTGAAATATGGCCTGTGCCCCCGAAGGTTCGAATCCTGAGATTCACGAGGTTTGAATTTGAAAACCTTGTCACCACATTTCCCTCCTATTTTGCTATAGAATTGTAGCGCATATCTGCTCCCCGTTAGAGTTCACGGATACCCAAAACCTTGCTTATGCTTATTTTGACTTTATCTGCAATCGAGCTCATGATGATAAAATCCCCTCTGAATAAAGTGTTTTTCAAACTCGTGGTCAGGAGTCCGAATCCGTGCTTATGACAAAGCAGCGCCCGAAGGGTAAATGGATGTGTATAGACTTTTGACTTTCATCGTTCGCAGAAGTGCGTGAGCATAAGTTTACAATATATATTGTAGACACAATATAATATCGAAACGAGTTATGGTACTGGTTGACCGTTTCTGTAGGTGAGGAGTTTAAGGGATCGATCCCCGTGATTACCTCTTGCAGAAGATCTCCTTTGCGTTTTGTCTTGGCTAATCAGAGCTTCCGGACGTTAACAGATTAGCTGATTGAAAAGCTTGAGCGCCGCGGGTGTTTGGAGAAGTGGTTTAGACAAGCTATCAGATGATGAGATCGGCAGCTCAAATCTCTGTAACGTGGAGAGGATTCCTGCTGTCGGCTGTATGGACCGTAGCTTTGCTCTATATTAATTTTCTCGATGCCATAAACCAGATTACTTTATAGTATATAGTATAATATATAACGTTTTGAGCTGCGATCGTGGCGAACTTCCCTAGCGTGCAAGGCATTGAGGAATTTTGAGTTCGAGAAATCGAGCCTGGCATACGTATACAGCGTGTGAAGTTTTGATTGCTATCAATCGTTTGCTACATTAGATCAATTGGAAGATGTATACTACACGCCAGAACAAGAAAAAAAAAACATTTCCGTATCCTTTTTGAACTAAACTCACACAAGGAGGAAAAGAATACATGCGAAAAAAGTGAAATCTTCAATCCTCTTGGGATACATGGAAAAGGTATGAGGATGATGAAATCATATCAAGATCTCCATGGATTTTCAACTTAGGGGCTCTGATACCAATGCAGGAAACTAGGAATTACCCCACTTGTTAGAGAGATCACTCTCCTCTCAACCTTATGCCTGTATATATAGCTGCTGGAATCAATTAGGACCATAAATGTGACTAGAGTTCACAAGTGTATGTCCAATCTCCACCACTCCTTTCATTTCTTCCACTAGAGTCTACTAGTGGTTGGAGTGATCTCATGGTTGGAGTGATCTCCACCACTACTTTCGTACCTTCCACTAGAGTCCACTAGTGGTTGGTGTACTTGCCACTCGAGTTAATTCTCGCTAAACTCAAGTTAACTCACGTTACATTGAGTTAGTTAACTCACGTTCGCTTGAGTTAGAAGGCTCTAGAGCTCCTTGGGAAAAACTCTCTCCCCATGGTGCCCTGGGGGTTGAACCCAAGACCCCCTCCTTCAGAACCTTGAGACTTAACCACTAGGCTAAGTGGATCACTTATTTAAGAGAGCACATGGAATTATCCTTAAGTATAATCTGGAGATCTTTGGTCATATATGGGTGACCAAACGGTGTCCGTTTTCAGATCTGTCTGAACCAACCAGACCCTTAATTCATAGACTTACTTTATGGCACCTCATATCTCAAGATCTATGCATCCAATGATAATGATGAAACTTTTTAGGCGTGCTTATAATAGCTAACTGATCCAATAAGTAGTTTAGACAATGAGAACCTACATACTAAGAAATGGCTCTATAAAGTTGAAAACATTGCTCACAATACTATAGTAATAGATAGAGATTCACAAATAAATAGAAATGAAATATGTATTGCTAATAGACGCATGATACAAAGGAGATGTGAAGGACTTCTCTCACTTTGAGGTAGTACATTATTCACTCAATAAGAGTGTGATGATCAGCTCTAAGCTCTCTTATTAGCACTCATATCCCATGACTCAAATCATGGTGTATATATACACCTTTTTGAACTTCATGGTAGTTAGGAATTCCACCTTAGCATGACCATAACATCTAGGGATTATTTTAATTTGAATCCAGAAAACAAATTTGTAGGTTTTGGCTCTCACATAATCACGATATTTGCCTGATCTTATCACGTTTATCTTTCACTAAGGTAATATGAGGATTTTACCTTTCAAAACTCTAACTTACACAACACACTTGGTTTATATTTATGTTCATAAGTCATGAGAAGTCCAAGTGCATTTGGCCAAGCACGTAGGCTTCCTCGAAGCTCCAACATTTAGCATAACTCATACTCACTAGAAATACTCTTCCAAACATCATATCTTTAGTTGCCCTATCATTGGGAGTAAACACCTTTACGGCATCAACCATTTATTCTGAATCTGAGCTAAAAGAATGAGATTTTGCATGATTAACAGAAATATCTTTTATGGCTTCTCATGTTTTTCAAATTGTATGTGGGAAAACTACAAGCGGTTCTGAATATCAAGGATTAATTTTCTCTACTTTGGGTATAGAAATTCTATCGTCCAACTTTCCAAAAGTTGAAAAATGGGAAACTTTGAGTTTTTTCCCCTATCGAAATCTGCTAACCACCCGAAGCACCCCCTCATTTATCGTTTTCTTTGATAAAGCGAATTTGATTGTAATTTCTTCCAATTGAGGTTTTTTCGAGGCCCTAGTGTTACCACACACCATAGGAGGAGCTTTCGGTGCCATTATGAGTTGATGCTCCACTTTAGTTTTGAAAATGCGCATGATTTCTGATTTCTACTTCTTTGTTTGTACACGTTTCAGGGCTTCACAATGATTCTGTACAAGTCATGGTTGTATATTCAATTTGTACTTAGGATAACTTTCCCCAAAAGATAGAACAAGCATGTGTCTCTACCCAATCAATGTCTACAGTTTCTCCATCACCAGCATCACTCCCCAATGGGATCACCAATGTTAAACCCTACCCCGTACTAGACTCAGAAATGGATTATTCTATGTCTATCTACACTTTGCGGAATGCTAGTGGTCAACTATGGGATCTTGATTGGAGAACCTAGGAGCAAGAACTCCTTAACGTTTCCCACAATAATCCTTTCTAGTCCAATAACTGAACTATTCTATAAACATCGTTCATTCAGTTATTGTACAAACACATTCACGCAATCCCGGTGCTGATTAATTTCACCATAAACACTTAAAACCATTAAGTTGAACAAATTTCTTCAGCAAAATTCTCTAACAGTAGGGACTTAACAAGACAGAGATCTCAACATACACATTATTTATGTATAGACCCGACTCAAATGAATTACTCAGACAATAATCAATTCTATGTAGAACTCGATCTTCCCATGCCCAAAACACCACTCATAAACACTCTTTGGATTTTGTTTCAAGTCGATGCATTATGTTAATTCTTTAAAAGGTACAATGTTTTAAAGGGGTAACATTCCTTTTGCAATTTTGGTACTAGTGATATATGTAAATAATTACAAACGTACTGCAGCAGTCTAATAGTGATCCTAGGAGGGAATTTATTTATATGGCACTGGATATAATGAGATGCTGAAGTCTTAGATTTCAAGGATTCTAATATGTTTTATTCTTTTGCAAGAGATAGAGGGTTGGCAAAAATGTAGAAGATCTCCTTCTTCTTTGGAACAAGGAATGGGAAATGAGGCCATGATGATGTAGGCATAATGCTCAAGATAATCTTGACGTGCAAAAAATTGAAACCCAATGGCACCATTTTGAATTTTCTGTCAAATCATTTGCTTATGGCAAGGCCAACCTATTTAGGGGAGCAAGTTCAGCCTACCCCAAAAAGGAGATGGAATGCAAACATGTGTTTTGGGATCTCAAGGGAGGTAATGTGAACTGAGAGGACAAGTGGAATTGTGCACTTACTGAGAAATCTTGCATGTTTTTTGTAGTCACAACTTATAAGATGCAAATCTTCACTACAACATATAAGGGGCATACCGACGCTGCCTATACCAATGGTCACTCCCGGTGTCAGTATAAATGTTGGAAAAGTCCATTTAAAGATATCCATGGTCAAGTGACGATCGGTATGACCGTTTAAAATGGATCGTCAGGATGTCTCATGACCACAGGTATAACCATCGGTATAAGCATTAGTATAAGCATCGGTATAACTATCAGTATAAGTGTCGGTAATTTATTGGGACTTACCGATGCTCATACCAATGTCCATACCGATGGGTATATCGAGGCCATGTTTTAAACATATCGGGAACCCGAGAGCAAAACTCAACATTTTGCACGTGTTTTACACTGAGTACTGCTTGCTTCTGTGGAACTTGCATGTGCAAATGGAATTGTGACCTACATTGTCTTGTGCACACACACACAGATCTCTGTCTCTACACACACACACACTCTCTCTCTGTTTAGATCTCACATCTTCGTAAGTGTTGCACATAATCTTAGCCTTTGTCTTTCTCTATGCTTTATGTTTTATAATTCCTCTTCTCTTTGATTTTACAAAAGCTTTTTGGCATCAAATCTTTGGAATTCGACGATAGACGACATACATTATGCTTTGAGGACACCGATCCAAAAGAGGAACATACTTGTAAGTGATTGGTTTACTCTCTATTGATAAAGAGAGAAACAGAGAGAGAGAGAGAGAGAGAAAGAGAGAGAGAGAGAGAGAGAGAGAGAGAGAGAAAGAGAGAGAGAGAGAGAGAGAGAGAAAGAGAGAGATGAGAGAGAGATAGAGAGACAAAGAGAGACAAAGAGAGAGAAAGAGAGAGATAGAGAGAGAGGGGGGAGAGAGAGAGATGAGATAGAAAGAGAGATAGAGAGATAGAGAGAGAGAGAGAAAGAGAGAGAGAGACATAAAGAGAGATGAAAGAGAGGAAGATAGATCATCCATACACACACACATATATACACACACACATCTACACATGCATACATACACATTCACATGTACACACATGCATACATACACACATATACACACATGCATCCATACATACACACACATATTCACACATGCATGCATACACACACATACACATATACACACATGCATACATACACACACATGCATGCACACATACATACACACACATATACACATATGCATACACACACATACATACACACATGCATACACACATACATACACACACACATACATACACACATATACACACATGCATGCATACATACACACACATATACACACATGCATGCATACACACATATACACACATGGATACATACACACACATGCATACACACATACATACACACACACATGTACACATATGCATACACACACATACACACACATGCATAGACACATACATACACACACATATACACACATGCATACACACACATACATACACACATATATACACATGCATGCACACATACACACACATATACACACATGCATGCATACACACATACACATATACACACATGCATACATAGACACACCCATGCATACACACATACATACACACACACACACAAATACACATATGCATACACACACATACACACACACATATACACACATACATACACACACACATATACACACATGCATACACACATGCATACACACATGCATACATACACGCATGCATGCGTACATACACACACATATACACACATGCATGCATACACACACACATGCATACATACACACACACATGTACACACATGCATACATACACACACACATACACACATGCATGCACACACACACATCCATACACACATGGATGCATACATGCACATGCATACATACACACACATAGACATATATGCACACATGCATACATCGATAATACATACACATGCATACATTCACAGACACACACTTACATACACACATGCCCCACATATACACACATAGGATTTCAGTATAGATAAATAAATATGAAAATAGCTAGTGTTTTAATTAAATATATATAATTAAATAAATAAAATTACGAGTTTAAAGTTTTTTCTACATCAAATATATAAAAATAGGATTAGCGTTTTTAAGCTATTTATTCATACATACAGAGATACTTATACATACATATACATATATATATATATATATATATATATATATATATATATATATATATATATATATATATATATATATATATATATATATATATATATATATATATATATATATATATATATATAGACACATATATACATACACATATATATACATATGCATACACATATATACATGTATATACACATGGATACACAAATATACATAATTTATGTCTAGATCTTTAGGATTAGGGTTTTAGGGTTTATACATACATATAATTCAATGAAATTTTTATAAAGAAATAATATAGAAAAAGTTAAGAAAAAAATATGAATATATATATATATATATATATATATATATATATATATATATATATATATATATATATATATATATATATATATATATATATATATATATATAATAGGATAAATGTATAGATAACTAAATATGAAAAGGGCTAGTGTTTTTAATAAATAAATTAAATATATATAATTAAATATATAAAAATAGGATTAATTTTAAGATTTTTTATCAGAGTAAATATATATATATATATATATATATATATATATATATATATATATATATATATATATATATATATATATATATATATATATATATATATATATATATATATACATATATATACACATACACAAAGATACATGTTTTAGGTCTAGGTCTTCCGGATTAGGGTTTTAGGGTTTTTACACATGCATAACATAAATACACACATACACATACACATATAATACATATATACATGTATATACACATGGATAGATAAATATACATATTTTAGGTCTAGATCTTTACGATTAGGGTTTTAGGGTTTTTACATACATATACTTCAATTAAGTTTATATAAAGAAAAAATATCGAAAAAATAAGGAACCAATCTGAATATATATATATATATATATATATATATATATATATATATATATATATATATATATATATATATATATATATATATATATATATATATATATGCATATATATAATCGGATAATTGTGTAGATAAATAAATATGAAAAAAGTTAGGGTTTTAAATAAATAAATAAATTATATATAATTAAATATATAAAAATAGGATTAGTTTTAAGGTGTTTTATCAGAGAAAATATGTATACACATACAAACACACACACACAGACACACACACACACATATATATATATATATACATATATATATATATATATATATATATATATATATATATATATATATATATATATATATATATATATATATATATATATATATATATATATATATATATATATATATATATATATATATATATATATATATATATATATATATATATATATATATATATATATATATATATATATATATATATATATATATACATATACACATACACATATATATACACATGCATACACATATTTAAATGTCTTAGTTCTAAGTCTTTCCGATTACAATTTTAGGGTTTTTACACATGCATAACATATATACACATAGACACATACACATATAATACATATAAACATGTATATACACATGGATACCCAAATATACATATTTTAGGTGTAGATCTTTAGAATAAAGGTTTAGGGTTTTTACATACATGTAATTCAATTAAATTTATATAAAGAAAAAATATAGAAAAAAGTAAGAAAACAATGTGAATATATAAATAAGTATATATATAAAATAGGATAATTGTATAGATAAATAAATATGAAAAAATCAAGTGTTTTAAATAAATAAATGAAATATATATAATTAGATATATAAACATAGGATTAATTTTAAGGTTTTTAATCAGAGTAAATATATATACACATATACATACACACACACACACACACACACACATATATATATATATATATATATACACACACACACACATACACATATATATACACATACACACATATATACACATGCATACACATATACATGTTTTAGGAATAGATCTTTACAATTAGGGTTTTAGGGTTTTTACACATGCATAACGTATATACACACATACACATACACATATAATACATATATACATGTATATACACATGCATAGAAAAATATACATATTTAAATTCTAGATCTTTAAGATTAGGGCTTTATGGTTTTTACATATATATAACTCAATTAAATTTATATACAAAATATAGAAAAAAATCTGAACATATAAATAAATATATACACACATACACATATGATACATATATACATGTATAGACACATGCATACAAAAATATACATATTTTAAGTCTAGATCTTTAGGATTAGGGTTTTAGGGGTTTAAATACATATAATTCAATTAAATTTATATAAAGAAAAATTATAGAAAAAATTAAGAAAAAAATATGAATATAATATATATATATATATATATATATATATATATATATATATATATATATATATATATATATATATATATATATATATATATATATATATATATATATGTATGTATATATATATATATATATATATATATATATATATATATATATATATATATATATATATATATATATATATATATATATATATATATATTATTGTATAGATGAATAAATATGAAAAGAGGTAGTGTTTTATGAAAGTAAATTAATTATATATAATTAAATATATAAAAATAGGATTTTAATTATATAAGAAATAGACATATATAATATATATATATATATATATAATACATGTAATAGATATACACATATATAGGTCTTTAGGATTAGGGTTTTAGGATTAGGGTTTTAAGATTAGGGTTTTAGGTTGTTTTTAGGTCTTTAAGTCTTTAGGTTTTAGTATTTAAGGTTTAATAAAAAAAATCAAATATTCTAAAATATCCATTTTATATTAGATCGCTAGTTTGGATCCGGAAGAGAGAATGGCATGTCCTTGCACTCAATGCAAGTATCAAATTTATCGAAAAAGACGGATTCATAATACACATCTTAGAGAGTATGGATCCTTTGATGAAATTGGACTAGAAAACCTACGCTACCATTCGCATTGTCCCCCAGGTGAGTAGATGGACCCAAAACACATTGCATCTTTAACCTCTCATGGACAAAACAGAACAAAAAAGGAGTTAAATGTACAAGCAATCACTAATAGCATTACACGGAATGAACATATGGAAGAAATGCTCGAAGCATTTTATGAGATGGACGAAAATCATGATGGTGGAGAAGATGTCGAGAGTTTCATGGACACAACAGAATTTCCACGATCAGAATTGAAGGAAGAATACGCAATAATGCGAAGAGAAGATAGTTTACAACTTTACAATCAGCAAAGATATCTGTACTATGTGTGTCACTCGCGATGCTCAATCTGCAATCCATTTATGGATGATCAGATAGTAAAGTCACTGAATTGCTTAGGTAAGTGGATTTGAAATAGACTATCATTTTTGTATCAAAATAACATTATTTGCTAATATCATTCTAATTGCTTATTGTAGGTTTCTTAAAGATCAACTTTTTCCATAGGGCAAAAACATGCCTCCAACACGTGGAGATGCAAAGAAACTTTTACAGTCCATTGGAATGGATTACACTAAGATTCATGCTTGTATGAATGATTGCATCCTCTTTTGGAACGAGTATGAGCATCTCCACATATGTCCAAAGTGTGGAGCAAATAGATTTAGAGAAGACCTTGTAGGTGAAGCAATCCCCGCAAAGGTTCTTCGCCACTTTCCTATCATTCCACGAATTAAGAACATGTTTAGATGAAAATTTATAGTTGAGTTAATGTCAAAGCATGCAAAGCGCCGGTCTACAGATGGTGTAATATGAGTGCATGCTGACTCTAATGCTTGGAAGAACATAGATAGTAAGTGGCCAAACTTTGCTAATGAGCCTCAATCCATACATCTATGCCTAGCTATGGATGGAGTAAATCCATTTGGTTTACTTTGCTCTTCATGGAGCACATGGCCTAGATGTTTGGTGAATTATAACATTCCACGATGGCTGGCCACAAAGAAAGGTCATTTATTATTAGCTCTTATTGTGCTAGGGAAGTATAAGGTAAAAAACGTGGATGTATATCTTGCACCACTTGTGGAAGAATTGTGCATTTTATGGGATGGGATTACTATGCGTGACATGTCTCAACCCATAAGAAGACAAGACGTGCGAGTGCAAGGCATACTTATGTGGACGATGCATGATTGGTCTGGTTATGGTGAATGTTCACATTTGTCAATTTCGGGTTATCATGCTTGTCCCTTATGTAGGCCACCACTCGAAGCATGCTATTCCAGAGCACTACATAAAACTATCTATGAAGGACACCATAGCTATTTGCTTGATGGACATGTTTTACGTGAAGGACAAATTCGTTGACAAGCGCAATGCCAAATGAAAGCTAGTGATTGGAAACAGTTGTGGGATTCAGAAATTCCAATCGCTCGCATGAAATAGTTATCCATTTTCATGAACTTCCTTATTGGAGTAAATTATTGATCAATCATTTAGTAGAGCCGATGCATATTTTTAAGAATGTGGGAGAGATTCTCTAGAAGACTTTGATCCCAAAGAAAGAAAGCAAAACACAAAGGGAGGACTGAGAAGAGCGAGGTCATATGCGATAGTTGTGGGCAATTACTAAGCCCAATGGAACATTATCGTTACCAAAAGTTCCTTGGGTGCTTCACATGATAGAAGAGCAACAAGTGAAGAAAACAATTTCAGAGTTTCTGACACCTACTAGATGCATGAGGTGTCTAAAGAGTGCCTTCACACAAAACAATGATCTTGGAGGGCTCAAGTCTCATGATTGGCACAAGTTTTTACAGTTTGTGCTCTGTGTAGCCTTAAAAGATTGTCTTTCGAAGGATGTACAAAGAACCATTTATAAAATTAGTTCTTTAGTATGGTGGATCTCTTCTTAAGAGATAAATAGAGATAGCATAGAGAGTGTGAAACTCAATGCTATCGAGGTTGTTTGTATGGTAGAGAAATACTTTCCCACAAGTATTCTCACTATTCAGCTTCGTTTACGGGTTCATGTGGTAGATGAAGTTGCAATAGCACGAACTATCCATAGTCAATGTATGTTCTTCTTGGAGCGCTTTATGAAGACATTAAAAGGGTTTGTTTGATAAAGAGCACGTCCAGAGCATAGCATGGCAGAGGAATGGCTCGTACAAGAGTCTCTTGTATTCATAACTGAGTTTCTACATATGTCGGATCCAGAAATGCCTCGCTTATGGAGGGATGATAAAGATGTTCATGTCCTAGGTGATGAACCACAAGGTAAAAGGTTGCAAAGAAAAATGGATGCAACTTTTAGAGAGAAGGCAATGAAGTTTTGCATAGTTAACTCTAAGCCTATGGAGAAGTGGTTAGAAAATTATGAGCTTGCCAAGGAGACCAACGCAAAGCAAAAAGCTCGGTTTTGAAGGAATCGTTCCACTTTATTTTTCCCCCTTCCAAAAAGTCTTCGACCTCTTCAACCTTTTCTAACGAGCATATGGCTAGATACAATGGTTTCACAAGCAAAGGTAGCGGGTGAAGATATATCTAAAGAAGAAGAAGAACTCGCGAAGGGATGTGATTGGGAGTATAGTAGATATGGTGCTCTATGGTCTTATGGACAACACTTTTCGATCACACAAATCGATAAAAATTCTTCTACTTTTGATAATGGGGCGATAGTGAACTTTTTGCAAACAAGTAGAGCGAGTGCAAGAGATGATAATGCTCAAGAAAGCCAACTACATTTTTGTGGAGTGATTCAAGATATCTTGAAACTATCGTTTAGGAAGTTTGATTACTTTGTTTTTTATGTGAAATGGCTCAAAGTAGCCAACTCTAGAAGAAACACAACACTCAGGTGGGATAAAAGCAGTTTTCTTCAAGTCGACTCCACAAAAGTATGGACAGATGAAAGAGATACATTTGTACTTCCGAAACACTGTGAGCAAGTTGTTTTCATAAAAGATTCAAAAGAACAAGAGTGGCTATTTGTTTTGCCAGTCACCCCACATAGTAGACAAATTTGTGAGAACATAGATGTAGAAGAAAGTCCATTTGTAGTGGACTCAGAGATTCATTTGATAGTCGAGGGGAAGAGATCATTGTTCGAAAAGAAGAGGTCATTGAAGAAGACTAAATACAGGATGAACCAATAGATGATGATCAGGAAGAAACTAGCAAACCAAGTGATTTAGAAGTTGTCAATATAGAGAAAGATATTCTCTATGCATCGAATCTCCAAGAGGACGCTTGAATAGAGGAGTTTTGAATGAAATACTTGTAGGTACTAAATTTTGTTTATTTTTTTGCTAGGTTCTTTTGTACACTACCATTTCTCTATATTACCTTTATTATCATATGCTAATTATTTCAATTCTTTTGTTACAGATCACGATGGGAGACAGTCCTCCAGTCACTCCACATTCCATGACAGAGAAGCAGTTCTTAGAGTTCATCTCTCAGGTACCTCCCACATATATGGCAGTTGCATCACAATATTGGATTGCTTGTGGTAGCACTCCCCCCGGCCTCACTCCTGGAAGCCTCACCTCTGTTGGTGTCACTCTTGCCGGCCTCACTCCCGCCAATGTCACTCTTGTCGGCGTCACTCCTGCCGGTGGTGCTACTCTCGCCGGAGGTATGTCTTGTTGATATATTTAGGTAGTGATGTGTGTAAACACACTAGGACCACCAAGGCACTTTTTTCCCTCTTTAGGAGGTTTTTTTCCCCCGGCTTGTATATACGCCTATTGCCCTAATGGGCTACTTATCTTTGTACATTCTCTAGTAATACATTCAGTATTGTGTGTTGTGCTCCAAGCTTCTTCTTCTTCCTTGTGGTATTCGCGTGCTTCCGCAGAAGTCTAACTACAACAATTGGTATCAGATCAGGTCGTGGCTTCATCTAGGGTGCCGTCGACACTTCTCCGTTTACAGTCTCAGAATCGTACGAATTTCGGTGCCGAAATCGCAATCTGAGCTCGTTTTGGCCTCCAAATGCACTATCGTAGCGCTTGTGCAGGCTATTTCATCTTTTTGTGCTAAAGGTATAGACCTGTTTCTGTTTGCCAATATAAGCGTCTCGAAGTCTCCTACAGATTTAGCAAAACTCGTCTAGGCTGTTCCATTCAACTTTTTGAGATACATTCAATTTTCTGCACCAAGGTATTTTAGTCACGGCAATGGCTGAAAGTAGTGATGTATTCCGTATGTTGGCTGTTGAGGATAAGTTGGATGGTACCAACTACCCATTATGGGCTTATATGATGCGACATGTATCGGTTGCAAAAGGATTGTGGAACATTGTGAAGGGTGTTGAAAGACGTCCTCTTACACCTATAACAATAGGTACTACGAATACAGGTGCGGGAGCTGATGAAGATGATGTCGAAGATGATATTGTGTAGATTCCTGTTCGTGCTGCTGTTTCTGCTTCACCTACTGTAGAGCAGATTAGTTGGGTTGGCAGAGATTCCTAGACACATGCATTGATAGCTTTGTCTGTCAAACGTGCCATTATTCCTCATATTCGCTCTTGCAGAACAGCTAAGGATGCTTGGGATACACTTACCACATTGTACCAAGCTAGGAATGAGGCTCATGTTGCTTACCTCCGAAAACAGTTGGAGAGTGAGCACATGAATGCAAGTGATTCTATGGACAGTTTCCTAACAAAGATCAAAGACTTGAAGGAACAGTTGATTTCTACTAATGAGGTTATACCAGATAGCTCACTTATGCAGACCGTTCTGAATGGTCTTCCTGATTCATATCAGAGTTTTGCTTCTACGCTTCGGTTGATGATGAACGGAAATCCAAATGCCTTGTCATTTGAGGAGTTAGTCTCTGTTCTGTTGCAGGAAGATCAATCCAGGCAGAACAGGTCCATTATGCGTGTTGCAGATCAAGCTTTCTTGGCTAGTCAGAAGGGCAAAGGAAAATGGAGTTCTTCTAGTAGTAAGCAGAAATCTGCAAATGCTACACATTCGAAGAACCAATAAAAAGATGAGAAAAAATAAAAAAAGCAGATATTGTTTTGTAAGTACTCTAAAGGGAATGGTCATATCATAAAGAACTGTCGAAAACTGGTTGCAAAAGAGGCAAAGAATAAAGAGGCTGGAATGGTTGTTGCAGAAGCCTCTACACCAAAAACGGAGTCTGCTAATGTTGTGCAAGAAGAAGAATGGGCGGTCACTACTGTTTGCAGTTTTGACCCATCTTCTCAATAGCAGTGCATGTCTGCAGTAGACTCAGATGTTTGGTACTTTGATAGTGGGGCATCCAAACATATTACCTCGTAGCACAGTTTCTTCTCTTCACTCGAGCGTGCCCCTATAGGGAATACTGTTACATGCGCCAACAAATCCTCTTATCCTGTTATGGGAGTTGGTAAGATCATTTTGACTACTGCTGATTGTAGTTCTTTCACTTTCTTAGATGCTTTATTTGTGCGAGAGATCAAGAAGAATATGTTATCAGTTTCTACATTAGCCAAGGTTGGCTTGGTTGTGAAATTTGTTGATGAGAGATGTATAGTTCATGATCTATCAAATGGCGATGTTATTATTGCTTCAAGAAGAATTTGTTATTAGTTTCTGCATTAGCCAAGATTGGCTTGGTTGTGAAATTTGTTGATGACAGATGTAGAATTCATGATATGTCAAATGGCGATGTTATTATTGCTTCTGGCATTTTATGTCGTGGGTTGTATAAGCTCATAGACTCTGAAAGATCTGAAAATGATTTGGCATGTGCAGTAAATGATTCTCAGGCTATGTCAAATGCAAAGCTTTGGCATGCATGCTTTGGTCATCTGAATTTTGCTAGTTTGCTACGCCTACACAAATCTGAAATGGTGTCCTCTTTCCCTAAACTTGAGGCACCTGGAAAACATGTTTGTGAAGGCTGTATTTTGGGCAAAATGCAGTGTTCCTCCTTTCCAAAAGATGGTTCAGTTCAGGCTACACAGAAATTGTAGCTTGTACATAGTGATGTCTATGGTCCTATGCAGACACCCTCTTTTGGAAATTCCCTTTACTTCGTGACTTTCATTGATGATCTTTCCAGGCATGCATGGGTCTATCCACTCAAAGAAAAGTTTGAAGTGTTCATGTGCTTTAAACACTTTTTGGTTTTGGCTGAAAATCTGTCATGTAAAATGGGCACCCTCCGTTCTAATCGAGGGGGGGAGGGAATATATGTCTTCTGATTTTAATGCATTTCTGGCTGAACGTGGGATAAAACACTAGTGTAGAGTGCCTTATACACGTCAAGAGAATGGACTTGCTGAACGAAAGAGCAGGTCACTCATGGAGATGGCGAGGTGCATGGTCAAAAGTCAGGCTTTACCCCATAGTTTCTAGCTTGAGGCTGTCATGTGTTCAGTATATATAGTGAGCAGGTGTCCCACTAAAGCGCTGCAGTCTATCACTCCATATGAGGCTTGGCATGACCACAAGCCATTTGTTGCTCATCTACGTGTTTTTGGTTGTTTGGCATATGCACTAGTTCCTGAACAACATCGTAGAAAATTGGATGATAAGGCAGTAAAATGTATTTTTGTTGGGTACAGTTCTGAAAGTAAAGGCTACCGTCTGTATCATCCACAGACTAAATGCATTCTGGTTAGCCGTGATGTTGTCTTTGTGGAAGATGTTATTCAGCCGTTGCTTTCATGTACTAAGGAGACATCTGTTAGCTCCAAAGACATGTATGATACTTTGATGCCTCTTTTTACAGGTGGACAGTCTAGTGCTGGTCCTAATGAGGCAACTTCGGATGCAGATTTACATGATGCACTTGTTGATGAGAGAGTTGATATTGAGCAGGCAAAAACTATGCCAAAATGGCTAGTGCAGACTTTGCATGACAGCAAATTAGATGCACCTTTGTCATATCGTACTTGTTCAGGCTCTCATAGTGCCTCCTTTGCATCAGATTGCTATGTTATGGCTGCGTCGAGTCTCTGTGATGAGAATGAGCTTGTTTCTTTTGATGAAGCACACAATTCAAAAAACTTGATGGCTGCTATGCAATCTGAATATGATGCTATAAAGAAGAATGGTACATGGTCTTTATGTGACTTGCCTCCTGGCAGGCCATTGGCACTAAGTGGGTATACAAGCTGAAGCGTAAACTTGATGGTACAATTGACAGGTATAAGGCTAGGCTTGTTGCAAAGGGTTATGCGCAGGAAAGAGGCATTGATTTTGATGAGACCTTTGCACCTACATGCCGTATGACTATTGTTCAGAGCATTTGTGCACTTGCAGCCCATCATGGTTCGAATGTACATCACTTGGACATTAAAATAGCATTTTTGAATGGTGACTTGCATGAAGAAGTGTATGTTTTTGAGCCCCGTGGCTTTGTGCAGAAAGGGCATGAAAACCAGGTGTGCACGTTAAAGAAGGCATTATATGGTTGAAAGCAAGCACCACGTGCTTGGTATAAGAAGATACATGCCTATCTGGTTGCACATGGTTTTGAGAACAGTCCAACTGAAAGCACCTTATATGTTAAGCGTGCTAATGATGTGCTTCTGATCATTATTGTCTATGTTGATGACATGCTGCTCACTGGTCCTATTGAGAAGCATATTGCTGATTTCAAGGCTGATTTGCATGCCTCATTTGAGATGTCTGATTTGGGGCATTTGCATCACTATTTGGGCATTCAGTTTATGCAAGTTGATGGTGGAATGGCTTTGTCTCAAATGAAATATATTGACATATTATTGCAACATTTCGGCCTTGAAGACTGTAAGACTATTGCCACTCCTATGGAGATAGGTGTACGATTGAGTCTTCATGATGCTGAGATGCATTTGATGTTGTTCTCTATCAGCAGGCTATTGGATGCTTGATTTACTTATGCATTACTTCGCAAGATATTCAGTTTGCTGTCTCACAGATGAGTAGGTTTATGCATTGCCCAAGAGTCCCGCATTGGAAGGTGGTTAAGCGCATCTTTCGCTAATTGAGTGGTACTCGGCTACTTGGGTTGTTTTATCCCAAGGGGGGACCACTACCGCCAGATTTGCATGCTTTTTCTACTAAGATTGGGCTAGTTGCTATGACACTCATGTGTCCACCAGTGCTTTTTGCTTCATGCTTGGTAGCTCATGTATATCTTGGTTGAGCAAGAAGCAGCCTACTGTGGCCACTTCCAATTGTGAGGCTGAGTATAGGGCATCTTTCATAGCGAGTGTTGAGTGTGTGTGGCTCAGACACCTTATGGCTGATTTGGGTGTTGGCCAATCTTCTGCCACCACCATCTTCACTGACATGCTCGCACTAAGCACATTGAGGTGTATTACCACTATGTCAGGGAGAGGTTCTCTGCTGGGGAGATCAGCTTGGCATATGTGCCCACATAGAAGAACATAGCAGACCTTTTCACGAAGGCTCTTCCTAGGGAGAAGTTTCAAGCTTTCTGCAAAGCTTTGGGCTTACTTCCTTTTGTGGAGTGATTTCCACATAGCTTGGCACTTCCTTATACATGAGTGCCAACTCCTTGTTCACCGCATCACTCCCACGGGGGGATTTGTTGATATATTTAGGTAGTGATGTGTGTGGACACACTAGGACCGCCGAGGCACTTTTTTCCCTCTTTAGGAGGTTTTTCCCCCGGCTTGTATATACACCTATTGCCGTAATGGGCTACTTATCTTTGTACACTCTCTAGTAATACATTCAGTATTGTGTGTTGTGCTCCAAGCTTCTTCTTCTTCCTTGTGTTGTTCGCGTGCTTCCGCAGACGTCTAACTACAACATGTCTCCTAGCTTTATGACTCCACCACAATCATCTTTTCAGCCATCCCGTACTTGTTGTAGAAGTAAAAATGTGCGTGCGACACCTCAGTGCGATATAGATGCTGGCCCATCTCATAGGTCGAGGTCATGCTCTGGAGCAGGAGGTTCTAGGAGTCGATCTATAGGCAGGTCTGGAGGAGGTAGTTGTCGTGGAGGTAGTGTGACGGATGTTGTGTCACCTACTTGTACTCCTAGAATGAGTACCTCAGATGTAGGTATGCCACGTGGTACACCACGTGGAACACCACATACGCCTTGGGATTCTCATGAGCACGATGACTCCAAGGTATATAGTATCTGAGATGGAGCTCCGGTGATGGATGCGATCAGAAAAGCAATGCGTGCACGTATACGACAACTTTGCTCCATACAATTTGGACACTCTATCATGTTGAAATGGAGTGAACAAGATAAAGATTGGAAGAGTTATATCACAGAGATGATTTATTAGGAGTTCCGACCAGGCGATGGGAAGCCTCTTGTCAGTTTAGAGTAGATTTTGCATACCGCACATGAAGTTATGTCCCATCAATGATTCGAGGCTCGTGATGCTTTCAAAGTAGGCTTACCAAAGCCTATATGGTTAGATGCTAAGGAATGGGATATGATTCGCAATGAGTAGTAGTAGACTCCTGACCGATATCACCAACAGTGAGATGCTGCAGCCACACGTTTAGATACAGTTGGACTATTACATTTTGGCAGCGGCAGATATGACACGATCTGTCACAAGTTTATAAGTACCATTTGGTTTATTGAATTTGTTTGTGTTAAGCTTCTCATGTATGTTCCTCTAATGTTTTGTATATTTTTTGCAGGAGCTAGCAATTGGTCATCCTCCAACAGGAACGGAGGAGGCTTATGGATATCATCATGGATTGATTGCACTATTGGAGGACTTGGAGGGACATAGTGCGGTCGTTTCATGAGAGCGTTTGCGATGGTGTGATGAATTTATACATGGTTTTTACCTATTGTTTGCAAATATCATGTGAATTTATCTCATTTCATGAATGTTCTTTGTTGTAGGACTGTTGATATGGAACATTCTTTGCATGTGTATGGCAGTGGGACACCACAATTCTGCATTTGATTCTTATATGGTAATGCTTTGCCACATTTTGTAAAAGCCTCATATATAACAATGGTTTGCCACACTCTTCTACATGCTTCATTTATGAAATATATAACTCTTTTTGTACATGGTTCTTGGTTCATCGTGTTCTAATTATCTCTTTTGTTTCCAATAATGTTCTGTTTTATGAAATCATATTTCGATTGTCATTAGAGTACACATCACATGTACTCGTTTGTTTTTGGGCAAAGTGTATTGTCTTTTGCTAAGCAACATCATGGTAATGTTGTTGTAGCAAAAGACAACACACTCTGCCCAAAAAAAGTTTTGTAGATATGGTCGTTAGTATAAGCGACAGTAGTCCTAGTCATACCATCGGAATAAGCTTCGGTACACCCAGCGAGCGTCAATATATGCGACAATGCACCCAATAGAGGCATCGATATGACTATCGATATGAGGATTGGTAATACTGATCGTTATACTTGCGCTTATACCAATGGTTATACCGACAGTTATACCGATGGTTATACCGATGCCTATACCGGTGCTTTAATTCCGACGTGCATACCGACACTTACACTGACGTCGGGGCAAAAATGTGCCCGTTCAATTTCCTCGGTAAAAGCCTCGGTGTACGGCCGATTTGTTGTAGTGCTTGTTGCCATGTGGCACCTATCATGCTTTTGTGATGCATGCATGCAATGTAGCTCGAATATTTGTACCAACAAAAGCCATGTATATCCCTCGATCACACTCATCTACTACCATTCCTAGAGGACATGGACCAAGATACAGAATCTTTGGAAAACCACAATTACAAATGGAAAAATCTTTACAAATAGAAAAAGCTAATTCCTCAACTCCTTGATAAGGCCTTCTCTATGAAGTAATAATATAATAGAATGAGAAATTGAAAACATATATTGAAAACAATCATAACTCATTAAATAGTCAAACTTTGCATCATATATGAAAGCTATAAAGGGTGGCTAAAAATTCCATCTTGCAAGTTCTACGCTTTTGTGACTTGTACTCATTTCCTTTGAGATTTTTCTCCGTGTAAAGCATGTGAACATGAAAGAGTATCTAGGATGTGAAGAAACTTTTCCTTTCTCCTTTCTCTCCTTCAAAGTATTCACAAGTAGCCGAATAGCCATAGAAGCACTCTTCTATCCTCCTTTTGCTTCATCATCTCTACCTCTCTTAGGTACTCCTAGAAAGAATATGAGGATTCCCTGTCCATGGAATTAAACTAGGAGGTAGTGCTCCTGGCTAGGACTCCCTCCATTTGTATAGGGTGCAAATCTAGGCTCTGGATTCAATTCCTATTCATATCCTTGGTGTAAGCCTCTCTTTTCCTGTACTTTCAATCAACAGACAAAAGGAGCACCCTAGATTATTAACATAAGAAGTTAAAAGTTGATAATCCATCTGCAGTAGAAAGATATAGATCTTGCGGTTAGAGCATGTGCCTCCTATGGGATGGACGTGAGTCTAATGCCAAAATTTGCACTCTTCAAGAAAGCACGAATTTGACCAACTTTCTACATGCTCAAAGAAGAGTGGAAAGACTAGCATCCAAGATCATCAATATGTAGTTTTTGACTATTCATATAGCAAGTAAACTTCACACATTCATGGTTAGAGTATGTACGTGAGTTTGAAGACATCATGGATTCAATTCTCATGGAAAGCATGGGGAGAGAGTTTTGCCCAAAGAGATCTAGAATCTTCTAACCCAAGTCAACATGAGTAAACTTGAGTCTAGAGAAACTTATCTTCAGTGGCAAGTACACATATGGCTAGTGGAGTCTAGTGGGATATATTAAAGGGGTGTTGGAGATTTCACATGCACTTGTGTTTTCTAGTTACATTTGCTCTTTGTTGATTCATGTATCTATATACAGAGGCATAAGATTTGGAGGAGAGTCATCGCTATAGCAAGAGGTCATCCTAGTAGAGTAGTTTTTTGCACAAACTATTACCCTTAACCTCTCTCGTAATTACCCTTCATCTTCAATGTCCTCTTCGTAGATGATTTCTCTATTCTAGATGATGTGATGGTGATCTTGTGCCCTTCCCAAACCAACACTACAGAAACTCCTCCTCTGCCCTGTCCATCACTATGAGATGAAGATGAAAAATTGATCGTCATACTATTCTCTCAAGCCAGGAGGCACCCAAAACTCCTGAGCCATCACAATGTAAGATGAGGCAACTCTATGATTTTGCAAGCCTCATTTCATAGTCAATAGAGAAGGTTGTAGATGGAGCAAGGGGATCATAGAGAATAGACGAATAGAGACAAGCAAGCGCCCATATTTTAATTACAGCTCTGATGGTGTAGCTCATTCAAAAACAAGTAAAGGAACCAACCAATGTCCTAGAGGCAATCCAAAATCCAAATGGGAGGGCTACCATGCAAAAAAAATACAACACGATCATGGAGAATGGAACTTGGGAACTAGTGGATCAACCCTGTAAAGCATAAAGTCATTCGCACCAAGTGGGTGATCTAGAAGCTAAAGTACAAGGTCATGGTATTCTAAAAAAGTACAAAGGAAGACTTGTTGTTTAAGGCTACTCACAAGTTGAAGACGTTGACTTTCATGAATCATTTGCCCTCACTATAAGGATGTCTACTATTTGAGTAGTATTGGTTGTGGTTGCACATAAGGGATGTCCAGTCTATCACATGGATCTCAAATCCATGTTCCTTAATGGAGACCTCAAGGAGGATGTATATGTTTCTCATCCAACATAGTTTGAGGCTTTCTATCTGTTGGAGATGAGCTAGTTCTTTTCTCATCATGTGAACACCTCTTATCAAGAGGGTAATCCAAGAAAAGAGGTTATCTACGTTTGATTTGTTGAAGGCCTCTTTCATCTTGTATAAGAAAGGCCCATCCGTTCAGTTAATCATATGGCACACCTTTTTGATATATCCATGCAAATACATTGTGGAGTAGAATGACTCTTTCTATCTAGCTTATCCATTACGTTCTCTTTCTACTTGTGTGTACGACAGAGGGTTTCTCTCTTTCTCCATCCCGAACACCTCTATCTCGCTCATCTACTTGTCCTTCACATGTTCTCGATCTGCTGCGTCAACCTCAACAACTGGTATCAGAGCTACTATGAAGAACGCCATTGCTGGGATTTGTGAATGCAAAGCCTAAAAAGAGAAAAAGCACGAACAATGGAAAATCCATGAGTGGGACGAGCTGAGAAAAATTATCTATGTAGCTTGATATTATTCAGTCTCAAAAGTTGTTCGCTATAGCCTTAATAAGCTTGACGAGTTTGGGCTTCGATTCAGCTTCAAACATCAGGTGTCGACCAATGAACTGCAGAAGCTCTTGTACGAAGTGCGCCTAAAGAAACCTTCAAGACGTACATTCATATTGGTGCACTTCTAGGTAACTCACCACATTTTTTTTTTTGCATTAGCAACATAATTTCTTGTCATGGCTTTCGTTTGTGGGCAGCACCAATAGATGGTGCAAGATTTCAACTCTGGACTTGAAGAAGGCGCTGAGTACTCAAATATGGCTGATCAACTCAATTTTTTTTTGCTCAGAAGATACAGAATATACGGCATGCTGAGTGTACTGCGATTTAAATCCTCATAGGTGACATCTCTATCCCTCGAACTATTCGTCAAAATCTTCCTCTTGTGCGTGTGTCATAGTATGCATGCGCAAGTGGGTAGCTATATATTGTCCTGAGTTGAGCAATGAAGAGGTGCTTATGATGATCTACACTTTCATCTATGAAAAGTCTCCATATGGATCGGCGGACACTCATGATCGTACTTAAATACCTGCTCGTAAATACAAGGATATACAAAGACGTTTTTTTCATAGCCATATTGGCATCATTTGAGTTCAATATTACGTCCTCTATTGCAAGTATAAGAAAGCCAATATAACCACACGCATTCCTATACAAATAAAATAAAATTGTTATATGTACTTCATGCTCTTATTTGAATTATCTCTCATCTCGCGTGATGTAGACGGGAAACATATAATGTTTTTCGGTGGAGATCATCAATAGAAAGTATTGTACAGGAATCTTCTAAAACACAAATGCAAATTTTTTATCAAGTTGGGAACAAAAGAGAAACAACGCTTTTAATGCCTATAATCACTTTTTTCCATGGCTCTAAGCATGATATCTATTCGCTTTAGTTTTCATGGGATTAGACACTACCCTCATTGTTGATTGAGCGGTAAGACCTTCCCGTAACAATAATTCCATCAAATCAAATAGTTTTGTAAGGAGCAAGACATTGACCTTGGAGAGTCTCCAAGATTTAAGACCTCTCCTCAAAAAAAAAAGAAATGAGTGAAAATAAACGAGTTGATAAGTTCAAAGGGGTAGGATTTCATACTTGGCACACCAAACATCGAGGGTATTTAATGAAGAAAAACCTATGGAATGTTGTAAAGCCTTTATGTACCAATCAAACCATTACAACTAGGGTTCCAAATGCTCAATATGCAACCAAAGATGAAAAAGCCTTAGGCATCATTCTCACCTCATTGGATGATGAATACATTCATCACATAGATGAAGCCCAATCACCTATGAAGCTTGGTGTACACTTGAACATTTATATGGCTCTAAAGCTATATATTCCAAAATGTCATTGAAAATTCAATTGTATGGCTTAATGAATGAAAATGGAAAAAGTATTGAATCCTTAGCTAATAGGCTTAAAAGTCTTTGTGCACAACTAGCACATTGTGATGTAAACATAAACAATGAAGAAAAAGTGGCTATCTTCATTATAGCACTCCAGAGAAATATTCCAATATCAAGACCATCCTCAGAAAGAAGGTTCCAATTCGGAGTTTGAAAGATGCCATCAAATCACTTTAGGGAGAAGAAAAGAAGACAAGCTTATCAACAAACGGAGCCTATGCTACATACTCAAAATAAAGGTACAAAGTCTTTGAACCATGCAAGTATTTCATGAAGGCGCATCATCCTTCATCAAGGTGCTACTTCAAAAGCAAACATGAAGGTCAAGGAGGAGGCAACAACAACAACACCAAGGATAAGAAAGGTAAGCTCATGTTGTAGAAGAAATAGAACATGATGAAATCAACTCTATCATCTATGACAGTGATATATTGTAAAACCCCCTTCTAAAACCCAATTGAAAAAGGCCTATATCTATGAAGGCGCTTAAAATCATGAAAAGGTCCTAGTGGTCCTAAAAACTAATAGAAAACCTAAAATTTCTATGCTAGATGATGCCATATGCCACTAGATCCTAAAACCCACTTAGGATGTCCTAAAATCTAAAGGTCCTAAGAACCGATGGTACTAAGCCCTAACATCATCAAAATCAAGCGCAAGGGGGGGATTGTTGGAGATGAGCTACTTTTTCTTTTGATCATGTGAACAACTTCTATCAAAAGGGTAATCCAAGAAAAGAGCTTATCTACATTTGATTGGCTGAGGGCCTCTTTAATCTTGTATAAGAAAGGCCCATCGAGTGAGTTAATCATATAGCACACCTTTTTTATATATCCGTCGGAATGCATTGTGGAGAAGAATGACTCTTTCTGTCTAGCTTATCCAATACATTCTCTTTCTACTTGTGTGTACGACAAAGGATTTCTCTCTTTCTCCATCGCTAGTAACTCTATCTCGATTATCTTCTTTTCCTTCACATGTGCTCGATCTGCTACGTCAACCTCAACACTATCTAAAGAACAAGGTATGTAAGCTGAAGAAGACATTACATGGGTTGAAACAAACCCCTACAGCATGATATGAATGGATAGATAAGTATCTCTTGGATGTAGTCTTCAAAAGTTATGCTTCTCTTGGATCACAAATTTTCTCTCGGATCAATAAGAAGCAACTAACTATAGCATTATCTTCTTCTAAAGCTAAGTACAAAGCATCATGTGAAGTAGTATGGTTAATGTGGATCCTATGGCACATAGGATTACCAGGATAGGAGGCTATAGGGTTGAAGTGTGATAACCGAAGATGTATGGCCATCGCCAAGAATCCTATTTCCCATGTAGGTACCAAGCCCATATATTAAGTATCACTATGTGCATGAGTTGATTGAGGACCGGTTGCGGAGATAAGCTATTTTCCAACTGAAGAAAATAGAGAAGACATCTGCACCAAGGCTATTGGGAGAGAGAAACTTCATCAACACTTTCCAAAGCTTGGCATTGGACCAAGGAGGTAGTTCACTGTACTGTGGAGATTGAAGGGGGGTTTTGGATATACTTGATACTCCACCCTCAAGTGACCACAAATGATCGATGGTGCTCTAAGTTGTAAGGCATTTGCTATGAAAAAAAGCGATTATGAGTGCCCAGATGTTTTTGGAACCCTAACTTCCAAGTAAGATGATTTCTATGTGTGACCATTGATGGTAATTCATGATCTTTGTGAGCCTAGCCAATAGGTTAGGTAGGGCATAAACTCTCATGCCATTGGGTTGCCATTCAAGGTAAAAATAAAGGCCTCTTGGCAACATATACTTTCCCCATAGAAGCTCAATGGGGGGAGTAAAGAAGCTATGGATATTGTCAGATAATATATTTTGGTGACTATTTTGTATCTCATGAGTACATTTATCTATAATAGCTCCCCTTGTAAAAGCTATACAAGCATGGCCTATGTTTAGTTTTACAAAGCACTGTGACTTACTAAGCCCTTCATCAAGAGTCTATCTAGATCACCATCTAAGCTCCACATTTGGAGCGTACAGGTGGACAACACCATCTTTGTAAATGCATTAATCTGGTGAATGTGAGAATTTGAGTTCTCTATCTCTCATTATGCATCCATCTTTGTCTTCATTTTTCTCTAAACTCTCTCTAGTGGTCTATTCTTCCTACCCACTCATAATTACCCTTCATCTTCAATGTCCTCTTCGTAGATGATTTCTCTATTCTAGATGATGTGATGGTGATCTTGTGCCCTTCCCAAACCAACACTACAGTAACTCCTCCTCTGCACTATCCATCACTATGAAATGAAGATGAAAAATTGATCTTCATACTATTCTCTCAAGCCAGGAGGCACCCAAAACTCCTGAGCCATCACAATGTAAGGTGAGGCAACTCTATGATTTTGCAAGCCTCATTGCATAGTCAATAGAGAAGGTTGCAGCTGGAGCAAGGGGATCATAGAGAATAGACGAATAGAGACAAGCAAGCGCCCATATTTTAATTACAGCTCTCATGGTGTAGCTCATTCAAAAACAAGTAAAGGAACCAACCAATGTCCTAGAGGCAATCCAAAATCCATATGGGAGGGCTACCATGCAAACAATATACAACAAGATTATGGAGAATGGAACTTGGGAACTAGTGGATCAACCCTGTAGGCATAAAGTCATTGGCACCAAGTGGGTGATCTAGAAGCTAAAGTACAAGGTGATGGTATTCTACAAAAGTACAAAGGAAGACTTGTTGTTTAAGGCTACTCACAAGCTGAAGACATAGAATTTTATGAATCATTTGCCCTCACTATAAGGATGTCTATACTATTTGAGGAGTATTGGTTGTGGTTGCACATAAGGATGTCCAGTCTATCACATGGATCTCAAATCCATGTTCCTTAATGGAGACCTCAAGGAGGATGTATATGTTTCTCATCCAACATAGTTTGAGGCTCTCTATCTGTTGGAGATGAGCTAGTTTTTTTTTCATCATGTGAACACCTCTTATCAAGAGGGTAATCCAAGAAAAGAAGTTATCTACGTTTGATTTGCTAAAGGCCTCTTTCATCTTGTATAAGAAAGGCCCATCGGTTCAGTTAATCATATGGCACACCTTTTTGATATATCCATGCAAATGCATTGTGGAGTACAATGACTCTTTCTATCTAGCTTATCCATTACGTTCTTTTTCTACTTGTGTGTACGACAGAGGGTTTCACTCTTTCTCCATCTCCAGCACCTCTATCTCGCTCATCTACTTGTCCTTCACATGTGCTCGATCTGCTACGTCAACCTCAACAACTAGTATCAGAGCTACTATGAAGAACGCCATTGCTGGGATTTGTGAATGGAAAGCCTAAAAGGAGAAAAATGACGAACAATGGAAAATCCATGAGTGGGACGAGCTGAGAAAAATTAGCTATGTAGCTTGATATTATTCAGTCTCAAAAGTTGTTCGCTATAGCCTTAATAAGCTTGACGAGTTTGGGCTTCGATTCAGCTTCAAACATCAGGTGTCGACCAATGAATTGCAGAAGCACTTGTACGAAGTGCACCTAAAGAAATATTCAAGACATACATTCATATTGGTGCACTTCTAGGTAACTAACGACTTTTATTTTTTTTGCATTAGCAACGTAATTTCTTGTCATCGCTTTCATTTGTGGGCAGCACCAATAGATGGTGCAGGATTTCAACTCTGGACTTGGAGAAGGCTCTGAGTACTCAAATATGGCTGATCAACTCAATTTTCTTCTGCTCAGAAGATACAGAAGATACGGCGCCGAGTGTACTGCGATTTAATTCCTCATAGGTGACATCTCTATCCCTCGAACTATTCGTCAAAATCTTCCTCTTGTGCGTGTGTCATACTATGCATGCGCAAGTGGGTAGCTATATATTGTCCTCAGTTGAGCAATGGAGAGGTGCTTATGATGATCTACACTTTCATCAATGAAAAGTCTCCATATGGATCGGCGGACACTCATGATCGTACTTAAATACCTGCTCGTAAATACAAGGATATACAAAGACGCTTTTTTCATAGCCATATTGGCATCATTTGAGTTCAATATTACGTCCTCTATTGCAAGTAATCATTTGAGTTCAATATTACGTCCTCTATTGCAAGTATAAGAAAGCCAATATAACCACACGCATTCCTATACAAATAAAATAAAATTGTTATATGTACTTCATGCTCTTATTTGAATTATCTCTCATCTCGCGTGATGTAGACAGGAAACATATAATGTTTTTCGGTGGAGATCATGAATAGAAAGTATTGTACAGGAATCTTCTAAAACACAAATGCACATTTTTTATCAAGCTGGGAACAAAAGAGAAACAACGCTTTAATGCCTATAATCACTTTTTCCATGGCTGTAAGCATGGTATCTATTTGCCTTAGTTTTCATGGGATTAGACACTGCCCTCATTGTTGATTGAGTGGTAAGACCTTCCCATAACAATAATTCCATCAAATAAAATAGTTTTGTAAGGAGCAAGACATTGACCTTGGAGAGTCTCCAAGAGTTAAGACCTCTCCTCAAAAAAAAAGAAATGAGTGAAATTAAACGAGTTGATAAGTTCAAAGGGTAGGATTTCATACTTGGCAAACCAAACTTCGAGGGTATTTAATGAAGAAAAACCTATGGAATGTTGTAAAGCCTTAATGTACCAATCAAACCATTACAACTAGGGCTCAAAATGCTCAATATGCAACCAAAGATGAAAAAGCCTTAGGCATCATTCTCACCTCATTGGATGATGAATACATTCATCACATAGATGAAGCCCAATCATCCTATGAAGCTTGGTGTACACTTGAACATTTATTTGGGCCTAAGGCTAGATATTCCAAAATGTCATTGAAAATTCATTTGTATACCTTAATGCATGAAAATGGAAAAAATATTGAATCTTTACCTAATAGGCTTAAAAGTCTTTGTGCACAACTAGCACATTGTGATGTAAAGATAAACAATGAAGAAAAAGTGGCTATCTTCATTATAGCACTCCGGAGAAATATTCCAATATCAAGACCATCCTCAAAGAGAAGGTTCCAATTCGGAGTTTGAAAGATGCCATCAACTCACTTCAGGCAGAAGAAAAGAAGACAAGGTTATCAACAAATGGAGCCTATGCTACATACTCAAAATAAAGGTACAAAGTCTTTGAACCATGCAAATATTGCAAGAAGACGCATCATCCTTCATCAAGGTGCTTCTTCAAAAGCAAAGATGAAGGTCAAGGAGGAGGCAACAACAACAACACCAAGGATAAGAAAGTTAAGCTTATGTTGTAGAAGAAATAGAACATGATGAAATCAACTCTATCATCTATGACAGTGATATATTGTAAAACCCCCTTCAAAAACCCAATTGAAAAAGGCCTATATCTATAAAGGCCCTTAAAATCATGAAAAGGTCCTAGTGGTCCTAAAAATTAATAGAAAACCTAAAATTTCTATGCTAGATGATGCCATATGCAACTAGATCCTAAAACCCACTTAGGATGTCCTAAAATCTAAAGGTCCTAAGAACCAATGGTACTAAGCCCTAAAATCATCAAAATCAAGGTCAAGGTGGGGATTGTTGGAGATGAGCTACTTTTTCTTTTCATCATGTGAACACCTTCTATCAAGAGGGTAATCCAAGAAAAGAGCTTATCTACATTTGATTGGTTGAGAGCCTCTTTAATCTTGTATAAGAAAGGCCCATCAAGTGAGTTAATCATATAGCACACCTTTTTTATATATCCATCCATCGCTAGTAACTCTATCTTGATTATCTTCTTTTCCTTCACATGTGCTCGATCTGCTACGTCAACCTCAACACTATCTAAAGAACAAGGTATGTAAGCTGAAGAAGGCATTACATGGGTTGAAACAAAACCCTACAGCATGATATGAATGGATAGATAAGTATCTCTTGGATATAGTCTTCAAAAGTTATGCTTCTCTTGGATCACAAATTTTCTCTTGGATCAATAAGAAGCAACTAACTATGGCATTATCTTCTTCTAAAGCTAAGTACAAAGCATCATGTGAAGTAGTATGGTTGATGTGGATCCTATGGCACATAGGAATACAAGGATAGGAGGCTATAGGGTTGAAGTGTGACAACCGAAGTTGTATGGCCATCGCCAAGAATCCTATTTCCAATCTAGGTGCCAAGCCCATATATTAAGTATCACTATGTGCATGAGTTGATTGAGGACCGGTTGCGGAGATAAGCTATTTTCCAACTGAAGAACATAGAGAAGACATCTTCACCAAGGCTATTGGGAGAGAGAAACTTCATCAACATTTTCCAAAGCTTCGCATTGGACCAAGGAGGTAGTTCACCGCATGGTGGAGATTGAAAGGGGGTTTTGGATATACTTGATACTCCACCCTCAAGTGATCACAAATGATCGATGGTGCTCTAAGTTGTAAGGCATCCGCTATGCGGAGAAGCGACTATGAGTGCCCAGATGTTTTTGGAACCCTAACTTCCAAGTAAGAGGACTTCTATGTGTGACCATTGATGGTAATTCATGATCTTTGTGAGCCTAGCCAATAGGTTAGGTAGGACATAAACTTTCATGCCATTGGGTTGCCATTCAAGGTAAAAATAAAGGCCTATTGGCAACATATACCTTCCCCATAGAAGCTCAATGGCTGGAGTAAAGAAGCTATAGATGTTGTCGGATAATATATTTTGGTGACTATTTCGTATCTCATGACTACATTTATCTATAACAGCTTCCCTTGTAAAAGCTATACAAGCATGGCCTATGTTTAGTTTTACAAAGCATTGTGACTTAGTAAGCCCTTCATCAAGAGTCTATCTAGATCACCATCTAAGCTCCAAATTTGTAGCGTAGAGGTGGACAACACCATCCTTGTAAATGCATTAATCTTGTCAATGTGAGAATTTGAGTTCTCTATCTCTCATTATGCATCCATCTTTGTCTGCATTTTTCTCTAAACTCTCTCTAGTGGTCTATTCTTCCTACCCACTCGTAATTACCCTTCATCTTCAATGTCCTCTTCGTAGATGATCTCTCTATTCTAGATGATGTGATGGTGATCTTGTGCCCTTCCCAAACTACCACTACAGTTACTCCTCCTCTGCCCTATCCATCACTATGAGATCAAGATGAAAAATTGATCGTCATACTATTCTCTCAAGCCAGGAGGCACCCAAAACTCCTGAGCCATCACAATGTAAGGTGAGGAAACTCTATGATTTTGCAAGCCTTATTGCATACTCAATAGAGAGGGTTGTAGATGGAGCAAGGAGATCATAGAGAATAGACGAATAGAGACAAGCAAGCACCCATATTTTAAGTACAGCTCTGATGGTGTAGCTCATTCAAAAACAAGTAAAGGAACCAACCAATGTCCTAGAGGCAATCCAAAATCCAAATGGGAGGGCTACCATGCAAACAAAATACAGAAAGATCATGGAGAATGGAACTTGGGAACTAGTGGATCAACCCTGTAAGCATAAAGTCATTGGAACCAACTGGGTGATCTAGAAGCTAAAGTACAAGGTGATGGTATTCTAAAAAAGTACAAAGGAAGACTTGTTGTTTAAGGCTACTCACAAGTTGAAGACATTGACTTTTATGAATCATTTGCCCTCACTATAAGGATGTCTACTATTTGAGTAGTATTGGTTGTGGTTGCACATAAGGGATGTCGAGTCTATCACATGGATCTCAAATCCATGTTCCTTAATGGAGACCTCAAGGAGGATGTATATGTTTCTCATCCAACATAGTTTGAGGCTTTCTATCTGTTGGAGATGAGCTAGTTTTTTTTTCATCATGTGAACACCTCTTATCAAGAGGGTAATCCAAGAAAAGTGGTTATCTACGTTTGATTTGCTGAAGGCCTCTTTCATCTTGTATAAGAAAGGCCCATCGGTTCAGTTAATCATATGGCACACCTTTTTGATATATCCATGCAAATGCATTGTGGAGTAGAATGACTCTTTCTATCTAGCTTATCCATTACGTTCTCTTTCTACTTGTGTGTATGAGAGAGGGTTTATCTCTTTCTCCATCGCCAACACCTCTATCTCGCTCATCTACTTGTCCTTCACATATGCTCGATCTGCTGCGTCAACCTCAACAACTGGTATCAGAGCTACAATGAAGAACGCCATTGCTGGGATTTGTGAATGCAAAGCCTAAAAGGAGAAAAAGCACAAACAATGGAAAATCCATGAGTGGGACGAGCTGAGAAAAATTATCTAAGTAGCTTGATATTGTTCAGTCTCAAAAGTTGTTCGCTATAGCCTTAATAAGCTTGACGAGTTTGGGCTTCGATTCAACTTCAAACATCAGGTGTCAACCAATGAATTGCAGAAGCTCTTGTACGAAGTGCGCCTAAAGAAATCTTCAAGACGTACATTCATATTGGTGCACTTCTAGGTAACTCACCACATTTTTTTTTTTGCATTAGCAACATAATTTCTTGTCAGCGCTTTCGTTTGTGGGCAACACCAATAGATGGTCCAGGATTTCAACTCTAGACTTGAAGAAGGTGTTGAGTACTCAAATATGGCTGATCAACTCAATTTTTTTCTGCTCAGAAGATACAGAAGATACGGCATGCCGAGTGTACTGCGATTTAAGTCCTCATAGGTGACATCTCTATCCCTCGAACTATTCATCAAAAGGAAACCTTCCTCTTGTGCGTGTGTCATAGTATGCATGCGCAAGTGGGACGCTATATATTGTCCTCAGTTGAGCAATGAAGATGTGCTTATGATGATCTACACTTTCATCTATGAAAAGTCTCCATATGGATCGGCGAACACTCATGATCGTACTTAAATAGCTGCTCGTAAATACAAGGATATACAAAGACGTTTTTTTCATAGCCATATTGGCATCATTTGAGCTCAATATTACGTCCTCTATTGCAAGTATAAGAAAGCCAATATAACCACACGCATTCCTACACAAATACTACGTCAACCTCAACACTATCTAAAGAACAAGGTATGTAAGCAGATGAAGGCATTACATGGGTTGAAACAAACCCCTAGAGCATGATATGAATGGATAGATAAGTATCTCTTGGATGTGGTCTTCAAAAGTTATGCTTCTCTTGGATCACAAATTTTCTCTCGGATCAATAAAAAGCTACTAACTATAGCATTATCTTCTTCTAAAGCTAAGTACAAAGCATCATGCGAAGTAGTATGGTTGATGTGTGTTGGGAGTGATGATTCGATGCACTCAAGAACTGAGTTGGTGCTGCAAAACCTGCTTCACACCTGCCCTCCTTTGACTCTAGATATGCTGAATACACTTCTTGAGCTTCCAAATGATACCAAAATATACTATATGTACTTTGGAAATGAGTTGAGTAATGATTTGATCAAGACAGACTACTTGTGACTATAAGATTTAAGAAAACTTGCTATTTCTGTAGATACACCTGCTCAGAGTTATGCTCAGTGTGACCAGCACACTTAAAATTGATCTAATTGCTTTTGGACATAATCAATTTTCTTAACAAGCTTTCATTTGCAAGTGAAATGAGAGGAAATGACAAACTACACTCTGAGAAATCAATTTAGCAAACTTAGGAACATCCCCGACATTTTAGGAACTGTACAGAGAAATACCAGAGATCACTTCGAACGCAGTTTCTCCCAGATGGTTGATCCAATAATCTAAAAATTGTGTTGGCATATAGTATGCTTCAAGCTTGTTCCAATGTGCTTTGAATCATCCAATTTGGTTCAGTAGATCTTGAGATATGCCTCTTGGAAGTTGACAGAGTTGAAGGTACACTCAGAGAATAACAGAGATGATCAATATGAGTATATGTATTAGATCTATTGATTGTACATTCCCATTGGCATTATATGCAATGCCCAATGGTACTTAGGGGTGTAGGCTATGGTGTAGCTCACACACACTCAATGAATTACTCAGAAATGCCTCGGAAGGAGTGAAGGATACCCGCGACATTTTCCTAGTGACTTTTATATAGATTGAGTGAAATTTTGAATTTTGAATCCAAGTCAATCTCCTAGAATCTTTCACCTAAAGATTGATTGAGATATTCTCTCAACTAACCAATCACTTTTTCACGAATTAGACTAGTAGGTGTGATTACATGAGTGGTAAAGTCATATAGACTTTTACATGAGATAAATGGTAAGAACAATAAGACTAGGTTCCTATGGTTCTTGATTCTTGTAAATATATCCTTCACAGGTTCCAAGCTAAACCTTCAAGTTCCAAGCTTTATGTGAAGTCTTCAAGGTTGATATCCAAGCCAAGTGTTAAGGCTTGAATTACACCAACAGCTCCCCCTCAAGCCAAACACTTTGGCTCAAGTCTTCATCTCTAATCTTCAATTAGTTCCTGCAATCCAATCATGGATTTAAATCTGCATAGCTTGCTTCCATCCAGAGCTTTAGTAAGCAAATCTGCACATTGCATATTAGTAGACACATATGACAATTGAATATCTTTGCTAAGTAATTTCTCCCTCACATAGTGGTAATGAACCTCTATGTGTTTTGTTCTAGCATGATAAATTGGATTAGCTACAAGGTGAAGAGAACTTGTGTTATCCCCAAAGATGATTGGTGGTGTTATGTATAGACCCAATTCTAACTATAAAAGTTTCAACCAGATAGCTTCTTGAGTGGCATTTGCTAGCCCTCTATACTCTGCCTTAGTAGATGATAAAGCTACTATGGGTTGTTTCTTGGATGACCAAGAAATTGGTTTATCACCTGCAAAACATATGTAACCAGATGTGCTTCTCCTGTCATCCTTGCATCCTGCCCAATCTGCATCTGAATATACCTTAATATCAATGTCTGATGAATAAGGAAAGTACAAACCATGATTTTGTGTTCCCTTTAGGTACTTTACTATCTTCTTTGCTGCCTCTAAATGTGGTACTCTTGGTTTGTGCATAAATTGGCTAAGTACACTAACACCATATGATATATCAATCCTGGTTAAGGTAGCATAATTTAGACTACCTACCAAACTCTGGTAACTTGTAATGTCTTGGAGTTCTTCTCCTTCATGAGCACTGAGTTTATGGTTGACCTCCATAGGAGTGCTTGATACTTTAGCTTCCTGCAAATTAAACTTCTTGGCCATATCCTGAATGTACTTCTTCTGAGTAATAAAGATACCTGAATTTGTATAGACCAATTCAAGTCCTAGGAAGTACTTCAATAACCCAAGATCATTGATCTTGAATTCCTTCATCATCTGTCCTTTGATGTGTCTAATTCCCTGAACGTCATTTCCTGTAATAATGATGTCATCAACATAGACACACAAGTATATTACCTCTGAATTGTTCCTTTTGATAAACAATGAAGTATCTGCTTTACTCATTATGAATCCTTGGTCTAGGAGGTAGGTTGTCAACCTGTAATTCCATGCTCTAGGTGTCTGCTTCAATCCATACAGAGCCTTCTTCAATTTACAAACATGATTTACCTTCTTGGGATCTTCATAGCCAGGTGGTTGTGACATGTAGACTTCTTCAGATATCCATCCATTCAAGAATGCATTCTTCACATCCATTGGTACATGTTCCAATTCTTGGATGCAGCTACACTCACAATAACTCTGATAGTTGGCATCTTAGCCACAGGAGAAAATGTCTCCTCATAATCAATGCCTTGGGTTTGTGCAAAACCCTTGGCTACCAACCTAGCTTTATACCTGTTTATTGTACCATCTGAATGCCTTTTGAGTTTGTAGATCCATATGGATCCTATCACTTTCATAGATTCTTTCTTGGGTACCAAGTCCCAAGTATCACTTTCCTTGAGAGCTTCCATTTCTTCATCCATTGCTTCCTTCCATTCTGGTTTAGTGATTGCTTCTTCAAATGTACGTGGTTCTTCATTCAAGAGATCCTTTGCAAGATATACAGAATGCTTAGTTACAAGAGAAGTATCATACCCATATCTAATAGGCTTCTTACTTTCTCTCTGAGATCTCCTCATAGCTTGAGTTGAAGATTCTGGTATATCCTCAAGCTTCTTCATCTTCATTTTCCCTTTGGATTTCCAAGCCTTGAACTCTTCAATGTTGACGGTGTCTACATCATCTGAGCTTGTGTCCTCTTTCTGAATTGATTCTTCCTTGATAAGCTTGGGGAAGTCTTCTTCCATATCATAAGGTAGACTAACCTTCCTGCATTCATTTTCATACCATGAATCATTCTCATCAAAGATGACATCTCTGCTTACCTTGAAGCCTTTGTTTGAGGGGTTGTAGAATCTGTATCCCTTCGGATTCAAATCATAACCAATGAAGATACATTTTTCAGCTTTAGGGTCTAGCTTTCCCCTTACCTATGAGGGAATATGCACATATGCTACACAACCAAAGATTTTGCAATGATCCAGAGATGGTCTCTTACCATACCAAGCCTCATAGGGTGTCATTCCATCAAGTGTCTTTGATGGCAACCTGTTAATTAAATATGTGGCAGTAGATACACTCTCTGCCCAAAGATAGTTTGGCAATTTCTTTTCATTTAGCATAGACCTAACTGTCTCTACAATGAGTCTATTCCTCTTTTCTGCTACCCCATTTTGTTCAGGTGAGTACCTTGTAGTAATCTCCCTCTTGATGCCTCTTTCCTGCAAGAAATCTTCAAAGTCATTGGAGAATTATTCTCCACCAGCATCTGACCTTAGCTTCTTCAAATGTCTACCTGTTTGATTTTCAACTAGTGCAAGGTACCTCTTGAAACAATTAAATACTTCATCTTTATGTTTCATGAAATATAATACAGTCCACCTGCTATAGTCATCAATGAAGGACACATAGTACCATGATCCAGATATGGATGGCTCCTTGCTAGGACCCCAAACATCTGTATGCACCAATTCCAGATAATCTTCATGCATAAAACCTTTCTTGGTATAAGGCAATCTGTGTGACTTACCAAATTGACAAGCCCCACACTTGTATATCATGTGTTGCTTGGATACATTAGGTATCCCAAGCACACATTGATCCCTGCTCATTTGTTTTATGGTCCTCTCTCCAATGTGACCTAATCTCTTGTGCCAAATCTCCAATTCTGATAGGGTTTGATCTTTATAGTTGTACAAAGCAATATTCTTAGTGTCTTCAAGTTCAAAGGTAAACAATCTACCTGATTTTTCTCCCTTGGCTATCCTTCTGAATCCATGTCTTGGATCCTCCACATATGCACCATGTTGAGTGAACCTGACCTGTAGACCTTTTTCCACAATCTGACCTACACTCATTAGGTTCTTGGTGATTGTTGGAACATACAATACTCTGCTCAATAAATTCTGATTACCATCACTAGTTTTGGCATTACCTACTTTAACAACTGAATGTTTAGTGTCATCACCTGTTTGCACTTGGTGCTTGCCTTTGGGTTCTTCCAAATCAGAAAGTAATGCAACATTTCCAGCTACATGATTAGAGCAACCTGAATCAATATAGAATAAGTGATCATCATTGATACCTGACTTAGATGTCATATTCATGATCAATAGGGAGTCATCTTGCTCCTCTCCATAATTGTTGTAATCCTTCCTATTTCTGTATCCACCTTGATAGTTGCCATTGTGACTGTAGTTGTTGTTATAATTATTGTTGTAGCCATGGTAGCTTTGAGCTTGGTTGAATCTGCCTCTGCCTTGAGAGTATCCTCCTCTTTGGTGACCTCTTCCTCTTTGGTTCTTGTAGTTTTTGTAGCATTCATCTGTGGTATGGTTAGATAAGCCACAAATATTGCATGGAGATTGGTTGTAGGGTCTCCCCCTACCTGATTTACCTCCTCTGCCCCTACCTCTAGAAGATCTACCTCTCCCTGCATAGTTTGCTTGGGAGGTAGAGCCTTCTTCATCAACCTTCTTACTTTTGCCTTTATCTTTTATCTTCTTATCAGTATAAAGGGCAGAGGGATTGTTAGCTTTTGATTGCTCTCCATTCTTTGTGATCTTTGCTTCATGTGTAAAGAGTTGTCCAATCAGAGTTGTTAGATCAGGTGCTTGGATGTCCATGTATAAGTCCATTGTTGTGGTAAAGCTCTCCCATTTATCATCTGCCTTTAGTCCATTGATCACTTGTCTAACTATTTGCTCTTCCTCAATCTCCTCTCCAACAGTTGCAAGTTGGTCTGCAATGTCCTTGGCTTTGGTAACAAAATCTGAGATAGATTCTTTGATTGCTTCCTAAGAGTGGTAAACTCAATCCATAGCTGATTCTTTCTGGCCCTTGTGCTTGATGAAAAGTAAGTTGACAAGGTTTCCCAAGTCTCTTGGGAAGTTTTGCAATTCCTTATGTGTGGTAGAAGAAATTCAGAAATAGAGTTTAGAAGATATGACCTTGCCAAAGCATCTTTTGCACACCATTGATTGAGTCTCTCTTGCTCTTCCTTGGTGGGTAGACCTCTAGCTTTAAATGAGGGCAATTCCTCATCTCCTGATATGAATCCAAACAAGCTCCTTCCTTGTAGATAGGTCTTCATTCTTAGAGACCAAGCTTGGTAGTTGTTCCTGTCTAATTTGTCAATGAAGGAAGGGAAACCATCACCCATGATTACCTTATATGCTCTGATACCACTGTTGGGATTGATGATTGGATGCACTCAAGAACTGAGTTGGTGCTGCAAAACCTGCTTCACACCTGCCCTCCTTTGACTCCAGATATGCTAAATACACTTCTTGAGCTTCCAAATGACACCAAAATATACTATATGTACTTTGGAAATGAGTTGAGTAATGATTTGATCAAGACAGACTACTTGTCACTATAAGATTTAAGAAAACTTGCTATTTCTGTAGATACACCTGCTCAGAGTTATGCTCAGTGTGACCAGCACACTTAAAATTGATCTAATTTCTTTTGGACATAATCAATTTGCTTAACAAGCTTTCATTTGCAAGTGGAATGAGAGGAAATGACAAACTACACTCTGAGAAATCAATTTAGCAAACTTAGGAACATCCCTGACATTTTAGGAACTGTAGAGAGAAATACCAGAGATCACTTCGAACGCAATTTCTCCCAGATGGTTGATCCAATAATCTTCAAATTTTGTAGGCATATAGTATGCTTCAAGCTTGTTCCAATGTGCTTTGAATCATCCAATTTGGTTCAGTAGATCTTGAGATATGCCTCTTGGACGTTGACAGAGTTGAAGGTACACTCAGAGAATAACAGAGATGATCAATATGAGTATATGTATTAGATCTATTGATTGTACATTCCCATTGGCATGATATGCAATGCCCAATGGTACTTAGGGGTGTAGGCTATGGTGTAGCTCACACACACTCAATGAATTACTCAGAAATGCCTCGGAAGGAGTGAAGGATACCCGCGACATTTTCCTAGTGACTTTTATATAGATTGAGTGAAATTTTGAATTTTGAATCCAAGTCAATCTCCTAGAATCTTTCACCTAAAGACTGATTGAGATATTCTCTCAACTAACCAATCACTTTTTCACGAATTAGACTAGTAGGTGTGATTACATGAGTGGTAAAGTCATATAGACTTTTACATAAGATATATGGTAAGAACAATAAGACTAGGTTCCTATGGTTCTTGATTCTTGTAAATATATCCTTCAAAGGTTCCAAGCTAAACCTTCAAGTTCCAAGCTTTATGTGAAGTCTTCAAGGTTGATATCCAAGCCAAGTGTTAAGGCTTGAATTACACCAACAATGTGGATCCTATGGCACATAGGAATACAAGGATAGGAGGCTATAGGGTTGAAGTGTGACAACCGAAGTTGTATGGCCATCGCCAAGAATCCTATTTCCCATGTAGGTACCAAGCCCATATATTAAGTACCACTATGTGCATGAGTTGATTGAGGACTGGTTGCGGAGATAAGCTATTTTCCAACTGAGGAAAATAGATAAGACATCTTCACCAAGGCTATTGGAAGAGAGAAACTTCATCAACACTTTCCAAAGCTTGGCATTGGACCAAGGAGGTAGTTCACTGCATGGTGGAGATTGAAGGGGGGTTTTGGATATACTTGATACTCCACCCACAAGTGACCACAAATCGATGGTGCTCTAAGTTGTAAGGCATCCGCTATGAGGAGAAGCGACTATGAGTGCCGAGACGTTTTTGGAACCCTAACTTCCAAGTAAGATGAGTTCTATGTGTGACCATTGATGGTAATTCATGATCTTTGTGAGCCTAGCCAATAGGTTAGGTAAGACATAAACTTTCATGCCATTGGGTTGCCATTCAAGGTAAAAATAAAGGCCTCTTGGCAACATATACTTTCCCCATAGAAGCTCAATGGGGGGAGTAAAGAAGCTATGGATATTGTCGAATAATATATTTTGGTGACTATTTTGTATCTCATGACTACATTTATCTATAACACCTCCCCTTGTAAAAGCTATACAAGCATGGCCTATGTTTAGTTTTACAAAGCATTGTGACTTAGTAAGCCCTTCATCAAGAGTCTATCTAGATCACCATCTAAGCTCCACATTTGGAGCGTACAGGTGGACAACACCATCTTTGTAAATGCATTAATCTTGTCAATGTGAGAATTTGAGTTCTCTAACTCTCATTATCCATCCATCTTTGTCTGCATTTTTCTCTAAACTCTCTCTAGTGCTCTATTCTTCCTACCCACTCGTAATTACCCTTCATCTTCAATGTCCTCTTTGTAGAAGATTTCTCTATTCTAGATGATGTGATGGTGATCTTGTGCCCTTCCCAAACCAACACTACAATAACTCCTCCTCTGCCCTATCCATCACTATTAGATGAAGATGAAAAATTGATCGTCATACTATTCTCTCAAGCCACGAGGCACCCAAAACTCTTGAGCCATCACAATGTAAGGTGAGACAAATCTATGATATTGCAAGCCTCATTGCATAGTCAATAGAGAAGGATGCAGATGGAGCAAGGGGATCATAGAGAATAGACGAATAGAGACAAGCAAGCACCCATATTTTAAGTACAGCTCTAATGGTGTGGATCATTCAAAAACAAGTAAAGGAACCAACCAATGTCCTAGAGGCAATCCAAAATCCAAATGGGAGGGCGACCATGCAAGCAAAATACAACAAGATCATGGAGAATGGAACTTGGGAACTAGTGGATCAACCCTGTAAGCATAAAGTCATTGGCACCAAGTGGGTGATCTAGAAGCTAAAGTACAAGGTGATGGTATTCTAAAAACGTACAAAGGAAGACTTGTTGTTTAAGGCTACTCACAAGTTGAAGACATTGACTTTTATGAATCATTTGCCCTCACTATAAGGATGTCTACTATTTGAGTAGTATTGGTTGTGGTTGCACATAAGGGATGTCCAGTCTATCACATGGATCTCAAATCCATGTTCCTTAATGGAGACCTCAAAGAGGATGTATATGTTTCTCATCCAACATAGTTTGAGGCTTTCTATCTGTTGGAGATGAGCTAGTTTTTTTTTCATCATGTGAACACCTCTTATCAAGAGGGTAATCCAAGAAAAGAGGTTATCTACGATTGATTTGCTGAAGGCCTCTTTCATCTTGTATAAGAAAGGCCCATCGGTTCAGTTAATCATATGGCACACCTTTTTGATATATCCATGCAAATGCATTGTGGAGTAGAATGACTCTTTCTATCTAGCTTATCCATTACGTTCTCTTTCTACTTGTGTGTACAAGAGAGGGTTTCTCTTTTTCTCCATCGCCAACACCTCTATCTCGCTCATCTACTTGTCCTTCACATGTGCTCGATCTGCTGCGTCAACCTCAACAACTGGTATCAGAGCTACAATGAAGAACTCCATTGCTGGGATTTGTAAATGCAAAGCCTAAAAGGAGAAAAAGCACGAACAATGGAAAATCCATGAGTGGGACGAGCTGAGAAAAATTATCTATGTAGCTTGATATTATTCAGTCTCAAAAGTTGTTCGCTATAGCCTTAATAAGCTTGACGAGTTTGGGCTTCGACTCAGCTTCAAACATCAGGTGTCGACCAATGAATTGCAGAAGCTCTTGTATGAAGTGCACCTAAAGAAATCTTCAAGACGTACATTCATATTGGTGCACTTCTAGGTAACTCACCACATTTTTTTTTTTGCATTACCAACATAATTTCTTGTCAGCGCTTTCGTTTGTGGGCAACACCAATAGATGGTGCAGGATTTCAACTCTGGACTTGCAGAACGCGTTGAGTACTCAAATATGGCTGATCAACTCAATTTTTTTATGCTCAGAAGATACAGAAGATACGGCATGCCGAGTGTTCTACGATTTAAGTCCTCATAGGTGACATCTCTATCCCTAGAACTATTCATCAAAAGGAAACCTTCCTCTTGTGCGTGTGTCATAGTATGCATGCGCAAGTGGGTAGCTATATATTGTCCAATGTTGAGCAATGAAGAGGTGCTTATGATGATCTACACTTTCATCTATGAAAAGTCTCCATATGGATCGGCGAACACTCATGATCGTACTTAGATAGCTGCTCGTAAATACAAGGATATACAAAGACGTTTTTTTCAGAGCCATATTGGCATCATTTGAGCTCAATATTACGTCCTCTATTGCAAGTATAAGAAAGCCAATATAATCACACGCATTCCTACACAAATAAAATAAAATTGTTATATGTACTTCATGCTCTTATTTGAATTATCTCTCATCGCGCGTGATGTAGATAGGAAACATCTAATGTTTTTCGGTTAAGATCATCAATAGAAAGTATTGTACAGGAATCTTCTACAACACAAATGCACATTTTTTATCAAGTTGGGAACAAAAGAGAAACAACGCTTTTAATGCCTATAATCACTTTTTCCATGGCTCTAAGCATGGTATCTATTTGCTTTAGTTTTCATGGGATTAGACATTGCCCTCATTGTTGATTGAGCGGTGAGACCTTCCCGTAACAATAATTCCATCAAATAAAATATTTTTATAAGGAGCAAGACATTGACCTTGGAGAGTCTCCAAGAGTTAAGACCTCTCCTCAAAAAAAAAAGAAATGAGTGAAAATAAATGAGTTGATAAGTTCAAAGGGGTAGGATTTCATACTTGTCAAACCAAACTTGGAGGGTATTTAATGAAGAAAAACCTATGGAATGTTGTAAAGCCTTTATGTACCAATCAAACCATTACAACTAGGGCTCAAAATGCTCAATATGCAACCAAAGATGAAAAAGCCTTAGGCATCATTCTCACCTCATTGGATGATGAATACATTCATCACATAGATGAAGCCCAATCATCCTATGAAGCTTGGTGTACACTTGAACATTTATTTGGCCCTAAGGCTAGATATTCCAAAATGTCATTGAAAATTCAATTGTATAGCTTAATGCATGAAAATGGAAAAAGTATTGAATGTTTAGCTAATAGGCTTAAAAGTCTTTGTGCACAACTAGCACATTGTGATGTAAAGATAAACAATGAAGAAAAAGTGGATATCTTCATTAAAGCACTCCAGAGCAATATTCCAATACAAAGACCATCCTCAAAGAGAAGGTTCCAATTCGGAGTTTGAAAGATGCCATCAACTCACTTCAGGGAGAGGAAAAGAAGACAAGCTTATCAATAAATGGAGCCTATGCTACATACTCAAAATAAAGGTACAAAGTCTTTGTGCAAATATTCCAAGAAGACGCATCATCCTTCATCAACTTGCTTCTTCAAAAGCAAACATGAAGGTCAAGGAGGAGGCAACAACAACAACACCAAGGATAAGAAAGGTAAGCTCATGTTGTAGAAGAAATAGAACATGATGAAATCAACTCTATCATCTATGACAGTGATATATTGTAAAACCCCCTTCTAAAACCCAATTGAAAAAGGCCTATATCTATAAAGGCCCTTAAAATCATGAAAAGGTCCTAGTGGTCCTAAAACTAATAGAAAACCTAAAATTTCTATGCTAGATGATGCCATATGCCACTAGATCAAGAGGGTAATCCAAGAAAAGAGCTTATCTACATTTGACGGGCTGAGGGCCTCTTTAATCTTGTATAAGAAAGGCCCATCGAGTGAGTTAATCATATAGCACACCTTTTTTATATATCGGTCCGAATGCATTGTGGAGAAGAATGACTCTTTCTGTCTAGCTTATCCATAACATTCTCTTTCTACTTGTGTGTACGACAAAGGATTTCTCTCTTTCTCCATCGCTAGTAACTCTATCTTGATTATCTTCTTTGCCTTCACATGTGCTCGATCTGCTACATCAACCTCAACACTATCTAAAGAACAAGGTATGTAAGCAGATGAAGGCATTACATGGGTTGAAACAAACCCCTACAGCATGATATGAATGGATAGATAAGTATCTCTTGGATGTGGTCTTCAAAAGTTATGCTTCTCTTGGATCACAAATTTTCTCTCGGATCAATAAAAAGCAACTAAGTATAGCATTATCTTCTTCTAAAGCTAAGTACAAAGCATCATGCGAAGTAGTATGGTTGATGTGGATCCTATGGCACATAGGAATACAAGGATAGGAGGCTATAGGGTTGAAGTGTGACAACCGAAGTTGTATGGCCATCGCCAAGAATCCTATTTCCCATGTAGGTACCAAGCCCATATATTAAGTACCACTATGTGCATGAGTTGATTGAGGACTGGTTGCGCAGATAAGCTATTTTGCAACTGAGGAAAATAGAGAAGACATCTTCACCAAGGCTATTGGAAGAGAGAAACTTCATCAACACTTTCCAAAGCTTGGCATTGGACCAAGGAGGTAGTTCACTGCACGGTGGAGATTGAAGGGGGTGTTGGATATACTTGATACTCCACCCTCAAGTGACCACAAATGATCGATGGTGCTCTAAGTTGTAAGGCATCCCCTATGAGGAGAAGCGACTATGAGTGCCCAGATGTTTTTGGAACCCTAACTTCCAAGTAAGGTGAGTTCTATGTGTGACCATTGATGGTAATTCATGATCTTTGTGAGCCTAGCCAATAGGTTAGGTAAGACATAAAATTTCATGCCATTGGGTTGCCATTCAAGGTAAAAATAAAGGCCTCTTGGCAACATATACTTTCCCCACAGAAGCTCAATGGGGGGAGTAAAGAAGCTATAGATATTGTCGGATAATATATTTTGGTGACTATTTGTATCTCATGACTACATTTATCTATAACACCTCCCCTTGTAAAAGCTATACAAGCATGGCCTATGTTTAGTTTTACAAAGCATTGTGACTTAGTATGCCGTTCATCAAGAGTCTATCTAAATCACCATCTAAGCGCCACATTTGGAGCGTACAGGTGGACAACACCATCTTTGTAAATGCATTAATCTTGTCAATGTTGGAATTTGAGTTCTCTATCTCTCATTATGCATCCATCTTTGTCTGCATCTTTCTCTAAACTCTCTCTAGTTGTCTATTCTTCCTACCCACTCGTAATTACCCTTCATCTTCAATGTCCTCTTTGTAGATGATTTCTCTATTCTAGATGATGTGATGGTGATCTTCTGCCCTTCCCAAACCAATACTATAGTAACTCCTCCTCTGCCCTATCCATCACTATAAGATGAAGATGAAAATTTGATCGTCATACTATTCTCTCAAGCCACGAGGCACCCAAAACTCTTGAGCCATCACAATGTAAGGTGAGACAACTCTATGATATTGCAAGCCTCATTGCATAGTCAATAGAGAAGGATGCAGATGGAGCAAGGGGATCATAGAGAATAGACGAATAGAGACAAGCAAGCACCCATATTTTAAGTACAGCTCTAATGGTGTGGATCATTCAAAAACAAGTAAAGGAACCAACCATTGTCCTAGAGCCAATCCAAAATCCAAATGGGAGGGCGACCATGCAAGCAAAATACAACAAGATCATGGAGAATGGAACTTGGGAACTAGTGGATCAACCCTGTAAGCATAAAGTCATTGGCACCAAGTGGGTGATCTAGAAGCTAAAGTACAAGGTGATGGTATTCTAAAAACGTACAAAGGAAGACTTGTTGTTTAAGGCTACTCACAAGTTGAAGACATTGACTTTTATGAATCATTTGCCCTCACTATAAGGATGTCTACTATTTGAGTAGTATTGGTTGTGGTTGCACATAAGGGATTTCGAGTCTATCACATGGATCTCAAATCCATGTTCCTTAATGGAGACCTCAAGGAGGATGTATATGTTTCTCATCCAACATAGTTTGAGGCTTTCTATCTGTTGGAGATGAGCTAGTTTTTTTTTCATCATGTGAACACCTCTTATCAAGAGGGTAATCCAAGAAAAGAGGTTATCTACATTTGATTTGCTGAAGGCCTCTTTCATCTTGTATAAGAAAGGCCCATCGGTTGAGTTAATCATATGGCACACCTTTTTGATATATCCATGCAAATGCATTGTGGAGTAGAATGACTCTTTCTATCTAGCTTATCCATTACGTTCTCTTTCTACTTGTGTGTACGAGAGAGGGTTTCTCTCTTTCTCCATCGCCAACACCTCTATCTCCCTCATCTACTTGTCCTTCACATGTGCTCGATCTGCTGCGTCAACCTCAACAACTGGTATCAGAGCTACAATGAAGAACGCCATTGCTGGGGTTTGTAAATGCAAGGCCTAAAAGGAGAAAAAGCACGAACAATGGAAAATCCATGAGTGGGACGAGCTGAGAAAAATTATCTATGTAGCTTGATATTATTCAGTCTCAAAAGTTGTTCGCTATAGCCTTAATAAGCTTGACGAGTTTGGGCTTCGATTCAGCTTCAAACATCAGGTGCCGACCAATGAATTGCATAAGCTCTTGTACGAAGTGCACCTAAAGAAATCTTCAAGACGTACATTCATATTGGTGCACTTCTAGGTAACTCAACACATTTTCTCTTTTGCATTAGCAACATAATTTCTTGTCAGCGCTTTCGTTTGTGGGCAACACCAATAGATGGTGCAGGATTTCAACTCTGGACTTGAAGAAGGCGTTGAGTACTCAAATATGGCTGATCAACTCAATTTTTTTCTGCTCAGAAGATACAGAAGATACGGCATGCCGAGTGTACTGCGATTTAAGTCCTCATAGGTGACATCTCTATCCCTCGAACTATTCATCAAAACCTTCCTCTTGTGCGTGTGTCATAGTATGCATGCGCAAGTGGTAGCTATATATTGTCCAATGTTGAGCAATGAAGAGGTGCTTATGATGATCTACACTTTCATCTATGAAAAGTCTCCATATGGATCGGCGAATACTCATGATCGTACTTAAATAGCTGCTCGTAAATACAAGGATATACAAAGACGTTTTTTTCATAGCCATATTGGCATCATTTGAGCTCAATATTACGTCCTCTATTGCAAGTATAAGAAAGCCAATATAAGCACACGCATTCCTACACAAATAAAATAAAATTGTTATATGTACTTCATGCTCTTATTTGAATTATCTCTCATCGCGCGTGATGTAGATAGGAAACATATAATGTTTTTCGGTGGAGATCATCAATAGAAAGTATTGTACAGGAATCTTCTAAAACACAAATGCACATTTTTTATCAAGTTGGGAACAAAAGAGAAACAACGCTTTTAATGCCTATAATCACTTTTTCCATGGCTCTAAACATGGTATCTATTTGCTTTAGTTTTCATGGGATTAGACATTGCCCTCATTGTTGATTGAGCGGTGATACCTTCCCGTAACAATAATTCCATCAAATAAAATATTTCTGTAAGGAGCAAGACAGTGACCTTGGAGAGTCTCCAAGAGTTAAGACCTCTCCTCAAAAAAAAAAAGAAATGAGTGAAAATAAATGAGTTGATAAGTTCAAAGGGGTAGGATTTCATACTTGGCAAACCAAACTTGGAGGGTATTTAATGAAGAAAAACCTATGGAATGTTGTAAAGCCTTTATGTACCAATCAAACCATTACAACTAGGGCTCAAAATGCTCAATATGCAACCAAAGATGAAAAAGCCTTAGGCATCATTCTCACCTCATTGGATGATGAATACATTCATCACATAGATGAAGCCCAATCATCCTATGAAGCTTGGTGTACACTTGAACATTTATTTGGCCCTAAGGCTAGATATTCCAAAATGTCATTGAAAATTCAATTGTATAGCTTAATGCATGAAAATGGAAAAAGTATTGAATCTTTAGCTAATAGGCTTAAAAGTCTTTGTGCACAACTAGCACATTGTGATGTAAAGATAAACAACGAAGAAAAAGTGGATATCTTCATTAAAGCACTCCAGAGCAATATTCCAATACAAAGACCATCCTCAAAGAGAAGGTTCCAATTCGGAGTTTGAAAGATGCCATCAACTCACTTCAGGGAGAGGAAAAGAAGACAAGCTTATCAACAGATGGAGCCTATGCTACATACTCAAAATAAAGGTACAAAGTCTTTGTGCAAATATTCCAAGGAGACGCATCAACCTTCATCAACTTGCTTCTTCAAAAGAAAACATGAAGGTCAAGGAGGAGGCAACAACAACAACACCAAGGATAAGAAAGGTAAGCTCATGTTGTAAAAGAAATAGAACATGATGAAATCAACTCTATCATGTATGACAGTGATATATTGTAAAACCCCCTTCTAAAACCCAATTGAAAAAGGCCTATATCTATAAAGGCCCTTAAAATCATGAAAAGGTCCTAGTGGTCCTAAAAACTAATAGAAAACCTAAAATTTCTATGCTAGATGATGCCATATGCCACTAGATCAAGAGGGTAATCCAAGAAAAGAGCTTATCTACATTTGATGGGCTGAGGGCCTCTTTAATCTTGTATAAGAAAGGCCCATCGAGTGAGTTAATCATATAGCACACCTTTTTTATATATCGGTCCGAATGCATTGTGGAGAAGAATGACTCTTTCTGTCTAGCTTATCCATTACATTCTCTTTCTACTTGTGTGTACGACAAAGGATTTCTCTCTTTCTCCATCGCTAGTAACTCTATCTTGATTATCTTCTTTTCCTTCACATGTGCTCGATCTGCTACGTCAACCTCAACACTATCTAAAGAACAAGGTATGTAAGCAGATGACGGCATTACATGGGTTGAAACAAACCCCTACAGCATGATATGAATGGATAGATAAGTATCTCTTGGATGTGGTCTTCAAAAGTTATGCTTCTCTTGGATCACAAATTTTCTCTCGGATCAATAAAAAGCAACTAACTATAGCATTATCTTCTTCTAAAGCTAAGTACAAAGCATCATGCGAAGTAGTATGGTTGATGTGGATCCTATGGCACATAGGAATACAAGGATAGGAGGCTATAGGGTTGAAGTTTGACAACCGAAGTTGTATGGCCATCGCCAAGAATCCTATTTCCCATGTAGGTACCAAGCCTATATATTAAGTACCACTATGTGCATGAGTTGATTGAGGACTGGTTGTGGAGATAAGCTATTTTCCAACTGAGGAAAATAGAGAAGACATCTTCACCAAGGGTATTGGAAGAGAGAAACTTCATCAACACTTTCCAAAGCTTGGCATTGGACCAAGGAGGTAGTTCACTGCACGGTGGAGATTGAAGGGGGGTTTTGGATATACTTGATACTCAAGTGACCACAAATGATCGATGGTGCTCTAAGTTGTAGGGCATCCGCTATGAGGAGAAGCAACTATGAGTGCCCAGATGTTTTTGGAACCCTAACTTCCAAGTAAGATGAGTTCTATGTTGGACCATTGATGGTAATTCATGATCTTTGTGAGCCTAGCCAATAGGTTGGGTTGCCATTCAAGGTAAAAATAAAGGCCTCTTGGCAACATATACTTTCCCATAGAAGCTCAATGGGGGGAGTAAAGAAGCTATAGATATTGTCCGATAATATATTTTGGTGACTATTTTGTATCTCATGACTAAATTTATCTATAACACCTCACCTTGTAAAAGCTATACAAGCATGGCCTATGTTAAGTTTTACAAAGCATTGTGACTTAGTAAGCCCTTCATCAAGAGTCTATCTAGATCACCATCTAAGCTCCACATTTGGAGCGTACGGGTGGACAACATCATCTTTGTAAATGCATTAATCTTGTCAATGTGAGAATTTGAGTTCTCTATCTCTCATTATGCATCCATCTTTGTCTGCATTTTTCTCTAAACTCTCTCTAGTGGTCTATTCTGCCTACCCACTCGTAATTACCCTTCATCTTCAATGTCCTCTTTGTAGATGATTTCTCTATTCTAGATTATGTGATGGTGATCTTGTGCCCTTCCCAAACCAACACTACAATAACTCCTCCTCTGCCCTATCCATCACTATGAGATGAAGATGAAAAATTGATCGTCATACTATTCTCTCAAGCCAGGAGGCACCCAAAACTCTTGAGCCATCACAATGTAAGGTGAGGCAACACTATGATATTGCAAGCCTCATTGCATAGTCAATAGAGAAGGATGCGGATGGAGCAAGGGGATCATAGAGAATAGACGAATAGAGACAAGCAAGCACCCATATTTTAAGTATAGCTCTAATGGTGTGGATCATTCAAAAACAAGTAAAGGAACCAACCAATGTCCTAGAGGCAATCCAAAGTCCAAATGGGAGGGCGACCATGCAAGCAAAATACAACAAGATCATGGAGAATGGAACTTGGGAACTAGTGGATCAACCGTGTAAGCATAAAGTCATTGGCACCAAGTGGGTGATCTAGAAGCTAAAGTACAAGGTGATGGTATTCCAAAAAAGTACAAAGGAAGACTTGTTGTTTAAGGCTATCACAAGTTGAAGACATTGACTTTTATGAATCATTTGCCCTCACTATAAGGATGTCTACTATTTGAGTAGTATTGGTTGTGGTTGCACATAAGGGATGTCCAGTCTATCACATGCATCTCAAATCCATGTTCCTTAATGGAGACCTCAAGGAGGATATATATGTTTCTCATCCAACATAGTTTGAGGCTTTCTATCTGTTGGAGATGAGCTAGTTTTTTTTTCATCATGTGAACACCTCTTATCAAGAGGGTAATCCAAGAAAAGAGGTTATCTACGTTTGATTTGCTGAAGGCCTCTTTCATCTTGTATAAGAAAGGCCCATCGGTTCAGTTAATCATATGGCACACCTTTTTGATATATCCATGCAAATGCATTGTGGAGTAGAATGACTCTTTCTATCTAGCTTATCCATTACGTTCTCTTTCTACTTGTGTGTACGAGAGAGGGTTTCTCTCTTTCTCCATCGCCAACACCTCTATCTCGCTCATCTACTTGTCCTTCACATGTGCTCGATCTGCTGCGTCAACCTCAACAACTGGTATCAGAGCTACAATGAAGAACGCCATTGCTGGGATTTGTAAATGCAAGGCCTAAAAGGAGAAAAAGCACGAACAATGGAAAATCCATGAGTGGGACGAGCTGAGAAAAATTATCTATGTAGCTTGATATTATTCAGTCTCAAATGTTGTTCGCTATAGCCTTAATAAGCTTGACGAGTTTGGGCTTCGATTCAGCTTCAAACATCAGGTGCCGACCAATGAATTGCATAAGCTCTTGTACGAAGTGCACCTAAAGAAATCTTCAAGACGTACATTCATATTGGTGCACTTCTAGGTAACTCAACACATTTTCTCTTTTGCATTAGCAACATAATTTCTTGTCAGCGCTTTCGTTTGTGGGCAACACCAATAGATGGTGCAGGATTTCAACTCTGGACTTGAAGAAGGCGTTGAGTACTCAAATATGGCTGATCAACTCAATTTTTTTCTGCTCAGAAGATACAGAAGATACGGCATGCCGAGTGTACTGCGATTCATCAAAATCTTCCTCTTGTGCGTGTGTCATAGTATGCATGCGCAAGTGGGTAGCTATATATTGTCCTCAGTTGAGCAATGAAGAGGTGCTTATGATGATCTACACTTTCATCTATGAAAAGTCTCCATATGGATCGGCGAAGACTCATGATCGTACTTAAATAGCTGCTCGTAAATACAAGGATATACAGAGACCTTTTTTTCATAGCCATATTGGCATCATTTGAGCTCAATATTACGTCCTCTATTGCAAGTATAAGAAAGCCAATATAACCACACGCATTCCTACACAAATAAAATAAAATTCTTATATGTACTTCATGCTCTTATTTGAATTATCTCTCATCGCGCGTAATGTAGATAGGAAACATATAATGTTTTTCGGTGGAGATCATCAATAGAAAGTATTGTATAGGAATCTTCTAAAACACAAATGCACATTTTTTATCAAGTTGGGAACAAAAGAGAAACAACGCTTTTAATGCCTATAATCACTTTTTCCATGGCTCTAAGCATGGTATCTATTTTCTTTAGTTTTCATGGGATTAGACACTGCCCTCATTGTTGATTGAGCGGTGAGACCTTTCCGTAACAATAATTCCATCAAATAAAATATTTTTGTAAGGAGCAAGACATTGACCTTGGAGAGTCTCCAAGAGTTAAGACCTCTCCTCAAAAAAAAAAAAGAAATGAGTGAAAATAAATGAGTTGATAAGTTCAAAGGGGTAGGATTTCATACTTGGAAAACCAAACTTGGAGGGTATTTAATGAAGAAAAACCTATGGAATGTTGTAAAGCCTTTATGTACCAATCAAACCATTACAACTAGGGCTCAAAATGCTCAATATGCAACCAAAGATGAAAAAGCCTTAGGCATCATTCTCACCTCATTGGATGATGAATACATTCATCACATAGATGAAGCCCAATCATCCTATGGAGCTTGGTGTACACTTGAACATTTATTTGGCCCTAAGGCTAGATATTCCAAAATGTCATTGAAAATTCAATTGTATAGCTTAATGCATGAAAATGGAAAAAGTCTTGAATCTTTAGCTAATAGGCTTAAAAGTCTTTGTGCACAACTAGCACATTGTGATGTAAAGATAAACAATGAAGAAAAAGTGGATATCTTCATTAAAGGACTCCAGAGCAATATTCGAATACAAAGACCATCCTCAAAGAGAACGTTCCTCTACATACTCAAAATAAAGGTACAAAGTCTTTGTGCAAATATTCCAAGAAGACACATCATCCTTCATCAACTTGCTTCTTCAAAAGCAAACATGAAGGTCAAGGAGGAGGCAACAACAACAACACCAAGGATGAGAAAGATAAGCTCATGTTGTAGAAGAAATAGAACATGATGAAATCAACTATATCATCTATGACAGTGATATATTGTAAAAACCCCTTCTAAAACCCAATTGAAAAAGCCTATATCTATAAAGGCCCTTAAAATCATGAAAAGGTCCTAGTGGTCCTAAAAACTAATAGAAAACCTAAAATTTCTATGCTAGATGATGCCATATGCCACTAGATCAAGAGGGTAATCCAAGAAAAGAGCTTATCTACATTTGATGGGCTGAGGGCCTCTTTAATCTTGTATAAGAAAGGCCCATCGAGTGAGTTAATCATATAGCACACCTTTTTTATATATCCGTCCGAATGCATTGTGGAGAAGAATGACTCTTTCTGTCTAGCTTATCCATTACATTCTCTTTCTACTTGTGTGTACGACAAAGGATTTCTCTCTTTCTCCATCACTAGTAACTCTATCTTGATTATCTTCTTTTCCTTCACATGTGCTCGATCTGCTACGTCAACCTCAACACTATCTAAAGAACAAGGTATGTAAGCAGAAGAAGGCATTACATGGGTTGAAACAAACCCCTACAGCATGATATGAATGGATAGATAAGTATCTCTTGGATGTAGTCTTCAAAAGTTATGCTTCTCTTGGATCACAAATTTTCTCTCGGATCAATAAAAAGCAACTAACTATAGCATTATCTTCTTCTAAAGCTAAGTAAAAAGCATCATGCGAAGTAGTATGGTGGATGTGGATCCTATGGCACATAGGAATACAAGGATAGGAGGCTATAGGGTTGAAGTGTGACAACCGAAGTTGTATGGCCATCGCCAAGAATCCTATTTCCCATGTAGGTACCAAGCCCATATATTAAGTACCACTATGTGCATGAGTTGATTGAGGATTGGTTGCGGAGATAAGCCATTTTCCAACTGAGGAAAATAGAGAAGACATCTTCACCAAGGCTATTGGAAGAGAGAAACTTCATCAACACTTTCCAAAGCTTGGCATTGGACCAAGGAGGTAGTTCACTGCACGGTGGAGATTGAAGGGGGGTTTTGGATATACTTGATACTCCACTCTCAAGTGACCACAAATGATCGATGGTGCTCTAAGTTGTAAGGCATCCGCTATGAGGAGAAGCAACTATGAGTGCCTAGATGTTTTTGGAACCCTAACTTCCAAGTAAGATGAGTTCTATGTGTGACCATTGATGGTAATTCATGATCTTTGTGAGCCTAGCCAATAGGTTAGGTAAGACATAAACTTTCATGCCATTGGGTTGCCATTCAAGGTAAAAATAAAGGCCTCTTGGCAACATATACTTTCCCCATAGAAGCTCAATGGGGGGAGTAAAGAAGCTATAGATATTGTCGGATAATATATTTTGGTGACTATTTTGTATCTCATGACTACATTTATCTATAACAGCTACCCTTGTAAAAGCTATACAAGCATGGCCTATGTTTAGTTTTACAAAGCATTGCGACTTAGTAAGCCCTTCATCAAGAGTCTATCTAGATCACCATCTAAGCTCCACATTTGGAGCGTACAGGTGGACAACACCATCTTAGTAAATGCATTCTATGGAATGTTGTAAAGCCTTTATGTACCAATCAAACCATTACAACTAGGGCTCAAAATGCTCAATATGCAACCAAAGATGAAAAAGCCTTAGGCATCATTCTCACCTCATTGGATGATGAATACATTCATCACATAGATGAAGCCCAATCAGCCTATGAAGCTTGGTGTACACTTGAACATTTATTTGGCCCTAAGGCTAGATATTCCAAAATGTCATTGAAAATTCAATTGTATAGATTAATGCATGAAAATGGAAAAAGTATTGAATCTTTAGCTAATAGGCTTTAAAGTCTTTGTGCACAACTAGCACATTGTGATGTAAAGATAAACAATGAAGAGAAAGTGGCTCTCTTCATTAAAGCACTCCAGAGCAACATTCCAATATCAAGACCATCCTCAAAGAGAAGGTTCCAATTCAGAGTTTGAAAGATGCCATCAACTCACTTCAGGGAGAGGAAAAGAAGACAAGCTTATCAACAAATGGAGCCTATGCTACATACTCAAAATAAAGGTACAAAGTCTTTGAACCATGCAAATATTGCAAGAAGACGCATCATCCTTCATCAAGGTGCTTCTTCAAAAGCAAACATGAAGGTCAAGGAGGAGGCAACAACAACAAGACCAAGGATAAGAAAGGTAAGCTCATGTTGTAGAAGAAAAAGAACATGATGAAATCAACTTGATCATCTATGACAGTGATATATTGTAAAACCCCCTTCTAAAACCCAATTGAAAAAGGCCTATATCTATAAAGGCCCTTAAAATCATGAAAAGGTCCTAGTGGTCCTAAAAACTAATAGAAAACCTAAAATTTCTATGCTAGATGATGCCATATGCCACTAGATCCTAAAACCGACTTAGGATGTCCTAAAATCTAAAGGTCCTAAGAACCCATCGTACTAAGCCCTAAAATCATCAAAATCAAGCTCAAGGGGGGGATTGTTGGAGATGAGCTACTTTTTCTTTTCATCATGTGAACACCTTCTATCAAGAGGGTAATCCAAGAAAAGAGCTTATCTATATTTGATTGGTTGAGGGCCTCTTTAATCTTGTATAAGAAAGGCCCATCGAGTGAGTTAATCATATACCACACCTTTTTTATATATCCGTCCGAATGCATTGTGGAGAAGAACGACTCTTTCTGTCTAGCTTATCCATTACATTCTCTTTCTACTTGTGTGTACGACAAAGGATTTCTCTCTTTCTCCATCGCTAGTAACTCTATCTCAATTATCTTCTTTTCCTTCACATGTGCTCGATCTCCTACGTCAACCTCAACACTATCTAAAGAACAAGGTATGTAAGCAGAAGAAGGCATTACATGGGTTGAAACAAACCCCTACAACATGATATGAATGGATAGATAAGTATCTCTTGGATGTAGTCTTCAAAAGTTATGCTTCTCTTGGATCACAAATTTTCTCTCGGATCAATAAGAAGCAACTAACTATAGCATTATCTTCTTCTAAAGCTAAGTACAAAGCATCATGTGAAGTAGTATGGTTGATGTGGATCCTATGGCACATAGGAATACAAGGATAGGAGGCTATAGGGTTGAAGTGTGACAACCAAAGTTGTATGGCCATCGCCAAGACTCCTATTTCCCATGTAGGTACCAAGCCCATATATTAAGTATCACTATGTGCATGAGTTGATTGAGGACCGGTTGCGCAGATAAGCTATTTTCAACTGAAGAAAATAGAGGAGACATCTTCACCAAGGCTATTGGGAGAGAGAAACTTCATCAACACTTTTCAAAGCTTGGCATTGGACCAAGGAGGTAGTTCACCGCACGGTGGAGATTGAAGGGGGTTTTGGATATACTTTATACTCCACACTCAAGTGACCACAAATGATCGATGGTGCTCTAAGTTGTAAGGCATCCGCTATGAGGAGAAGCGACTATGAGTGCCCAGATGTTTTTGGAACCTTAACTTCCAAGTAAGATGAGTTCTATGTGTGACCATTGATGGTAATTCATGATCTTTGTGAGCCTAACCAATAGGTTAGGTAGGGCATAAACATTCATGCCATTGGGTTGCCATTCAAGGTAAAAATAAAGGCCTCTTGGCAACATATACTTTCCCCATAGAAGCTCAATGGGGGGAGTAAAGAAGCTATAGATATTGTCGGATAATATATTTTGGTGACTATTTTGTATCTCATGACTAGATTTATCTATAACAGCTCCCCTTGTAAAAGCTATACAAGCATGGCCTATGTTTAGTTTTACAAAGCATTGTGACTTAGTAAGCCCTTCATCAAGAATCTATCTAGATCACCATCTAAACTCCACATTTGGAGCGTGCAAGTGGACAACACCATCTTTGTAAATGCATTAATCTTGTGAATGTGAGAATTTGAGCTCTCTATCTCTCATTATGCATCCATCTTTGTCTGCATTTTTCTCTCAGCTCTCTCTAGTGATCTGTTCTCCTATAATTTTATTTTGTTACACAAAGCACTATCTAGGAGCTTGTGGAGAAAAAAGAAAGTTTTTCGTGCTCCCTCAAAGAGATCGACTATGGTATCTAACAGGTAAAAAAAACAAGTGTCCACCCTTTGCAAGAAAGCTTCTCAATTGTGGTCAAATACATCCAAACTAGAATTTGAGGTTTGTCATCTCACCTGAGAGTTGGAAAACTCTTGTTCCCATTATCAAGTAGTTCAGTTGGGATTAAAGCAAGCTTAAGTTGAATACTAGGGGAAAATAAGAGCCTTGCATGGCCCTTGTAAGGATTCCTTGTTTTTACGGTTTAAAACTCTTGGCCTAAGGGATTAGAAGGAATACAAAACCACTAGTGGTATTATCAAAAGAAAATTGGTTGATACACCTTTGTATTTGAATTATGAAAAGCAAATTTTTAATAGCCTCTAGATAAGAAATTTGAATGGCGAATGTTAAAGTGGTTTGAACTCTAGAGACAGAGTTGTCTCGAAATCCATGGGTTTCTAGAATCTCTCATGCATGCATTTGCACACTTCTATAGCCTTTTCATTCACTAAATGCTCCTCAATCCAAAGGCTCATCGCATTTTCCGCTGATGTAAAGATGGGAATGAATTGAAGCTGCCCAATAGGCTCTTCATCCAATGGCATAGAACAAAAGGTGATTCCGCATCTTGAATCCAAAGGTGGATTTAAATATGAGCCTTTCGATGGGCTTTAGATCCAATAGACAAAAATTGGAGGTGCAATTCCGCATGTGGAGCTTATCACGACCATCCAATTTTCTCAAAGATCTAGTGGAACACAATGAAAGGCACTTTGTGGAATCCCATCAGATATCAACCGTGCATTTAAAAGAAATCCAAGAGCACAAATGCAATATTTCCTTGACTTTTGCAATTAAACCTCACCATTTGCATCTTTTAATCAGTATTATGGCTAGTTCAAATGAAATCCTTTCAAAACCATTCAAATTTCCAAAAGCAGGAGTTCTATATGATTTCTTCTTCTTTGACCACACAAAAAGAAGGGAATCACATGTCTAGCTTAGGCGATTAAGGGACTAGACTATGGCCACCACCCTCTTCTCATTGGTCCACTACTAATCACTCCTTAATCTAAAAGGCCCATGTAGGATTCATGTTTTTCTCCCAATGAGTTGTGGAAGCAAAGCAAAAGGCCCATGTTGTGAGGTAGCAAGAGTTTTACTTGGAAGAAGACATCCAGGAGAAGATGGTTGTTGCTCAGTCGAAAGTAGTTGTGAATTATGCTTTTGTTACAAGGCTCTAATATAACAACGTTGTTTTGATGGACCAAGCCATCCTTTCTACAACGTGCCAAATGGTAAAGGAAAAGATAGAGAGAACATTTATAGAAGCAAAGGACAAGTTTTGGACTACCGTTTATGATCCGTTCTAACTAGCACATCCCATATGGTGATGGACATAGCAATATCCGAACAATGTTAGCTAATTTTTTTTTCTAGCATGACATGGTCGTTCAAGATTCCATCAAGATTTTCATTAATGATGGATTTTTCTTTTGCTTACATATATTGATATCTTTTGGAAGTTTTGATAGAGATATCTAGACTGCATGATTAAGCTCAAAAATTTTGAGTTGTTGAAGCCCTTCTTTGTTTGATGAATGAAGGATGGATATACTTGTTATTGTGAGTAGTATGTACAAATGTACTTTCTAAAGGATAGCTTCAATGCACTCTAATCCAAGCTTTATGTCCATGGGTGCCAATGCAAACATGATACATGTGACCCTTGTGATGATAATGTGACCATAGATTGGGTCATAGACATGAAAACTTTCAAATGTGTTACCCACCTTTGGGGGTCAACGTCTTATGTCCAATGCAACATGCTTCAAGTTTCATGATAGATCATGCTTTATGGGAGAATGTATGGATTATGGAGTTGACAACATGAAAACATGCCGCAACGAGACTAAAATGCAATAGCTTCCTCTATGCATCAAACTATTTGTACATGAAAAAGAAGAAACAAACAGGAAGGAATCTTAAATAGACAATTTTTATTGAAAAGGGATATTTTCTCTAGGTTGTTCTTGTAGTTATTAAATAATAACTGAAAAATTTATCACCCATACCTAAGATGCTAGATGTAAAGCAGAACACTTTAAGGGTTGTGTCTAGAAATATCCATATGATGTAATTGCTTCCATTATCAATTTTGTTAGAAACTATAGATTCAAGAAGCAAAATGAGATTTATAGTATGAGTTGAAATTCAAGTCAAGTAATAATTCTTCTACTTTTCACATACTACTTGAGAGTTGGGACCACTATGAAAACCATTTGTTTATTTATATCTGATGACAAGATGCATGATACATTGATTGCCTAGGATTTCCTAATCGTGCATTGGAATAGGCCATTGTTCACTTCTACATGGTTCTGCACTAAAAAATGGACTATTCTACATCTATCTAGACTTTGCAAAATATGTCACTAGGTTTTTGGCTAGAGGGAACTTGAGAAAAATAGTTCAACTTTTCCCACAATAGTCATTTTTTATCCAACCATTTCAAATATTGTATTAATAGGTTTTTTTCGTCATCATACTTACCTATTACATTTTCAAACACTCAACCATTACATTGAACAACTTTATTCTAGTGAATTATCTCTAAAGTACGAGTTTAACAAGATGTAGGCTTCAATATACATATTAATTACTCACACTTTGTAGTGGATACGTAGAATTGATTGGATTACTTACAGAACACTCAATTTCATGTCGAAGTTGATGTTCCCATGCCCAAAGGACCACTGGCAAAAAGTCTATGTAGTTTGCATGGGGTTAATGCATCATATTAATTCCTGAAAAGATAGAGAACTTAAAGGGACAGCATTCCTTCATAAATCTATTATTATTTTTATATATAAATATTTAGAAAGGTAGTCCTACATAAAACTTGGCATGCATCGTGTATTTGAACACAAAAATGCTACACGAAAGACTATGCAACTCTTTTTTGGTTTAAAAGATTACGATATGATGTGCTGTTTACCATACTAGCTATGCCTAGTGCCATACTAACTATGTTTGTTACCATATGGATATGCTAGCTAGCATATTTATTATAGTAGTTAGCATGCAACTATTTCGTATTTAGCGAAGTGATTGTGATAATTATAATAAATATTGTGCTAATTATCACATTGAGTGTGCTATGTATCATACAAAATGTGCTAATCAACATAACTACTATGCCAATTAGCATATTGAGTGGGCTACTTACTATAGTGACTATGCTAATGAGCATTACCAACTATGCTTGTTAGCATACAGACCCTCTACATATCATAATGATAGTGATAAGTATCATGCAAAATGTGCTAATTATCACACAAATTTCAATATTAATGGATGCTAATTATCATATAGAGTGACTTAATTAACAAATATGCTAATAAGCATACTAGAAATGATAATTTGCATAATTCCTCCGCTAATTAGCATGATGGTAGTGCAAATTAACATATTGATTATGCTAATTAGGATAAAAAAAATGCTAATTATCATAATGAATATTATAATTAGCATATATGATGTGATAATTAGCATATAATTATGGTCAATAGCATAGTGACTATGGTAATTATCATATGGAATAGACTAGTTAACAAGCCATTATGCTGATAAGCATAATGACTATTATAATTAGTATATGATTGTGCTTTAAAAATCTACTATGTAAATTAGCATAATTACATGATATTTAGCACAATGAATGTGCTAGTTAGCATACTAACTTTGCTAATTAGAATAGTAAGTTCTTTTACTTAGCATATAGACAATGTTGATTAGCATATGGGTTGTGTTAATTAGCATAATTATTGTGCTAATTAACATAGTACCTATGCTACTCAACATAGTAGTAATTATGATATTTAGCATGAAATGCTATGCTTACTAGCTTATCGATTGTGATAATTAGCATATGGACTCTACTTATTGACATGGAAATAGTAATAATTAGAAATATAATTGTGCTAATAAGCATACAAACCTACTTGTTCGCATAATGTTTGTGCTAACTAACATCTGGATTATACTATGTTGTATATTCAATGTGTGATTGTGAAATCTATTTTAATAACTATTTTACCTAGCATATTGAATTTTGTAGTCATCATAGTGATTGTGCTAGTTACCATGTTAACTATGCCCGTAAGCATATTCACTAAGGTAGTTACCACATTGGCTATCTTTTTTTTTAAATAAAGGAAATTCGGCCTTAGCCTACTCTCCCGGACTTGAATTAATTAAAAGAAAAGAAAAGTACGAGAGAAGGGGACAAGTGCCCATGGGATTCCCCGAATCCCACACAGCAGGGGTAGCTTTTATAGAGCTTAGATGGCATTGCAAAGAAGGTTAGTCACCCTCTCATCACCCTCATGCAGGGCCCACATGGGTTTAAGCTTGTTGTAGGGAGCACTTGATGATGTCTAAAAAGAAGAGGGGGATTTCTTACAATTAGCGATCTTTTTGACATGGAGGATAGTCATTTCTCAATCGACCATGTTGTGGGGAAGTCACCGAAGTTTCAATCACACCTTTCCCGCCACATATTCCATAAGGCCTCCCCTCTAATGGCGTTCCATAGAGGCGGAGCAACTGAATGCTTCTCGTAGCAGAGTATGCATCCAACTGATATGTTTTTGAAGTCTAATTTTCTTTCCGACAATATGCTAGACCCTTCATGGTGGACCTTACAAGGCTTACATGAAGTTATAGAGGAGGTTGATAAATCTCGCATCCCCATCATGCAGAGCCCATTTCGTTCTGAGCTTATTGTTGACATATTGTAGCTCTTTGTGATGTCTGAAGGGGGGGTGGGGTTTCTTACAATTAGCAATTCTTTTGCCGAGAAGGAATAGGGACTTCTGGATTGACCACTCCTTGGGGGTATTGCCAAAGTTGTGAGTGCATATTTCTTGCCAAATCTTCCAAAGTATCTCTCCCCTAATCGCATTCCACAATGCCGCAGAGCAACCAATCACTTCACCAATGAGGGCTTGCTTCCAATTGATTTGTTCTTGGAGTCCCAGAGAACGACCAAGGACCCTCCATAACCGAAGGGATTTAGGGAAAGCAAAGAATAGGTGACCAATATCCTCTTTGCTATGGCACCATCGCTTGCACCAGGGCAGAACAACACAGATCTTGTTAGCTTTTGCATTGGTCCATATTTGGTGGTGTAAATTTTTTCATAGGAGGACCAAATTTTTGTTTTCAATGAGAGGGTGCCAGATAGACATAAATTTCATATCCCATCGGAGTCGCGTCCACTTGAGACACCATTTCTTGTTGAGACTGATGTGAATGTCATTGCGAGCTTCGACATAAAGAAGCTTGGAGAGGCAATTACCATTAAACCATTTAAGGCCCATTAGGTCCAGAGCATCCTGTCCCATCTGTAATTGGATTTTAGAGCGGTCCCAAGCATGGCGTTTGCTCAATAAAACATTCCATTCCTCATATGTGACCGCAACACTAGGGTCAAGGTCCTCAAAGTCCACCCATATGTTCGTGTCCTGTGTCCAGAGGTGCTTCCATTGTTTGAACCCTTTATTCTAGAGTCTTTTGGCACTTAAGACATTCCACGGCTCCAAACTTCTCATTCCTTGGATTGGGCACCAAATAGAATCATTTTGTCTTATACCTGCAGCCCACTTCCCATCATCATTGATTTTGATGTGAGGTTTGAATCTGTTCCAGCTCAACCACAAGGACCTTACCAGGATCGATCCTTTGGGTGAGACAGGAGTCGGGGAGAATAAGAGGGTGAGGATGTCAAGGTTTTTCCATCCAAGGTATCCCACCAGAGTAATCAAGTTCGTGTTTTTTAAAATTAATGAGGCCCAAGAGGAATCTCTATTGCACCAGGCCTTAATCATCAACTTTGTTGCAAGTTTATTGGCCATGCTACCAATGTCCATAATATCCAGACCTCCACTCTCCTTTTGGCTAGTGCATATGGACAATTTGATTTTAGGCACTCCCCTCCTGTTATGGTCCTCAGTCCAAAGAAAGTTCCTACAAGTACCTTCCAATTTGGCTAATTCTTGATTGTTCGGTCTCCAGCAAGAAAGAAAGTATATGATTGAGGATATGAAGAACGTGTTGACCACCATGGCCTAGCGAGCGAGATTAATTTGCAAACCCCTCCAATAGTTAAGTTTTTTATTAAGTCTAGCAAGAACCCAAGCCCACCTTTGTCCCAGTGAATCCCATGGGGATACCTAGAATGGAAATGACTTGACCCAATTGAATGCTTTGGCATCCCTGCACAGTGAGGAAATTGGGTTGATTCCCTTTGATAGCCCTAAACACTATCTTGGAATGGTTAATTCTGGACCCAGAGGCCACCCAAAAAGTGTCAAGGCACTACCAAAAGGTTTCGAGGCTAGTATTGTCATTGTGAACAAAGGCATTTGTGTCGTCCGCAAAAAGCCTCATGGTCATTTGCTTAGAGTTCTATGGCAAAGTGATGCCTCTTATGTGACCAAGCTCCATCTGTTGCTCCACAAGCCGGCTAAGTCCTTCTGTAGCAATGGCGAAGAGCAGCGGGGCCAACGGGCAACCTTTCCTGATGGATCGTTTCAGTTTGATTGCCTTTGAAAGTTGCTCGTTGACATTGACTTTGGTCGAAGCATTACTGAGCAGAGTTGAGATCATTCTGAAGAATCTTTGAACACCCAAGCTCTTTCAGTGATTGTAAAATATAGTCCCATTCCAATCTCTCGTAGGCTTTGTTAGAGTCAATCTTGAGGAAGACAATGTCTTGATTAGATTCTTCAATGAAGTCGAGACCTTCCCAAATATCAATGATGCCTTCCAATATTGACCTTCCCTTAATGAGGCCTTTTTGGTCTTTGCTAAGCCACTAGTCTAAATGGCACGATAAACTATTGCCCATGACTTTAGGAAGAATCTTGTACCCAGTTCGAAGCATTGTGATAGGTCTCCAGTTCTCAATTCTGTTCCTCTCCCCTTTTTTATGAATAAGTTTGATGATGTTGTTGTTGAGAGAAGTAGGATTAAGGGCACCAAACTCGAGTGCGTCAAGCCAAACAAGACGCCGAGGGTGGCCACCACATATTTGAATGATTTAAAGAACTCATTAGTGAGCCAATCAGGCCCTGGGCTCTTGCCATTTGGAAGTGAATCAATAACTTCAAGGATCTCTTGTTCGGAAATGGTGGCATCAAGAAGAGCGCTCAAGTTGCGTGGGATTATGTGCAAGGAATTCCGAGAGATGATGGCCATGCAATCCCGCCTATGGAGAGAGAGGGTAGAGGCACCACCCAAGAGACTCGTGAAGTGAGCTTCTATAATGCCAATGTTCTCTTCCTCTATCTTACATTCCACCCCATTCTGATCAAGCAGTGGTGGGATCTCATCTCTAATTTGTTTTCTTCTTAGAATATTGCACATCTCTTTGGAGGGTCTGTCTGCCTTACGAGCCCACCATTCCTTGAAATAAAGTTGAAGATTTTTCCTTTTGATCTCCTCCTCGTATCTTAATCTTCCTCTAATATTTTGGAGTCCCTTTTGAGATTGAATCTTCCCTTTATTAACTTCTTCTTCAAGTCTCCGGAGCCGTCGGTATAGGTTTTCTCTACGTCTTCGATGGATGGATTTGAGGGCCTTCCTGGTCCTCATCAAGATCTAACGAGACTTTTCCACTGCATTTCTCCAACACTTGGCTGAGGAGGTGCAGACGACGAAGGCCTCAATCCAAGCATCCCCGATTTGTTGATGGATAGAGGGGAGTGAAAAGACAAATGGATTGGCATGAAACCAAGGTGCTTTGCAACTTTTGGATAGAGGGGGGAAGGTGAGTACCATTGGGTAATGATCTGAGATGGTGAGGTCGATACATTGCATTAGGGTGGGAGGACTCCATTGATGGACAAGATTCTACAAAATGTAGCTTCTGTCGAGTCGTGATTTCCTCAAGTCCTCACCCAATTGAAGATTGGAACAAGAAAAACGGTTCGGGTCCTTGACTTCGACCAGATCCAAATATAGTTTGGTTTGGTCCCATGTGTATTTCTCCTGGCTGTCAATGATGCGGCCCTTGTTGTTCCACCTATCAGAGGTGTCTTCCACCATATTGAAGTCACCGCAAATCATGACATTATGAGAAGACAAGTCCAAGGAGGACCAAGTATCGATCCTCGCAGCATCCTCGTTTGGAGCATACATAGAGATCAAGGAGAATTGAAAGGGGGTGCTGAATGTAACTGCCATCCACCTATGGTTTCTATCTTTGCTGGTTTGGTCAAGCTTATTAGCCCAAAAGTGATTGATATTGATGGCAGTTCCACTAGAACCACGCTCATGGGTTCTAGAAAACCACATATGGGACTGAGAGACACCCTTAAGTCTTTTGATATCTTCTTTAGATGCAGTCCTCCTTGGATATAGAAAGTAATATATACACGATGAATACCAGTTGATCCCTACATAGAGAGGGCATACACCTCTTGAATATGTTTAAATATAACATTAGATCCATCCCTAAATTTCTCATTGACAAGTAGAGAAATCATACCAGTTTTTTTCCCGAGAACAAGGGTTCAACATTTTCCCACATCAATGCATGCCAAAGGAACTTAGCCCTGAGTAAGATATAGAATGGCACATCCAGAACTACACATTCTTTGATCAAAAAATTGAGTGCAATTAAAATAATAAAATAATGTCTACTCTATCTAAGTTTATTGTTTTCTTATCTATCTGCGAATCACGGGCCATTGTGCACAATTAAACATCATAAATCATTATTTTTTATTCCTCTTGTGTGACTCAAGCATTTACATGCATGTCACGTAGCATCTAAGAAATTACATGAGTTTCTTCCATGAGATACATTAAGCATTGCAGAAAGCGTTCTCTCCCAATTCTCTTCCTATAGATGTCGTTTTTGTTGGGGGATATACATGTCTCATTTTGCCTAAATTTATAGATTAACTCCTTTGTTTGATCTACGAGTGGGCGTTCTTGTCGCTACTTGTGACAATAAGCCAATGAGAATAATATAGTATCCCCCATTAGTGTGAAACGGTATCTTCCTTTGTACATGTGGCAAAAAACCTTTGAGACCCTCAAAAGTTTGTTAATTAGCATTGTCTCATTTAAATTTAACATCATTGACAAGGTGTAGTTTCTAAAAGAAACAGTTCTAAAAGGAACTTGGTTGCTTCACACCAGCCCACGTGCTTTATTGAACCTTTTAATCAACCGAACTTTTAAGCACCATGTCCCCTACCCGAGGATGTTGAGCAACAAAATCCCATATTTCTTAATTCAACTCCTCGCACTAACCTTGGGTCCTCTTCTTAAAGAGTCTCACAATTTTTTAGGCTACTCTTTTCTTCCCTAAAATAGCCTAATTAACAACTCAAATATCCTTCTAAATAAGTCTCTATGCCCCTTGTTGTTTCCTCTTTCTCTACCTCTTATAGTCCCATATGTGACCTACTCTTTCTAGTGCAAGGATCCATGCAAAAAAGCTAAATAGGCATTGATAACTGGATGGAATTGGATACCTATGTAGAATAGTGGCGATGTGGACCCCAAGATGTCAAGTGGAAAACATCATTCTCCACCTTACATCTAAATCAAAATACCTAATGATCTACCTAAAAGAGTAAGAAGTTGATCTTCCAAACCCACAAAGAGGTGAGAGATGCATGTATTGTCCCGACCAATGCCACCCATATGTAAACCTCTAGACCAAGAGAGGAAATGTGAAGAGAGCTTGGCAAGTGTCCCCTCCACATGGATTCTAATCCACGGCCTTCTTACCTTGAAATTCATGTGAAATCACGTGCCTCTCAAATGGTTCTAAAAGGATGCTTCCCAAGTTTGTAAATACAGGTTCAAAGGCTTAAGAGGCATCATTAAGTGTCAAATACCATACCCTTAGGAAGCATCAATACGAAGGGTCAATAAATAAATCCAAATAGCATCAATCCAAATAGATTCAATCCATATTCTTGGAGACACTTTCCCAAGGTTTTCGTGATAAGCTTCAAGGTTTCTCCAAGTAACATGAGAGCCTAAAAGCCTATTTCTTTTGCCAAGTGTACCCATAGCTATAGAGTATTCTTCCCCCTTTAAAATTTATGTCCTAAAAACTCTGTATACATATAATATGGGGAGTATTCCCCTCTACCCCATGATTAGTCTCATTGATCATGGTCTTCATATCTCTTATTCAAGTCTTTATTAGAGGGGGATTCTATCCCTTACTATTTTTGAAAAGAGGGGAATCTCTAAGTGGACTAATCTTGCCCAAGTTATTCTAATATTACCTAGCTTTAAGCATGAAACACTTAATCAAGTGCAAAGTATGGAAACCATGATAAGGATGGATTGAAACATCAAATCCTTGCCTAATTCAATTTTTTGCTATGTGCCCACCTGACATCCATAGCACAAACATATGAACTAGGTGGATTCTAAGACTCTCCAATTAATTGGCTATGTAGATCCACTTGTATGTTGTATTCATGCATGGACCTAGCAGAATAGATGGATGTTTGACTACTTCGAGAATTTGAGAATCTCCTCAAGTGTACATTGACCAAAACATCCACCTTAGATGTTTTGAATATGTGCCACTTCATAACCAACATCTATTGGTTTCTTTTCCAAATTACAAAACTACCATGTATTATTGGGCTTTACAAATGAAGGTACAATGAAGAGAAAAAGTCTTTCATTTATTTAACCAACTAACATAATAATGATTTAACCTATAATACTTCCCAAAACACTTGAATTATTTGGAATATTTTAAACCAGAAACAATATTCCTAACTATTTCTACTCTTCAAGAATTTTACTCTAATGCATTGAGAGAACTATAGGTCCATTGACCTTGAAGCCATAGACAATGAATGAATGAGTTCTTGAAACTCAAAAGTCTTCTAAAATTGAATGGGTTCTATACAAACGAGCCATATATGATGTTTAATTGAGTTTTTTATTCCATCCACCTGAACCTGATCTAAAAATGAGTATGATATTTCTTGAGAGTGAAGTCAACGGTTCTAAAACGTGGGAGGGGAAAGTTTAAACTCTATGTAACATATTCAAGCTTTTAATAGACTAGAACTTACTTGAGTCAAACCAGATAGGGCTCAAAACTTTATGAATTTCTTCTAGTCAAGGGTTCAAAACATTCTTTGTATCTTTATGAGATTAACATAAATTCTCAAGTAAGGTTAAAGTATCATCCATGATAGAGATCTTCAAATCTCCAATATCAAGTTTGCCTTGGCTAAAGAACACCTCTATGTCAATTATAGATAGGAATTTAACTCAATCACTTCCAATCTTTCAAGTTCAAGACTGAAATATACTTCCTTCTTCAATTTTTTTTTTCAGTTATGCTCTTCTTCAACAATCTATATCAAGATTCAAGCTCATTACCTCTAAAGTTAGATTTTGAATGCTTAAACACTGAAAACTTTACACAAATCACCGAGCAGATTTGCTAACCAATGTTTTGTATGTTCCGACAATACCGAAAAATTTAATTAGTGTAGGACAGATAGTTGAGAAAGGTTTTTCAAGTCAGATTTACAAATGGAGTATTTGTAGAAGATCCCGAGAACAGATATAATCAGATTGTCTCTGGTAAGAAAGAAGGCAGACTCTTTACTTTAAGAGTACAAGGGAACATTGGCCAAGCGTTGCTCACACATGGTGAAAAGGTGATTACAGAACTTGATCTCTGGCATAAGAGATTAGGTCATTTCAATGAAAAAGGAATTAAAGCTATCATTTCAAATCAATCAGTACTGGGATTACTGAATGTACAGAATCAACATATGATTCACAAGTGCGAAGCATGTCAGATGGGAAAAGCCCACAGGTTACCTTTCTAGAAGAAAGGATTCAAACATGATGGCGTACTCGAACTCATTCATACAGATGTATGGGATCCAACAAAAGAAGGATCAATCAAAGGATCGAGGTATTATGTTTTATTCATTGATGATGCTACAAGGTGGATAACTCTTTATGTTTTGAAAGAGAAATCAGAAGTGTTTGGAGCTTTCAGGCATTTTCATGCATATGCTGAAAGACTCACAGGTCGAAAGCTTAAGAGACTGAGGTCTGATGGAGGGGGAGAATACTTCTCCCGAGATTTCAATGACTATCTTTGGAATGCAGGTATTAAGAGAGAAATAACCTACAGGTATACACCACAACAAAATGGTGTGGCAGAAAGAAGGAACCGAACTCTAGTTGAGTTTGCACGAGCTATGCTAAAGGAAAAAGATTGTCCAAATTATCTTTGGGCTGAAGCTGTAAATACAGCTACATACTTGGTAAACAGATTACCATGTACGGCATTAGATGGAATGACCCCTTATGAAGCCTGGTGGGGAAAGAAACCAAAGCTTGATCATTGCAAAGTGTTTGGATCAGTAGCTTATGCTTATGTACCATCACAACTCAGACATAAGCTTGAACCAAAAGCAGAGAAATATGTGTTCATCGGATACGATGAAAAGCAGATGGGCTACAGGTTGTGGATCCCTCTAACAAAACAGTTTACTGTTTCCAGAGATGTTACATTTGATGAACAGAAAAGCTGGTATACAGATCAAAGTCACACAACGGAAGAATTTGAAGAAGAAGTAAGAAGGAAAGAGCAAGGGAAATCAATTGTACAGGTGAATAGAGATGAAGATCATATGCAGGCAAGTACGTCCAGGATCGGATTAGGTATGAGAAATGAAGATGAACAGGGATTTGATGAAGATGTGTATTCAAATACACATGAAGAGTTTGAACCAAGAAGGTCAAACAAGAATAGAAGACAACCAGAAAGGTATTTGTATGATACTTTGTACATAACTCAAAAAAATTATGCATATATGGTCAAAGATGATGAAGAACCTCAAAACTATGATGAAGCTAAAGGCAAGAAGAAATGGGAAGAAGCAATGGAAGAAGAGTTTAGCGCACTAGAAGAGAACAAGACATGGGAACTTGTTTCGAAACCAAATGGCAAGAAAGTGATTGGAAACAAATGGGTTTTCAAAGTTAAGAAACTTGCAGATGGAAGGATAGCTAGACTGGTTATCAAGGGCTATGCTCAGACGCATGGCATAGATTATGATGAGACGTTCAGTCCGGTGGCAAAGATGTCAACCATAAGGACAGTGATTGCTATAGCAGCATCAAAAGGATGGAAGCTAAGTCGATTGGATATCAAGAATGCATTTCTGAATGGATACATATCAGATGAAGTCTACATGGAACAACCGGAAGGGTTTGTAAGTTCCAGATACGCAAATTTCGTTTGCAGATTAAGAAAAGCACTTTACGAGCTGAAGCAAGCTCCAAGAGCTTGGAATTACAGGCTTGTGAAATATCTCAATGAACTTGGATACCAAAGTTCGAAAGAAGATGCAAGTCTACTCATCAAGAGAACAGAAGAAGGTATGATCTACATTTGTATTTATGTACATGACACTATAATCATAGGGACTTCAGATGAAGGAATTAAAGAAATAAAGAGATTACTCGAAAAGGAGTTTCAGATCAGTGACCTAGGAAAGTTGTCATACTTTCTAGGAATGGAAATCACATACACAGATCATGGTGTATATGTTACGCAAGAAAGGTATCTCCTAAACCTACTGAAGAAGTTTAATATGGAGAATTGCAGAGAAGCTTCAACACCGCTTGAAGCAAATCATAAACTCAGCAAATGCAGTGGTGCACAGTTTAAAGATATGGGAAAGTATCAATCGTTAGTGGGAAGTCTAATTTACGCTACACTAACATGAACGGATCTTAACTATGCAGTGGGAGTTCTCTCACAGTTCATGCATTGTCCAAAAGATCAACATTGGGTCGCAGGACAGAGAGTTCTTAGATATACAAAAAGAACTATAAGAGAAGGATTATGTTATGCTTTTACGTCAGATATAAAGATGAGAGCATACAATGACTCAGAGTGGGCAGGAAGTCAAGATGACAGAAGATCAACACATGGGTATATGATATACCTAGGAGATAAGCTAGTAAGCTGGTGTTCGAAGAAACAACACATAGTGGTTTTATCGTCAACAGAAGCAGAATATAAAGGACTTGTAGAAGTAGCTAAAGAAGTGATATGGATGCAGACCTTGTTCAAAAGCATGGCTATTGATCAAGGTATACCCATCATACATGGAGATAATATGAGTTCGCTGTATCTTGCAGCAAATCCAATATTTCATGCAAGAACAAAGCACATAGAAATTCAGTATCATTTCCTGAGGGAAAAGGTAATGGAGAAGGAAATAGAAATAGTATACACTCCGACAAAAGATCAAATTGCAGATATCTTGACAAAGAGCTTGGATGGAACAAAGACAAGCAGATTCAAAGAAATGGCAGGTATAAAAGAAAGAAAAATATATGAAGACAGGAAGAGTCAAATTAGTGATTGAGGGGGAGCTGTTGAAGAATCACTCACGAATTTGACGTACAGAAAAAGGAAGATAAAGAGAAGCGGAATCAAATATTCAGAAAATCAAAAGTCTTAATGAAGGGAAAAATTCACGACCGTTATGTACAGTACAGAATCTTGGAGAATCAGAGTTCGTTACACCGAATCAAACTGTATATACAAAGAGAACGTGCATAAGAATAATAATAAGAGGGAAGTGCGAGCTAGAACGTGTGTGACAAGAGCGCGCAGTATAAATAGAGCACATACAGAGGTCAAAAGGAGAGATATAGGAGAGAACAGAGAGATGAGAAAGTGAGAAGACGCCAGAGATCGCGTATGTATAGAGACTAAAGAGAGAGTGAGTGAGAAGTTTTCATAAGACGCCATAGATCGCATATGTACAGATGAAATAACAGAAACCTGAAATGTCAGGTGTTCATCTAAGAGAGATGGTAGAAGAAACTACTCAGTGTAGGAGAGTTTCCATAGCTTGAGCAAGAAGAGGCCAAGCTAATTTGTACACATCTTCTCTAATAGAAAACACATGTTCATGTGGAAGTTTGCGCGCACTGTTCATATGTGAAGAACTGTGAGTATTTACGTGTTACGCTAGAAAGTTCGTTAACCATTAACAGTTACAGTTGTTAGTAAATGTGTCCCTCAGTACTCTCTCAGTCAACGAATGTTTTCGGTCAATTACAGTTTTCTCAGAAAACGTGTTTTCGGTAGAACAACGAAGTATATCTCGCACAGTAAATTAAAGGTTTGTATGAGAGTTAGCTTATCTTATAGCGAGACATCTCTACTATCAGTTCATCAAAAATTTTGGTGGAATGGATATGTACACACAGTATAAAGTATAACCGAAAAAGGACATTCTGAACCGGAGAAGTTATTTCTTAAAACTTCAGAAAGTGTTCACTCAATGAAGGAAGTTCACGCATCACTTCCTTACTTCTTGTATACTTACTTGAAGTAATTACAAAAAGAATAGGAGTTGATTACGGTAAGATTCCGGTATAATTACGGTGACAGTCTGGTGACAGTCTGGTGAAGTCCCATTGAATTTTTCAGTAAATTCAAAACACAAACTTATATGTTTAAGTGGCAGTAACCTTGCTAAGATACTATTGATTATGGAGGTGTTCTAATATTGCTCTAGCTTAGCATCCTTTCGGTGGCGTGGCAATTTCTGCAGACTTGACAAGGTTCAAGCCTTTGCCGTGACGACCACCAATAAGTGGTACAAGAGCAAAAGTTAATCGCCAACAATATGGTCCATATCATCTCTCAAGCACAAGATAGGGCATTCAACTCAGATCAGTTACAGGTTCTATAATCCTTCAACGAAGCAATTCACTACAAGTAGAGATGTTGTGTTTCAAGAACACAGGTCTTGGTATGATGAAGACAAACAAAAGGTAACTCTACCATATGATCATGATTTTGATTCTCATCAATAAGGAAGCAAGCAAGATACATAGGTCCAGGATCCAAGAAGTGATACAGACAATGACCAAGATGAAAGAGAAAAGTATTGAAAACTATGGAAGTCAAGAGCCAAAGCAAAGATGCAAGAGGTTGGAGAATGCTCCAAACAAGCACCTAGAAGATCAGCAAGAGAGAAGAAACAACCACAAAGGTATGGATATGTTTGCACCTTTTTATGAAGCATTCAATCTACTTGGGAAAAGATTCAATTTTAGAAGAACCATCAACCTATGAAGAGGCAAAAGGGAAACCCTTATGGGAAAAGGCCATGAAAGAAGAAATAGATGCATTGAAGGAGATGGACACTTGGGATTTGGTTCCAATGTCACCGAATCAAAAGGTAATTGGTTGCAGATGGGTATATAAAGTTAAAAAAATCTCAAAGGTACAATCAATGAAGGTATATTCTATCTTTACTCTTCAGATTTGGATATCAAAATCTATTCAGATGCAGATTCGGCAGGAGCTAAGAATAATAAAAGAAGTACTTCTGGTTACTTAGTATTTGCACGTTCAAAGCTAGTGTCATGGGTTCCAAGAAGCAACCAACAGTTGCTTTATCCTCGACTCAAGCAGAGTATAGAGATATGACCATAACAACTCAAGAGGCAATATGGTTAAAGGCATTGTATACAAATTTGGCACTTGTGAGTTCCAAACCTCACATATTTCGAGATAATGTGAGTTCCATGCATCTAGTAGAAAACCCTATTTTCCATGCAAGAACCAACACGTAGAGGTTCATTACCACTTCATTAGAGAGAAGTTCATGGCAAAGGAGATTGACATTTCTTTTGTTCCAACTGAAAAGCAAGTAGCAGATATGATGACGAAGGCACTTGATGGAATAAAGCTTTGTAGACTCATAGCTATGGGAGGTATTCAACCTATCAAAGAATGAAGACTCAAGCATAATTTAGCTTGAGGGGGACTTGTTAGAACATCAAGCTTACAGTATGCTTGAGGTGGATTTGATCTACATCAAAGGCTATCATGTCGAAAGAATATCTGTTGGAGAATTCTTTTTCTTATGCTCACTTATTGTATTTTTTAAAAAGATTTTTTCATGGATATTTTACCATTATAAAGCTTTGAGTTTTACACATGTAAAATTAGAAATGTATAGCTCAAATCCGATGAATTTTTAGTGGTTGACTTGCATTCAATCATGCAGTCAATCACTTACAAGTAGATCAAACTAGATCTTCAGTTTTCCTAGATTGTAGGAAAGTGAATTGATTCCTTCCAACAACCATTCCCACCTTCATTTGAATTCAAAATCCACTTAGAGAAGTCGTGGAACACTCCTAGAGTCTATATAAATACTTGAAATTACTTGTACAATACATGGAAGTAATATACATACACTTGTGATCATCATTGTCTTGCTCCTTCAAATTTTTACATCATCTTCTTCACCAACAGTAATCTTGCAGAGGTTGTTGATCTCTCTATAGAGCTCGAAATTGAGTGGAAGATGGCTCATTATAAATTTATTAGTGCGTGTTTTATGCCTCTAAATTTTCATAGCATTTCGTTTGGTAGATTGGGAGAAATCACCATGTTTCTTTCTCGAGGTCAATCTCTATGTATTCCTGAAAAATAGGAAGTACCACCGGTGAATGTTTGATTCATTCCTATAGCACATTTTTCTTATTCCTTATAATTTTGTGCATTATATACACTCAACATTATTTGTAGCACTCCCATAAAAAGATTTTTTCTAATTGTAATCATGCTGGTAGGTATGTGCATTTGAAGTTCATTGTCTCTTCCATAGATAATAAGTTTTTTGAGCTAGTCGACATGCGAACCTATCTGTTTTGTATTGAATCTTTCTGCTTCATGCTCCAAAGTACATAGTGCATTTCTTTGCACATGCGTATAACGTCTATTTGAGCCTCCATAAGCTCAAGGGTTGGTCTGGTTCCGGTTGACTGGACCAAACTTCATCGCTTCAAAATGCACTTTTCTACCTCCTACAAGCTTCTCCACTAGCTGAGAAGTTATAGTCCCAAGGATGTTTGTGCTCTCAAAGTGGTTTCTCCTCATAATGGGGGCCTTATAACGTAGAGCACCATGGATCATTTGTGGTTACTTGAGGAGTAAGTATTGAGAATATCTAACATGAATGACCTTTTTGAATTATATCCTTTGTAATTTGAAACTTCATAGATGATGATCTATTGAGAAACATACCAATTAAAATTCAATTAATGTGAACTTGAACATACTCCATATAAAGGTGAACATTGAAAAATCACAAAGAGAAATTACAAATGCACGTTTTTAGAGTACAAAAATGTGAAAGTAGACATATTCTTATTACAAATATCAAATCTTACAAAATCTACAAGTTATTGGTATCAATGATTGTACAACTTGAAGTGCTTGCAAACGCAAGAAATCATCACAAAATTTATGATGCTCGTCTATGGTGTAAAGTATTCATGGACCAATTCTAGATAAAAAATATTACATATCTTAGTAGGAGCAAAGTCATCACAGGCATTTGTTTTTTCCTATCCATACTTAGTCTTGAAGAATGTGAAAAGCACCCTCATGCTAAACAAACTGATCAACTAGAAACAAAACATAATTGGTGATGCTCTTGAATGTAAGCAAAAGCAAATCCCTCTTCAAAACTTAGAAGGAAAGATGTTTTATTATCTCCAATTGCTCTTCTAAGGATTGTTCCATTGACAAATCTCTAGATTGCTTCGGTAGAGGAATAAGAGATTTGGGAGGAATCCACCCCAAGCTGAAAGAGAGTGGATCTGGCATGAAGGCGACATCAGGCTAATCAAACTCCTTTGAAATTCCCTTCAAATTTCTTCTATTTGTCTCATTTTTTTGAAGTTAAACCTGCTTTAGAGAGAAAAAAGCATATCATCACATAGAAAAAGATATATGACAATGAAATGCCAACCTCATTTATAGTTCAATTTTGAAGGAATTTAATTATATCATCCACTCTCTTCACAACCCATGAACAATCCAAAAAAAAAGTATAAGTATCATAGAAAGAAATATTATAATATGTATAGTACAAACGTTTGTAGATTCCTAATCTTATGCCCTTATCAATATTGCCTATATTTAAATAGATCATCAAAAAAAAATTTCTCCTACAAAACCTTGTTAGTCTTGACTTGGATATCTTCACCCAAAAGAATATTGCAAGCTACATAAACGGAAAGAAAACTCCATCATTAAGAAATGATTAATGCTATGGAATGACCAATGCCTTCACAACTTCATGCAATGTTCATAATGTACTTGTAAGGCCATGAAATGGTTATTCTTCCAACTAGATAGAATGAAATCTAGCCGAACCACAAACAAAACAAATGTAGATAGGCTAGACACATATTAAATACCATCAACCACTCGAAATTTCACAAAAATGTTGAGATCTTCATGGAATTCTTGGAAAGCACCTCTAAAGGTATGAAGTGGTTGTTCATCCATGAAAGTAGAAGGAAATATATATGTAACAAATAAAAGCATATAGAGATAGGTCAGAGATATATTCTATACTATACATCATGAAATATTGTAGAGAAATACTTATATTTGATAGAATATCTCATTCTACTACAGTTTTTGAGCTTCATAGTTACCTTTTCAAGACATGTTGTGCAATAGCAACCATCCCATTGTCTTTGCAGCCCCAATGAAGACCCAAGTTTCCAAGATGTTTAACTTGATGAGGCCCATATCTAGGGGGTTTCATGTACACGCATGCACCTTTGGAGTACTCATGTGGCATGCATTGTCCATCTTTAGCTTTGATATTGTGACACCTTAATGTGGGAACTTCATCTTTTGGTTGCCGACAGCCTTTAGGTGTTGTCATTGAAGTTTAAGGTCTTCAATCTACAACAATAGTTCAACATGGGAGATGCAGATAGCTTGGAATACAGACATAGGAGCTTGAATGGTGTACTACAAAGAGAAACTAGTGGAAAAATGGTCTCCTCTTGGGACCTAGTATGAAAATGTGAGGTTTAGGAGGGAAATACCTCTTTTCTTAGTATTTAAAGAAAAAGCCATTTTTTTCTAGGTAAAATTATGCATGGAGTTCGAATTTGTCCTCAAAAAGAGCACTTTTGACCCTAAAAAAAGGGGGGTCCATTGTGAGGTGTTATGATGAGCTTTTAAACTTAACAAAATAAAACAACAACAACTATCAAAGTGGCCGTAGAGGAACAAGAGATCACAATAACTATTGGAGGACCAAAGTAAAAAAGATTCATTATTTATTATGAATCTATCACTAAAGAAGGGTAAGGATGATGATCACATCTTCTACTTTGATTGGGGTTGCTCTTGTTGCAGGAAATATGGCTTCACTTTCTGATTTGCAACATCCTCACACCAAACATCAAGTGCAAATAGGATATGATACAAAGAACTCGGTGGAAAAGATAGGTAATGTGAAGACATCAGATGGGAATATGAACCTCTTAAACAAAGTCTTGTATGTCCCTACAATTACCAAAAATTTAATAATTGTTGGGAAGATTGTTGAAAAAGGATTGCAGATTAGATTTAACCAATTTTGAGCATATTTTGAAGACCCAAGGCAAGAATTTACAAGGATTGCCAAAAGAGAAAAGACAAGATGGCTTTTCACTTTTGAAGTGCAAGATGCAAAGAACATAGCTTTATTTAGTTATGTATATCAGACTCTCATAGAGTTGGAGATATGGCACAAAAGGCTTGCTCACATTGCTAAGAGGACACTGAAACAAATTTGGAGAGACCAAAGTGTACTTGGCTTGCCTAATATCACAAGGCAACACATGATTTATAAGTGTGAAGCTTGTCAATTTGTCAAGGCTCATAGAAAACCTTTCAATAGGGAGGGATATGTGTATCAAAATCTTTTGGATCTAGTGCACATGGATGTATGGGGTCCCAGTAAGGAGACATCTATATCAAGCTAAAGATATTATGTGTCTTTCATAGATGATTGTAGCAGGTGGACCATTTTGTTTTTCATGAAGCAAAAAGGATGAAGGTTTTAATTACTTTAAGAAATATATTGCTCTTGTTGAAAAACAAATAGGTAGGACTTTGAAATAACTCAGATCAAATGGTGGAGGAGAATATTTCTCTTCTGAATTTGATGCCTACTTGCATGAAAGAGGCATTAAAAGGGAAGTCAGTACAAGGTATACACCCAAATTTAATGTTGTATCAGAGAGGAGAAACAAAGCTATTGTTGAAGCTGCAAGGTCCATTCTCAATGAAAATGGATTGCCAAACTACCAATGGGAAGATGCTCTGTCTACAACCTCATATCTCATAAATGGAAGAAGACCTATTCTAGAGCACTGTAAAATCTTTGGATGCTTAGCCTATGCTAACATTGTTTGAAGAGATGGATGGACACCTCAAGGAAGTGAGGTGGTACTGTTGAAACCTATTTTGTATCTGCCCTTTTGGCTTGCAAATGACACGTGGAAAGTACAAATGTACTTTGAAGTTGATGCTTGAATCAATTAGAGCAAAATAGACTACTTGGTGAATAGTTAGACTACTTGGTACTTTTTGAGGGAATTTAATTATCTTAGATAGCTATTGATTAAAAGTGGGATCATCTAAAATGATAGACTATACTATGAGAAATCAATTTAGCAATCCAAGGCTTACCCCTGATATTTTAGGGACTAAACAGTAGATGACTAGTGAGTTGTTCGATGGTGATTTCTTCAAAATGGCTCAAGCAAACACCTTGAAGCTTGGGTAGCATGACATAGACTTCAAGATGGTTCCAACAAGCTATAGAACATGCAAAATAGTTGAGAACTCACTTAGATATGACCAGACAAAGTTCACTATTCTAAGTAGTCATAGCAGAGAAGTAGATAGAGATGATCAATAAGATATATGTATTATATGACATAACTATACAAGACCATTGGCATTGTAATGATGCCCAATGATGGTGGAATGTGTAAGCTATGGAGTGAGCTAATCCAACCCTACTAATGATCAATGGAAGAGCTCTCTATAAGGCCACATAGCTGTGCGTTTTTTAGAGTCATTTATATAATTTGTTCACTCAAGTTTGAATTTGAAATTCAAACTTGGCTCCATCTAAAAAGTGACTCCTATGATTGAGGAGCTATTCTCTGTTGAAAACACGTAGCTAATGTCTTTCCGAACTCCACAAAATATAAGCTTTTACAATATCCTTCATGGATTTAATCTTTTACAAATGGTAAATTATCAAAAGATTACAAGCTAGGGTTCACATGATCCATCAAGTGTTATCTCATAGAGTCTTCCATGCTAAGCCCAATGTGAAGGCTTTGACTTTTGCACAAATAGCTCCCCCTCAAGCCAAACAGCTTGGCTTGCACATCTTCATCAATCTTCTTGAATATCTTGCAATCCAATCATGGTTTTAAACCTGCAAAGCTTAGTACCATCAGGTGCTTCGATTAAAAAATCTACACATTGCATAATTGTAGATACATATGCTAATTGTATCTCTTTTCTTAATAGCTTCTCTCTAACATAGTGATAGTGTACTTCTATATGCTGGGTTCTTGCATGATAAATAGGATTGGCTTCAAGATGCAAAGAGCTTGTGTTGTCACCAAAGATCATAGGTGAATGAGTGTGTAGTCCCAAATTTGAGTAGAGAAATCTCATTCAAATAGCTTCTTGTGTAGCATTTGCTAATCCCGTGTATTCAGCCTCTGTTGAAGATAAAGCAACAGGTGGTTGCTTCTTAGAAGACCATGAGATGGGCTTATCACCTACAAAAATTAAATATCCAGAAGTAGTCCTTCTATCATCCTTACAACCTGCCCAATCTGCATCTGAGTATAATCTAATATCCAAATATGATGTGTATGGGAAGTAAAGTCCTTGGTTTTGAGCACCTTTGAGATACTTCAAAATTCTTTTGGAAGCTTCTAAGTGAGGTGCTCTAGGTTTATGCATGAATTGGCTCAGAACACTTACTCCATAAAATATGTCAATCCTTGTTAATGTTGCATAGTTTAAACTTCCAACTATGCTTTGATAACCTGCAATGTCTTCAAGCAAATCACCTTCATGAGCACTCAATTTATGATTTACCTCCATAGGGGTGCTACCTACCTTTGCATTTTCCAAGTGGAACTTCTTCACCATGTCCTGCACATATTTCCTTTGAGTGATGTAAATTCCAAAGTTAGTGTATACTAACTCAAGTCCAGGAAAATACTTCAAAAAACTTAGGTCACTAATTTTGAACTCCTGCATCATTTGGTTCTTGATTTGTTTGATGTGATTGGCATTACTATCTGTAAGAATGATGTCAACTACATGTACACATAAGTATATTATTTTTGAGTTGCTCCTCTAGACAAACAGAGAAGAACCTACCTTGCTCATGATGAGTCCTTGGTCTTGAAGATAGGTTGTTTACCTATGGTTCCATGCCCTAGGTGCCTACCTCAAACCATAAAGAGCTTTGTTTAATTTGGACACATGATTTACCTTCCTTGGGTCTTCATAGCCCGGAGGTTGAGCCATGTAAACCTCCTCTGAAATCCAACCATTGAGAAAGGCATTTTTCACATCTAGTTGATACATATTCCAATTTCTAAATGGACCTACACTTACCAATATTCTGATGGTTGGAATCTTAGCCACAGGTGAGAAAGTTTCTTCATAATCTATTCCTTCGGTTTGTGCAAAAGCCTTAGCCACAAGTCTAGCTTTGTACTTATTTATGGATCCATCTGAGTTCCTTTTGATTTTGTAAATCCATCTAGAGCCAATTACCTTCATTGATGCTTTCATGGGTACTAGCTCCCAAGTGTTATTGTCCTAGAGTGCTTCTATTTATTCATCCATAGCCTCCTTCCATTTTTCTTTGGTACTTGCTTCTTCATATGAAGAAGGTTCTTCAAGTGATGAATCCTTAGCAAGCTAAATAGAATGCTTAGTGACTAAAGAAGTATCAGACCCATATCTGATTTTCTTCTTACTTTCTCTTTTTGATGTTCTTACTGCTTGGTTGGATGACTCAGGTATGTCCTCCAACCTCTTCATCTTGGCCTTTCCTTTTGATTTCCATGCTTTGAACTCTTCCAATTTGATGATGTCCTCATCATCTGATTTCATGTCTTCAATTGTGCTAGGCTCCTCCTTGGAAAGGCTTAGAAATTTGTCTTCCAAATCATATGGCAATTTTAACCTTCCTACATTCACTTTCAAATGAATATTCATTCTCATCAAACAAAACGTTTCTACTGACCATAAATCCTTGGTTAGATGGATTATAAAACATGTATCCTTTATGATTTAAATCATACCCTATGAAGATGCACTTTTTAGCCTTAGGGTCTAGCTTACCTCTGATTTGAGATGGAACATGCACATAAGAAACACATCCAAATATTCTGCAATGATCAAGTGATGGTATCCTACCATGCCATGCCTCATATGAGGTCATCCCATCAAGTGACTTAGAGGGTAACTTGTTAATAAGATAACTGGCAGTAGAAACACTCTCTACCCACAAGTAATTAGGCAATTTCTTTTCATTAAGCATTGATCTAGCTGCTTCCACAATCAATCTGTTCCTCCTCTTTGCTACTCCATTTTGCTCAGGAGTATATCTAGTGGTGATCTCCCTTTTGATACCTCTTTCTTGCAAAAATGCATCAAGCTCATTGTGTTAGAATCAAGATATGACTCTTAGGGTGTGGTTCAACCATCTCCTGCCAGTCATATCTTGATTCTAACACTGAATCAAGATATGATTGGCAGGAGATGGTTGATTCTAACACATTGGAGAAGTACTCATCTCCTCCATATGACTTTATCCTCTTCAAACTCTTTCCTATTTGGTTTTACAAAAGTGTAATATAATTTTTGAAACAACTGAACACATCATCATTATGTTTCATCAAATACAAGATAGTCCACCTACTGAAATCATCAATGAATGACACATAGTACCTTGATACTGAAATTGAAGGGTCCTTGCTTAGTCCCCACACATCTGTGTGGACAAGTTCCAAATAACCCTCATGCATATAGCATTTCTTTGTAAAGGGTAACCTATGTGATTTACCAAACTCAAAAGCACCACATTTATAGATCATATGTTGCTTGGATACATTAGGTATCCCAAGTACACATTGATCTCTACATATCTACGTCAAGGTTCTCTCACCAATGTTCCCTAATCTTTTGTGCCATATATTTAATTGAGACAAGGTTTGATCCTTATAATTATGAAGTGCAATGTTTCTAGTGTTCTCAAGCTCAAATGTAAACAATCTACCTATTTTGTCTCCTTTGGCAATTCTCTTGAATCCATGTTGGGGTCCTCCACAAAAGTTCCATATTTATTGAACCTAACCTGCAAACCCTTTTCCACTATCTATCCAACACTCATCAGAATCTTTGTGATAGTAGATAGATAAAGAACTTTGATCAACAGATTCCTATTCCCATCAGAGGTTTTGACATTTCCTACCTTGACAAATGAATGGTTAATGTCATCACTTGTCTTCACTTGGTGCTTTCCCTTGGGCTCCTAAAGATCAGAAAGGAGAGCTACATTGCTTGCTACATGGTTTGAACAACGTGAGTCAATATAGAAGAGGTGCTCATCATTCATACCTTGTTTAGAAGTCATGTTCATAATGAGAAGAGAATCCTCTTGATCCTCTGTATAATTGTCGAAGTCTTTTATTGATTTGTATCCTCCTTGATAATTGTTGTTGTAATCGTTGTTGTAGCCATGCTTGTATCCTTGATTATGGTTGAATCTTCCTCTTGATTGTGAGTAGCCACCTCTTTGAAATCCTCTTCCTCTCTAGTTCTTGAAGTTCCTATAGCACTCATTTGTTGTGCGATTTGAAAATCCACATATGTTGCATGGGAAAAGTGAAAAGGTCCCCCTACCTTGCTTACCTCCTCTGCCCCTTCCTCTTGAGTTTCTACCTCTCCCTACATAGTTAGCTTGAGATGTACTGCCTTCATCTTCCACTTTCTTGCTCTTTCCTTTATCTTTAGATTTTCCTTTATCTATATATAGGGTAGAATAATTGTTACCTCTTGATGGTTCACCATTTTTGTTGAGCTTGGCTTCATGGGTAAAGATTTGTCCCATGAGAGTGTTAAGTTATGGAATTTGCATCTCCATGTAAAGGTCCATAGCAGTTGTGAAAGCTTCCCACTTATCCTCTGCCTTGATGCCATTGATTATCTATCTCACTACTTTCTCTTCTTCAATCTTCTCTCCTATGCATGCCAATTGATCAGCCACATCCTCTTCTTTGGTCACATACTCTGAAACATTCTGCTTGGGTTTCTTCCTTTCATTAGTAAACTCAATCCACAATTGATTTTTTCTAGCTCTTGTATTGAAAGAAAAATATGAACATAATGTATCCCAAGTCCCTTGGGATGTTTTACAATTCCTAATGTGAGGAAGGAGGAAGTCGCAAAAAGAGTTTAGATATGACCTTGCTAAAGCATCTTTGGCACACCATGAGTTGAGTCTTTCTAGCTCCTCTCTTGCAGGTTGACCTTTGCTTCTGAATATGGGCATCCCCTCATCTCCTGATATGTATCCATAGAGAGTCCTTCCTTGTAGATAGGTCTTCATCCTCAACGATCATGCTGGATAATTATTCCTGTCCAATTTATCAATGAAAGAAGGGAAACAATCTCCCATTTTACCTTAACTGGATCTCATACCACAGTTGGAAGAGATGGATGGACACCTCAACAAAGTGAGGTGGTACTACTAAAACCTACTTTGTACCTGCCTTAAATCACTTCCCAGTTTGATAGTAGGCCCTCTTAGCTTGAAAATGACACCAAGAAAGTACCTATGTACTTTGGAGTTGATTCTTGAATCAATCGGATCAAAATAGACTACTTGATGAATAGCTAGAGTCACAAAACTTGCTATTTTGGTCTAGACACCTACCAATTCTTTTGTTCAATGCTCACACTACACTAAGAATTGATTAAATTCATTTTGAGGGAATTTAACTCGCTTAGATAGCTAGTGATTACAAGTAAAATCATCTAAAATGATAGACTATACTATGAGAAATCAATTTAGCAATACGAGGCCTACCCCCAATATTTTAGGGACTAAATAGTAGATGACTAGTGAGCAATTAGATGGTGATTTCTCCCAAACGGCTAAACCAAACACCTTGAAACTTTGATAGCATACGTAAGACTTTAAGCTGGTTCCAACAAGCTATAGTTCATGCAAAATGGTTGAGAACGTATTGAGATATGACAAGTCAAAGCTCAATGTTTTGAGTAGTCCTAATAGAGAAGTAGAAAGAGATGATTCTTAAGATATATGTATTATATGACATAAATATACAAGATCATTGGCATTGTAATGATGCCCAATGAGAGTGGAATGAGTAAGCTATGGAGTGAGCTACTCAAACCCTGCTAATGATCAATGGAAGAGCTCTCTATGAGGCCACATAGCCGCTAGTTTTTTAGAGTCATTAATATAAGTCGTTCTCTCAAGTTTAAATTTGAAATTCAAACTTGGCTCCATGTAAAAAGTGACTCCTATGATTGAGGATTTATTCTCTCTTGAAAACTTGTAGCTAATGTCTTTCCCAACTCCACAAAATTTAATCTTTTACAAGATACTTCATGGATTTAATTTTTTACAAAGGGTAAATGATCAAAAGATTACAAGCTAGGATTGACATGATCAATCAAGTGTTTTCTCATAGAGTTTTCCATGCCTAGCCAAATGCGAAGGCTTGGAGTTTTGCACCAAGACAGGTTCCTTCTCAAGTAAGAGGGAAATTGGATCCCAAGGAAGTGCATATTTATTTGTTATGACCAAAACAAAAAAGGATATGGATTGTACAATCCAACTTATAAAGGATTTTTTATGAGTAGAAATGTAATTTTTTATGAGAACAAATCATCGTTTGATGATGATAGGAAACTAAATCTGCCTTATGACTTGGATGGAGATTTTCCATCACTTCAACCAAAGGAGCCAAAGCAAATTGAAGAAACTGATTCGAAGATTGACCTAGAAGACATGGAAAGACTAAACCTATGGAAGAGCAAATGTAAAGCAAAGATGAAAGATGCTACATATGGACCCGAGAGCTCACATCAGCCACTTAGAGGGTCTTCAAGAGAGATGAGGAAACCAAAGAGGTATGGTTATGATACTTCTTTGGTTACCAAGCACTCAATCTACATTGCAAAGGATTCAACCAATGAAGAGCCTACCACATTTGAAGAAGCACAAATTAAGAAAGCTTGGAGAAATGCAATGGATGAAGAAATGGAAGCCTTGAAGGATAATGACACTTGGGAGCTTGTACCTAAGAAGCCATCTATGAAGGTAATTGCATCTTGATGGATATACAAAAGGAATCCGGATGGAAGTATAAACAGACATAAAGCAAGTCTAGTTGCAAAAGGGTTTGCTCAAACCCATGGTATTGATTATGAGGAGACTTTCTCTTCTGTTGCAAAAATGCCTACAATTAGGGTTCTCATAAATCTTGTTGCATCTAGAAATAGGAAGCTCTATCAACTTGATGTAAAGAATGCTTTTTGAAATGGATGGATTTCTAAGGAAGTGTATATGGCACAACCTCCTCGATATGGGGATTCACATCATCCTTACTACGTATGCAAATTAAAGAAACCTTTGTATGGATTGAAGCAAGATCCAAAGAGCTTGTAATTTTAGATTGGTGACTTATTTGCAGGACCAAGGATTCAAAGCTAGCAAGGCGGATACCTCTT